>CM046844.1:34776312-35510146 GCA_025618425.1 Heliocidaris tuberculata
AGGACTTGTGGTTTCAAAACTTTTAGTGAAACTTTACATTAACGAAACAACGACTCACTAACAATGAGGAGGGTTAATCGCACGGGCCTGAAACGCTTGTTGTTCTGAGACTACAAGTCGAGCAATATAGTTTAACATAAAGAGAGATGACATCGTTAATAACGAGGTTGCTAAACTTATTGTGTCCACACGGTCCATCACTACAAGGGAGGACCCCCCGTTTCTTGTGGTTTTGGCATTAACTACAAGCTCGCTTGTGGTTCTGGAACTACAAGTAAACTTGAAGTTTTAGAACTACGAGTCCATTCATACGGTCTGAAACTACAAGATAACTTTAAGTTTTCAAACTACAAGCAAAACTTAAAGTTTAGCTCCCTCTGTGTGAACCCGACTCATGTTAGTAAATTTGATTTGTGATAGATTAAACACATGTCAAAGACATGGAGGACATGAATGAGATTAGTTAACTCTTGTAAACTATCTGTTTACAAGAGTTAACTCTTGTAAACTGTCTGTTTGAAACCAGAAGGCAATAACACACATCTTTTTGTAGAGAGTTAATGCCCTTCTGGCTCCAAACAGATGATATGATCAAAATCGGTTCCAAAAGGTTATGTGAGGGAAGATTACATGGTTAGTATTATGGTGTATTATTGCCCCCGCTATAGCAAAAAGCAGCCCAATATGTAATGCAAAAACATACCGGGTACCAATTTACACCTAGGTGGAGATCGGCAAATGGAGAATGGCAAATGTAGATTAATGTATTACCAACAGATGTTAACCCACAGCAGTACAGTGTCTCCTTTCAGTGATGACTTTGAATTATCTTTTGATCCAAAATTCTGGGAATTACACATTATATATGAGCAGAAAGAGCAAAAATCATTGAAAACTTTGAGTCTATTTACAATGCAGTACACTGTACTATTTATGAATAAGAGCGATTTAATTGTAACTAATCATTAAACTCTCTAAATTGGCAATGCAATGTGAAATATATAATCACTATTTTTAGTGCAAATTGGCAATTTCTCTATTGAATTTTTCAATTTTCGTTAGCACAGGTTCATGTAATATACTTTATTTTTTCAAGGTATGCAGATATGAAAAATAAGAATCACTGTTGCCAATTGGAAGAGGGAAAGCTGATCAATTTAAATTTTAAGAAATCTGTGAAGTGCTATGGGTTAATCAATGCAAAGAAGGGATTCAAACCCCTCCACCATTCAAGTTTAGGTCAAGTGAATGAACCATTAAACCAAGTTTTATCTACACATCCATACATATATGGTAATATTTATATAATCTTAAGATTAAAAACAATACCACAAACGATTCATCCACAGTGCCCCTCTGAAAAGAAACCTTACAAATTTGGCATGATTACATAAGGTCGACCTTATTACGAAAAGGAAGCCCTACGGTCCTACATCAAAAACATAACAACTTACATCTCCATAAGCAAATTATGTTTTAATAGGAAGGGAAAAGGGCATAGAGAGAGAGATAAGGAGTAATATAAAGAGACAGATTATCAGAAGTGGAGAGAAAGGAGAAAGACAGGGAAAAGGAGAGAAAAAAGGAAAAAGGGAAAAAGAGAGAAATAAAAAGAACAAGAAAATAAGAGCAAGAGGGAGGGAAAATAAAAACAAAAAAGGTGCATGGGTGAGAGATGAGAGAATGAGAGGGCAAGAGAGAGGGAAAGAGAGAAAGAATAAAAGAGAGAAAGAGAGAGAAGAGAGAGGAGTTAGCTAGGGCTCAACTGTGGAATAGAAGTCTGACAATTCTGCTAAGGTTCTATAACATTTCCAAATAATATCAAGCGTTTGAATTACAAATGGACATTTACTTTCATATCATGCTATAAATATTTCAAAAACTTCATGCTAAATGAGTACCATTAACTATGATAAAGGAATGTGAGCTCAGCATTTGACAGGGAAAATCAAGAACTAGGGCCATTTCAGCACTTCATACTTTTTGCATATATTTATGCAACCATAAGTAAACATGATGCAATTCTACCTTACAGCATTTAGTATTTCCAGCATTTTCAGCCCCAACACTGGCATTACCCAAAAGTGAATGTCATCACTTTCCATTATACAACAAGGGAGGGGTACTTTACTTTACTACTTATGTAAGAAACACAATTTATGATAGCATTGATTTTTGTGTGGATTCGTATTTCCCATTTATACATGCTCCTTTGTAAGATTTTTGTTCATAAATGGGATAAGGCTAAGAAGAAATGTCACAGGCATTACCAGCTGATGACACTACAAATGCATTTCTTTCTATAGTATCATACACATTTCTAAACATTGAGTGATGTAAAGAGCAAAAGATATACTATGGCAATTCTGATATATTCCTCCATCACTGCTTGTACTTTACCTTAAAGGGTACCAATCACCAACAAATATTTTACTGTGTATGTTAGACGTTCCTTGTCGCTATATCTTAATCAAAGTATGGGCTTCAAATACTGTAATAGTTCCATAGAGAGATATTGCAAGTTTAAAATACACTTTCAATAAATGTAACTGCGATATGTGAAAAGACTTGTCGACACAAGTACACGCTCGCAAAGAATATGGCCTGCATGGAACCCAAGTCAGTTCCGAACAAGCATTTTTATGTTATCCTTTATTTCCTTCATACTCTTTTACTGTTAACACATGAAATGCCAGGTAGATATTTTTAAGGTGAATTTCATACATTCTAGCTGTACACAAATTATTTTCTTAGGTGATAGGTACGCTTTAAAGATTCTTTACAAACTATGCAAAATACATCTACTATTAGATGCTCTCTGTTGGTTTCCATGGTTTTCGGTAACATCATGTGGGAGCCTCTGTGAAAAGGCTGTTGATATATTCTTTTGTGAAAGACTATTATACTTATTACATGAGACCAGGGAGGTGTTTCACAAAGAGTTAAGTTTGACTTAAAGTCACACTTAAATTCCCAGTTGCGTGCGGTATATGACACATCACTGCATTGGTCAGATCATGCTCAGGGGACACGCGCTATTGGGTAAACTACCAATGAGATTATGCGTTAAATACCTTATGCGCATTGGCACTTACGCATGACTTTACGTCAAACTTAACTCTTTGTGAAACACCCCCTGTAGTAGTAGCAGTTGAGAAATGTCATAACTTCTGATTATGCTACATGGAGGAGAATTCTACCACTTTCATAACGCAAGAATTATGACATTGATTTTTGAGGTGATTCATTTTTTCTGATTTTTGTTCAAAAACTGGGAAAAGGTCATTTTGAAATGTCATGGGTACTATTAGTTAATAACACCACAAACATATTACTTTGTATGGTATCATAAGCATTTCTAATTATTTGAAATGTCGTGGGTACTATTAGCTAATAACATCACAAACACATTACTTTCTATGGTATCACACGCATTTCTAAACATCGAGTGACGAAAAGAGCACAAGATATACTCTGGCAATTCTGATATATTCCTCCGTTATTGTTTGTAATTTGCCTTGACGTTTCGATAAAAATCTTTACAGACAAGCAAAATATTCTCCTGTTATACTTATAGCAAGAGACCAGGTAGCAGTTGAAGAAATGTCATTACTTCCTATTGATTATGCTACATGGAAGGCTGCCGTTAGAGGAATATCAAAGAAAATTTTGTTCATATTTAAGTCAAATCTTAGGTGCGCTGATATTGGGCTCACCATCATAAAATGTGCATTTCTAAACACTGAGTAATGTTAAGACCATATGGTATGTTCCGACAATTCTGTTATATCTATTAAAGTGATTGATTAACTTTGTGAAAAATTGTAAAATCAGCTCAAATGCCAGTGAATTGTGTGCAGTCCTCTAACTACATATATAATTAAGGATATGTGAAAGTATGAGAGAAAATGGAACTCGTTTACTATCCTAAAAAAGAGAAAATCGCGATCAATCGCTAGCGCAAGTCGCTCGGCTTCTTCGCTGCGCTGCAGTCACAAAAACCAAGCACCAGCGCTTGGTGATTTCAGAGCGGGTTTCCAGCCCGTACGGTATTCTGTGATAGAGCGAGGTAAGCCAACCGTAAGAGTTCTTTAGGGTTCGGTGGTACTCTATCCCGACATCAATGTTCAGTCGTAAATATCTTGATATATAAAGGACCGATCAGCTTATAAAACTCAGGCGATTCCTGTCTGAGCTAAAGGTTTGCAATTATGATTACAGCATTAGCTGGAACAGTGATTTTTTCTTTCAATCCTGGGCAAAGTTAATCAATGCCTTTTATCCTCCGCATCCTCAGCCAGTTCTCATAGCAACCCTGTCTGTCTGAGAATGCGCACTCTGCATCTTCAATTTTTGATTTGTTTTTAGACCGCATTGTATACTCCTGAAGAAGACAGAGGAACATGTCAAAAATTTGAGTAGAGAAAATAAAATTGGCCACAATGCATTAGAAACGCTTCTAGCAATTTTCTATCTATTAATTAGGTCTGGTATACACTAAGAGAGTAATTAGGGCTTATACTATCATGAACACAATTTATTATGGTACATACTTCTGAATGCTGAATGACAAAGGGAGTTTTCAACACAGAGTAAACTGTGTCAATGCAGTTCTGCTTTTCTAATTACATGCTGTAGCAACACAGCACTAAATTAGGCTTCACATAGAGAGCAATTAAAGGCAATTCACAGTTGATATTGGTAATAATCAAAGGGGTAAAAAAAAAAGACTTTCAGAAAAAAAATTATACAACCATAGGGTCTATAATTTCTCTGTGTAACCTTGTATTTTCAAGAACTTACATAACAAGTGTTCATTTGGGAATCAGACTATCATCTATTGGTTCCTCTTCTTGCATCAGATTCATACTACTGTGAATATCTCATGGGTAAAATTATTTCCAAGTATCCACAGAAAAAGCTTTATTTATGTTGATAGATATCAAAACGTCAAAAAGGTTGGAAAACTGAAGAAAGAACAGTGTGTAAAAGGAAAACAGATATGTAGAGCCAGAATGATTAACCTATGTATATGGGGTTTTTTTAAGTTTCAGCTCATGGAAGAAAATTAATGATTGATTTGGTCGTAGAGAGCCACAGTGCACTATTAACAGCATATTTCCATTGGTTGTACAACACATGCTCCGGCGACAATTGCTTTCCTTTTGTACACTAACAGAATCCTAAACTTCAAGTCTTGACCGAACACTATATCCAACCCTAACCCTAAAATCCCAGGGCTGTCAACTTTGAGGAACTGCTTGGAGGGAGATTCTTTTTCTCGCCCATTGTGTCCACCACCAAAAATTTTTTTAAAAAAAAAGGTTATCAGCATTTTCGGCTGTCTTTTTACTCCAAAATCCTCTCACAAACAAAAAAAATAAGGTCATCAGCATTTTTGGCTGTCTTCTTACTCCAAAATTCTCTGACAAGCAAAATAAAAAAGGTCATTCGCGTTTTCAGCTGTCTTTACACGTTTGGCGGGAGGTTTTTCATAAAGCGGGAGATTTACATGCTTGGCGGAAGAGCAGGAGGAAGGGCTTGGTGGTGGGGGGTCTTTAACCCTTTCAAGACAATTGACCACATTTTGTGGTTTGGCCCAATAACTTTTGATTTAGAGCCTTAAAAAATATACCAGATGCATGAGTAGAAAGAGCAAAAAATTCTGCACATACTGTGTCCATTTTTGTTGCATGATCATATTGCGTTTGATGCCAGGAATTTTAAAAAGGAGAATAAGATTGAACATCCTTAAATTGGCAACACATTGAGAGATTCAAAATCATTGTTTTTTTGTCCAAATTGGCAACTTTTTCAACTTTTCGACAAAGTTCCTAACCATGTATATTATTTTCAAGACATTACATCTTATTAGAACCACGTAGCACTAAAAGAAAAATATTATTGTTGCCAATTTGCAGAACAAGAAGTGATCAATTGAGCTCTTAAATAATTCCTGTCCTGAAAGGGTTAACCATGACACTGGTGAGACGGCGGGAGAATGAGCATGTTGGCGTGAGACTCCCAACAAATGCGGGAGGGTTGAAAGCCCTGAAAATTCTATGGCAACCCTTACCCTAACCCTATATATTTGACAAAGTAAAGCCGAAAGCAATTGTCGCTGCATCATATATGTAGGAGCACCATTTTCATTAAATCATTGCAATTAATCACCAACAATGTGTATTACATCTAATTAGGTCTCACAAGGAGGTTATTAAAAGCTATTATTATTTGTATGAAGGCTTTTCAGGCGACCAGAAAAACTGGCATATCTCATGGTTTGCGCAAAAGTACGCGGATGACCATGCAATATATTTCCATATCTCATGGTCTGAGGTGCGCGTGACGCATAAAAAAGTGAATACACGTTTAAATACGCAAAGGTTAAGACAATGGAATGCGCACAGCCCTTGCAAGATGCTTGGGTAAGGACAAAATAATGTTTTTCTACCTTTGTTAAATGTTGAATTAATACAAAAACATAAGCACATGTAATGGTGAAAATTGAGGAACTAGGTTTCATACAATTAATAATAATGATATTGAATGACTTTTCTTTCTTGGGACACAAGGGTATATCGCACTCGCTTTAAAAATATTTCACTCATCGTGCCGACTCGTGAAATATGCTCATAGCTCGTGCGATATACCCTTGTATCAAACTCAAAGCCATTCAATATTATATAAATATCCTCATGAACATAAAGTCCTTGATAGAATTTCATAAATTATTCCGTGTCTGACATCAAGAGATATATTGCATCAGTGTAGAGGGCATTGTGTTTGCATTGTTTGCTATCTAATTACAAGCAAATGTATACATGTCAACATTTAATTAGGTCTAGTATACAGCGTGTCAATAAAAAGGAAACCCAGATTTAACCCTGAATATCATTACAATCAGTACATACAGATTTAATCAAAGATACTCACAATGTAGCCTATCATGTTTCCTTTAATTTGACACCTTGATTCATAAAATCAAACCATGGACAGCTGAACAGTAACCTTTTTCCCCCTGATTCATGTCAAATTTGCCTCTGCCCAAGTTTAGAATGAAATGGATGGTTAACCCAAGGTTGGTTGAATGGTCTCCATTCCAGGTGAATGCACTCACAAATAAAGAAAGTTCCGGTAACTCCTGAACACCATTCAGCTCAAACTTGGGAAAAGACAATTTTGACATGATTTTTAAATATGGCCAGTGCTCAGTAATCCATGATCGCAAATCAAATTAAAGGAGACATAACAATCATCTATCATATTACTATTTATAATGCATTTCGGCGATATCATTTAGTTTTTAAGATATTGGGGCTTGAATATGGGTTTTCTTTTTACTGACTCACACTGTATATACAGAAGAAGATAGTTCGGGCTAACATATTGATAAAGATATTGCTTTGCACAATATTCCATACATTTGTTGAAACTGACTGATGTAGGAGTATACACACTTCAAACAAAGTATAGTGCGGCGCTTCTCCTTATTTTTCTTCAATGACATTCCATTGCAAACATGAAAACATCAAACTAGGTCCAGCACTGGTAATTGCATGCTAAAGCAAATACTAAAACATTTAATTAAGGTCTAGTCTAGATGGTAATTGAGGTTTATGTCGCCAAAAATAAAACAATTTACATCGTATTCCATATATTTTTAACTTTCTGCAATGTAAGAATGTACACAGCTAGCACAGTGCTTTTTTCGAGGCCATTGTTCTCCCTTAATTACATGCCACGGCAAACATAATAACATGTAATAGGACCTCATACAGATGTTAATTAAGTTTTGTGTTTAATCACTGCAAGAAGTGAATTAAATTTGCCTCAGTAGAGCTGTATTACTATTATTAAAACCAATGTTGCGTACATGAACCAGGAGTGACTTCTTTAAAGAGAAGATTCTCTACAATCAAATTCTTTGCAAATTTTTAATACAAATCAAGGTACCCAAGCTAAGAAAATATTTGATTCACCTTTTGTATATGATAGTGTCTCTCTGAATAGAATCTACCATGCACACATATTGCTGACATGGCAGCAACTGATATAGATATATATATATATATATTTACATATATATATATATAGATATCAGTTGCTGCCATGTCAGGTAAGCCCCAAACAACCTTCATTCAACTGATGCAATCTCCCTGACATATTCAATGTGAAAGTTGATTATGTAGGTTATATATGTTGTTAATGTTACCCTGTATAAATAAAAAACTGCAAATGAAAAATATCATTCTAATTAAGCATTTCTTAACATCGTTTACATCGTTTACATCGTTACAGTCGACGATGCAAAGGGAATAAATTGTTTTAACACTTTGTGTGTTTATACTCCCATTTTTCAGGCCAGAATGAGCCTTTCATTACGCGTTTAGTTCAAAACACGGTTGTATCCAGCCATTTTCATATAATCGCCGATGTCAAACTCACAAAAAAGGTGCATTTTGAATCGACGTTTCTCCAAAAACACGGTGACTGGAGAAGCATAAACTCACAATCATTTGACGCGTAGCATGTGCAGTGAGGTTTGCAGAACCAGCCGCAGAGCCGAATTCTCCTGGAGAAAAGAAGTACAAACAGTACCCCATGAAACTGTGTTTTAGATGAGCATTTCAATACGCTCTTTCGCAAAGAAAGTATAAACAGACCCTAATTCATACCATCTCTTGAGAGCAAAATAACAAGCACAGTACAAAGAGTTAATGTCCTTCTTTGGTTTCTCCCGAATTAAATACTTTTTCTGTAAAGGTCACCTAGAGCTCCGATATCTTAGGTAGATATGAAAAGATCTTCTGATTTTTAAAATATTTTTCCCCTTTTGAACTGTGAATAACTCTCCTTACTTTTTTCTCTTTTCAGAATTTTTACCATCAAGACACACCATCTTAATCAACTGATATCAAAGGACCTCTATAACTTTTGAAATCATAAGTGTGTATCTTGAAATCAGTCCAAAAAGGATGTGAAGCATTATCATGTGAATAGCAAAAATGATATGGAATTCCTTTGAAATTATCCTCCTAGTTATGATAATATTTATGATTCAAGAAATATTCATACATAGTAAAATAGAATTCTTATTATTCTACTTGGAAAAAAACATCATTTTCTGTTGATGGTTAATTCTTTTCAAGGAGGCGAGTTGGCTCAGTCGGTAAAGCGTCTGCCTGTTGAACTAAAGATCATGGGTTCGAATCCACACCGGGCCAATGACTGAAGCCTGTGTTGCAGTGAAAAACAATCTGTCCCTCAGATAGGATGTTAAACAGAGGTCCCATATAGAGGAGAGTCACCACAGTGTTAAGAACCCACTGCACTATTCGAAGAAGAGTAGGGGGAAACCCCCTGCACATCCCAATAAGTTATATCAGGAGGAGAGACCCGTGGGTAGCAGTGATTCAGTTCGTTTTTCCCCTCCCAGGCACAGGTGATGCCTGATACATTTAATAATAATTTGAAATTTTCACAAATGTATTTCCTTACGTTCTACACAAAATTATTAAACAACTTCATAATTCTAACAACCATGTCAGAATGTCAATAGTACTATCGTTTTGATTAGGCTACACGCTGTAATATGATTGTATCTGTTCATTTCATTATAAATCATATCTTATGAAGTACTTCTCTCAAACAACATTTTCTCAAAATTAAAGTTAATTTTATCATTATGTTTACATACCTCTTTGCAGACAAATAGTCTCACACTCAAATTGATATTGTGGGAAATTAGTCATGCTTTATAAGTCAAAAGAAAACAATCAACTCCCACTAAGGAGGATGAAAGGCAAAGCAAAACAATTTTAATTCCCATAATCTTGGTGCCAGAAGAGAGCAATAAGGGGGCAGGGAGAGAGAGAAAGCGATACAAGTTTGCAGAACATTTGCTCAGCTGAGCCTTACACCTCAATTTAAACACAAGTGAAAATTCATTTCCCCCATTTGGCTCCCGGCCATGTGCAGGGAGAGGGTGGCATATTAGACATCAGGCTCTGCTTATGTTAAGATCTAACGCAACGTGTGGAGATGGTACGTACAGTTCACAATGTTGAACAAGATGAGATAGGTGAGAAATCTAATTGAAGAGGAAATACCTTATCGAGATTTATTTGACATTTAAACTATACCATACTATACTTTACCATACCAGAACTAAACAAATGTGTTGCAAAATTGATAGTAAAAATTATCAACATACAGAGGACTTAGAGTATATAGGATATCAAAGTAATGCTACAGCTTATTATTTTTTCATCTATTGCATACTTCTTCGTACAAAGTTACGACAACAGTGATTCTAAATTTCACAAAATGTGACATCATCGCTGCTTCCACATTGGTTGCTAAATCCATCTAAGTTTAGATAAAACAGCATTCTCCATTTCATGAAATATAGTTTGTCTTTCCATGTAGAAACAAGGGCATAATATAGGTAGATACAAGGTAGAAGTAAATACAAATACTTTGCCTAACCCTGTGTATGTAATTACATCGTTCAAAGATCAATTATCTCTGTCGTTTCAGGCATTAATGTGAGCAAAACTGTTATATCAGATAAACCAGAGGATATAGGTAATCCTAGAATTGGGTAATTAGAACATTCATCTGTCCTCTAGCTGTGCAGATAATATGAACCCTGCTGAACTGGAAGAATTCAGATAACAAGCATTCATTATAATAGACAGTTATGTACAGATCCTATCTCATGGTTATACTTAATGCAGATTTGGATGAACTGTAATGGTGACATGATAGAGTCCTGTGTCACAGTAATGGGGATCAGATGGTCAAATTTATTACTAATCGAGCCTCAAGCTGTGCAGACATGTGAGCCCTGCTGCATTTGTACAATTCAGAGAAAAGGCATTCATTCTAATAGACAGGTATATATAGATCCTATATAATGATTATTCTCAATGCATATTTCATGAACTGTAAAGGTGACATGGTAGAGTCCTGTGTCACTGTAATGGAGATCAAAAAGTTTGGATTCAAGTCATGGCATGACCTGTGTCACAACATCATACTACATTTTTCAAATCAGGATATATTCTACAGCAACTTGGTAACTCAGCAAAGTTTATCCACCAATACCCATAATGGGAAAAAACACCATCCTACATTTTCCAATCAGGATTTGGTAAAGAAACTCAGTAACTGAGCAGACTCCACTCACCCTCTCATTCCCACAATGGAGAGAAGAAGAAAAAAAAACTGTGCTACTCGAGTCATAGCTTGGAAATGATAAAAATAGAAGAGATAAACAACACGTTATTCAGGAATTCATGTTATTTTAAATTCATTGCAGGTACATGTACAATTCTCATTTTACTTTAGGGGGGGGGGCATGGTAGTGGCATACAGGTTCTCCCTTAAAGGTATTATCAACTTCATGAAAATACACATTAAAAACTCAGTCCCAAAGTTTATTGAAAGCAAGATTACATGTATGGTGACAAATGCTGACAAGGGTATGGAATTCCATCAACATTACTCCTCTAGTTTATAACAACTCATCTGCTTTGACACGGCATCATTGCCCTTTTGGCTCTCAATTGGCCATATATATGCTTATAGAATTATTTGCATCATGGTAAGAAAATATTTCTCCACAAAAATCAAAATCAATGACTTTATTCCTCTTTTTAGATACTAAATGTCTTTCATTTATTTTAAACTGTCACAGGGGGTGGTTGTTCTTACTTTCTTTGACATATCAATAAGCAAAATATCATCTTTGAATGAACATTTCAACATGTTAAATAGTACCTATTCATGTCATGAAAGCCGTTGTGCTGCTGGTAGAAGGGCGTAAGCATGTTGTGCCATTCTGCTAAGCGCGGACGTGCTCTACTGCCTTAAGCAGAAGGTAATTAGCATTACAGTAATATGCTCATAACTTCATGAATAGTGCTTATTTAATACAAAACTACTAAAACTAGGTAGTTACCATCCATTTTCACTTTTTATTAGTTGATGAAGAGAGAAATCCCTGTCTTGTTTTTAAAATGGTATAACATCCATGTATAGAGCTATCAAAATTGTAGAATCACATTACCATAAATTTACTAACACCCTTCTACCAGATACACAATGAAAATGCAGTATGCAAAGCAGCACAAATGTCAAAACAACCCAGCATTTAAAGAAGAGTTTACGCACTGTTCATCTCCTGATTACAGCCAATCAGTAATTTGCCTTGAAGATGTCATGAGGCACTTAAAAGTTGCCATCGTGCAACCGATCAATCATACCTACCTGACACTAATAGCCTGATTTGCTTGGGCAGGGCTACTTCTTAGTGGCAAAGCATCTGATCGAGTTATAAGGACATCTTCTTGTTGCTTTAATAGAACAATATCAACATATTCTTGTATTGCATGGTAACTAGGGGTGATCCACCTGACAGAACGCCTTTGGGGAAACACAGCATTTGGGGGGAAAACTGCATAAGGTGTCGTAGTCGAGTAGTTTAAACACTTGACTGGAGATGCGAAGGTTGTGGGTTCAAACCCAGGCATGTCACTAGTGTTCTTTGGCAAGACATTAATCTACATTTGCCACTCTCAACCCAGGTGTGAAATGGGTACCAGTAGGAAGGAATTTCTTGAATGCTGTGAGCACCGACATCGGTAGCCTAGCTAGAGCCAGGGTAATATTGGAGCACCTTGAGCACCTTATTACGTGGTGAATATGAGTGCTATAAAAATACCCAATATTATTATCATTATTATAATTATTATTATAAGAGTCATTGTGAATTGTTTATCATGCAGTAAATATATTGCTTTTGAACAAACTTATGTAATCTAGCTGAAAAACATATGCATGAAAAGTAACATACATGTATATGAACATGTTGGACTACATGCACTCTTGATTGATTGGCTAAATTTCTTCATTCTTCTTTTGCTTACTTGTCAGGTATTATTATTATTTCTAGGGGATTCAAGTGGCAGATATCATCTACAGGTAGTTGGGAGTATTCAGGGTAAATATCATGGATTTTGCAAGGAATTCTTTTTTTATTCACAAATTTCCCACTGTTCAATCAGGGCCCTGTTGCATAAAACTTACCGTTAACGGTAACTCTGCTATCAATGGTAACTACCATGGAAACATCACTCAACAGCCAATCAAAATCAAGGTTTTCATGGGAGTTACCATTGATGGCAAAGTTACCGTTAACGGTAAGTTTTATGCAACGGGGCCCTGATCTTCCTATGATTCCTGATGGACAATATCACCTCATGAAAAGCAGTGGCCCTAGTACTGTGCCTTTAATCACTCCACCGATCCAATTAGCACACATCTCCTTCCAGTTCTTTCTCTCACCTCCCCCGTTCAAGCCCGTATTATTTCTGGCAGCCCGCCCAAGATCGATGTGATGCCTTTCGTCAATATTGACTCCAATCGACAGCCCCCCTTCGAATCACAACCAACTGAACGTTACAGCATGGGAGGGAGGGAGAGAGGCTGGCATACAGCATCTGTACGTAATGACCCAGTTAGGAAAAAAGTGAAAGGTTGAAAATATGAGCAAATATGCGACCTTGTTCCCGTTTTTACACTTTATGTCTGAAGAAGACGCACTGAAGCACGTTGAGATTTTTTCTTTGAATGAAGCAATGGGACATGTTTTTCAAAACAACAACACGGTCGATCGTAACTTTTTAAACACATCAATCTGTTGAGAAATAGAAGGGTGTGAACAGTAAGAGTAAATGCCCTGCTTGCTCTCATAAGATGATATGGAGACATATTATTGTCAAGCTTTGACGATTAAAACAATTCTCCTCAGGTGCAGGTACGGGTGAACATACCACAAATATCAATAGTGAATTCAATATGTTAATAATGATGGACTGTAGACTAAAATCTATTATGAATCAAGACAAACCCAATTGCACAAATGTTGCATGTATGCGGTGGAATGTAAACAGCCTCTTCCATGAATTACAATGCAGATAATTGAATTCTCCAAAGTAAAATGGTAAAATGCGTCTTTCATTAGCAATCACAAATATGCTGGCCAAATATGTCTCCAGCACAATTTCCATGAAAATCTTTTCCTTGCACTTTTTAATGAATATATATGCGAACCCGGCTTTGACATGTGTTTTACTGCAGTCTACACAGATTTTCAAAAACCTTACAGGCAATCTCATTAAAGATTTCAAATTATTGGTATGACCTCCGGATCTCTTTGTCAGAATTGTATAATTTTATGCAAGAAAACAAAAGGAATGATTAGTTTTGACATGTTGTTGAGTTTATTCCTTCTAGCATGATGAGCAAATACTTGATTCTGTGACTTAAAAAGGTTAGAGGGTGTACAACATCATCTGGTAAAAGCCAGATTTAGCATTAACACATATCATGTATAACAACAAGTAATTCCTTCTGGCTTTTAAAAAATGATTGGTTAAGACTTTTCTTGAAATCCTGCTGGAATCTGCGAAGTTTGAACTTACCTTTCATGAACTTTCTGCAAGTGTTCTCAATTATTCACATGAAAGAATCTCAAATTTAATGAATTCCCTCAATCCTACGCAAGAATTCTCATAACCTTTAGGGGCAGAGTGAAGAGCATGTATTGTGACTTTTTCATCTGCTATGAGCCCTACAGACTCTAACAAAGTATTAAAGGATAAAACAATTATTATTATGAAGTAACACCCTTTTGACTGTCAGCAGAGATTTTGGCAAATATGTAGTTCCAATTTAAAGATTTTACATTACACACATTAAGATTTTACTTGCTAACATTTTTTATTTTTCATAATCATTGCTATTATAATTCGTTCTGACCAAGTAGACAGAAATATAACAGTCTGTTTCAGACTTTGAAAATACAGTCAACCTTGCATAACTCGATGTTGCATAAGTCGAACTTTCCCTAAGTCTAATCAATTTTTTTGACCAAACTATGCAAAACATGTGTTATTTACATTTCCTAAGTCGAAATTTGCATAAGTCGAACTATTTTGCGTGGTCCCAACAGATTCGACTTATGCAAATTTAACTGTACACCCACTATCCTGTATGTACTTACTCCGTTCCCTTCCCTCAGTGGAGCATATCATTTGAGCCACCTTAATTTACATATATAGTATAATGTATGTCATAAATGGAGGCATGATGGCTCAGTGGTAAAGCAGTGGTCTTGTAACTGGAGGACCAGGTTCGAAACGAAGTGGATGCACTAGTGCCCTTTGGTAAGGCATTAATTCTCATTACCAAGTCCCTCGGAGATGTCTTAAAGCCGTCGGTATCCTGGTTGCTCAAGCATACACATGCTTTCTTAGCAGTCAGGTAAAATAAACCATCAAACCATCAAAACCATGAATTGGACAAAGATAAGCTGCTCTTTAATACTTCTTGATATTCAAAACAGATTCATACATCATGAAATTCATGTCATGGAAAAAGTTTTCTTTTTTGCATCAAGATAAACAAAGAGTGCAACGACTTTGAATTTGATATATGATAACCTGGTTGTAAAATCGAGATGCATCTGCAGAATGTAGAGATTTGTTTTGACAATACATCTGCTAAGAGTCACAACATGATAAACTGATATCTTTTAGTACAAAGTTAAAGCCCTTCAAGCTCTCTTCAAGCTCTCCAGAAACCAAAATGTCATATTACATGAAGTACACTCTTTTTTTGCTATGTCCTCTAAAGGTCATGACAGATTTTGTGTAGGGGTGGAGAACTTCATCAAATTTGTATAATCTGTTATTTGAAAAAAATTGACAGCACTTGAAGAAAGTTCATGACAGGAATCTTGTAAGTCTAACCTTATGCTTCACTTCTTTTTATTCTCCTTCTCTTTCTCCAATTTCTTTACCTTCAAGACCCCTAAGCTATTCTCTCTATTCTCCATTCCTTTTTCCTCCTCCCCTCCTCCTCCTCCCCTCTCCTCCTACTCCCCTCCCCCTCCTTCACCCCTCCTCCTTCTCCCATCCTCATTCCCCTTCACCTTCCCCTCCTCCTCATCCTCTCCTCCCCCTCCTTCTCCCCTCCTCCTTTTTCTCTCCTCCTTCCCCTCCTCCTTCCCCTTCACCTTTTTCTCCTCCTCCACCCCTCCTCCTTCTCCCATCCTCATTCCCCTCCTCCTCCCCCTTCACCTTCCCCTCCTCCTCCTCCTCTCCTCCTCCTCCTCCTCCCCTCCTTCTCCCCTCCTCCTTTTTCTCTCATTCCCCTCCTCCTTCCCCTTCCCCTTCCTCGCCTCCTCCTCCTCCACCACCCCTCCTCTCCTTCCCCTCCTTCTCCCCTCCTCCTCCTTATCCCATCCTCCCCCTCCTCCTCCTGCCTCTTCTCCTCCTCCTTCTCCTTCTTTCTATTTTCCATGCTCCCTTCAACTCAATCTCTTTCTCTGTCATCTTCTTTATTGGTGGCGTTGATTGATCAGATGCACATTGCGTTGGCGGAATGCAACTGGATATTCCAACGATCCAGAGCACCAGCTCTGGTACACTGGCAAGCTGAGATATTCAAATTAAGACAGAAGGATGTTTTCCTCTAATTTGATATGTTTGAAGGGGAACTGTGTTGAAACAAGATGTGGGATAGATGATGCTCGTTGTCAGTTTTAATTCTCATGTTAAGCAATCATGGAGGCATATCTTACATGTCTTTAGGTGTTCAGATGTAACAAATACACACACACACACATATATATATATATATAAATATATATATATATATGTGACAAACAACAAACATTGCATCTTTGAGCTATCTTCATTTGTTGTTTCAAGGATATTGATGTTTCCAGCATGAAGCAAGCATTCTACACATATAGGTCTAATAGGCCAGTACCGAAATTTTATGAGAAAAATATACATTTACCACAAGACTTTTTCCATGTTGATTCTGAATAACTATAATTTTACTAAGAGTACACTCGGTTCTACTGTACATTCATTACTCAAAACTCAATCAGAATACCTTGTAAAGGCTCTATCTTTAACTGTTACTGTGCCAAGGGATCTAGTTTTCTTTAAAATTTTACCAAAATGTGATCAATGCTTACTTTTCAAATGTCTGCACTTCACTAACCATCTATTATTTCACAAAATATTGTGTACAAAACTTGTAGGAAATTTATTACTATTTCTTATGATACCAAACATTATTATTTTATCCAACTTTATGAATATGAATTATTGAAAATTACATTTGAGTTTCTTTTTTGTCTATTATTTTTTGGCTTGTCATTTGTTTACTATTATTTAATGTTGAAACAAGGTGATATCTTTTTAAAAATCTGCAATTTTCTCAGAAAATTTCGATGGTAGCATATAACTATAATCATATATCTAGAATGTTTGATTTATGCTCAAAATTTTGATATACATCGACCACCATATAAATTTTCCTGTGGTCGAGCAATTGGTGAATGAAAATGACAAGTCTATCTGTCTCATATATGTGACATCGGCACTGAAAGAGTTAAAAGGAACAAAAAATATGACAACATACATTTTGTTATAAAATGTGGGATCACTAGGTGTCTTTCCATGACATCCACAATTGAAAATTATACATGGGATACCAAAATATCTAGCATAGAAAAATACAAGAGGAACAATTATGAGTCTATTTTCAATAACCTTCATTTTCATTTTCATTTTTCTAGCAATATAAATGGGCTCTAATTAACATACACTGTAGGATTTCTGACACTGTTTTAAAGTGATTGGAGAATTTCCAAATTCTAGGATTCGACACTGATAGGCCCTTGGGAGACATGGATACCTAAAATCCAAGTCCTGACCCCTAACATTTCAAAATTTTAGCAAAGGGCTTATGCATAGACCCTACAAATACCATATGAAATATCAGACCCCATAAGAAAAGTGTAAGTGTACAGCCCCGCCGGTATTTACGAGAACAGAACACTCATCATTAATGACATTTCCCTAAGCTCTAGATGTTTACCATTATTTCAGCATTCAATGGTTAACCTCCTTAAGTACTGTAAGAAGAACAAACATGTACAAACCTTATTGCATTATAAGTTTCTGGTAAGAAGAAGGTTAATGCATACCTTCAAGGCTGATCTACTGAATGGATCAATGATGAAACGATCCATGAGAAAAACTTTATCGGGCAAGAAAAAAAATGAAAGTTCTCTTTGTCCAGCAAATTGAATTATTTCCAATGCCATGTACGTCAGAGCATCTTTTATGTATGAAGTAAACACAATGGCCATTGATTTTAAACGCAATAAATGTAGCTCACATTCTGGTAAGGACTGCATCCAAAATTTGAAGAATTGTATATATATGAAGCTTTTCTTGAAGAGAATACTGCTGAGGGCTCTGCAGAGTTAAATAGTTAACACAGTTAATCCTCTTGATTTCAATCAAGAGAGTGTGGATTCGAATCCAAGTTCAGAGGTGATGTCCTTGTAAACAAGGCATTTTTGTATTCAGTTGACTCTCTTAAAGCTCATGTACAGTTTTGGTAGCAAAATGGAAATTGGAAAGAATGTGTTAAATATAGTCTCATGTTGTTTTCCATGTATCAAAAGATGTTTGTACAAGATCATTTATTCCATCCATGATTTCCGTTGAAATACTAGATCACGGCAATATACTACCCTACGCTAGGACCTTTTCACCCTGATGGCTCCCCGCACAACAACCTCAAGGCTTCGCAAGAGATAGTATGTGTGTCACTGTGTGACACTGTGTTGTTGGGAGTTTATATCCCTGACCCGGCACCTAAATTATTTTTTGCCTCTCATTTGTTCAGTATGCCACTTTAGGACGTGAAATCTTCACAGCATCTTTGCATCTTGCTATTTATCAACAAAAATCCAATAAATCTGACAAAAAGTTTTTGACGGCTTACTAACACTAAACATTACCTTTAACCCTGGTGTACTGATGTATCAACTGGGAATCTTGTTGGGAAATATTTTTGGATACTTTAATGAAAGGTGAGACAGAGAGCTAAGAGAGAGAACTGGAAAACATTTTACATCACTCTGTTACCAGAGATGCCTGTCATTAACAATGTTTAACAGGTATAATTACAATTAAGGAGATAAAATTTTCCATGGACACATGTTAAAATAATGGCCAGTGAAATATTATTCAATCTACAGCTGAAGTTATCATTTCTATGTGTAAGTTTGAATATTGAGAGAAAAGGGTTTCATGTCACTCCAAATGCACTTAGAGAGATTCATGATTACAACACATAATATTGATAATACAAATTGGAAGAATTGAAAATTCTTTTTATTTCAGAACATAGTTTCACAGATGTAGCATGTTTTGGAACTAAAATCTCCATATCACTGCCATAGCATCTCTATGCACATTGTAAAGTAAGGCATACAGAATACAATCCACATTTTCAAAACCTCTCTGCATCAAGGGACCAAAATGTCTCTCTTTTTCCACACCATCCCTCCTTCTCCCTCTTTTTTCACCCTTTTCATGGTACCAATCCGTAATCAGATAAAGCTCTCCAAGTTGAATGAAATTACCTGACTGGATTTTCCTCCCTGGAAACGGCCCAACCCGACTGAGCAGATTGCTGTACATCCATTCATACTACCTGATATAATGGAACATCCATTACTGCCACTTTGAGCAGCGTAAACATCTTCTCTAACTCATGTCTGACTGCAAAGGGTTCTGCTGAGGATCCTACATTGTAAGTGCATCTTGAAAAATATGTGTCTGCAGATGTGTATACTTATGAGAAAAGAAGGGAAGAAATAACTATTATCTATCGCTATATGCTGTAGCAAAACAGATATTTGTCATCTTCGTCGTCATCTCTCACTCGTTTCTGAACAAAGGGTGCTCCAGAGGATCTTAGCCGGGAAGTGTCTAGTCTAAAGTTTGTGTCTTCAGGATGGGTATACTTATGAGAAACATGGGGGAAATATCTCTGTATGCTGTAGAAAAACAGATATTTGCCATCTCAAGCTTCTGTACTGAGTTTCATTTGTCACAATTAGTTCTATATGAAGCAATAATCCATTGCAGGATATGAAGTTGGATCCTTCATGGTGGTATATTACATTGTCTAAAATCTTCCACACTAAATAAACAACTTGAAAATATAATAAAGTTATTATACATTGTATACTGTATTTAAGATGTTTTGTTCGAAGAAAATAGATAATTCTCTTTCTGATATTCTCTCTCTCTCTCTTTCTCTCTCACCCACTCTTCATTTATTTTCAGAAGTGTGAAAAAGTAATTTCAAATTTGTTTATTTCCACAAAATCAGTCCATCAAAATACAACACATACATTCTAAAATTATTTAGGTGAGATACCAAATACATACAAAATTAGAGAATTTGATTGCCAAGCCAGAAGTAAGAAGAAAGCAAATTCCGAACCTAATATTTTATGTAAGAGAGGGCCTAAAGGAAGCAGAGCATGCTGTGAAGAGGCTAGGAGCAGGAGGCTTTTCCCTCAATACTGCTCGATTCTCAACGGTAATTCAAGTAGGTCAATTGGCTCTGATATAACGGGCTTGATTCAAAAACAATCGCTAACACTTTGTCATTACATTCTCCTATACCCCCTTGCTCTGGGGCTCTAGAAAGATTCCATTATGCCATTGGACATGCAAGTTGATGAAGAAATGCTAACAGGAGGATAAACAACTGAGAAGATTATTTTTGTTCTTGTAAACTATTCTTTCAACAACAAAATAAAAAAATAAAATGAATAAATAAATAAATAAATAAATGAATAAATGAATTTATAAAAAAAATTAATTCCTTATTTTCTTCATTGTTTATGTACATACTTGATGTAGATTACTCTTTTAACCTGTTGATTTTGAGAACAACATTGCACAAGTTTAAAACAATAAGAAGAGCATGTCTTATGAAAATAACACTTATATAGTTAAATTCACCTCAAGTCAAGCTGCCCGAATCTCTATTCAGAAAGCGACTTTACTAGCAAATGAAGGAAAAAATTACATTCTGTTTGTTTGTCAATAACAAGGCTTTAATACAAATGGCAAATTAAGAAAAAGCTTATATTCTGTTTGTTAGTAAATAACAAGGCTTTGGCACAGAAAATACAAAGGATAGAGTTGAAAATGAAAATATGTGCATGAAAAAGGAATTGAAAATTGAAATTCAAATCATGAAAAGCAGAAATACTTGGACTGGGAGTAGCTGCCGATTTCAGATATATGAATTATGTGCACGAGCAATGATTTTAGATTAGAATTCATAACAGACTCCAGAAGGTTACAGAGACTGTCATGCTTTAAAATATTCCCTCTCATATATTATATACACGCAGTGCAAATGGGTTGCTGTCTATGAGTACATGTATTTGATTACAGCAGAGGTGAAGTAAGCATCAGAATAAATCATAACAGGAATGTTATATTTGCATTGCCAATCTGAGTATTGGTATTTTCATAAAGAGGAACAAAAATACCAATGCAATGATTTGCAAAGCAAAATCTATACTGATTGTTAATATGATTGTCATTTTTTTTTAAGTAGACTGGTCTTGTATTTTACAGGGAAGTTTTAGTTCTGGAAAAGCTAAACATTTATACTGCATGAAACTTTATCTTCAATGTGCTTTTAAACATGAGAGAATATTTCTCTAACAATAACTCTGGATGTTGTCTTATTACTGTTTAAATAATATATATGAAAAAAATATCTTACATTAGTCCATTTTTATTAATTTATATTTATTTATAACAGCATCATTTGACAATGCTAAAAGGCGTTCTAATTGCTTCTATTCTAACTTGGAAATATCTCCACCTTCAACATTTTTTTATTTTAC
The DNA here is from genome assembly GCA_025618425.1 of Heliocidaris tuberculata. NCBI lineage: Eukaryota > Metazoa > Echinodermata > Echinoidea > Camarodonta > Echinometridae > Heliocidaris > Heliocidaris tuberculata. The sequence continues at coordinate 34,798,139 of CM046844.1, forward strand.
CATTTTTGCCCTATTTAAGTTATTCTCCTTCTCTTCCTCCTCCTCCTTCTCTGTCTCCTCCTTCCCTCTCCAACATCTTCTTTGTCTCCTTATTCCCCTCATCTTACTTCTCCTCCTCATTCTTGCACTTCCCTTCCCCCCCCCCCTCTCTCTCTCTCTCTCTTTCTTTCTCTTTTTCTCTCTGTAATTATTATTAGCACTGATCCTCAATACTATTTATACATTTATATAACAATCTTGCCTGATCTCTACCCCCCCCCCCCATCTTTCTTCTTTTTTCTCTCCCCTTCTCTCTCTCTCTCTCTCTCTCTCTTTATTTCTTAATGCTGCTTATCAATAAATAAATCTATACATCTGCAAAGCAATCTTACAGGAACTTCATCCTTCTGCATCTCTATACATCTCTCTCCCTCTCTCCCTCTCTCTCTGTCTTTCTCTCTCTCCATACTTGTGGAGTATACTATATCAATATGGCAAGCATGCCCGATCTCTACCCCCCCCCCCCATCTTTCTTCTTTTTTTCTCTCCCTCTCTCCCTCTCTTTCTTTATTTCTTAATACTGCTTATCAATAAATAAATCTATACATCTGCAAAGCAATCTTACAAGAACTTCATCCTTCTGCATCTCTATACATCTCTCTCCCTCTCTCCCTCTCTCTCTGTCTTTCTCTCTCTCCATACTTATGGAGTATACTATATCAATATGGCAAGCATGCCCGATCTCTACCCCCCCCCCATCTTTCTTCTTTTTTTTCTCTCCCTCTCTCTCTCTCTTTCTTTATTTCTTAATACTGCTTATCAATAAATAAATCTATACATCTGCAAAGCAATCTTACAAGAACTTCATCCTTCTGCATCTCTATACATCTCTCTCCCTCTCTCTATTTCTCTCTTTCTCTCTCTCTCTCTGTCTCTCCATATACTTGTGGAGTATACTATATCAATATGGCAAGCATGCCTGAACAAATATACAATATACCACAGTCAGTGACAGGACGGTAAACAAGGCAATGCTTGGTTATTTCAGAGTACTACCATTCCACACCAGACTGCTGAGGACTCAAGTATTAGTAAGAAAGTCCTTACTTCTCATTGATATAATCCTATACAAGCAGGGCCACTTTCTCAAGTGCATTTTTACATGTTTGGAACACATTTCAAAATAGCGTAATGATTTATTGATTTGGCCAAGAACTTAGGAAAATAAAATAATCAACATTTAATATTGGAAAAACAGGGAAATAAGATTGATTTTCCATTTTAAAAATTATGTGTATATCACATGAATATGTATAATCATAACAGCATCATAAATGTGAGGAGCAAATTTTAAGAAATTCCAAGGGAGAGAATGTCACCATCCACATTATCGTAATTTCCATTACATTTTAAATTAAAAGAAGGGCAGAAGATCATAAAATGAGGCAAAAAACATAAGTAATATCTTATAACCTGCTCTGTCTCGTCACCCCCCCCCCCCCCCCAGTCGTCACCCCGTTGGCCCCGAATCAGGGTAGGTTGTGTATCTTTTTCCCATAGGGGGGCACACGTTCGGTAATACAATACCTTTTTCAAGGAACCAAAACTCTGCATCATTGGGAAGGGGTTCGCTCGGAAGGGAATATCATATTAAATCTACGTTGTCTTTTTCAACCAACTTCTTTTTCTGTAGGACTTAAAGCATTCATTATGTAAGTTTGACAGTTATTCATTGGATATTTTATTTGCTATGGTTGATTTTCTGAAAAGTCTTCGGAAATAGGATCCACCTCCACAGTATTCATTTGTTTGAGAAAAAGCACAAGATACATGTATATTGCTCAAAGCGCTTTTATTCTTCATTCTTTTTACATAACAAAGTGAAGCAAGTAATGCATAATTAAATTTGATGCTACCATTAACAATAGCAGTAAATTCCAAATTGGAATGGCTCCAATTTTTCCAACTCTAGAATAGAATTACGTTATGTAGCAGAGAGGCTCTTTTTTGTATGGTTTCTACTTTCGAACTGATAATTACAGCTCCTTGTTCTGTGTGATGAACAAAAAAGCTTTTACAAAATATAGATATGACAGAACGAATTGGTATGCAAATGGCAGATGAGAAACGACTTCTATAAGAATAACCAAATAATTTCTACCAATTACATTTACACATACTACATATTAATTCACTTGCGGTTAAAAAAGTCACTTTGGCCCCATGGTTATTTAGCTGTTAGTTTGCATAATGCTCACATTTCATTATTTCCACTTTATTAAATATTAAACTGTATTGCTTTGCAAGAAAAATGTTTGGTATGTTGGGAATGGTATAAAAAATTATCCTTCAAGGGTAGAGAAAATGTCCCTTCCACATCATTTGCAACTATCATCCATATTTCTTCTCTCATTTGCATGGAAGCTACTCAGGGTCTTCATTTCTCAGAAACCTTTAATATCATTCAGCATCTATGAAGGATAATATTCCATCCTCGTGCTTAGCCTTATGAAATTGCAGGAGATGCTCATTTTATCTGGTAGACATTTAACAGAGGAAGCTTCCCCATCGATGTGCAAACAGAAATCAAATCCACATCGTCACATTGACTTTGATATGTATCTCATGTCAACATCCTGTACCATCCTATGACAGAATAGTTACGTTCACACAATGGGAGCTTGTAGTTTCAAAACTTTAAATTAACTTGTAGTTATCTTGTAGTTTCAGCCCGTATGAACGGACTCGTGGTTTCGAAACGTCCTTCATCGAAGTTACGGCCCATGTGAACGGAATAAACTTTAAGTTTCGCAAGCTTGTGGTTCAGGATGACCTCGCTGTTCATGTTAAATTTCTGGGTCATACCCTTCGCACGAATTATGAACACAGGATCTGTATGTGTACAGTACACACAATCGGTAGTATCTACTTCCTGGGTTAACCATGACAATCGCTCGGCTTGTAGTTTCAGCTCATTGTTTAGGGCTCATGTGAACCCTCGTTGCGGTTAGGGAGTTGTGGTTTCGTTAACTTAAATTTTCGCTATCTTAAAGTTTCGAAACCACAATTCCCGTATGAACGCAGCTAATGATAGAAGCCAGGACAGAGTGAACGGAGAGAGGGAGAGACTGACAGACAGAAAGACAGAGAGACAGAGACATAGAGAAAGGAGGGGAGATAGGGATGAAAAGACAAGCAGAAATCACATCCACATCGTCACAATGACTTTAATATGTATCTCGTGTCAACATCCTGTACCATCCTAGGACAGAATGACAGAAGCTCAAAAAGAGTGAACGGAGAGAGGGAGAGACTGACAGACAGAAAGACAGAGAGACAAAGACAGAGTGAGAGAAAGGAAGGGAGATAGGGATGAAAAGACAAGCAGAAATCAAATCCACATCGTCACACTGACTTTGATATGTATCTCATGTCAACATCCTATGAACAGAGAGGAGAGGCAGATGAACAGAGTGAATGGAAAGAGGGAGAGACAGATAGAGGGAGAGAGAGAGAAAGGAAGAATGGGGATAGAGATAGAACGAGAAACAGAAATCAAATCCACATTGTCACATTATTATAGCTATGTTCATATGGGACTTGTGAATAACGGAACAACTACGAGGGTTCACACGGGCTTGAAGTCGAGCGATCATACACTGTAGTTGTACAAGAACAGAGTGGTCATCGTTAACGAGTTTGCTAAACTTAAGTTTATTCTGTCCACACAGTCCATAACTACAAGAGAGGACCCCCCAGATGATTGTGGTTTCGGTGCTAACTACAAGCTCGTTTGTGGTTCTGGAACTACAAGTAAACTTAAAGTTTTGAAACTACCACTCTGTTCATATGGTCTGAAACTACAAGATAACTTAAAGTTTTGAAACTGCAAGCAAAACTTAAAAGTTTAGCTCCCTCAGTGTGAACCTGACTATTGACTTTGATAGGTATCTGATGTCAACATTCTATAACATCCAAGGACAGATATATGAGCTAGGGCTGAGTGAATGAGAGAAAGGGAGAGAGAGACATACAGAGGGAGGGAGAGAAAATAGGAAGGAGAGATGGATATAAAAAAGACAGGGAGAGAGAGAAAGAAAGAAAGAAAATGAGATGAGGATAAAGAGGCAGAGAGCGAGGGAAAGAAGAATGGGAAAGAGACAAAGAGGCAGGGATGGGATTGAGACAAGAAGGAAGGAAGGAAAGAGAGAAAGAGAGGCAGGGATAGAGAAAAAAAATTGAGAGGATGGGGATAAAAATATTGAGGAAGGGAGAGAAAAGAAAGAGGGAGATGGAGGTACAGATAGGCAGAGGGGAGAGAAAGGAAGAAGGGGAGAAGAAGAGAGAAAATGGAGAGACAAGAAGCAACGAGAAAGCAAGATAAAAGGGAAAGAAAGAAGGGATACATAATGAGACAAAGAGAGAGATAAGGAGGGATGGAGAGAGGGATATGGAAAGAGAAAGGGGAAAGAAGAAATTGTAAAAAGAGTTTTAAAAAGAGAGAGCAAAAATGTGAGAGAAAATGAGAAAGAAAGAGACAAAGTGAGACAGAGACAGAGAGGAAGAGAGAGACAGAGAGGAAGAGAGAGACAGAGAGGAAGAGAGAGACAGAGAGGAAGAGAGAGACAGAGAGGAAGAGAGAGACAGAGAGGAAGAGAGAGACAGAGAGGAAGAGAGAGACAGAGAGGAAGAGAGAGACAGAGAGGAAGAGACAGAGAGGAAGAGAGAGACAGAGAGGAAGAGAGAGACAGAGAGGAAGAGAGACAGAGAGGAAGAGAGAGACAGAGAGGAAGAGAGAGACAGAGAGGAAGAGAGAGACAGAGAGGAAGAGAGAGACAGAGAGGAAGAGAGAGACAGAGGAAGAGAGAGACAGAGAGGAAGAGAGGGACAGAGAGGAAGAGAGAGACAGAGAGGAAGAGAGAGACAGAGAGGGAGAGAGACAGAGAGGAAGAGAGAGACAGAGAGGAAGAGAGAGACAGAGAGGAAGAGAGAGACAGAGAGGAAGAGAGAGACATGAGAAAATTGCATGCAGAAAGTACCCATCTCAAATATTTACACATTTTTTCCCATTTGTTCAGGTTTTTCTTACACCGCCTTACATTCAACAGCAATATATGAAGAAAGTATCAAACAGTAGTCGGTTCGAGGAAGATTTAATATGAAAATGTTTGAAATTTAAGGAGACAGTAAAGTTGTACAGGTGAAATACACTTGGGTGAAATGCACTTGCATCCTTTTACCAAGAACTACTAGGTGTTAAAAAAAACATTGGACACTTTTGATCTTTAATAACTCAAAAATTATACATCGTATCAGACTGAGGTTTTTACATTGTAAAGTTGAAGAATGTAAAATTCATTGAGGAAAGTTTCATGACACTTCTCTAAACACTTTTCTTTAAATATTGCTCTGAATATTCAATTAGATTTTTTCACTTTTTGAAAAATCAAGGCCACAAAATCTGTGTGTATCAGTAATTAATTCAGAATACAACAAATGCCATTGTGCATTGCAGCTGAAATTCCAGAACACCTTTTTAACCCAGAGTCATGAATCATTAATGACTCTGGACAGCAAAAGGTTGGCAGAAATGGCAGCTGCACCACACATTGACACTTGTTGTGTTCTAAATTAATCACTTATACACACAAATTTTGTGGTCTTGAATTTTCAAAAAGTGAAAATCTTATTACATATTCAGAGCAATATTTTAAGGAAAGTAGTCAGAGAAATATCAAAATATGAAACTTGCTCCCAATAAATTTACATTCTTCAACTTTACAATGTAAAAACCACAGTCTGATACGATGTATAATTTTTGAGTTATCAACGATCAAAACTGTCTGGTGTTTTTATAACACCTAGCAATTTAGGCCATAACTCATAACTTTTAATACACTGAGTTAACATGCTTCTGCCTCTCAGCTGACAACAGCTTTTGAGTTTGAAAATATAGTGGGTCTTGTAAATATTACATTTTAAAAACAGTTTAATCAGATTTTAATCAAATGGTGAAATATTATTGCATCGCTGGCAAAGTACTGAAAGGTTCAGGAAGATACATGTAATCCTTTCCACTTCATTGGGGATCATCCCTTTAATGCAGGATATTTACAAGGTAAGATGCTGGAGATGAAAGGCATGAAAGTAAAGAAAAATGTGATGGAGTGAGAGAACGTGAGATGAGAGACTGAACTTGAGAGGAGAGAGAGAGATGGAGTAGCATTCTGTGATGAATGGATGGGGAGGGTGGATGAATTGCAAGGAAAACAAACACAGCTTGGAGACAGGAGCCAGAAGAGAGTTGGGAAGAAAGAGAAAGAGAGCAAATACTGGAAGCAGGAGAGAAGATAGAGAGACTGGAATAAATAAATCAATGAAGAATATGATGAGAAATGCAAAACAAACATAAATACAATCAGGCAAGGGGAGGGGAGGAGTCTTACTGAATATATCAAAGACAGTGAGAGAATGAGAGAGACTGGAAAAATAGTAGAAACAGCATGAAAAAAAAAGAAAAGGAGAGTGGACAGGGAAATAGAGTGACGGAGGGAGAAAGAATGAGATGGGGAGAATACAAGGATGAACTTACACAAAAAAGCATAATAAAGGGAGAGAGAGAGAGAGAGAGAAAGAGAAGGAATGAAATTAAAAGAAAAGGAAAGACTAGACAGCCAACTACAGATACCCAAACCCTGAGGAAGATTTTGTGTTTTGGACATAAGGCCATCGCTACAGGGGGGGGGAATTACCCCCATTAAAATTTTCTGTCAGGAAATTCAAAAAAATTATAAGCTGCCGGCAAGTCTCTTAAATTGATGAACCATTTCTAAATTTCCTATTTGCATTTGGCTTGTTGGGAAAAGGTGTGAACATCTGTCAGCAAATTTGGAAGTTTAACAACTAATTTTTTTCAGTGTCGCAAATATGAAAATCTGATGACCCTTTTATTTCGGGGGGGGGGGGGGGTTGTAAGTAAATTTTCAGCTATCATGTCTGCAACTTTGGCTGAACTCCCCCCCCCCCCCTTTCAAATTTGAAAAGGTTTAGCGACGCCAAACTGTTTGCAGAGAGAAAAATTCTGGACAAGAAGGAAAAGAAGTTCCATCAAGATGGGAAGGCGTCTGGGACTAATTTCCCAGATGGAAACAGTCTCTTCCCGTCCCATCTTCACCATCGTGCCCCAATTGTTTTCAATCCACCTTTTGAAGAGCTCATCTTTTCTTCCCCTGAATAGGCTGATGTCTATGCTGAACAGTCAGGAGAGAACGAGAGCTTTCATCGATTTCTAACCATTTTCTTCATATCACACATTGAAAAGGACTTTTTCTAGGATGAGCATTTTATGTGAAGGAAAAGGGGAGACCATCTTGAAAATAAATTGATTTTATCAAAAACAGAAAAATAAGAGAAACTGATCATTGAAAGTTTTGAGAAAATCTGACAAATTATAAGAAAGTTATTTAATCTAAAATTGTAGTCGATCCACACACACTGGCAACACTGTTACATACGTTTCAACTCTCTCATTCCATTTGTAGTGAAAATTCCATACACTTCCATTTTCATACTTGATGAAGAAATCAATCTTTTTCATAGAGGGGCTGTGTAAAACATGTGTTCAATAATACATCTAGGGCACAGGTATGTAACGAAATATTCTCTTTGGATAAAAAAATTACATTATGAAATGTCTAGTACGGAAAAAATGGGAGACCTTGCTCAAAAATATAGAGTTGCCAATTTGCATTCAATCAATTACAACTTTAAAAACTCATAACTTTCTTATAATATCCCAGATTTTCCTAAAAATTTCACTGGACTGCTTCTCTCATTTTTTGCTATTAATCTAATTTTTTTTTAGAGTGGACTTCTCCTTTAAGAACTCTGTTTAATCATTCATAAAACAATGTTGGTCAAAGAACTAAACCCTGTGGTACAACACACCATATACCTTTCTTCTTAGATGTAAATAATAATCATCTAACCTGTAAAATACTAAGCCTGATATAAATCTGAGTAAAACCCATACAAAATGTGTGTTGAACAAATATAAAATAGTCTCCTATGTGTTACTATATTTGTTTTTCATGCATTACTCATTATTTCATAGATCTTCTGAAATTGCCAGCAGACAGTCAAATTGCAGTCATAGTGTGCCTGACAGAGGGAGAGAATTAATGCTCGGAGAATGAAAATACATTCTGAGATGAAGGTATTCTAAATGTTGACCATTCTTTGACTGTATCTACACCATCCATTTCAGTCTGAACAGTGTCCAAATTTCATAACCGTAAGATTATTACTCCAAAAATAAAAACTTAAAAACTGAGAAAGTTTGCAAAAATCTGTGTTTGCACTCTTCTGCTCAGGTAGGGGGTGGTATTCTGCAAACATCTCTCGCATTTACGATACATTGATAATATGCATCTAGTACTTATCATACATCATTCATATAAACCTTATCATGCGGAATACATACTATCAAGATACTTGAATGTCAGTGCATCTGATAATATTATGTTTTCCCATAATTTGTGAATATTTTGTTTTAAATCAAAGTTACTTACAGTACAATCGCCATTAATCCCAAAGGCCATAAGGACTTGAGACAAACAAAAAACAGCTGGATCATGATGCTTACCTGCAAAAAAAAAAGAAAGGAAAGAAAAGAAACACAAAATTTAGATATCATATTACTATCTACAAAAGGGAAACAATTCAATTAATTCATTGATGTTCTGAGTCTGTCTCCCATCTCTCCATTCCCTTTTTCCATTTGGTTTCATTTCCCTCAATAAAACATTGTCATGTCTGGGTAGTATATGACGGCACTTGGAGTATCCCTTGGGATGTATACTACTACATTACAAATGGTGTCATTATCTAAATGCACTGGCAATACGTGAGCAAGTAATTACTGAATGTACAGTCAAACATGTGTGTAAATCATCAATTGAAGTAATAATGATAAAAAATAAAACCATACAGAGATGTCTAGCACTGTATATAACAAACAAATTTTGGCCTTGTACATGTTTTTATACAACATAATGAACATGTTGTTATCAAATTTTATTTTATTGTAAACTAGTTGTGAAGAAAAACATCTACAAAATCACTGAAGTTGGTAAGCGGTGATATGAAAAAGAAATGCATTTTACATTAAAATCACCATTAATCATTTTGATTCATTGTAGAATCTTAATAATTGTATATTATATTCCAAGTTTGTTTTTTATTGTATATTATATTCCAAGTTTGTTTTTTAATTTTACAACCTACATTATGCTTCAAAACATTACATGTTTTGACTGCGGCCCTAAAATGCATTTCCTTCAAAGAAATTGATATATGTTGTCAGTATTCATTTTTAATGTATATGTTCCAAATTGACACCTTTTAATATGAGTGGGCAGAGTTCAGTTTATGAACTTTCACTCAAATTGTTTTAAAATTGTTCATGGCATTATATCTTCCATGTTCATTCTATCCCCTCCATTGTCAATTTCTACCCTACTATAATTTTCTTCAGAGTACTTTATTTGTTTACATGTTTTGTAGTATTTGTACACAGGCATCCCAAATCATAAGCATTCTATAATGCTTCTCAGGGAACATGCCTGCTTCAATTGTGTTTGAGCAGTTTTTGCTCTGTAATTTCATGTACAAGTATGAAGCAAAGAAGAAATAAATAAATGTTGTTTTGAAATGAATTGAATTAAAGGGAGAGGTAAAGCATCCCCATCCCTCCCCAGCCCTCCCCCATTCCTTCCTTATCACCTAGGTCAAAGGTCAACATCAACAAACTCCATGTTATTTCATGTGGACACAAACTAGCAAGGTCCCAACCGATAATTTACGATTTGTTTATACTCAAATGTACAGCTTAGCACATGTGCTGCACTCTGAAAAATACATCAGGACTACATCCAGAATTTACACCAAGAATTTACGAGCCGCTTTTGACTCTCGTTCCTCTTTGCCGCCAGCAGTGCCATCAGCAATACCATCATGAAACTCAGCAGATATCTCTCTCCATGGTTGAGACACTCATACTATAACCTTTAAAGGTACCAATCAACATTTTCAAGTTCAAATAAAAATGGGCAAAGTAAATCTTACAATGCTTAATGCAACACTGGAAAGTTTCAAGCAGGTTAATAATCACTGTGCAAGTGTGCAGGTATGAAAACGACCTTGTATGCCAAATAGATATTGATTTTTAAAGAAAAGGGAACATCTAATTCACTTTGTATGTCATGTGAACAGCTTTGCATTATCAGTAAATGTGTTGAAGGCATCATCCATTAAAAAATACATAATTTATTAACAATTTAATAATTCCTCAACACTGATGACATATGTAGGCCTATTTCTATCAAAAAGAACTCATGGCGAAATAATGTATATATAATAAAGATCATCTGTGAATATATGAATTTTGATTACATGTAGGTTACATGTAGGGATATGATTACAAAGGATAATGTTAAATTGTAAAGTAATTACCTACAACTGATACATTCATACAATATATCATTCTCTATTTTACCCAGCTTGTCAAATCAGATATTTCTTTTTCAATTATTCATCTTCACTAATGCCACAACCTTTAATTCAGAGTAGGATATAATTTGTATGTCATCGAAACATAGTTTTGGCTGCTAAATTCACCATTTTAAAACTCCTCTACCCTTCTTTCTTACAACTCACGTTCTATAATATAAACAATCACCTACCATAATCCCACACACATACTCTAAATATAGATCACCTTAGAATCCGCGCTGACATAATACAGGGCTGAAGATATTTAGAGTATACAAGCAAGCCAGGGGGTTTCTTCCTACCTCATTATTTATCCAAAGCTCCCCTCAGAGCTTTCAAAACTTCCTTTTCATGGAAACTTCTATGTTAGTCACTAAGAGATAACCCAATGTAATGATAATATTATTCTATTCTTGTAATATTCATATTACATTATGATGTAATGTCCCTACTCCCTTGATGACTTCCAAAGAGCTGTATAAATTATTACCCTGGCTTTAGCTTCGGAGACCATTACCAGCTCACAGAGCATTTAAAGGGAAAGTGTCCACCCTGATTACAAGTTTGTTTTAAAAGCATATAAATTTTTAAAAAAGTTTGTTTTAAAAGAAGCGGACAAAATTAATGAAACAGATCAGTGAAGGTGTGAGCAAAATCAGATAAGAAATAAGAAAGTAATGAACTCTGTGAAATATCTTGCGAGCTCCTCTCCCATTTGCCCTATACCCCAAAAAATCATTAATCTCCATGTTCTATGAAGAAAATATTCAGTCAAACAAGCACCTAAGATGTAATCATTGCTCATATGTTATTACACAAAACCTTATGAAACAAATCTATTCCTTCATCAAAAAATAAGAAAATGAAATTTTATGAGATTTTCTATACTGCGCAAATGGGAGAGGAGCTCGCAAGATACGTCACGGAGTTACCAATTTGTGTTTGATTGATTACAACTTCAAAATTTCGTAATTTTCTTATTTCTTATTGGATTTTGCTCAAAATTTTACAAATCTGATTCTCTCATTTTTATTATTTTATTCAAATCACTTTAATACCAGGGTGGACTTTCCCTTTAAAGGAATAATCTTACCAGTTATCCATTTACTACACCTGTGTTTAGAGAGAAAAATGCAGATTAATGTCTTGCCAAAGGACATTAGTGGTGCGGCAGGGATATGAATCCTGTTCCTGGTGATAAACAGGCCCAGTGAATTATCCACTACACCCAACAGACCACAACGCCTCTAAAAACTTTCCTCTCTTTATCTCCTCTGGAAGAGAAAGCGAGGAGAAGGGGAGAGGCATCTGAGAGTATTATTTCAGTGAAGATACATGTATCATAGAGAGCTAATCAGGATGCAAAGCTTTATCAATAATGTATCAATATTGACTTTTTGTCTCGCACTCATACTCACCAAGCAAAGGTGCTCAAGGCACTCAAATATGAACCAGGCTTTAGTGATGCTATCAATTGTGCTCATAGAATGCAAGGACTTCCTTAATTCCGGGTACCCATTTACAAGATGAAGGTGGAGAGTGGCGAATGGAAATTAATCAACATTTTGCCATGCCGGGAACTAAACCCACAACCTTGCCACTTCCAGCAAAGTGTTTATAACTACTGGACTATGACACCTCTATATTTTAAAACTTCACTGCCATTCAGTAAAAGATTCCCTTCATCACGTTTTCTTCTTTCTGTCTCCTTGAAAAGGTTACAGTAATAGTATCTATATTCAAATGACTTGAAAATTTAAGTGTATGAGTGTGTGTGTGTGTGTGTACTGTGTGCGTGCAATCAGCATTGATAGACACCCATAAAGATTGCATTTTCGAGTCATTCGAATGGCACCACAACACAGCAAAAAGATAAGTAGTCATTGATTGTAATTAATGTCTTTCTCAAGGTAGCAAAAATACCAAAGACAGGCCAAGTACATGTAGGCCAACATGACTGAGTAACTACTCCCTCATCAATTAATGCATGGATCTTTAACAAATCATATCTAATTACTGCAGGTCCAGCTTTACCGAAGATATTAATAAGATGGAAAAAAAGAAAACCTTTTTTCCTAATGGAAATGATCGCTTTGCCATAGCTTCTAATAATTACCTTTTGGATTGAAGATGACTTGATAAAGTTCATAAGAAGTAAGGATGGGTGGAGTGCCACAGATTTGAAGATGTGTATCTGGCTGGAACAATTTTGTGTCAATAACCTGTCGTTGATCACTTTTTCTATGCATGTTCCTCATTCTTTCTCTCTCATACACACACATACACACCCACATACGCACAAAGCCCACACATACCAATTATCTTTCTCCCCTTTCTACCTCTACTCCACCTTCTGTCTCATGCCCCCCCCCTCCTCCCCCCCCCCCCCCCGAATCTCTCTCTCTCTCTCTCTCTCTCTCTCTCTCTCTCTCTTTCTCTCATTCTACCTTTATTCCCCTTCCAGTCCTATGCTCCCTCTCTCTCTCTGTCTCTCTGTCTCTCTATCTCTCTCTGTCTGTCTGTCTCTCTCTGTCTCTCTCTTTTTTTGTTTTTCCCTATCTCCTTCCTCACTTTCATTCTATTACTCTCTCTCTCCCTCTCTCTCTCTCATTACAAGAGACTTACACAGCATTTAGAGCTCTCCCTATTGCACCTGCCTCAGAGGAAATACAATATACTCCATTGATTCTTAATACCCATGTCCAGTTAACCCTCACATTCCCAAATCAATATCTGTCTCAATCCAAGAAATTCAAAACAAAGAGGCAAACTTTTACTTTATTTAAGTGCATGAATGTGGAACAAAATATGGTGTTTACTCTAATAATATATTAAAAGCAGTACAAATCATCTGTTCCTTCACCATTTCAATTTAATGGCAAAAAGAACAATATTATTATTATTTCAACACCTCCACATATCTCGAAAAATGCACATGCTCTCAACAACAAAAATTCATTTTCCATCCAGCCTTGCTCTCCAACGCTTGACTTATCAATTCATTGATTATTTGATTGCCCTTAAATAAACTAATAACTAGACATTTCCCATGCACTATTCCAAGGTTTCCTGAAGACTACATCTGTACTTTTCATCATTAAAGGTACACCGTAACTACACATACATGTACAAGGTTATCTAGGATAATCTTGTATGACAGAAATTTATACTTAGGTGACTACCTACAAAAGGCTAGCATGTGTTAAAAACTTGCTAGACAGTTTCAAAGGAGCAAGATTTCTGGATACCTCAGCACAACAACAAAAACAGTCAGGAAATTCCATGTAATACAAAAATACTGACACAGAGATCCAAAGACTAAATCCAATCACAGAAATTATATTAAACTTGGATGTTTGATCATTTAACATCGTAAAAGGCAAGTTTTGGCCTGATTTTTTTATGATTTTACTGATAGGATTACACTGGTAGGATTATTTCCCCAACTTAAAGGTCTACCCTCACTAAAATTGACACAGCCTCACACAGGGATGGTTTCATGAGAGCACGATCGCCTATTTCGAGCTATAATGTAAAATCAAACCAGAAATGTCTTTCATTAAATCAAATGAAATTTGTAGATATACATATGGCCAGTTTGGTCAATGAGTATTCACAAAAGAGATCTACATGTATATAGATGAAAACTGAATACAAGTAAATTCTCTGTTAACCCGTAACAGTTTAGAGTTTTCTTAAGGTCTAAATCAATCAGCTTTCACTCCTCAAATTGGCACCAATTATCCTTATTTTCCACTCCTACATAGTTTGAAAATACTAAAAGGGCCCCTTTGTAAATCAGTTTCACAACTGAAAGGGCTACCCTGTGTAAATAAAACGGAAATAAATAAATAAATAAACCAATGTGGAACAAAATGCAAAATTTAACAGAAAAATTGCCAATTTGTATACGAAAATAGTGATTAAATATTTTACACTGTGTTGCCAATTTAGAGACTTTATCGATTAGTTACAATTAAATCGTTCTTATTCGTGAACAGCACAACGTACTCCATTAGAAATACATTCAAAATTTTCTGTGCTTTGTTTTTCTCTTTCTGCTCATGTATAATGTGTAATTCCTAGCATTCTAGATCAAAAGATAATCCAAAAACGTCACTGAAAGGAGACACTATACTGCTATGGGTTAACACATTAAACAATACCGATAATCATTTCACTTGAAACCTTCGTATTATGCATCTAGAAGCGTTTCAAATTTCATTCATGCACAATTCACCCGTATGCACAAAAAATATGTCAAGGAGTAATTATGATTTCCTAAGAACATCCACATCATCGGCTGCCTGCAATAAGGCTGTCACAGCTATCTTTTGTAATTGGCAGCAACAAAATTATACAATTAAGTCCATATTGCAGGCAGGTGACAGTCTTTAGTTTTGTTGTGAACGGAAATGGATTCAGTTTATGTCAGCAATAGAAATCACCAGACGGCGGAAACAGCCAAACCTGGTGATTTCTGGTTTGTTAAGCAAATTGAATTGTAGATGCTTTGACAAGTGGACGATGATCGATAGAATGTGGACAATTATTCAATAAATATGCATTTAATGATTTTTTTCAACTGATGTACCTAAGCCACGAGTGCCTCCTGCCTGAATTTTTCTTTCTTATCCTAAGCGTTGCACAAGGTTTGACAACTCTTTTTAAAGTGGTTTCAAATGACAGGTGGAAAGACCAGCAGACTTCATGTTTAATGGAACCTGCCGTTTCCTGTTGAAAGGTGTTTCTTTGACCCCAGAGACCCTTATTTTTTACATATATTCTATACAGCCACAACATTGCAAAGTTCTATGAAATAAAGCTTGGATGTGATTTTCGACATAGTGTGGTTTAATTGTGCATAAATCTGTCGTAAAATTTTTGTTGAAGAAAATAAATACTGGAAAGTTTCAAGGAAACAGATCATCATTTAGTAAAATGAAATGAAAATTTGTTACTTTTTCATTTTGTTATTCTCCACATACTGAGGATATGCCATACCCTTTATGCTTCTTCTTGAGGGGACAAAAATCCCCTCCTCCCCGCCCCCCCCCCCCCCCCTCCAAATTTTTGACCAGCATAGATTTGTTCATTTTTTTTCTCAAGATAACACTGCTATGCTCTACAAAAAGAACTTTTTCATTTCACTTCTCAATTTGACTCCCTAAACCCTAAACTCCACACCACTTCTCAGCCCCCCCCCCCTCTCCACACCCACACAAATGAACACACACAAATTATTCAATAAATCAGAAATTTCAGACATACTGGCATATGCAGAATTGGTATGGGAAATTTTGTACATAGTTGCAGATATCAGGAGAACGTTGCAGAATATTTTTGTCTAGCCTGCATGCACAGACTCTTTTTTTGGCAATTCAACGAAATGCTATATCATTAAGCCTAGTCTGAATTCGTAGGCCTCTTGGTATATCAAATGATATTGGCAAGAGCAACTAGAGTATGGTACATATTATATGAGGCACAGTCTACAGCCATACAGTTCAGACAGTGTCATACATATGTGTAAAGACTATAAGGGTATATGCATGCAAAATAACCATGTCACGTGCACGGCACGAAGCGTGCGTTTGTACGTAAGCCATAGGGACTCTCTACACAAGTCAGCGCACATTCTTCATCGTGATAAGAAACATCTTCTGATTTGACCAAAAAGTGCCCTAATTTGTACTAAACTAATCAAAACAATGCTTACACCGTCCGAAAAGCACTTTCTTTTCCTTCTTTAAACTGGAATGCAAGGGTTATAAGCAATCCACCACCTGCTGATGTAATGATGTGATTTATCAACCAGGTACAGCAAAAACCACAGAAACGCACTCACCTCCAAAGACAATTGAGAAATTTGAGGAACTTTTCAATGGAAAAAGTACCCTATTTTTTGATGGAATAATTGTTATGAAACTATACTCATTGGATGAAGTAAGCTTTAAACTTCAAATTCCAGGGCAAGGATTTTTTAAGACACAAAAGTTTGCGAGAACTACTGCTTTACGTTCTGAATTTCACACATTATAGGGCAGGATGGAGAAGGGCGAGAGCAAATGTCCATCAGTTTTCCATATGCTGATTCTC
Source organism: Heliocidaris tuberculata (assembly GCA_025618425.1). Lineage (NCBI taxonomy): Eukaryota > Metazoa > Echinodermata > Echinoidea > Camarodonta > Echinometridae > Heliocidaris > Heliocidaris tuberculata. Next base: position 34,814,768 of record CM046844.1, read on the forward strand.
CATTAAAAGGTAGCAGCAAAAGTAATTCAGGGCAGTAGACATGTACATCAAATATGTATGTGATTGCACAGAAAAATAATATATTCTCTTGGTTGTAATACACTCTATTTCTAACTCTCAAATATTTAAATCTATGTAATTACTTTAAAGGTTAAGCCTACTCAGATTACAAGCTGTTCTCAAAGCATGAAAATGAGGGAAACAGATCAGTGAAAGTTTGCAGAAATTTTGATAAAGAATAAGAAAAAAAAAATGAAGTTGTAATCAATCGAATACAAATTGCAAACTCTAAAATTTACAAATTTCTTTTTTTATGAAACAAGAAAAAAACTTAATCCATCTTGCAATTTTCTACATTCTGAAGGCAAAAAAAGATGCCCCAAGATGCAATATGTGTCAACAATTTCTTGCTGATGGGTAATGAATAAAATGCACTCTAAATGTCACCTGCTTTTATAGCCAGAATGACATCTAATCTATGCCAAATTATATGAGAACAACCTTCTGCCTCTCACAAGACATGAGTCACGTTCACACGATGGGAGCTAAACTTTAAGTTTCGCTTGTAGTTTCAAAACTTTAAAGGGTACCAATCACCAAAAAATATTTTGCTCTGTATGTTAGGGGATCCATGTCGTTATAATATATTCAAAATATAGGCTTCAAATATTAATTCTATAAAGAGATATTGCAATTTTAATTACACTCTCTATAAGTGTAAAACCGACTCATGATTAGACTACTCGACGCACCCGCACGCACTCGCCAAGATAAGGGCTCGCGCGGAACTAAACTCCGAGTTTAGTTCCGCGCGAGCATTTTCATGTTATCCTTTTTTCCTTTATACTCCTTAACTGTTGACCGATAGAATGCCAGATAAAGTTCTTCGAGATTGATTTTATACTTTCTAGCTGTACACAAATTATTTTTTCAGATAATTGGTATACTTTAAAGGCATTGATTAACTTTGCCCAGGATTGAAAAAAAAATCACTGTTCCAGCTAATGCTGTAATCATAATTGCAAACCTTTAGCTCAGACAGGAATCGCCTGAGTTTTATAAGCTGATCGGTCGTTTATATATCAAGATATTTACGATTGAACATTGATGTCGGGATAGAGTACCACCGAACCCTAAAGAACTCTTACGGTTGGCATACCTCGCTCTATCACAGAATACCGTACGGGCTGGAAACCCGCTCTGAAATCGCCAAGCGCTGGTGCGTGGTTTTTGTGACTGCAGCGCAGCGAAGAAGCCGAGCGACTTGCGCTAGCGATTGATCGCGATTTTCTCTTTTTTAGGATAGTAAACGGGTTCCATTTTCTCTCATACTTTCACATATCCTTAATTATATATGTAGTTAGAGGACTGCACACAATTCACTGGCATTTGAGCTGATTTTACAATTTTTCACAAAGTTAATCAATCACTTTAAAGTAGAATTTCATTGATTTTGAATATTGATTTAATTTTTATTATTGCATAGGTGAAGCTTAGATTGAACAAGGTTATCAAAATTCAACGCTTGGAAACATTTGAAGTAATGATTATTATCAATTATAAAATGATATAACACAGCCCCGCTATAGCACCTATAGAGCTCTTTGAACACTGCTGAGATATGTGACGTCATACCGGGGAGCAATCCTTCCTAAGCAGACGATGCCCCATAACATCTTATACATTTTCAGTGCCTGTTTTGTCATCTCATCTTCACTTATTTCTCTTACTTCACTAGCGTCAGTATAAATGCTTATTTGATGCCTCACTCTAAATTTCCTACATGGTATTATTTTGATCAAAAATGCAGCGTTAAAAAAATAAAGGAATCAATCGCTTGTATTGTAAACAAAAAAAGATGCCATTGTATTTTCAGCTGCATGCACCGTGGCATGTCGGCGTTTCAAGAGGGAACGAATACCATCCATGCTATAATTCAGCGGGCTTTACAATTCGAAAGTGTGATTTCTTTGATTGATCATTGACCCTTATCATGACTTTTTACAAACAAAAGATTTTAGTTACTAGAAACGGTTTCACTTCCCTTTTAGAATGATGTGAAATACGGTCATGGTGAAACAAACCAAACTCTTTATAATTTAGAAATAATTGCATTGCAGTTACGTTCACTTGATATAGGACGTCGTCTGCTTAGGCAGGATTGGCACCTGATGTGACGTCACGAAAACATCGGTATATTTCTGGCGAATCGCTCGGATATCCCAGATGCTGAGAAGTGTTTTTTTATTTGTGTTATTTTTTAATCATCAAACATGCAGTTAACGTAAAACTTATACGATTACCATCTGCAATCTTTCTAGTTTCTAGAGATACGTTATTGAGCATATTTGTGATTTGCTTTGAATATCTACTTTAAGTTTACTTGTAGTTATCTTGTAGTTTCAGACCGTATGAACGGACTCGTAGTTTCGAAACTTTAAGTTCACTTGTAGTTCTTGAACCACAAGCACTGGGTGGTCCTCCGTCGCAGTTTCAGACCATGTTAACAGAATAAACTTTAAGCTTGCAGTTTACGATGACCTCTCTGTTCATGTTAAACTTCCCGGTCATACCCTTCGCACGAATTATGAACATAGGAACTGTATGTGTACTGTACACACAATCGGTATCTACTTCCGTTGTTAACAACAAGGATTGCTCGGTTTGTAGTTTCAGAACAAGGAGCATCATTGTTTCAGGCCCATGTGAATGCTCCTTGTGGTTTGTGTGTCATTGTTTCGTTAACTTAAAGTTTCAAAACCACAAGTCCCGTATGAACGTAGCTAGTGTATTTTTGCTTCACAGAAAAAAAGCACAAATTTAACCCCAACCTACTTCCATCTCTACATTACACTTGTAAAAACGTACCACCGGCAGATTACATTTCTCCCACCTGAATTTCCCGCAAAAAACCGCTTTACGCTCATCGTAATTCATGTTCAATTTCTCAAACTTCATTTTCTGCATAATGCGACCCCATTTTGTTCTCTGTTCAATTTGCCGGCCACAAAGCCCCTAGCTCTCTTACCCAATGAATTACGACTCACAGCATTGCTCCTTCTCTACCTTACTCCAAAATTTATAAATAAATGCCAGTGGCATCCCTGGTCTCTATCTTTCTTTTCTTTCCTAAGTCTGTTCTGATTTCTCTCGCGAAGTTGACACATATTGCCCTAATGCACGCGGGCGAAATGAAATTATCAACGCTGTGAATGCATCAATCATGGGGGGAAACCTCATGAATTTATGCAAGAGAACCTTGAGATCGCAATGACAATCATAAACGTAGCACTAAACCATCCACATAATGCATTCCTGCCTGCAGACGATGATGAAGATGATGCCACCCGACGACCCTTCCGTTGGAAACCAGGATGCATTATAAATACTCGACGCTGTTTCATCATTCTGTGTGTCTCTTCGTGCTTGCTCAACTCTCTTGTTCCTCCCGTGCTATTCAGTAATGTATTATAGTTCAAAAAACTTTTGTTCAACAGCTGGATATACTTCAAACCTATTAGCTCTGATATTATGGTAATTTGGTATGGCTTGCACATAATTCTATCATGTGTCTACCCCATCTACCACAGTATAGTATGAGCCTCAAATTATGTGTATATGTAGAGAGTAGACACATGTTTTAAAATAGAAAAGAGATATTTAAAATCATCTGAGCATCAGCATATATTTAGGAACTCTTCACACAAAGACTGCTTGGTTGATACCTGTACTGGCCTTGTACACAACTGAACAACATATACAACAAAATGTATGTTTCTCTATCAACAGTACATCTTCATTTAAACATGTATATTGTATTAAAAGTAATTTTATCAACTTTGGTTAAAATATGTAATCTTAATAACCTTCCTGCTTTAATTTTTTCAGTTCTTGTTAATAGGGAGCACCAAAAAAAAAATAATTGGAAACCCCAAAAAGTTAGATGTCATCTGTTTGAAAAAATTCATTGCGATTTTAAAAAGTTATGATGATAAAACAATGTAGCAATCAAGGGAAAACCCAGGATGATCCACGTTTATAGAACAGCTGTAAGAGTTGTCAACAGATAATACCTTCAACATTAATTTTTGAATACTTTTTTAACATGAATACTTGCCAAATTATTAAGAGATTTACTGGAATTTGTGTCATTCCTTTTTAGTGTATAAGATTTCTACAAATTTTTTTGGTTAATTTTCATTTATTTTCTCTGGTCTTAACAACCCCAAAATGTATTCATATTTAACTACATCATTTATACATCATAAGATATTTAGTCTTTCTTCAAATATAGTTTCCTCAGTAGAAACAAAAATATTCAAAAAGCAATTCTTTTTAAATCAAATGCAATTAGAGTGTAAAATAAGAAGAATAAATGTCTTGTGGTTATGCATTGTGTTTGACCACAACATTTTAAACCGAATCATTTAGGAGTAGTCCCTAATAATACTTTGTAACATTATCATTGTTTTGATAGGCTCCCTCTCCCCTCCCCCAAATTCTCTGTGTAATCAATCATCTGTTTACATCATTTATCACAAATCTTCGCATGAAATTACACCTTAACAAATCAATTACGAGATATACTTAACCCACTGCTTAAAAGAACAGCATTGTTCTCCTAGAACACCTCGGGGAAAGAAAAATTCTATAGTCAACACGATTGCACTTTACAGAATGCCCATCTAAACATAGCACTAACCTCTAAAGACTGCCCCTGCTCCTTTCTCATTTTACCTTGCATCACCTCCCAATCACTTCCTCTTCCCCCCCCCCCCCCCAAAAAAAATACACATCCTTCCTCACCCTTCGGTTTGCCCTGCCCCCCCCCCCCCATACTTGCAAGTCTTGTGATGCACAACTCTCCTTACACCTCACCTTATACTCCATTCATCTAAACTTCTAATCCAGGATGTATGCTCTAGTTCCCCCCATCCCTACCCTCTCAACTGTAGAATTAAGAGAATCATCGGACCCTGCATCCCGAACTCTATTCTCCACACTTAAAACTACCACCTCTTAACCCTATAACCCGTCTCTACACTGAATAGCTCATAATTCCTGCATCTTTTATAGTCATGTCCCCCCCCCCCTCCCCCCACATCCCAAACCCTATTCTTTGCACTCAAAACCACTACCCCTAAACCCTACACCCCATCTCTAGAATATTCTATCCCCCCTCCCAACTCCTAATAACCCCTAATCCCTGCACCTTTAATAGTCATGTCCCCCCCCCCCCCACATCCCAAACCCTATTCTCTGCACTCAAAACCACTACCCCTAAACCCTACACCCCATCTCTAGAATATTCTATCCCCCCTCCCAACTCCTAATAACCCCTAATCCCTGCACCTTTAATAGTCATGTCCCCCCCCCCCACATCCCAAACCCTATTCTCTGCATTCAAAACCACTACCCCTAAACCCTACACCCCATCTCTAGAATATTCGCTCTACCCCCCCCCCCCCCCCCCCTCCCAACACCTTCCCCCAATCCTTGCACCTTTAATACACCACTAATACTTAACCCAATTACTCACTCTATACCTAACTGTACAATCCTACTCTCTGACCATTTGGGCTTAGTGATACCCATATTCCATCACACCCAGGACCCTACTCCTTGCATATTACACCACCATTATTTAACCTTTCCATTCCTCCTCCACCTAAATCTACACCCCTTACCCTTTAGGCTTGGTGATACCCATGTCCCCCTAGTGAACCGATCTGACATGCAAGGCACTCTTAAGTACAAGTTAGCCACTGAGGAAACATCCCATATTCATGAAAGCATGCACAAATCAATTACAGTCTCACGCTCCACTAAATAGCCAACGCAATCTACCCCCGCTCTCGCCGAATTAGCCCGCGTCTAGGCGCTAACTCGGCCCCCATTACACCATTGATCGGGGAATCGCGCGAGACGTAAAACGGGCCTTGGAGATGCTCCCTCATGAATGTTCCATGCGGCTTAAAGGAAGATTTCAAAGCTGGGGAAGGCTTAAAAGGATAAAAATGTCACTCATCTACAAACAGGCTTAGACTGACAACCTTAACCTTTATCAGACAAACAACTATCTTATGCTTATGCTTGTAAGAAGCTTATGCACATGAATATTCCCTATCTTTTGAATACTATTGAAGTTAATCTTGAGTTCAGACAATTGAATTGCATTTCAAGAGAAACTTATATAACCCACTGAATTCTCTTATTCACATAGGCTCAGTACATACAGGGGCCATTCGGTTCCTGTGGACATTGGATTAAGTAACGCTGAATTGTTTCATGTGCAGGAGATGGGTAGTCTGAACCTGTCGCTATGTATAATGAAAATGAACCAAAACTAGCTTGAAAAAAATTTCATAGAAAAATACAATTTACATTTGGACATGAGAGTGCATCATATGCACATGGGTCAGAATGATTTAGCTTGAATTTTCCATATTTCTCTTTGTTCATGACTCTGATATTATACATTAAATCAAGACAATTTGTTGTTGTAATGGAAGGAGGAAATAAATGCATGTATTGTAAGAAGAAAGAAGAAAAATAATCTCAGTTCAATGTATAATATTATAAGAATTATGTTACTGTGTGTGAACAGCTATCTATGGTAGATATCAACTGATTAACAACGGTACTTACTTGTTCCCACCACTCTTTCTCTCTCTCTCTTCTTCCTCTCTCCAACTAACCTTCTTTGTCTCTTATTCTCTCTTTATGTTTTTATCTTTCAATATCTGTCTCTATCGATCTCTCTCTCTCCCTCTTTATCTCTTAATCTACCTCTCTCTTACTCTCTTTTACTCTCTCTTACTTTATTCTCTCTCTCCCTTTGTCTCTTACTCTAACTCTCTCTTACTCTCTTACTCTCTCACTTACTCTCTTATACTCTCTATTTTCTCTCTTATTTACTCTCTCTCCTTCTCTTGACCTGTATTTCTTTTTCTCTCAAAGCTAGTCAAAAAACTCAAATTAATAACATATTTCCCAGATTTTTATTTAACATCTAAAGAATCTCTAAACATTAAAAAGTGTAATCGTCACATTGGATCCAGAAGGACATTATCAAACTCATATAATTTTCAAATAGAGTTAACACATTTCTGGCTCTCAGCACAGAGAAGACACATGTATAATATCTGGGCCAGGAAATGAATGCAAATATTTCACTAGCCGCCAGACGGACATATAAACTGCCTGCTGTGCCACTTAGCTAGACCGAGACTTTGTTTGCGGGTTCAACAACCCCGGCTATCTCTGACCGCATATAGCCTTCCAATTTACCTCAGCCGTTCAATCAAAACCTTGTTTCTCAAATCTCCGTCCTTTACAAGGAAGGGTAGTCTTTTGCAATGACAACTTGCTTTGAATATTAGACAACCGTATGACTTTTCATTTTGTTTTGTTGTTTGTGTTTTTGTGTTTATGTAAGTGTATACACTGAAAAAACGAGTTCTGTCTTCAGTTGTATATGTTTTAATAAAGGCATATTACAGGTGCAGTCATCAACAAACCTTATTGGACATTAATCAGACATTCATGCTGACAGAAGAAAATTGAAACTATTTATGATAAATTTTCCTTAGAGAAGGAATTTTTATATTTTTGTTCCTAGTAAAACTCTCACCAATCAAAACTTTGGAGAAGAAAAATTACATGAGGCATTGGTTCTTTCTTAAAATACTTTCAAAGTTATGACACATCTTCTCTCTTTTTAAAAATGGATCATTGTAGAACTAAAATTAGATAATTCTGAAATTCTTTGATGAGGGCAACAAAAGAGCCCTCATATTGTTAATTGAATTTACCAAATTAATACAAAATTACCACCCCTTATCACCCCTATAGCAATCCGATCACTGATGCCCCCACCCTATGCCTGAGTGACCTAAACCAAATTTCCTTTGGCCAAAAATCCAAGAGACGTAATTTGAGGATTGGTAGGAATGCATCTTTGAAAAGGTGGGAGAAGTGCCCAAGCATCCGTTTGGCGGGATGGTATTTTTTATGATTTGGGCATGATTTCTTTTTCTTAGTTTACGTAACTATAGTTGAAAAAGAAGAAAAAATACAACATACTTTTTCAAAGAAAAAAAATACTGTTAGAATTTCGAAATAATATTTGTGGCAAAAGTAGTCAGTTTTGACTAATTGCCAAATAAAAACAAGTAACAACAACAGCAACAAACAATGCATAAAATTTCTAAACATTGCAGCAAAGTCTTGTTTGTAAGCATTTTTAACTTTTTTTACAGCAACATTGTTCTACAACTATTTTAAACGAAATGAACATGTTTATACAGAGATGCTAGTCTCTTCCTACAGTCAATAATAAATATGAGTATCAAAAACCACATTCTCTTTACCACTGTAGATACCCCATCCCTCATCAAACTGTGTCTAAGGCATTAAAGAAAGCTTTGGAAATGTAAATCTTTAAGAACTGCATAAATTTCTTGAGACATGTCTCAAGATGTAGTATTTCTGAAGGAGAGTTTCCGGATCTTAAGATTCCGCTTTCATTCAGCTAGTCAACAACAACTAACTACATCGTACATATATCATTTCTTCTGAGTGTTACATGAATACATTCATGCCACAGAACCTGAACTGAGTCTTATATACACACGCCTCCTACGCATCCTATTCAAGCTACTTAGAATGCAGAGGCGATACATCGTTGAAAACATCGCCCATTACTTATCGTAACACTATCACGGCTACCCTATACTTGTACATTCACAGCAGGCAGTCGGGCAAATCCAATGAGCTTAACTTTACCACCTCACGCCTCCCACACGAACGACGGGGAGAGGAACGCAAACCATGAAGCGATGATGCGAAGACAGCGACAAGTTTCATAAGGACGCTGGAATAATTACGTCGTTCATCTTCCCAGCTACGCTCGCATGCCCCAGAGAGGATCATGGGAGATGGGGCCGGGAGTGGACAAGAGACCACTGGCAGTGACGAGTTCGATCTTTCTTCTTATACAAGCATAACAAGACTAGATTGCATCATAGATAACACTGTTAACTCCATTCTCAGTCTAAATTTTTCATCTGATTCTGCTCACCCCTCGCTCTCTCTCTCTCTCTCTCTGTCTCTCAATTTCAATTTCTTTAAACGTCACCATCTCTTTCCTCATCTCTTTCTCCCTTATTCCCTCCTAATCTACACTGCAGCATAAAAACACTTCAGGACCTTTTTTTTCCCAATTCTCAATTTCTAATTAGAATCATATACTCTCTCTGTATCACTCTAAAAATTCTTAACTTTATTTCTCTTTCTACCATCCTTCTCTCTGTTTGCATCACACATTCTATAATGCACCATAAAAAAATTCAAACCTGATTCCCATTGTCAATTTAATCACTTCATTCTACCCTCTCTCTCTCTCTCTTTCTCTCTGTCTCCTGTTTTTACAAACCCTCTTATTCTAGCCGATTTCTCTGCTTCCCTCTATTCAAAGCTATAGATTACATTGCATTGTAGAAGTTCACATCCCATTTGTATTTTATTTCTCCATCTATTTCAAGCTCTTCTTTGATTCTACTCTCCATTTCTTAATTTTTTTCTCTTTTTCTTTCCTAGCTGTCATTTCTCCTCCCTTTCTGTCTCCCCTATGGACCTCTCATTTGGGGGGGGGGGGTTGTTTGTTTTTTTAATATTGGTCTCAATATTTTTCTATCTTTCTTTCCCCATATTCTTTTTTTTTCCATTCTCTTCTCTCATCTCCTTTCTTCCCCATTTTTCTTCCACTTGTTTCTCTTTCTATCTCTCTCATTCTATCCCTCCCTTACAGTCAGTCTGAATGTCCCCCCTCTCTCTCTTCTCTCTCTCTCTTTCTCTCTCTTTCTTCCTCCCTCTCAAGACCTCTATTTCTCTTTTGCTTAATCTCCCCCTCACTGCATCATAACTAGGCCCCAGCCTACCCTCCCGAGGCTAAATTTGAGTACCTTTTTGTCATTTTGAATTTGTGAGAGTAATTTGTAGTTTCAAGTGTCAAACCTTTTTATTGAGTGCCTTGAATCCAATCATCCTCATAAGTTATGTTCACACGAAGGGAGCTAAACTTTAATGTCACTTGTAGTTTCAAAACTTTAAGTTAACTTGCAGTTATCTTGTAGTTTCAGACCGTATGAACGGAGTAGTTTCGAAACTTTAAGTTTACTTGTAATTCTAGAACCACAAGCAAGCTTGTGGTTAACGCCAAAACCACAAGCAGTGGGTGGTCCTCCGTTGCAGTTCCAGACCATGTAAACGGAATAAGTAAGTTTCGCAAGCTTGTAGTTTGCAATGACCTCGCTGTTCATGTTAAACTTCCGGGTCGTACTCTTCATGCGAATTATGAACACAGGATCTGTATGTCTACTGTACACACAATCGATAGTATCTACTTCCGGGGTTAACTACAACGATCGCTCGGCTTGTAGTTTCAGCTTGTTGTTTCGGGTTCGTGTGAACCCTCGTTGCGGTTAGGGAGTCGTGGTTTCGTTAACTTCAAGTTTCGCTACCACAAGTCCCATATGAACGTAGCTATAGTGAAGTAAATCCAGGTCACAGAATCATAAAATCTGAATAAAATGATAGAAAATCTCACACAAGTAACATTCAAGTGTAAAGAGAATAGCTCTTACTTGGTAATAAAATATAAGATGTTCTACTTGTGTGTGCTTCTGTGACTATGAAGATGCAAAATGACTCTCTTTCACTCTCTCTCTCTCTTTCTCTTTTTCTTTCTCTCTCTCTCTCTCTTTCTCTTTCTCTCTCTCTCCCTCTTTCTTTCTCTCTCTCTCTCTCTCCATTATATATTAGACATTACACACAATGTTATAAGAAATCATTTATTTCATTCCCTTTCCCTTTTGCACATCAAAAGATAAATAATAAATTATATATTTTGAAATGAAATGAGAGAAATCAAACACATTACAAGAAAATGAAATAATAACACACTTCAATTAGAAAACCATTCTAAAAATATCAATAGAAAAATACACTTTGAAAATATTAATACTCTGAATAAGTTTCGGAAGGTTTCATCCATAGTTCTTCCACATCTTCATAAGATGGACTCTTCCGCTCATACCCTTAACATAAATGCCCTCAGGCTCCCATCAAATGGTAAAATATAAACAAATCACTTCAAATGAACTTGATAATTGCTCATGCATTATTTGAAATGTGATTGTCTTGGTGAATCCAAAAATAACAAGTAAAGTCAAACTTGCCGAAGTGACCACCTCTAGAGAAAGACCACCTATCTATTAACACCACATTATTGGTCTGCACTTAAGTGTGTCTTTACATAAAACATGTCTTATAGGGAACTTAATTATAAAGACCACTTTTGTGTCTCCTTTGATGGTCTTTAAAAAGCATTATTAAAGGAAACCAAAATATGGTCTTTATAGACGGGTGGCCCCTCTATAAAAGTGGTCGATAAAGCATGTTTCTCTCTATATTTGAGTACTTAAGACACATGGAATTTAGAGAGCTGACTGCAAGACACAACTCATACTAGTAGTGCTGTCAGTTACAAAGCGAACATTCGTAAGTCAGAGAGTAGTTGTCAGAGAGTAAAAGGAATGCACCCCAATCATGCTCTAATGCTAAGAATAACCTTAAATTAATAGACTAATTCTGGGATAAGGATTTATCCCCCCAACCCCAACAGTTTTACAACACTTATAGCTACACAGAGCAACTTTACGCATCAAGAACGAAGAATTAATGTGCTCCTTCTTTGAACAAGAGTTTAAACAGGATCCCTTCGATGCCACAAGGTGACAAAATGGCCTTTTCTGCCCGACACTAATGAAGGAGAAATGGATGCGAGATAGACAGATATGACCTTTCACTTCACAGAGTCGGCCAGCCAGCCAGATGAAGCAAGCTGTGCTAATAGATTTCAACAATTGATCGGCAAGATGGTGAAGTCCACGATACTCTCCCTGTCACAATTACTGGTCACTCCTTGATTAGATCCGTTGAAGCTAAAACAACTGAGAACCCCCCCCCCCCCCCCCCCCCCCCGCATATTTAATGGGCACCACTGGCCCATGTCCCTTCCTCTACTTAAACCAATCTGGCATTCTTTATTCTTTATGTGCACAAATTTTAAAAAAATTTTTGCTTGTCAGTTTTTTTTAAAATAGTGTCCCCCCTTATATAATTTGAGATTTGCCCCTGTCCCCTCCCCCACCCATCACTTCCACAATTGATCATGAGATGGTGAAGGCTAAGATACTCTCCCTATCACAATTACTGCTTACTCCAAGCCTAGATTCCTCAAAGTTGATAAAGCTGAGGTTCTCTTGCTACCAATCCCCCCCCCCCTGCTAATTGTGAATCCCAAATTTTGTTACTCGTAAATTGAACCCCTACATAATTGTTTTAAAACCATTTCAGAATCTTCTAAACAGCCTCAGTTTATTACTCTGAAGTCTTTAAACACTCACTGGTTTGCCTATACTTATTTTGAGTTTTATAGCACACACAGGATTCCTTTGAAGCTCAACAATTTGTCATAATTATACATAGTACTTTATTTTCTTTTTTAAAATTACTTCATACATGAATAAAAGACTCATGTCAAAAAATTGTGCATTTCTCTGTAGTTTCATAGATGAAGTTATTTTTATTGTTTTTTATTTTGATGTAAATTAACAGAATACTAATATTGTCACAATAAATGCTCCACTCCCAGAAAAAAGACGAAGAGAAAGATCCGAGTCCAATAAACTACAGCATAGATCTACTTCATATATATAAACACTTTCAATTCAATTCAATTTCGGTTAATTGATATAAGATACATAATGCAGTAGTCCAAGGACTAATAGTGCAATGTTTACATAAAATGGTCATAACAAACAGGAATAATTATATACAATTAAAATTATTATAAAAGTACATACATCAAACTATAATCATATTGTAATAAAATGATAATGATAAAAAAAATTAGCATCAGGCTGCAAAAGTATTGAATACAAGAGGTGAATTTTCAAATCCACTTTTAAAACAAAATATGTACATAAAATCATAGCTGGAATATTATGTCGTAAAATTGCTTGATATGCCATATTCTATTGATAATACAGACGTTTCTGAGGAAAAGATTGTTTCCTTTGTTGTGATCAGTCATTGTAGCAAATGTAATCTAAGGAGTGGTTTCACATCTGTACCGATTACGGAAATGGCATATGACCTGTACACGTGAATTGAGATATCTTTGTTAACATCAAGACTGTTTCATCGAAAAATAGGCAACAGTACGTTCCAATATTGCCATGTAAACAACAGAGCACAGTTTCATTCCATTAATCTATTTTGAGCCAATCTCCAAACAAGGTTCTTCTTTTGAAAACGCTTGTTATCCTCCGCGCAGCTACATGCAAACTAACACAAACACCCTCCAGAAACGCAATCCCGCAGACGCTGTAATGAAGGAGATAATTTCCGTACCACGGACAGAGCAGGATGATACTTAGCAGATTGACCCGGCGCTGTCAGCGAGTGCGCCGATATCGCCTTTCTCTTCTCTCCTCTGCAGCTGTCGTTGGTCTGCGGTCGATGGCATGATACGTAATCCTGGGTCTGTCTCTCTTCGAATGCTACGGCATGTTGCTGGAGTTTCTTAGACCACTAAAGGTTGCATGTGTAACTGAGGCATAAGGAGATGCTTGCAAGATGTCAAGACCAACAAGGGAATTCATATTCTTATTCTTATATTCCTTTATAAAAATATCAAATACATGTAGTTTCTATACCCTCTTCCTCCATCTCTCTCTCTCTCTCTCTCTCTCTCTCTCCCTCTCTCTCTTCCCCATCTCTCTCCCCCTCTCTCCCTCTTTCCCTCTTTCCCTTCCCTCTCCTCTCCATTCTCTTTTCATTTCTTGCTCTCTCTCTCTCTCTCTCTCTCTATTTCTTTCTTCATATCAAAATTGCTTACATGTCTAGATAGTGAATCATTTTAACATATTCATTAGTCTAAAAAATTTGCTTTATAATACTAAAGATCATCTATTTCTGTATGGAACTCTTCATATCAAAATTGCTTACATGTCTACAAAGTGAATCATTTTAACATATTCATTAGTCTAAAAATATGCTTTATAATACTAAAGATCATCTATTTCTGTATGAAACTCTTTTAAATTTGCTTTTCAACTAATGACATATTCATCACTTGTGTTTTTCTCATCACCCACAGGCAGGAAAAAGCATTTTAATTAATCATCATCGCCACAACTCTTGACCATCATCAATCTTGAATGACTTAACGACGTGATATAATTGCGCCGAGCATGTCACAATTCAGCGAAGATTCCGAGCTAATGACTCAATCAACAGGACTGTATCGTACAATACTTCTTGTGCTCAGAGCCAGAAGGTTGTTAACTGTAACATCCTTCTGGTACTAAGGTGACCACTTCCTCCTTCTCTACCTGAGCTCTTTTACAATTCTGTTTCACTGGTTGAGATCCACATCATCTTTCGGACATATTCTAAAAATTAATTTACTTGATATTTACTATAATTTAAAGAGATTGATTAACTTTGTGAAAAATTGTAAAATCGGCTCAAATGCCAGTGAATTGTGTGCAGTCCTCTAACTACATATATAATTCAGGATATGTGACAGTATGAGAGAAAATGGAACCCGTTTACTATCCTAAAAAAGAGAAAATCGCGATCAATCGGCTTCTTCGCTGCGCTGCAGTCACAAAAACCAAGCACCAGCGCTTGGCGATTTCAGAGCGGGTTTCCAGCCCGTATGGTATTCTGTGATAGAGCGAGGTATGCCAACCGTAAGAGTTCTTTAGGGTTCGGTGGTACTCTATCCCGACATCAATGTTCAATCGTAAATATCTTGATATATAAATGACCGATCAGCTTACAAAACTCAGGCGATTCCTGTCTGAGCTAAAGGTTTGCAATTATGATTACAGCATTAGCTGGAACAGTGATTTTTTTTTTCAATCCTGGGCAAAGTTAATCAATGCCTTTAAGAAATGTAATAAAAAAGAAATAAGAGTGAAAGAGTTTGTTTTAAGATACATTATCTTGAGATTTAGAATGATGCATAACCCATGTGGAAATCAAAGCATGTTTCCCTTTTATGTGCAGTATAAATATGACTTGCTATGTGAAATATTTTAAGAAGAAAAAAAAGGATTGAAATATTCAAGTAAATACAAAAACATGTCACTGAAATATTCAAATGAACAACAAAAGAGGTCACATGCAAAATCCTAGTTCTTCCTCATGATATTTTTGTCTGTACTTTCTAACATTTTCTTCCTTTGCAGTTCCATGTGGTGGAACAACACTGCTATTTTGCTTTCAAGATGCATGTTACATTCTTCAAGACAGAATAATCTGAAATCAAAATGATAAAATTTAATAAATTACCATAAAATGTGCCAATATCCAAAGTGATTTGGAAGGCATCGAGATGTTATATCATAATGTGATGACGTGGATCTTACATGTGCTAGACATTGGAAAACAGTAATGTGATGACCCGAAATGAATGAATAATGTGATATGCACTATAGTATACAAGAACAGAATATCATTATTTATTGGTAATATGTGTAGAAAGTGATACCTTAATATGTCAATGTATTGCCATTTTAAAGATAATACTCTACAAGGTTTTTATTGCACATGAAATCATGAATGGGACATAACAGTACATGTAAACATGGGGTAAGGTACACCAGGGCCATGTTTCATAGAACTTGTTATCAGTAACAACTGGCATATTTCTATGACAAATTTGCTCTCAGCCAATCAGATGCAAGGATTTCAGTAGCTTTTAACAGTTAATGTAACTTATTATTGATAGCAAGTTTTATGAAACAGGGCCCAGGTGTTGCTTGTTATTGGTTGTAAGGTTTCAAACTCCAACATTCCAACTTTGTAGAGCTTCACACACAATAAAACAGCAACATCTTGCTACAACACTGTACCATCTATCCCCCCCCCCCCCCCCCCATTCAGACTAGAAACATTTATCGTACAGCAAAACCAAAATCTTATATAAACACCATATGGCTATACAACAGGTTGAATGTTTAGAGTCTAAATATCACAGAGAAAAATGAACATTCGAACATCGTTTCGAATTAAAAATTTATAGCGAATCAGGTCCACTGCCTGTGTGAACAGAAGTTTGCTTCAAGAAATCTTAAAACATTTATGTTTAAGAGCACCATTTAATATAAGAATACATGCAGATCAGCCAATTATAATTTTGCAGAAATGATATTTACCATGAACACAAACACAAAACAATAGACAATCAGAATGAATTAGTATTTTTAAATGTAGCCCCAGTTTGAATATACTTTTATAAAAATACTTTGAGCATTATACATATTTATTTTCGTAAGTGGAATTAGGTTTTTTTTTTCTATCTCCAATATTTCTTTACAGAAGTAATATTTATAGGTTTTTAAACTGATAATTCTGATATCTTGAAAAAATTAATATATCATCATGAACCTCCAAACATAACGAAGAAAAATATTTTGGGGGTTTGATCCCCTTTAAGGCGACTTTAGTAATTCTCTTTTGCTATAATATGAATTGTTTAAATATTATGCCTCTTTACTTGACTAAGGATCCTGAACCTTCAATTTATAATATTCTAAACGATAGAGTCATTATCATGATGAACATATTATGTCACTTAAAATGAAATAAGGATAAAAAGATGTAAATCGATATTTGACACAAATATATTACATGACATCTTCACATACATGGAACTAGTTTTCTATTCTAAATTTCTATGTATCAGCGCATAGAGAAGTGAATGCTTATCATGCGCTTTATAAACATTGTATTATTATTATTATTATCTGAATATTTCTGATATGCATGATTCACCTTATCATTTGTTACATGTTATTTATGTCATATCAATAACAATAATAACAATACTAGCGGGACCCGTGGAAATCCACGGGTTCACTTTTTACATTGTACTCTCAACATTTTCACAATCGATGTCTACATTCTTGTGAGTTTATTATTTTTTTGTTAATGAAATTATCACGCATACGTGCTCATGATCACAATTACTTAGTCAAACATACCCACATACTCAGTTAAAAATATTGTATAATGTTATGTAATGTACAGAATATATTTTAATTACATGTTAGATATCATTATGACATCAAGGGGGAGGGAGAGAGAGAGAGGGAGAGAGAGTGGTGGTAGACAAATAGGAAGAGAGAGAAATGGATGTAGAGAATATAAACAACAGAAAGAGAGAGAGAGTGGAATAGAGATAAAAGACTTTCTTTTGATGTTAGTGTTTCCATTTAGCTTATTGTTTTATTACATGAGAACTTAAATATAGCTGTAAAATTAATTAGCAAGTTAAAGGGCAATCCTACCTTGGTAATAAGTTGATTTGTGTGAAAGCAGAAAAATTCCAAAAAAAAAAGGATGGTGAAAGTTTGAAAGAAATCGGACAAGGACTAAAAAAGTTATGGATGTTTGAAAAATGAGATCACTACATCTATGCGAATCTCAAATTGGCAATTTGATGAGTCGATTGTGACATTTTTGTGGACAACTCTCCCGTTTGTTCTACACAAAAATTTCATTAATTTGCGGTTTTCTTTGGGGCGCTTTTACCCTCGGGGCAGTCCTCAAAATACATTGGGGATAGCATATTGTTATAGGTCCTCATGAAAGAAAAAGATCCTACTGAGTAATACATTTTTGAAAAAAGTGACATTTTAGTCATTTTGTGTGTTGGAGCGAATGGGGGAGTTGTCCACAGCTACATCACAGTGACATTACCTATTCGGCCAATTTGAAATTCCCATATGTATAGTGATTACAACTTTCAAAAATTCATAACTTTCTTATTGCTTGTCCGATTTCGTTCAAACTTTGGCCAATCTGCTTCTCTGATTTTTCCTCTTTCTTTCAAAGTAACTTGCTATTAAGGTTGGATTTCCCTTTAATGGCCTAGTTATGTGTATGGAATATTGTCATCGTAGAGGTCGCTCATTACTTAGTCTATAGCAAGAAATACAATTTTAGTTAGAAATTGGTAGTTATATATTTTCTAAAAGTAATCGAGCGAAGATTCACCTACACATATTATAACTCTCAAATTCAATGAGACACTTACATGCATGAGCAATACATGCGTTCAATCACATCCTACAATACACATTAAAAGTATTTAAAAAATAGAAGTATGAATTTCCGAATATTGGGCCCCCTCCTATCACAAAATCATTAATCCGGCGCTGGCCCCCTCCCTCACAAAATACTGGATCCGCCGTTGGACATGGTGGATAGTGAAGGCAGGCCCTATCATGCCCCTGCCCTCACTCTACTCCAGCCAGTGGCATAGAAAGGTCCCAAATACAATGAAAATAAAAATGATTGATGCATTCACATAATCCCGCGTCACCCGTCCCATCCTTCACCCCTGCTAGTGCTATCTATACTGTGAGTTTATTTTTCTACAATGAAAAAAAAAAAAAAAAATGAATGATGCATTCACATATCCCCACCCCCATGTCCGCTATATCTATACGCCCATGACTTCAATGGAATAACGCTCCTAGCATAATGTTTGCCCCTCAAACTCTTTTTTAAAGAAACAAAATAGATGTAGAATATACTCAAATAAGATGAATTTACCATCGAATAAAAAATGAATACAGGTGTATTCGGCCTAACCTGTTTCCAATCTTGAAATAAGAAACCCAGTGAGGCATTTACTGCAGTGCGGGCTTTAAAATTCAAGTAATGTATATAATCTACTCTGACACATGCGCGTACCAAGGGGGTGTTTTGGGTGTTTTAGGTGTTCAAACAGCCCCCGTTTGGTGTTATTTGAAGATAAAACACCCCCTTTAGAATTCCTGATAACCCTTTTTTTTTTTTTTTGCTTGTCAGATAATTTTTGAATAAAAAGACTCCCCCCCCCCCCCCCCAAAAAAAAAAAAAAAAAATTTTTTTTTTTTTTTTGCTTGTCAGAGAATTTTGGAGTAAAAACCATCCCCTTTAAAAAATCCTGGATACGCCACTGCTCTGACATACGGTAGGATAAATTCATCGTCAAATGTTAACTGTAGTTAAAAGAAAATGGCAGGTATACTATTTTCAATCTTGAAATAAGCAGCGCTCAGTAATTTACTGCTAGACATTTCGCTGGGAGTTCAACCAGCCAAGTCGTACTACAGCTCAGCCTAAGACTGTGTGCACTGCCGTGATGACAGATTACCAGCGTTGTAATGAAGAATGTAATCAGTTTTCAACTAAATACAGATCGAATAGGGAAAAACAGAGCCCACAAATACTGTACTCAAACATTTTTAGTTCTCAACAACGTCACTCACTGCAGGTTTCTTCCCCCGGAGTTCATGCAGCAAAGGTAGCAAAGGCTGCAGTGCTGGTACCGCTAGCTCAGAGCAGAGTGCAACGACGCCGAGACAGACAAATGACAGAGTCCGGCTAAAAAGAGAAGAATTTCATCAGTTAACTATACAGAGAACAAAGGGATACACAAAGTCTGTTAATACAGTTTCTAACATTATTTAGTTCAAAATAATATAACTCACGTCCAAAATCATCTTTAGAATGTATGAGTTCGCTCTGGAATTCCCGGTCAACTCATGTTGAGTGATGTGCATTCAGTGTATACGTTGTATCGTATGCCCGCCTAGGTCTAGTATGGTTGTATGCAATCGCGTCGCATGCATTGAGCTTGCATTTAGATTGCACCGCAGTTCTGGTGGGTGCTGCTCCTATATGGTATACTTAATCACAAAGCGGACTATGATACAAATCGTACGTGCATACCACGGACCTCTATTGAACATACCCATGGCATAATTATTTTCTTACGTGAGTTCCCCCGGTGAGAGATACAGAGTCTGCACTACGTACCGTTCGCCGGACGCACGCGCAGTCGTCGTCTGATTCGGTCAATGACGAGGCAAAGCACGCGGGCCAATGGGGTTTGGTCGTTCAGGAGATCGCGCACCTGCTGCCAACGCGACGTCGTCGTGCAACGCGAAGGGGGCGACAACCATGCGGACGGCCAGGCCGACCGGTCGGGACGGAAGGCGGCTCGCGGCGGGCAGCGGGAAAAAATTCTATAGAGTCCAACGGACCCCCTCCTGCAGCGCGTGCAAAGTCAATCGGGGCGGGCGCGGGACCTCCCGCGTCGCCTTAGCGTATTAATTATTATAGATTGGATATTTATATAGCACTCATATCCACCACACAAGGTGCTCAAGGCGCTCCACTATTACCCTGGCTCTAGCTAAGCTACTGATTTTGGTGCTCACTGCATTCAAAAAATTCCCTCCTGCCAGTACCCATTTAACACCTGGGTGGAGAATGGCAATTGTAGATTAATGTCTTGCCAAAGGACAGTAGTGCCACGCCGGAGTTCGAACCCATGACCTTCCCATCTCCAGTCAAGTGTTTAAGCCATGTCTACTAAAATGAGTGATATGATTTATATATTTGTGAACAGAATATTGATAAGTATCAATTATGTTCAATAAAAATTCTGACGTTATAGAACAAGATGTATTTGGAAATCTGTAAAAAAAATATATTACCATACATATACTCCCCCTCACAATTTTTTTGTTCCATTCTTATTTTACGTTCTCGTACCGGGTAGAATTCTTTGAAGATGTATATAACAGCACATATTCCTCACATTTCATAACATGTGCAACGCTGTCGAGGAATCTCTACAAAGTCAACCTTTTAAAACATCTGCAAATTCAAAAGAGCATCTATGAAGTCCTACAAAGAAATTCCAATTTAATCATACTAAAGACAGAAATTCATGGTTACACTAAGCTTCTTAAAGATAAAGATGAGTATTGGGCATGCAATTACATTGCACAAAGAAACTCTCTAGAATCAATTGGGAAAGGTTGCTTTTGTAGGATGTAAGAATTTGTGTTTTCTGTGTGTTTTGGAATCATCAAAATGATAAGAAATTCACTCAATCTTGCTCTTCAGGGGACATTTCTGCTATGATATTCTTTCAATAAGTCATTAAAAAATGAGAAAGCTCACAAACTATTTTTCGCCTTTACCAGAACTAAATCTTCTCTTTAAAAGGTAAGCATAAAAAGAACCATAAACATCATGGCTTTTCAGGTTATAAAAAATTGACAGTTTCAGAAGAAAATGAACGTGTCATACTAAAAGGAATATGAAAATGAAGGAACTGATGGAATTGCCAGTAACAGTGTGACAAATATTCTCCCCAAACACACAACTGTCAGGAAACCAAGCACATCATGTAAAATAAGATGTGCAAACAATTTTTGAGTGCTCTTGGGTTATAAAATTAGTTGATGGAATTGATCAACTAAAAATTTCTGAAAAAGGTATATGACATTATTCAAACTTTTGGGGAAATATTTTTGTTTGTTTGTTTGTTTGTAGGGGAGAGGCTTTGTTTTTAGGTTTTACATAGCTGATGCCTTTTTAAATTTTTTTTTTCTTTCTTTTTTTTTGTCGGAATGCAGAAACCAGATTTAAGTAATCTATTCTGTAGTTCACGTCCACCTTTTCTGATCAGATTCTGCACTCTGCTTCACACCCCACTTCTATTCTTTTTGTTTCTATTATTCTCACTCTTTCTCAACTACTTCCCATCTCCTCCTCTTCCTCTGCCCCCCCCCCCTTTACTCCTGTTCTCCTTCATCTCCTCCCCTTCCCTCACTCCTTTCTCCTTCTCTCATCTTCCATCCCTTCATCTTTGCTCATCTCCCCTCCTATCAGCATGCACTCATGTTTGACTATTATCCAATGATGATGCTTTCTTTCTGCATCCCTTTCTCTCTCCTGTTGCCTCTCTCCCTCTCTCTTTCCTTTCTCCTTCTCTCATCTTCCATCCCTTCATATTTGCTCATCTCTCTCCTATCAGCATGCACTCATGTTTGACTATTATCCAATGATGATGCTTTCTTTCTGCATCCCTTTCTCTCTCCTGTTGCCTCTCTCCCTCTCTCTTTCCTTTCTCCTTCTCTCATCTTCCATCCCTTCATATTTGCTCATCTCCCCTCCTATCAGCATGCACTCATGTTTGACTATTATCCAATGATGATGCTTTCTTTCTGCATCCCTTTCTCTCTCCTGTTGCCTCTCTCCCTCTCTCTTTCCTCTCTCCTTCTCTCATCTTCCATCCCTTCATCTTTGCTCATCTCCCCTCCTATCAGCATGCACTCATGTTTGATTGTTATCCAATGATGATGCTGTACATCAGCACCTGACGTATCGCATCAGCTTCACTTCCCCGCAAATTCCAACATCGGATTGACATCAACATTAAACCACAATGGCACACTCAAAGGTACAGCTTAATGACGCCAGATTGGCGAGTGTGCATCGCCGGGCTATCTGGCTGCACACACTCAATGGGCTAACAATGATAACAAATAGCTTGCGTACAAAGTAATGCAATTTCCTCCCTTTGATGCTCTCTGAGTTACATTCTCCATTGTCTGGAACAATAGATTATGGCTGAAATACAAGGGACAATCGAGGGTATAAACATCACAAGCGGAGTTTGAAAAATCCATCTAGAAAATGGTTTACACAGAGAGAGTAAGATAGACCTAATGTGACTGGTGATTACCAGTATGGTTAAATTGAGGTTTCATACAAATAACGGACAATGTTGATGATGATGATAATGATAATGATGATGATGATGATGAAAAAGTTAATTGGATTAATTAACGTACTGCTAGTCAAAGTAGAGGTGCTTTTGCAATCTTTAATGGTGATTACAAAAGTAGTAAAACTTGGACTACTGCAGTAATTTAAAAAAAACTAATATTAGAAAATATTACAACTTTCTTTACAACACTGTTTTTTTTTTCCATTTAGAATAGAATCCCTACTTTATAAACTCTATATTGGGTTTTAAAAAAAGAGAATAATCTTTACTGATTTCTTTTTTCAAATTTCCACTCCGAAAAACAACATCATAGTCAATTCTTATTGATAATTCTGATCAGACTTCTGCCACGGTCAGCCCCCCCCCCCCCCCCCCCCCACCACAAAGCCAAATGGGCAAATAAATTGCGAAGATAACTCAACTACTTAAAACCAAGTGACATATTTCATTGTCCGTGCCTAGTATCCCCTCTCCCTCAACCTTATTACAACACTGGAGGTACACTGTATTCAAGACAATGTCCGTAAAGCAGAAGAGATTAATTTGAACCAAATAAGAAACCACAAAATTTATCAGACTCTAGAGAGAAATGACTCACTTTACAGAGCATTCTATTCTCTCAATTGATGTAGGGTAATAAATCTTAATAACCATGTAACTATAGCACTTGTAATTAAAAATCCTAGCAACTTTGATGGCACAAAGCACCCTCCCTCACAGTAACAAACCACAAGATGACAAATTCTATCCTGCTACATACCACACATCATCTACAACTGATCACTGCACTAAACATCATGACTTAACTTTGTTTGTTAGTTTCGGACTTCATTCCCATCACAAGCTCCAAAGTCCAAGCAAATTGACCAACAAACCCTTAATCTTTAATTGTATCTTCAATTCAGACATGAAAGAGTACTCTATTAAATCCTGTTTTATTATAGTCAAGCACAACTTTACACAATTACTTTATACAAAATAAGTGTCCATTAAAGTGGTAGAATTAACACTATTACTTGAATCTTCTCAAAAACCACCTTCTATGAGCTCTAGCTATATGCTGCAAATCATGTTAAATGAAACTGTCTATAATATTCTGAACACAGAAACTTCATGTAGCATATAGGATGAAATTCAATGTATGAAATCAATGGCATTTTGAGTTTTTGATAGTACAAAGGGCAAAAGTGTTGTATAAATCTTTAAAATGCACTTTGAAAAATTGCTCCTAAAGATTATTGGAAGTAGGATTTCCTTAGAATTTCTTTGAAATTAGGCCTTGAGTTATACAAATATTTAACTTATTTGATTTTGTTTTAATCATTTACCCCGCAGCACAAAATTGAGGTCTGATTGAAAAATGGTATTTCCCCTTTTTCAATAATAAATGTTGATCATTTTTGCGAAAACCTTCAAGGGATGTATTTTTCTTCCCATTTTTAACAAATCGAGATATTTCGCAACCATGCTGGAATATTATATTTGATTGATTTTGTTCCTCAAGTATGAATACATTAGAATATGTAATGTATAAAAGTGAAAGGAAAAATATAAATTGAGAGGATAACCCCTTGAAGCTCATAGTTAGCTTATTTCCCGTGGGGGTCCTCAGAATATATTAATATATTTTTAAATCATAGCTATTCTATTCAAAATGGAATGAAATTCAATAATTAAGTGAAATATCTAAATTCAAACTTAGTATAACTATTACCTCTAACCATGATTAATATTGATAAAGGACATTTTTCTCAGCTTGCAGATTCATTTTACGAGAACTGAAGATTCCCTTTAACAAGCACGGTCAATGGGTGATGGGATGATACGTTCTTAATGAAATCCTTAGATTTTTAGAAGCTTTTGAAGAAGTGATGCGTCATACCAAACCAGTATTATATCAGTAGACAGAGAATAGATCTCACTCCTAGCTGGAATAGCTATTAAAGCATAAGTCTAAAACTGGCGATGCTACAGGGAGACCATACCTTTAAGAAGCTTTTGGTCACTGGGTGAAGGGAAGTAAGCGCTTAATGAAACCCTCAGATTTCTAGATGCTCTTAAATAAGTGATGCGTCATACTAAACCACATTCATTATCAGTAGACAGAGATAATGATATCACTCCTAGTTAAACTAGCTATTAAAGAAAAAGTCCAATACTAGTCATGCTAAAGGGAGACCCTCCCTTTAAGCAGCTTTGGTCGCTGGGTGAAGGGAGGTAAGCACTTAATGAAACCCCAGGATTTTTAGAAGCTTTTGAAGAAGTGATGCGTCATACCAAACCATTCTAATATCAGTAGACAGAGATAATGACATCACTACCTAGCTGGACTAGCTATTCAAGAAAAAAATAAATACTGCTCAGGCTAAAGGGATATACTCCTTTTAAGAAACCTGGTGGCCGGATGATGGGGGATAGGATCTTAATGAAAATCTCAGATTTCTAGAAGGTCTTTAATAAGTAAAGCGTCATACTAAACCACATTCAATATCAGTAGACAGAGGTAATAGTTACATTCACACGATGGGAGCTAAACTTTAAGTTTCGCTTGTAGTTTCAAAACTTTAAGTTAAATTGTAGTTATCTTGTAGTTTCAGACTGTATGAATGGACTTGTAGTTTCGAAAATTTAAGTTTACTTGTAGTTCTAGAACCACAAGCGAGCTCGTGGTTAAGGCCGAAACCACGAGCAGCAGGGGGTCCTCTTTCGCAGTTCTGGCCCATGTGAACGGAATAAACTTTAAGTTTCTCAAGCTTGTGGTTAAGGACGACGTCTCTGTTCATGTTAAACTTCCGGTCATACACTTCGCGCAAATTATGAACACAGAATCTGTATGTGTAATGTACACACAATCGGTAGTATCTACTCCCGGGATTAACCACAACAATCGCTCGGCTTGTAGTTTCAGCTCATTGTTTCGGGCTCATGTGAACCCTAAGGGAGTTGTGGTTTTGTTAACTTAAAGTTTCGCTAACTGAAATTTTGGAACCACAAGTCCCGTATGAATGTAGCTATTGACATCACTCCTAGCTGGAGTAGCTATTAACCCATTGAATACCAAGCAAGGATGAAATAAAAATGATACCTATGAGAGATGAACCTCTGATACCCCCAGTCACACTAACAAGGCTGACAACAGGACCCTGTTTCATAAAACTTATTATCAATAACAAGTTACAATAATTGTTATAAGCTACTGAAATCCTTGCATCTGATTGGCTGAGAGCAAATTTGTCATAGAAATGAGGCAGTTGTTATTGATAACAAGCTTTATGAAATGGGGCCCAGAATGCCAACAGACCGCACAAAAAATTACATCAGCAATTCATTTCACAAATTATAAACACTTACTGAAAATCACATAAAGCCAAAAGGCACCAACACAGAAGTGCCATATATTAAAGTAGAACTCTGTTGATTTTAATTATTTATTTGATTCTTAATATTGTGTAGGTGAAGCTTAGATTAAACAAAGTTATCCAAATTCAACGCATTACAGGGCAGCTGGGCTAAAGCCAGGGTAATAATACTACTTCGGCGCTTAGAAACATTGTATGAAGCGCAATATAAACGTTATGTATTATTATGTATTATTATTATGGAAACATTTGAAATAATGATAATTTACCAATTATAAAGTGGTAAAATACAGCCTTGCTATAGCACCTGAAGAGCTCTTCGAACGCTGCTGGGATATGTGACGTCACACCAGGGACCAATCCTGCCTAAGCAGACGATGTCCCACAACATCTTACACATTTTCGGTGCCTGTTTTGTCATGTCCTCTTCATTTATTTCTCTTACTCCACTAGCGTCTGTCTGAATGTTAATCTGTTGCCTCACTCTAAACTTCGTGTATGGTATTATTTTGATGAAAAATACAGTGTTAACAAAATAAAGGAATCACTCGCTTGTAAACGAAATGAGACGCCATTGAGTTTTCAGCTGCATGCACCGCGGCATTTTCTGCGTTTAAAGAAGGAATGTATACAGTCCATGCTATTATTCGGCGGGCTTTTCAATTCGAAAGTGTGGTTTCTTTGATTGATCATTGATCCTTATCCTGTATATTTACAAACAAAAGATTTTAGTTATCAGAATTGTTTCACTCCCCTTTTAGAATGGTGTGAAATACGGTCATGTTTAAATACACCAAACTCTTTATAATTTGAAAAATAATTGCATTGCAATTACGTTCATTCGTTATAGGACGTCGTCTGCTTAGGCAGGATTGGTCACCGGTGTGACGTCATCAAAACATCGCTATATTTCTGGCGAATCGCTCGGATATCCCAGATGCTGAGAAGTGTTATTATTTGTGTTATTTTTCAATCAATTTTCAAATCAATTGACGTAAAACTTATACGATTGCCATCTGTAAGCTTCCCAGTTTCTAGTGATACATTATTTGCCATATTTGTGATTTTCTTTGAATAGGCCCTTTAAAATGGTAGCCCTTTCAAACTCGGGTGGCTAAGATGTAAATTTTCTTGCAAATACATGTACTGGCTGCCCTAACTTTCAACAAAATATTTTCATTAAATTAACTTAATTTTATTTGTATTTTTGATTTTCACCTTATACAATTTTTCTGTCAACTATTTCAGGCAGGTAGGCCCTATCATGCTCTGCTTATGACATTTTATTTTAATGCTGCAATTTTTTTTCAGACAGCTCACGATGACATCATGTCTGAAAGAGACTTTCTAGAAGACACCAAAGAAGGCATCGCACCTGGTTTCATCCTTGTTATTCCTGAACACGTTTGAGCACTTCAAACAGTGCTCCAGTTAGCATGCCTCCCTCTCCCCACCCTGGCATGATATCACTGACGTCTAGGAACATCCTTTACAGGATTACTTATTAACGGAGCACTGAGGTAGATCTTTAAGGATGTTAATCCCTTACGCAAACAACACTGCATGGGATTGTGAGCACTTATTTATGTAGCATTTCACAATGATGTTTATTACTGGGCTACAGCCATAGATTATCAATGACAGGGCTGCCAACTCTCACGCATTGAGCGTGAGACTCACGCAATTCACCCAATTCTGACTGTCTCACTCTGATAAACAAATTCTCAAGCTGAACCCCCAAAATATAAAGTAACAAAAAAAAAAACTCTCCAAAATCTCTGATATTCCAAATATTCAATATGCCCAAGGCCTTTCGAGATTTTCCCGTGGGCACAAAGCAAAGCTTAACCAATGAAAATCATTTTCGGTAGTGCGCAAAGATTGGATTGGATTGGATTACGATTACGATTGGTTATACTGCGTGTATGTATATACGTGTGACGACTATGATGAGTGTAACTAGATGGCCGGACTGACATGGCTTTGGCGCGGCAGCCCGCCCGGGGTCCCAGCCCGGCCGCGCTGCATACGTGGCTCAGCAGAGTTTGCCGTCGATCGTACACCAACGTAATAGCCAGCACATCCCTCTACGGCCGGACAGCAGGATCTTTAATTTAAGTTTAACTCTTGAAATTCGTATTAAAAATCATACAGTAACAAATCTGGAACTTTGTAATTTTTCATGGTCAGTAAACTACATGTGGCATTAAGAACAATGTAACCTATTTATTACTTATTCAATTCAATTTTAATAGTAAATTAATATTAATGCTGCTTTGGCTATGACTGTGTATGTGTTGAAATCATGACTAAAGTATGCACCAGATTGCACCATTTAAAATGTAAAATTGTCAAAGCTCCCTACCGTGGAAGGGGGGACACCCCCCCCCTTCCACCCCTCGGTCGCTTCGCTCCCTCGCAATGTCTCACTCTAAACTCTCACTCAAGGTTGGCAGCCCTGCAATGAGCACTTTCATAGCCAGAATCATACAGACTTCATACACTTAGTTGTATGCTTGTAAATGATTAGAGAAATAGACAAGAACAACATTCATATAACTGATCTTGTGTGATTTGTTTAAACACATTTAAATAAATAAATAGATAAATAAATAATAAATCAATTAGGAGATCAAACAGGGTCGGGGTTGATTTTTATTTAATTTTGACACAAAAATATCAATTTTGTTTAAAAAAGGTAGACCCAATAAAAGAAGGAAGAGGGGATAAGAAACTAGAAATTAATTTTATCTGGCCCTATTCTTTTTGGATGTCAGTGTACCACCCCAATAAACAACTTCAAGTCTTTTTTTTTTTCAACTGTGACTTTACACAAAATTGTAAAATGCAAGTCAGTGGGGAGTGTAGTAAGTAAGCCTAATGCATTTTCTTTGATCAATTTCAAGGCAAACGATTTTTCATATCTCTTCTATTCCGACAGCTTGGCAGGTAACCTATACCATCAACATTTTAGCTTCAAGATAACATGACAGTGAGAGATCGTAGGAGAAAAATGTAAAAGTAGGATAACAAAGCTGATGACCTTTAACCATTGACTGACTGAAAGCATCAGAAGAGGATATTTACATTCAAAAGCAGTCAATGGGTCGAAAACCTTCACCAAAAATACATCGAGCAGAGAAAATGGGGAAGAGAGGAAAGATGAAAGCATGGTATAGTCAGGTGACAATATACAGTGAAACCTGTCTATAAAGACCACTCAAGGGAGACAAGAAAAGTGGTCTTTATAATCAGGTGGTCTTTACATACAGGTTCCTTTAATGCACGATTCACTGAGAAACACTTTTCAACGAAAACGAAAATTATGGTCTTTATAGATAGGTCATCTTTCTACACAGGTGGTAGCTAAAGCAGGTTTGACAATATTAGACAAAGAAATGAGAAAGGTAGAGAGAATCTAAGACAAGTGCATCCAAATAATAAGAATAGCTGTGCTCACTCTATCGCTTTCTTCTGTAATTGATATATTTTAAAAACTACAGAAAATGAAGTACATATGTACAAACAGATCTTTCCTGGAAATACGTATTCACCTCATATCAAAAGCTCATATTCCAACTTTGGAGGTATATTTTCTCTTGTAGGTATATGTTTATTGATCCGTGGGTGTTATCTTCTTGGAAAATACTTAATAGAAGGTACATGTATACAATTTTCTGATACAAATGAGGTCAGTGAGGAAGAGGAGGAGGATATACAGATTTTTGAGAAAAGGAAGGCCGTAAAGGACATACGAACAGGTAATCAAGGAGATACAGAAAGAGAGTGAGAAATAATGACTGAGCACAAAACAAACAAGAGTCAAGTGTTCTGTCCGAAGTGAGCAAACAAGAAACAAGCATTATACATGTCACAGGAATAGTTCATCACTTATAGATAGAAAGAGAACGATAGAAAGATTGAGACAATAGTTACGTTCACACGATGGGAGCTAAACTTTAAGTTTCGCTTGTAGTTTCAAAACTTTAAGTTAACTTGTAGTTATCTTGTAGTTTCAGACCGTATGAATGGACTCGTAGTTTCAAAACTTTAAGTTCTAAAACCACAAGCAAGCTTATGGTTAACGTCGAAACCACGAGAGTGGGTGGTCCTTCGTCGCAGTGTGGACAGAGTAAACTTTAAGTTTCGCAAGCTTGTAGTTAGCGATGACCTCGCTATTCATGTTAAACTTCCGGGTCATACCCTTCACGCGAATTATGAACACAGGATCTGTATGTGTATTGTACACACAATCGGTAGTATCTATTTCCGGGGTTAACCACAACGATCGCTCGGCTTGTAGTTTCAGCTCGTTGTTTCAGGCTTGTGTGAACCCTCATTGCGGTTAGGGAGTCGTCGTTTCGTTAACTTAAAGTTTCGCTAACTTAAAAGTTTTGAAACCACAAGTCCTGTATGAACGTAGCTACAGAGATGGGAGGATACAAGGAGATGAAGAGGTAGACAAAAGAAAGAAAGATGTGGATAGAGATAAAGATGTAAAATGATACAGGAAAAGAAGAGCAACCAAGGTCACCTAAACCCCCTCCCTGCTATCCACAGCAAATATTGCGTGTTGAAAAATGAGTTCGGCCTGTATCAAAGGTCTATGTTTTTTAATCTCGAAACAAATCACAAGTACCTTCACTGTAAAGTTTTTTTATACCAATGGAACTTGCTTTAATTATTTATCAATAAAATTTCAATATTTAATTCTTAAAGTGGCATTAAACTGGTAAAACCTGAACAGCACCATCTCAGAGTTACTGCTAAATTAAGTTTATAATTTGAAAATTAATTGCATTTTATTTTGAATTGACAAACAGCTTGTTTGGATGAAAGGCACATTTTATATTTCAAATTATTATTTTTTACTTTGCTAATGCGGAAAATTACCTACAGGTACATTCTAAGCTTCTACAAACTAGAATGGGGCATGATGGGAAAATGAGAGACACAGACACTTTTCAAATCCTGTTAAAAGATGGCACCCTTAGGAGCATCAGTTTATTGCCACATTAAGAGTAAAAGGTAGGGGAGAGAAAATAAGATAGAGAAAGAGAAAGAGAGATACAGAGATGGAGATCATACAGGAAAAGAAGAAGCAAGGCATTTTATCTACATTATTTCTCTCCACCCAGGTTTAAAGGGGGTATCCAGTAGGATGCAAAAGTCAATGTGAGTGGACTAGCATGTGCGCACCTGTAAAAAAGGCAACTGGCTGGAATGCTGCCCAGGGAGTGGAGAAGGTGCATGCATTGAGTGCAGGCAAGCCTGAATCGGAGGACCGGTATAACAGTATATCTGTAAAGCGCTTAGAAACATCGTAGATGTAATAGATCTGCATAAATCCAGATTATTATTATGATTATTATAAGAAGCAATTATGGTGAAAGTAAACAAGCCGACTTGCTTTCAAGATGCTGTGCACCACAGATGACCCATCAACAGGTTATCAAGAGATAGACAGAAATGGAAGGGAATGGGAGAAAGAGAGAATGAGAAAGAAGGGAGAAAAAAGCAAGTGGCTATTGAGATTACACCAAGGCACTCAAGAGATCTGTCACACGTGAACAAGTGATCGTGAGAGAAATAGAGCACCATAAATGACAAAGAAATAGGTAATCAGAGAGAGTGAGGGAGAGAGAGAAATAGATGAGGTAGTGAAAAGGGGAAGATATAAGAGGAAGAGGGGAAAGGGATAAGGAAAGAGAGACAGAGAGAGAGAGAGAAGGAACAAGAAGAACCAATTGAGATGACACAAAACAAGCAAGGGCTCATATCCCAAGCGACCAAAAATAAGGCCAATCCCAAGTAGATCAACAACGAAGCTTGTACAGGACATCTCCTGAGATACTGGTGTAAAAAACCCCAGATTCGGGAGTGAGAAGATACAAGTGACATATATCAACAATAGTGTAGATAGGCAATCAACAAGGACTATTCCATTAGCATTGTCTTCTTAAAAGCATGCACTCTCATGCTATTCTTGTTCTGCAGCACAGAGCATTGCAGATTGCATTTACAATTCAACAAGTACTCGGTAAGATTCCCAGTGCAATCTAGTGTACTATAATGATTATATCCGAAGAGGAAAAACTAATTCAATTACCAAAATGCGTTCCTTAGTGATTGACGTCTCTTTTGTTCCGCATTCTACTCAAATTCCTTTTTCAGTAATGCTTCAAATTAAATTGATCTATATTTGATTTCAATTTTATTCAATCATCAATAGCAGTATACATGTGAACCTTGTCATTCATGGGCACCAAAATAGATTTGTGCTGAGAAATCAAACAAAACATACCTCAACAGAACTTACTGATTATTTCACTGATAAAAGGATTGATAAAATTACATATTTCTTTCATAATAGATCTACATGTATTACTTTAGTCATTTTGTTTTCAAATGAATAAATGACTTATCGATTCATGATCTTGATAAATAACTGATTGAAAAGTAAGTATTTTGCATGGGTCATATAGAGTGATTGTGGCTCGTTAATTGATTGATTTATTTATTTATTTATATATTTATTTATTGGTTGGTTGGTTGATTGATAGATTGATCAATTAGTTAATTTACTACAATGATTGATTGATTGGTTGGTTGGTTGGTTGGTTGATTTACTGATTGAATCATTGATTGACTGATTGATTGCTGGTTAATTAGTTGATTTATCATGAAATCATGATATATACAAAATATATAGAAATATCTATATATATTTTCATTTTTAAAAAAGAAATGAATTGAAACAATTGCTGGACACAAATTTTGTGAAATAATTGGTTATTAACTGATTGATGTATCAATTGATCATACAAATTTCTCATAGAAAATTGTTCACCTATATGCTCACATGAATGGCCCTGCATGTTATATCTTCATACTGCAAACTATCTCCACAAAAATGATGGATTTTTAATATCTGACACACATATTTTCTACTTACCTGCTGAGTATGACAACGTTATCGTTGAACTCACACCAAAATATCTCTTTTATGTTCCTTCAACTGAGTTCTTTCTCTCTTACATTCTTTGTCATGAAATAGAAGCTCAAGCAATTCTTACCTGCAGAAAGAAAAAGAGAGAGAAAAAAACATTCATTAGGATATAATTTGCAGCACTTCATCAATTTATTTGTCAATGAAAACAGCTTCTTTTTGGTACATTATAAAGGAATTTTATCAGACAGCTCTAACGAAAATGGTATGCTTTCACATGCCATTGGGAGAGAATTTTCTTTCAAATTTCCAATGCAATCATAGTCTGATCACACATTATATTCTTTTGTTGAGAGCCAGAACGACATTAACACCAGGCAAAATGATATGCGTTAACACCATTCTGGTGCTCACGAGATGATATCACTTGTTGATCATGTTGATGATATGATACAAACACCAGTTGCAATCACACCACATCAGGCCGGTGCATGCTACCACCAAGCCTTGTGTGACTATATATGCCTTCCATGAAACCCATTCCTCATCTCGAACCCGGAATATTCCTGAAACATCGACTTGGTGGCGTAATCGCATTGATTTTTTAGATGCATCCTGAATCGAAGAGGAGCGTCATCTTGAACGTCAAGACGAACGCATTCCCCTGATGCATGTAACCCATGCTAGCCTCATCGCGTTATGATTACAGCATTGATTTGGCTTGCTTAAAAATACCTCCTCCCATGCATCCAGCATTCATTCCATACTGAAATTCAAGTATCAAAAGCTGTGTCCACATCACGGATTAAGCCTGATTTGGCATTGATTTTGCTTGATACAAAATACCTCCTCCCATGTATGCTGCAGGCATTCCATACTGAAATCCAACAACAAAAGCTTGCTTCACAAAGATGAACCCATTGGATATTGATTTGATTTTGGTATAACATACATTTTCCATAGATTACTGCCACAGTTATCTCGGGCTTCCTATTCAGCAGGTTAAGAATGATTTGGCATTGATATGGCTTGCCTGCAAATACGCGCAAATACCTGCAGATACCTCCAAATCGAAAGTTATGTTCACATCGAGGATAAAGCCTGGGGTTCGTTTGAATCTGAAGTGGGCGGGGCCAACGTGAAGTCAATATCATCTGCTGAAAGCCAAAAAGGCCATAACTCATACCATATTACATGGAGTTAATGTCCTTTTCCCTCTCCACAGATGACATGAACATCTACCTACCAAATATCATGTTTGGAGCTAGAAGGGTGTTAACTCTATAATTTCACACGGAATTAACGTCCTTCTGGCTTCAAACAGACGATATGAAATAACTGCTACTGATGGGCAAACGACTATTGAAATAGAATCAATCCTACCATCCCTCCTTCCCCCACCTCCCGACACATACAAGTACAAATGTGGAAGTAGGTTTGGGGGGTGGGGAGTTAACCCTTTCGAGACAATTGACCACATTTTGTGGTTTGGCTTTTGATTCAGAGCTCTAAGAATATACCAGATGCATGAGAAGAAAGAGCAAAAATTTCTACACACCCTATGTCCATTTTTGTTTCATAAACATATTGCGTTTTGATGCCAAGAATTTTAAAAACAAGAATAAAATTTATTAAAAATCCCTAAATTGGCAACACATTAAGAGGTTCAAAATCATTATCTTTTTCGAAATTGGCAATTTTTCAACTTTTCAACAAAATTCCTAACCATGTATACCATTTTCAAAGATATCACACCGTATCAGAACCATGTAGCACTAAAAGAAAAATATTATTGATGTCAGTTTGATGAACAAAATGTGATTAATGTAGCCCTTAAATAATTTCTGTCCTGAAAGGGTTCAAGAGGAAGTTTGGTTCTAGTCATGCAATTATATTGTGAAAGAAACTGTCTTAAAGCAATTAGGAAAGGGTGATCATGTCCACATAAGAATTGGTGTATACTGGAAGGTTTTGGAATCATCAAAATGATGAGAAATTGACCGAATTTCGGTGCAAAACACATGCACTACACACAGAAATGGATGTATGGGACTGTATACACATATATGGCATGAATGTTCGGCCAGAACACTTCAGCTATTTCTGGTCATATTTTGAATATGAGGGCATTTGCAGAGCAATCCTTTTTTTTTACTCTGATGTTCTTCCAAACCGAAATGAAAGGAATGAGAAAGCTCACAAAATATTTTCCCGGCCCTTTCCCAGATCTCAACCTTCTCTTTATAAGCACATGTCTATCCCAAAGAGTAGAATTAGAAATGCTAAACTGTAAAATCTCATATACCAGCCTCCCGTGTAACTGTTTTCCTTAACTTCACATTATTTATCTGTATATAAATGTATCTAACATCACGTACACTACATCTCCCTGCCCCCCCCCCCCCAAAAAAAAAAAAGTGGTTTTAGTGGTTTATCAGCTACAGTTTGCAAGACTGAAACTGGAAATCCTAGCTATGGAATTTAAGTCAAGCGTTCACAGTTCCCCAGTTTCTCCTCTCCAAGTGTTCCTCTGGGTGGTATATAATACTTGCTTCAAGCACCGAAAAGAAATTATACAAATTCTTCCCACAGAGAATCAACAAAACCAGAAAATGAGCCACACTGGAACCGATACAATTTATCTCATGCAATTTCAAACCTTGCTCTTAAAGCGAGATTCAAGAATTTATTTATTAGGAAATGAAATTAAAGTAATTGTATGTCTTAAATGTAACCTCTAAAATAAAAATTGTTATTAACATTTAAAAGACCTAAGTAGCAACAGCATTTTCAAAAAGATAGATCAATACTTTAAACTGCTGGATGCCACTTTTGTACAGTCATATTCAACAATATCATGAGATAAAACATTTCAAAATGCTGTCACACTGTTTTTGAAGTACATGTATATGATTACTAAAAGACATGATGTCAAACCAGAAACTTTCGCAACATAAAACTTTCGCAAATTGACAGCCAATTTTTCTGCAAGAAACTTTTGTGAATTGCAATAATTTCATGTTCTTTCAATTGTGATTTGATTATTTCGTGGCATGAAATTTTAGCTAATCTCGACAACTCGGGAAATTCGCGAAAGTTTCTGGTTTTACAGTACTGTTTTAACAATGTAAAGGAATTTAGGAAATTTAGATCTTTTAGAAACATATATATATACAGCTAACTTTGCCTAAGTCGAATCTATTGGGCAACAAAAAATAGTTCGACTTATACAGAATTCGACTCAGGAAATGTAAATAACACATATTTTGCATAGTTTAGTAAAAAAAACTGATTATACGAAAATGAGTTCTCCCTACCGAACAAAAAATTTGTAGTAATATAAGTAATTTGGCGCCATCTACGTTTATATCTATAGAATGCCTCCTACCCCTACGGAAATGGGAAAAAACAGTGCCGAAAACGTTAAGGCGAATTGAAAAATTCGACTTAACGTCGGCTTCCCCCTTCCGTTGAGTATTTCGCAAAAAAAATCGCCATAAGTAGGAATTATGTGTATATATATATCCAAATAGTAAAAGGTACTCTCTCTCTAAAAAGAATTGAATTTTCATTCTATTTTCACTCCCCCGGAAGTTACATAAGTGAGCACTTGTTCAGGAGTGAATATTACTTTATTTAAGAGTGCTCTTTAAGTAGGAAAGAGTGACTTTTTTCTCTATTTTCACTACATTGTCACTTCCCCGTGGAGTCACGTCAGTGATCACTTTATTTGTAGAGTAGAAATCTATGTATAAAACAGTATGCTAAATGATAGCCAAGATACAAGTACATGTATGCTGTACACCTCCTTTAACCCATAGCAGTACAGTGTCTACTTTTATTTATTTCTTTTTTAAGCAGATGTTTCTGCATCTTATTAAGAAATCAAATACAAACATTGCACACAATAATGATACAAATCAGAATTCATACAAATAAAGTGTGACAACTGAAGAATATATATATACTTACATAATATTGAAATTATGGAGGTAAGTCAATAAATCGAGATAAATGCAGGGGCCAGCTATCATAAGCAAAAATGCTTGAGTAAATAGCAGCCAGGGGGCTGCTGACATTAGTGACGTTTTTGCATTATCTTTTGATCCAGAATACAAGAGATAGCATATTATACATGAGAAGAAAGGGGGAAAATCCCTGACAATTCTGAGTCTATTTCCAATGCAGTACGTAGTGTCATTCACGAATAAGAGCAATTTATATGTAACTATTCATTAAAGTCTTTAAATTGACAATGCAAAGTAAAATATATAATCACTATTTTTGTTGACAAATTGGCATTTTTTGTTAAATTTTGCAAATTTTATTCTCATTGATTCATTTAATAAACATTAAATTGTTTTCAAACTAGATCTATGTAGTTTAGAAGTGGAAATCATGAATAATTGTTGCCAATTTGAGGAGGGAAGTTAGACCATAAGAAAACTCTGAACTGCTATGGGTTAAATATAAAATATCATGTTGAGAGCTAGAAGGATGTAACTCCACATGAAAGGACTTGAGTTTAAATATCCTTATGGCTCTCATCAGATTATGGCTCTCATCAGATTGTGTCTCAGTTTCCCTTTGAAATATGACGAAGCTTTAGCTTACCAGCCGGTATTGTACTTCAAGGGACTTTTTCCTGTTGTATATTTGCATTCCATTTGTACGTTGTTGTTGAATGTTACCCTATGCCATTAATGGTCTATAATATCTATATCAAATGTACTTCCTGTTTCTCTCTTCTTATACTGTGAATATACAGGTACCCATCCAGGATTTTGTTAATGGGGGTCAGAGTCCTTCAAATCTCTGACACGCAACAAAATAATGGGTTATCACGAAAAACAAGGTAGGGGGTGGGGTGTTCAATTCCCAAAACATCTCTGACAAGCAAAAAAACAGGGGAGAAGGTTATTAGGAAGAAAGGGGATCTGGACCCTCCCCCCCCCCCCTCCCCAATCTGTCCGATACACGTACAGCATAGAAACTAAAGGATTAAATGTCATACAGACAAGCAGAAGATGCATGAATGCAAAAAATTATAAACTGTACTTCAAGAAAAGATAAATACAAGCATAATTTGCTAGTTTCCGTGATAGTCCGGAGTTCTGGAAATGACAAAAAATAAAGTTCTCATGACATTCAGGAAAATTAACACTATAAGCCTCTTTTTTTTTTAATCCCAAAGAAAACTGAAATTTAAAAAATATTAATTTTATATTAAGTTGATATATGAGCAAAGAAACATGAAAACATCAAAACTTTCAAGACTTAAATATACTGTCCCATATATATCATAGCTGCGTTGTTTTTTTCATATTATTTCAGTATTAATAGCTATTTCACCATGCCATCAGCATTAAACTTAAATAATATTTACCTTCAGTATTTCATCACATATAATCACCACTAAATAAAACTATCTCTTCACACTATTCTACTGTATGAGTAGATCCATGTATAAGATATCATGAAAAATTAACCTAATTTTATCCACTTATCTGCATCTGTGTAATTCAGGCCATACCCTTTATACTTATCAAACCACCCTTTGATTATTGACCAACATGGGTATCATTATGATTTCAAAATGCAGAGCAAATACACTCTGTTATTTCCATGATCAAATTTAAATGGCTCTTAGATGCTCAAGACTGCATTTTCATAGTTAGGTATTCATTTATTTATAGATGAATGAATATTGAGAGCATACTCTCACTTACGCTATTTTGAGCCATTAATCAACGGCTTAATCGCTCATTCTATTTTCACACGCTGGCGACTTGCAAATTGCTAGCTATTACCCTACTGTGTTAAAGGAAATTGAGCAGAGGCAGATGTAGGAAGACACAACTGTCTCATGCATGCCCCCATTTGGAAACCCATTCTTACTTACATGTGCCATAAGTACACACACACAGATTCCCACCCCTCCCCACTTTACATATAGAATTTTTTTTCTTCAGCACATGAGGTCTAACTCTTATTTTTTGCCGGTCAGGATTTTTTTTTTTACCCCTAATATTTAGTACTATAAAATACAGAATTTTCAAGATTTCATTACCCATTTTTGCAGCAGGAAAGTGTCAGAAATTGTGCAAAATGCATAATTTTTAATTTCCTTCTTTAATCTACTACAAAGTCTACAAATACAAAAAGCAGAAGAACAGCAACTATTTTGGACCTCAGGTAAAATTAATACTTGGAGACAAACTGTCACATTTATAACTAATCATCTAGGAACTCTCAGGTTTAAAGTATTTTTTAATGAACAAACCAGATTAGAACAAAGCAAATCTTGCTGAAATCAACAAAGAAAGAAATTACTAACACAGATATATGGGACTGTTAATCAAAACTACATGTAGATGTAACATTCCAACAGTTCAATTACAAATCAAAACAATACAAAGGGCCATTCTCAGTCACATGTATGTATAAGAACATTTCTTAGCAACAAAAAAAAAAACAAAAAAACAAAAAAATTCACCTTTCAAGAAACAAACTGTCCCTTTAAAGCAATTTCAAATGGATGAGTCAGTGTAAAAAATACTTTCCTTGGGGGCGTTTCATCAAGTGTCTTGTCGGTTATTTTTTCTGACAAATTTGCTCTCAGCCAATCAGATGCAAGGATTTCAGTAGCTTATAACAGTTATTGCAACTTGTCATTGATGACAAGTTTTATGAAACAGGGCCCAGAGCTCATTTGGAGCTTTCCAGAGCTAATCGCTCAATGCTCCCATGCATTTTTTCACTCAGCTGAGTTGATACCTGGGGAGGTCACTCTCAGACAAATGTGCTACCCAAGTCCGTCCACACACTTCAAAAATGGACCCTATGGTGTATTGCACGAAGTCTAATTTGCACAGCGTCACATCAGAAAAACATACCCTAAATGGCATCAACGGGGTCATCACGCCACCCAAAAATACCCTAAGCGGCGTATAAATTATCATGGTACCAAGCGCAATACCCTTAATGGCATTTAAAAATAAATAACCCCTATTAAGCAGGAAAATTACAAAATAACGCTTTTCAAGTACAAACAGATAGACTTTTAATGATATCATATTTAATTTGTATGCAAACAATCACAAATCGGTATTATTCATAATCAACAAAATACTCGTGAGAATTAACCATCGTAGAAACAGATGAAAAGCAGAATTTAAGGATTATCATAACATGCAATTTATACCCTACATGTTGAAGACTGAATTAGTTATTTAGTACTCTAAACTGCGATTGAAGCTGAAAAAAAGCCCTTTTTTAAGCAAAATGTTGACGATGCCTGAAGGCTGAAAACAGACCCTTTTCGACGCTTTTTTGGGGATGCGGTTGCATAGCACGTAATGTGGTGAGTGGGGATGAGATGAGATGTATGGAGAAAGAAAACATAAATAGAAGAGGATGGTAAGTAGAAAAGTGGACTGTGTTGAAGAGATATTAGGGAAGAGTTAGACAGAGGGAAGAAATGAAAAGTGGGAAGTATAGGGAGTGCAAAGAGAGAGAGAAAGAGAGAGAGAAAGAGAGAGAAAAGGAGAAGGGGAGGATGAAGAAAGAAAGAGGGAGAAAGAGGAGAAAAGAAGATGTAATATGTCATTTATGCCCAGTCATCATCCTGTTTGATGAGGTACTTTTTGGCGGCTACCTTGAAAGAATAGAGAGTAGTGTGTGACTTGACTGCATATTACGTAATCCGAACCTGATTTCTATGGGCAGTACAATAGGCCTTTGAAATTGCCCTTGAGTTTATTTTTCGAAAGTAGTTTTTATCGTGTTCGTGAAAGAATAATTAAAACAGTGACATTTTACCCTTGCAGGAACAAATTGTCTCTTTAAAGCATCTCAAATAGCAGAGTTGATAATCATGCATGTGAAAGCAGACATTTTACCCGTCCAGAACCAAACCGTCTCTACACATGTAAAGCTTCTCAAATAGGCAAGTTGATGATCATTTTTCCCATTGGCTTGGCCCATATCCATCTTCCTCTGTGCATGGACCTACTGCTAGCCGTAATTTCCATATTCATAGGTCTCAAGGCCCACTACATGTACTCCACATCGTGTATATTCCCAAAGCACAGTTCTGCCATTTTAAACTGACAGCACCCTTCTGACAAGATTCAGACGGATGGATATAGCCGTCCACTCCCCTGATAGATGTACGTTCCTTGCATTTTTGTTCTTGAGCATTTTGTAAGTCTGGATATACATGTAGTCCCAGTTACTGACATTCATGTCATATTGTGGCTTTGTTATAAATCCAATCTTATCAGCATAACCAGTAATGCAGATCATAATGTATACACATTATGAGTAAGTCCAGTGTGTCCAAAAGGTTACGTGTACTAAAGGCCCTGCATCCGTAACCAACATTTTACCAATATAAAAGGTTTTTTATTTGGGGGAAAATAGTTCACCATTTTTGAATCATTACAGAGTGAAACGCTACCATTTTTTCCTTATTGACTGCAACTTAATACCTGATGTACTTTTACTTTAATTTGCCTATTTCTTTAGTTTAAAACAATTTGTTAATTGCTTGAAAAGCTGATAATTGTGAAGAAAATAATGTAGGCCCTACCATCAAAAATATATTACTTCTAATAATAAAATAAATTAATGATAATTCTTCTAAAAGTAGGAAAAATTAATCACAGGTTGGAAATATTTTTTAAATGAGCAGTGTGCAACAAATGAAAGGCCCCATCATGTACTAATTCTGTGCAATGAGTCCCGTATGACATTATTCAGTTATACTTCATCCAAAAATGAACAATCTCTTGTTCTTCCCAGTAATGAATCATTGTATTCATACTACAATCAGTGGTCATATCAAGTGATTCATTTCATTTTTGATGAAATAAATGGGTAAAAATTCATGTGGTACAGGAAACCTTGGAATCGCCCTTAAAGTGACACATCAGGGGCGGATCCAGGATTTTGTAAAAGAGGGGCACAGAGCTGGAAAAGTACTCCATTAAGGAGGCAATTTTTTTTTGTGTATTTAAGGTATGCCAGTTGGGTTTCAAAAGGGGGGGCAACAGCCAATTCCCCCCCCCCCTGGATCCGCCCCTGCACATGATACACTTATATCATTTTATTTTGCCATGACAGTTTCTCTGAGACAGTATACACGTACATAACTCCTCATGTGAGAATGGTGCTTTAGTATGTTTTGCTAATAGTAACGGATGGTGTATAATTCAGAGAGCAGTTCAAATAGTCCTAGACTGACATTCAAACGGATTGACTTACAATGCAAAGGTGGCCTATGTGTTCCGCGGAAGCTCCTGAATTCGTGAATAACATTAGTTTCATGTTCTTCCCAAATGAGCTGCTGAAATGCATACTTCCTGCAAACTACTGGTTAATTTGACCTTGGAGGTCACGCAGAGGGGA
Source organism: Heliocidaris tuberculata (assembly GCA_025618425.1). Classification (NCBI taxonomy): domain Eukaryota; kingdom Metazoa; phylum Echinodermata; class Echinoidea; order Camarodonta; family Echinometridae; genus Heliocidaris; species Heliocidaris tuberculata. Next base: position 34,857,207 of record CM046844.1, read on the forward strand.
AGGGAAGAGATACTGAAATGTCTTCTTCAGAATCCGTTTATACGCAACTGGACGAGTTTCACATGAACCCGATTGTTTTGTCCTTTGCATACTCTCTTACAAAATTCCAGAGCACATGAATATTAATTTCTATCACTGAAGTGTTCGCAGCATCCTAACCTCAATCATTTCCACATGTGCAATTATATTTTTATTTTGAAGACTTACACTCACTGCAGTACAATTTATCTTCGAACTCCACTTCAATTAGGAATTATTGTTTGATATAACGAGAAACTTTCGTGGCACAAAACTTTCACAAATTGTTAATGACAGCCAATTTTGCAGCAAGAAACTTTTGCAAATTACAATAATTTTATGTTGTTTCAATTATGATTTGATTATTTCGTGACATGAAACTTTCGTGAATCTCGACCACTCATGGAATTCACGCAAGTTTCATACACGCAAAAATTTCTGGTTTTACAGTAAATGCCATCTGAGCATTCAGGTAAGATGAACACTCAAGCAATTAAAGCTGGCTACAGATTTTATGGTCAATATAATAAATATGTCCTGCCCATTACTAAATTTCGCTGGTACATGTAGGCTTTTATATTCCATCTCTTTGCTTCCTAGTGCAGCTTTGTATTTGCACTCACAGAGATTCGTACGGTTCAAAACGTTCTTAGTTCACAAGTGAGAATTGGGCCAGGATCTAATTTCATCCTATTATCCATCTCTCAAATCAGACATCTCCATTTATTTCTCATCTTCATCCCTACTACCACCACCCCACCCTCGATCGATCGATCACCCATTCCCATTACCCTTCCGAGGTCTCTTATAATTGGACTTCACACCTGAAGCACGTTCACACTCCTAGAAACTTGCGATCAATGATATTACTTTCCCAATGCGCATCCCCTTGTTACCAAAACAACACTATGCTCTTGAAAGCTCCATGCTTTCCCCATTAAGAAGTTGCCGCCACTGTTTTTACAATGTGAGTACCGGTATAGCGTGGCACAGAATAAACATGGCAATGAAAGAAACTACTGTTTTAACATCTGTGTTCCTGATGGTCACGTATTCACTCCAATCCCTGTTTCTGATTTACACCGCTACGTCATCATGCCCCGAATGACCCCTGGATAGTGTTTTTGAGCTCAGTGATCAAGCGTGCTAAAGATTCAAGAGTGTATAAGCCTCCATGTAGATGCACATGAAATATGGCTATGCTGTTCCTGTGCATGTTTATAGGCTATCAATAATTCCTGAGGCCCTAGTAATTCTGGTATTTTCCTTCATAATGAATTAAAAAGAATGAACATATCTGAGAGTTCTGTTTTTGAGCTCAGTGTAAAAGCTTGCCATGCAAAGCTTGATTGTACACCTTTAAGTGTAGTACTGTAGTAGGTGCATATATGAAAGGGGGTCCACTCGCTATTCATAAGGACCGCTATTCATAGAAAACCGCTATTCATTTAACACGCGTTATGAATAGCAGTCCTTTATGAATAGTTATGAATAGTGGTCCTTATGAGCGGAAGTCCTTATGAATAGCAAAGTAATTTGTCTATGGTTTGCTCGCGATGTAGAAGGACCGCTATTCATACAAAACCGCTATTCATATAGTCATGCATTATGGATAGCGGTCCTTATGAATAAGCCGTCCTTATGAATAGCGGTCCTTATGACTAGCGAGTTTACCGCCTCTCATCTACTAACAATATTTGAAGAATTCCTGCATTGACACAGGTAGATCTTTTCCCAATACTGACTTAAAATGAATGAATATACATGTGCATGTACTCTCGTTTTTTTCAGCTCAGTGATAAAGCGTGTCATAGACTTAATTCATGTGCAGTAGCTGCACATGAAATATAGCCACTCTGTTGCCATGCACTTCTCATAATGTAAGCCTAGAGTCACATTAATATTTTATAGATAAATTCCTGAAGCCCTCGTGATTTGAGTACTGTAAAACCAGAAATTTTCGCTTGCATAAAACTTATGCAAATTTCGGGAGTGGTTGAGATTCGCAAAAGTTTCATGCCGCGAAATAATTAAATCACAATTGAAACAACATAAAATTATTGCAATTCGCGAAAGTTTCTTACAGCAAAATTGGCTGTCATTAACAATTTGTGAAAGTTTTATGTCGCGAAAGTTTCTGGCTTTCCAGCATATCTTTCCAAAGACTGATATAAAACTTAAAGACAAGAACACATCTGAAAGTACAGTTCTTTGGCTTTATAGGTATCAAAGTGTGTCAAAGCTTCAAATGAGTTGGATACTCTTGGTATTAAAGTAAATATGAAATATTGCCATGCTGTTTCTAAGCACTGTATTACAGTGCTTAGAAACAGCATTTAGAGTGCTTAGAAACAGCATGGCAATATTTCATATATTTTTTTACAATCTGTAAGCCCACCGCACACTATACAATCGACTGCTATCTGATTTTGGAAAGGAATCATAATAGCATTAAATATGGGCATTTTAACAAACAAAATTTACCTAATTCAGGTTCTGAACAATAATATGAATACTAAACATAAGGTTTTAGTGTGCTGTCAGTCTTATCCATGTTACAGGGGCCAAATCAGTTTTAAATCGTAACTGTCACTACGACTCGAAGCCGATTTGGTCTTTCCTCCGACTAGAAAGCTTGCAGAAGGCCTTATTTTCAATTTTATTATCTATATCAGGGGCAGATCCAGGGGGGGGAGGGCGAATCGGTCGTGCGCACCTCCCCCCCTTTTGAAACCCAACTGGCATACCTTAAGTAAACAATAAAAAAAATTGCCTCCTTCATTTTGTACTTTTCCGGCTCCGGCCCCATCTTTTAAAAAATCCTGGATTCCCCCCCCCCTGCATATTCAGAACCTCAATCCAATTAATTTTATATGTTTAAATGTTTATATCAAATGCTATTACATTTTCTTCTGAAATCGGATTGCAGACCGACCACATAGTGTGCGGTGGATTTAATACACCGCAGAGTATAGGGCTTTAATTAACATTGAATGAATGAATAATTCACCAGGCTCAAGTGATTCTGGTATCTTTCCTAAAGACTCACTAAAAGAACACAATTATACTAGCGGTAATTACTGGGAAGAATTAGGGGAAAATTGACGATGCATGCAGTTAAATGCAGTTAATTTTTACCAATTAAGTGCCAACAAAATATTATCAGGGATAATTTTATTTCTGATTTTAATGCACTGCCTAGCATGGATAACCTGTGTAATATACATAAGCATGTACATGCTTGAGGTTACTGTAATTTATTAGCACATTTCAATAAGCGTTACAATTGAATGAAAATGTATTCAACTGTTGGCAGTTTTGATAGATGTCAGAAGATAAAGAGAGCAAAGAGCCTACATCATTCATATTCTGTCATTTCAAGTTGGTCCTCTGAGAAAATTGCATCTTTGTTAAAGCACTATGTACTCAATACATCTCCCCATCTGATAAAAATAATTTTATCACGCAGCATCATCTCTACAAAACTGTATTTGATTAAATACGGGAAATCAGAGTTCATTTAAAACAGCCATGGGATCTCGGCCGGAGCGCGGGGGCACAAATTAATCGACCAGCAATTCGTGTTGGGTTGCCGGGGGCGATGTAGGCAGGATGCGGGAGCAGAGAGAAAACAGAGATGCAATCAAGAGGAGTGTGAAGCAGATGTCTTAGAATAGATGATGTTTCGAAGTAATACCAACAACGGGGAGCCTGACAAACATAATCAGTCCCATCCCCCTGGCCATTGCTAAATTGTAAACAAAACAAAACAGAGGCCCTTTTTCAATGCAAAGTCACTATGAAATATCACGATGAAGGATGAATTAGGATGGAGATCAAGAAACTTCAGATAACAAACAAAATTGCCCCCCCCCCCCCTCTTCCTCCCTAATAATATTATATATTACATTTATATAGCGCATTATGTGAATACTTCAATGCGCTTTACAATGTTATTTATTATTACCCCTGGTCACTGGATTTCAAGCCTGCACACAAGTGTGCACCATCTCCACTTCTTAGAGAACATTCCTATCATTTTGCACCGTTCACATGCATGTATGTAAGGCAATGGCAAAAACAGTCACATTGATTTTCGGCAATCCTCACAGGTACCCATTATCTCATGGGTAAGAGTGGCAATGTAGATTGATGTCCTGCCAAAGGACGTTAGTGCTGCGGCGGGACTGGAACTGCGAACCATGTGATCCACAGTCCGGTGACGTATTCACTAGACCATGACACCTCTAGACCACAACACCTCTAAACCATAAACAACCTCCTACCCTGCCCTTCTTCATATATGTACGGATGAAAGTAAGGTTCACACGAAGGAAGCTAAACTTTTAGTTTTGCTTGCAGTTTCAAAGTTTCAGACCACATGAACGGACTCATAGTTTCGAAACTTTAAGTTTGCTTGCACAAGTGAGCTTGTGGTTAAGGCTGTTCAGGTTAAACTTCTGGGTCATACCCTTCACACGAATTATGAACACAGGATATGTATGTGTACTATACACACCATCGGCAGTATCTACTGCCGGTGTTAACAATGATCGCTCAGCTTGTAGTTTCAGAACAACGAGCATCGTTGTTTCGCGCCCGTGTAAGCCCTCGTCGTGGTAAGTGAGTCGTTGTTCCGTTAACATAAAATTTCGCTAACTTAAAATTTCGAAACCACAAGTCCTGTATGAACGTAGCTAATCAAATCATTTGTAGGAAAAAAATACAATGAAAATGAAAACATGTACAGAGATTACAAACCCTTCCTGAAACAATAACGACCCTCAGCCATTCCTCACACAAATTCATTATGAAATCTTATGATTTATTTGTAGGATGAATACAGATGAAGATAAAAACATACACAAAACAATTTACATCCCCCCCCCCCCCCTTTAAAAAGATGGAGAAATTCAAGAAGCACTTTTATAAACAGGAAAGCATAGTGTATTTAAAGGGAAGGAGAAAAATTAAAGGAACAAATAAAAGTTTGAGCAAATCCGATAAGAAATAAGGAAGTTATGAATTTTTGAAGTTGTAATCAATCCAACACAAATTGGCAACTCCGTAACGTATCTTGCGAGCTCCTCTCCCATTTGCCCTGAATTTAAAAAATCATAAATTTCCATTTTTTTTCTAAAGAAAATATTGAATCATACATGCACTCTAGATGAAACCATTGCATATATGTTTTTTACACAAAACCTGTATGAAATGAATGTATTCCCCCACCAACAACCAAGAAAATTATGAAATTTTCTGTACTGAGCAAATGGGGAAGGAGCTCACAAGATACGTCACAAACTTGCCAATTTGTGTTTGATTGATTACAACTTTAAAAATTCATTACTCTCTTATTTCTAATCGGATTTTGCTCAATCTTTCACCAATCTGTTTCTCTTATTTTCATGCTTTTATTCAAATCAACTAAGTACCTGGGTGGACTTTCCCTTTAAGTATAGATTTGGCCTATACTGTTTTTATGATCTATCAAGAAGAGAGCTAGGTGTTTTGAACAGGATAGAGGAAGCATAGCAAAGAATCTCCTGCTTCACTCTCTATGTAGACCCACTACTATAGTTTCCTGTCATGACAATCTCTACAAATTGATATTTATTCCATTTTTTCATTAACCATATCGTCTCAGAAAAATATGACAGATAATCACGGATTCCATGCAGTATGAATGGAATGCAAGATTTGACAGAAGAAAGAGAAACATATTGCTTTTTCCCTTTCCTTTGTAGTGACAAGAAAGCACATAGAATGACTTGTCAACATGAAGCTATAAAAGAGCTCTAAGCTCAATGTTGTCTGAGGTGAATCCAGGTTTCTCTGGAAGGAGAGGGGACAAGTGTGAAAAATCTCTGACAGGCAAAATAAAGGTTACAAATAAAGGTTATCAAATTCTGGGGGCCCTTTCCTACTCCAAATTATCTGATGAGCAAGAAGAAATGTTTGGGTCTAAACATGCTGCCATACTAAATATGTACTTACAGTATTGGATTTTGCAGGGGGGGATCCCCTACCCCCCCCCCCCCCCCTGCCAGTGGTTGTAAATGAATCATTTGTTTGTCTACAATGCTGAGGATCTGAATTAATAAACTTGCTTCCTTCTTCATATTTCCCCTCAGCTACAACAATCACATCATGATTACACAGGGTAGACTGTGAACTTCCTCAATCATCTCTATGCATTAATATACACCAGAACCGTTCATACACAGCAATTAGCGAGATTCAAAATTGGCTTTTGAAAAATCATGATTAGATTTCACTTGTGTACCAAAGAAATATACCACTAATTAGTAAAATTTGGATCACAATAATTCAAATAACACTAATACAAGCATTTTTGTGAATAATTGTGATATTTCCTTCATACTTTTTAACAGTTAACCCATAGAAGCTGAAGGTCAGGTGAAGTGTTTTGAGGTTAACTTTATACGTTCTAGCTGTACACAAATTATTAGTTTAGGTGACTGGTACACTTCAAATTTTGATGGGCGAACATCGCACAGCAAAACAGAACAAAATAATATGTATTAAAATGTTTGGGAATTGTGTTGTAGAACTCAATTTTGCCTGTAAAACAGGACAGGGAAGAGATAGAGTGGTTGCTGAAACTAACCTTGAGAATCGACAGAGCAAAATACAAAGTACACATTTATTACACTCTGTCCAACCCATGTAAAAAGCTACATTATTATATTTGTTTCTCTAGAATAACATTTTTTATACAATGTTTCCACTCGTGAAAATGGGGCCATATTTTGTCCACTTCTAATATGGGAAACAGAAAGGAGAACTTCATTTCCTATTTGACTTCCTGTCCCGTGTTCATGTTCATTGCAAATTCATAACATACTTGAAGCAGTTAGTTGTCCATGTATTGCTCCATCATAAAAGTTATGTTTTACATGCAGACATTTCCTAAATGAGTTTCTCTTTTAGTATCTCTGATATGCTTACGAAAGCAAAAGTAATCCTAACTGCATTAAATGCAAATATTCAGATTGCGCTAGTTAGTTGAGGCAGACTAGCCTGCGTTTACATGTGTCCCAACAGGATCCTTATGACAACAGGATTAGTAAGTTGGCAACGAGATTGCAGGAGACGGAATCCGAATGGAACGCTTTTCCCCCTGAATCCATTTTGATTGATGCGCTTCAGAGCTAAGGACGCCAAATCGTATTTGTCACTCGACTTGCTTGCGTTAGCTATGATGGAGGCAACGCGAACAAGATTTGGATTAGTGTAATGGAATACACCTCACAGATCCAATTGAAGAAAATGAACAGGCTGAACAGAGACCAAGAGAAATAGTCAGTGGTGCATCCAGGATTCTCTGGGCAGGGGGCACAAGTAAGGAAAAACTCTGAGATGCACAATAAGAAGTTATCAAAGTTTTAGGTGCCTTTTAATGTCTTCAATTGCTTCTGGAGAGGGGAAGGGGCATATTCAGAGGACGCATTTTGTATGTACGTGTACTAAAGGTATGCAAGATTTTTTTTTTTTTTAGCCAGAGAGGCACATGCCCCATGCCCCCCCCCCCCCTTCCTCTGATCTACCAATTTTTTCCCCTCAAAGCAGTCACATGACCAGCACTCAACTTAATCTCTAAAGGGACAGTCCACCCTCCTGGTATTTAGTTGATTTGAATAAAAGCAGAAAAATGAGAGAAACAGATTAGTAAAAGTTTAAGCAAAATCCAATAAGAAATAAGAAAGTTATGAATTTTTGAAGGTGCAATCAATCAAACATAAATTTGCAACTCCGTGACGTATCTTGCGAGCTTCTCTCCCATTTGGTCTACACAGAATATTTCATATATTTTTATTTTATTCATTACTGATGAAGAAATAGATTTGTTTCATACAGGTTTTGTTCAAAAAACATATAAGCAATTATTATATCTAAGGTATGTTTGAATATAAAATGGAAATTAATGATTTTAGGTGTACAGGGTAAATAGGAGAGGAGCTCGCAAGATATGTCACGGAGTTGCCTATTCGTGTTTGATGGAGTACAACTTTAAAGCACTTTATTATTTCTAATTGTATTTTGCTCAAACCTCCCTTGATCTGTTTCTTTAATTTTTCTGCTTCCTTTAAAACCAACTTGTAATCAGGGGAGTACTTCATCAAGCGTTTTGTCAGTGATTTTCACCGACAACTGTTATAAGCTACTGAAATCCCTGCATCTGATTGGCTGAGAGCAAATTTGTCAGTAAAAATCACTGACAAAACGCTTGATGAAACGCTCCCCAGGTGGACTTTCCCATTAATCAATCTTCCATCATTTACCTCCAACCCTGGGTAAGAATCTTGAGGTTTACAAGATACATTTTATTATTCCAATGATATAGCTTGCCATCATAGCATTAGGGGCAGGTAATCCGCTTTTCTTCAACCGCCAATCCGATTTTACTAAGAGCGAGCAAATGCGATGTAGAGTGGATAAACTACCTCCGGCCTTCGAAGAGCAACCCCTAATAAAAGTATGTCATGTTCAGTACATAGAAATATGACAGATGTTTAAGAGGTAAAAGTGATGCAGGCATATTCAAATAATTATGTAGGAAAATATTCTTATAGTATAAATGCACAACTAATGTACATTACGTAAAGTTTAGTCTTCTTCTAAAAAACTTTTTTGTCTTGTCCTTTCATCTCTGAGTGTCTGCCCATAAATTTGTAGAGCAGACAAGAATCAGTTCATCTTCTCTTCCAACTCCATTTCATTCCATAACAAACATTCTCTTAATAGAGTCTGTAATAGTTTATAAGCCTGATTAGGGATAAGGTTAACCATAACTCTGAGTAGACAGCTAGACTACACATTTATATAAAATCATATTATTTGTGACCTAGTATATATTCCACACTACACATTCTAGTTGTTGTTTTTTCCCCTTTTTGCAATAAACAGGAAGCCATGAAAGCATTGCCAGGAAAATATCTACTTGTTACATTTTATGCAGGAATACAGGCCTACAATAATGCAGTATTCTTTAGGAATGCAGCTGTATGACTTTGATTGAACACTTTGATGAAACATTCTATAGGATTACAGTTGTAGGAGTGAGGATGAAGAAATCTTCTGTAGGACTGTGAATCCATTTTATTTAGGACTGTGGTGGAACCTTCTGCAGGACTGTGGGTGAAGCTACTGTGGGACTGTGGATGAATCTTCTGTAGGACTGTGGATGAATCTTCTGTAGGACTGTGGATGAATCTTCTGTAGGACTGTGGATGAATCTTCTGTAGGACTGTGGATGAATCTTCTGTAGGACTGTGGATGAATCTTCTGTAGGACTGTGGATGAATCTTCTGTAGGACTGTGGATGAATCTTCTGTAGGACTGTGGATGAATCTTCTGTAGGACTGTGGATGAATCTTCTGTAGGACTGTGGATGAATCTTCTGTAGGACTGTGGATGAATCTTCTGTAGGACTGTGGATGAATCTTCTGTAGGACTGTGGATGAATCTTCTGTAGGACTGTGAGTGAACCTTCTGTGGGACTGTGGATGAAACTTCTGTAGGACTGTGGGTGAATATTCTCTAGGACAGTGGATGAATCTTCTACAGGACTATCGTTGAATCTTCTGTAGAACTGTGGGTGAATCTTTTGTAGGACTATGGATGAATCTTCTGTAGGACTGTGGATGAATCTCCTGTGGGACTGTGGATGAATATAATTCAGGACTGTGGATGAATCTTCTGTAGGACTGTGGATGAATCTTCTGTAGGACTGTGGATGAATCTTCTGTAGGACTGTGGATGAATCTTCTGTAGGACTGTGGATGAATCTTCTGTAGGACTGTGGATGAATCTTATGTAGGACTGTGGATGAATCTTCTGTAGGACTGTGGGTGAATCTTCTGTAGGACTATGGATGAATCTTCTGTAGGACTGTGAGTGAACCTTCTGTGGGACTATGGATGAAACTTCTGTAGGACTGTCGGTGAATATTCTCTAGGACAGTGGATGAATCTTCTATAGGACTATGGTTGAATCTTCTGTAGAACTGTGGGTGATTCTTCTGTAGGACTGTGGGTGATTCTTCTGTGGGACTGTGGATGAATCTTCTGTAGGACTGTGGATGAATCTTCTGAAGAACTATGGTTAAATCTTCTGTAGGACTGTGGGTGATTCTTCTGTGGGACTGTGGGTGATTCTTCTGTGGGACTGTGGATGAATCTTCTGTAGGACTGTGGATGAATCTTCTGTAGGACTGTGGATGAATCTTCTGTAGGACTGTGGATGAATCTTCTGTAGGACTGTGGATGAATCTTCTGTGGGACTGTGGATGAATCTTCTGTAGGACTGTAGGTGATTCTTCTGTGGGACTGTGGATGAATCTGCTGTAGGACTATGGTTGAATTATCTGTAGGGTTGTTTTCAGAGTTCTCTTTATGCTTAAGTTGAATTATCGTCTCTAGCATCTGTCGATTGATCTCAAAAAATGTAAGAGATTAGGCACAATCTTCTGCAGAATTTAGATTTACATGTGTATATATTTGTTTAGTTTCTCTTGTAAGAGTCATCTTAACTTTGTTTCATTTAAATTACTTTTAATATACATGTAAAGACAAACAACAAACAATGATGATCCAAAGTATCATGTTGGATGATTTCGAGTTATTAAACTTAAATTTTGTTTACCTTTTTATATCGCCCACATGAAATACATCGAACTGTGCGTCGTGTGAACACAATCCTGACATACGAACTGTCAAAGATTTGGTTTATGGGGATCAAGAGTTGGGTTCCCTCAGCAATGGATCATGACCCCACAGGTTCGTCTTACCCGACTCCACCCCCTCCCCCAAAGGTTATCTCCCCCCTCAAAGAAATAAGAAGCTGGAAGACAAGGGCAAGGTTTATCGTCAAGTTCTTTGCCAGCCAGAAGGTATAGTGGGGTAATCCTCCATCCATCATCAGGGTATCAAGCTTTACCTGCTGGGGTACATAGACACACGCACATCTACAGCTATATAGCTTTACTAAGAGTCCCTCTCACATTCTATGTATAACAACACAGATTTAACAGGATGGGACTACACAGAAAAATTCTGGATGTTATGAGAAATGGTTTTCAAGACTTTGAATTTGCTTACAATGGAGTGTTTCTTGAGGGGCATCAAGTGGAGAAGACAACAAACATGATCTACATCACTTGCTCACAGTAATCCACACAAATTATTGGACATTCCCTGAATAAGGTCATGTAATCTGTACAGATTCAATTCACTATTTTATTCTAACAAGGTAGAAGCTATATTCATATGGTGGGATAAGTCTTTATTCTTTTTCTCATCTACTTATTTCTTTTCTTACCTTGTTGCATCCGATATCAGTAAAGCTCTTTCCATATACGGCTGTACCTATAATGCTCGTGACTTTCACTCACCTCACTGTTTCTCTCAATCTCCATCTCATTGCCTGTCTCTTCCTCGATCTGTCTCCCCCTTTTTTCTCCTGCTGTCTGTCTCTTTGTCTTTTCTCCCCTATTCAACCAAACTCTCACATTCTCTCTCTCTCTCTCTTTCTCTCTGTCTCTGCATCATGCTTTGCAAAATGATTCCTTGAACAAATTTGTTTGTCTCTACCCCCCTCCAATTAGTTTTTCTCACTCCCTCTCTCTTTCTCTTTCCCTTCTTCTTTCCTGGCTCTTTATCACTCTTGCCTATAATAACCTGTCACATATTACTTTAGTCTCCAATAACATAACACTCTTCTTCTATTTGTATGACATTTTCTCTCTATGCCCCATCCTCCTCTCCCACACTGTCCATCTCTCTCTCAATACCCTTAACCCATAGGATATCATTTTATTTTGATATGAAACACTTTATTAACAAAATCCCAAACAGAGTTATCTCCAGCTTAGTATTCAGAGGGTTAATTTCTCCAACTATTACCAGACTCGCCGAAGTGATAACAACCGGGGAGGGGTACGTAAAAGCAATAATGGCAATCCCCAGCTCATGAATGGGACCTGATTGGAATGAACTTTAACTCACTGGTATGGATCATTAGAACCTTGGGGGATTAAACTGACATTCAACGCTGTTTGCTATAGAGTGCAAAGTTGAGTTCGCATTCAACCCCCATTCAGTCAAAGGAAACTATACAACATTTTGTATGGATATAGCATACTGTAGCCACCTCAATAATATCCTTTGGTAAGACATTACTCTGAAGTTGCCACACTTCACCAAGGCAAGGTAAATATTTTTAAGCAGTAGAATTATTCCTTAGAATTCACTATGTGCTAACTATGGATGCCGGAGCAAAAGCCTGGTTTAATTTCTAAAGCTTTTAGGAAGAGCATGTAGGGATGATACATGTGTTTTTGTACATGAATATCATAACATCATATGCACTTCATGCACTTTTCCTCGTACGAATATTGTATATAATGAAATATGCCACAAAATTTTGTAAGAAGGAACTCCGGTTTCAAGCATCACTTTGAACGAAAATTTATAAAGAACTAGGGTCTATCATCCATGTGAAAATCGTATTGAAAGATAACCATATAACAGAGAGGGCATGGCTTACTGTGATCATGCACTGATTACCATTCGGTGCTCCAACATACATGTATGCTCCAGCGACAACTGTTCAGGGCTTTATTTCATCGAAGATATAGGGTTAGGGTTAGGATTAGGGGTGCAATTGGGTTTAAAGGGTAGGTTTAGGGATAGGGCTAGGGTTAGGTTTAGTGTTTGGTCTAAGGTTGAAGTCTAGAATTTGGTTGTGTATTGTCCATTGTCACCAGAGCATGTGTCCCACAATCAATCAAATATTATAATTTTGTATGCTCAAGTTATACAGACGGTGTAAGCTGACCCCCTAAAAACTTTCTTCATACCAAATTCCTATACAAATGTATATAATATTCTTATTACATGTGTATGTACACTCCTTTTATTATACAACAATTCTTTCAAGATTTCTTTACACGAATCTTGTATAAAATTTCTCTTATGTGAAAGGGCTGTGAGGAGATACATTCATACTCCCAAGCTGCAAACTCTCGAGAAAGTCAGCTACCAGCAATTCCTCAGTTTCAAATGAGTGTTTCAGAGTTCAACCATAGGGTTACAAGGTGAATTTCCAGTGTTTTTAACAGCTTTTCCAGAACTTACTAGGAGCAAAGTTGAGTTCCAGTGTCAAATGTAATATGTTTCCATTCATGGGAGCTTCTTTGTGGATTTACCATAGTAAATGTGACATTTCAAACTACAACATTTTTTTCTGGGTGGGTTTAACCAGAGCTCATTTAGTGATTTCCAGAGCTACATCGCTCGATGCTTGCATTTTCTTTATCACTGGTGAATTTAGACAAATTTGAACTTTCACACTGCTAGTACTCATGTAAATCAGCTTCCTACAATTCTTAGGTGTCAGATGCATTTTTGGTTTCGGCTAGGCCGACATCTTCCAAGTTTTTCCCACCAGACAGTTTAAGGAAATACCCTAGTTGTAATATGGGTCAAGTATCTATTATTTTTTATTCATATCTTTATAGTAACATGCAACTATACCACAGAAGTGATATATATATATATATATATATATATATATATATATATATGCACTATAAAAGTCATATTTTTCTGATAGGTTCATTCTTCCTCCCTCCATGCAACCCCCCCCCCCTCCCCACCAATCCAAATCATAAACTACTCTGTAATTTTCACTCTATCTTAACTCCCCTGGGAGTCATGTGAGTGATCAATTGTTTCAGAGTGAATAGCTATGTTCATATGGGACTTGTGGTAATCAAAACAACAACTCACTAACTATGACCAGGGTTCACATGGGCCCGAAACAACGATGCTCATTGTTCTGAAACTACAAGCCGAGCGATCGTCGTTGTTAACACTGGAAGTAGATACTACCGATTGTGTGTACAGTACACATACAGATCCTGTGTGCATAATTCGCACGAAGGGTATGATACGGAAGTTTAACATGAACAGAGAGGTCATCTTTTAACTACAAGCTTGCAAAACTTAAAGTTTATTCTGTCCACACGATCCAAAACTGTGACAGAGGACCACCTATTGTTTGTGGTTTCCGAGTTAACCACAAGCTTGCTTGTGATTCTAGAACTAGAGTAAACTTAAAGTTTTGAAACTACATGTCTGTTCATATGTCTGAAACGACAAGATTAACTTAAAGTTTTGAAACTACAAGCGAAACTTAAAGTTTAGCTCCCTTTGTGTGAACCTGACTAATATCAATTAATTTAAGAATGCTCTCTAAACAGAAAAGAATGAATATTCACTCTATCTTCACTCTCCCAGGAAGTCACGAGAGCACTCAATTTTTTTTAGAAAGTACAAGGATATTATCAAAATTTGGGTGAGTGTGAAAACGCTTAACACCCCCAACCCACTCTCCAACCCAAATCATGAAGGAAGGAGAAGCCCGGGATACAGGTATTTTCAAGATGGATGAGTGTGAAAACGCCTACAAAGTCTTGAAGATAAACATTCCAAGTCTTTCCTTGGGGTAGAATAAGCACAAGTTCCTCTCCTGCTTCGTCTCCTTCTGGCCATTCATCAAAAGAGAGACAGGATCGAGCCGAATCCTGAAATTTTGATGTTCAGCTGATATTAAAGAGAAAGTTGAGTTCTGGTCATGAGATTGAATTGTGAAAGAAACTGTCTCAAAGCAATTGGGAAAGGTTGATTATATTCAATTTAGTAAATAAGAATTGGTGTATGCTGTAAGGTTTTTGGAATCACCGAAATGATAAGAAATAGACTCAATCCTGCTGAGAGTTACATGTACTGCACACAGAAATGTGTATATGGGACTACACACAAATGCTCGGGCCGAACATTTCAGCTGTTTCTTGTTATATTTTGAATGTGAGGGCATTTGAAGAGCAATCCTTTTCAGGGGACATTTCTACTATGATGTTCTTCCAAACTAACATAGAAAGAATGACAAAGCTCACAAATTATTTTTTGACTTTCCCAGAACTCAACCTTCCTGATGAAGTGATTAACCTAGATTCTATGACACCAGAGATATCATGTAAAAAAAAAATTATTAATATACTTCAATTGTTTGATGTTCATAAAACATGTTGTATATGAATGATGCCATGTCAGTATTTTTTGCATTTAAAAATCTTTTCTTCCTTTCTTGAAATATTCCTTAGCCCTTTTTTCATTTCAATAAAATGTAAAAGCTTTTGTTGAAAGCAAAATATATTTTACATACAATATTAGAATTTGGGATGCTAAACTCTAAGGGTTTATTTTTTACAATGAGCAAAATAATTAAACCTTTTTTATTATGATAAAGTATATCATTGGCAGAATCTCTAGGATCAATGTTTAAAAGCAATTTTTTTTCATTTTCATCTTCATTTCCTGTTCTGAGTAGTCACAAAGTAACATTTGTATCAATCAATTGTAAATTGACCAATTATGAATACAATTGAGGAAATTATGTAGGTCACCATAGGTCCTTAATTGCAATTTAAATTTGGCCACATATTGCGATTTGTGGACAGAGCATTGCAATTACCTGTAGGAAAGTTGGCTCTGCTAGTTATGAAGGGACAGCTACAACTTTTTTATTCTCCACACGTACATCAAATAAAGACAGAGAATTAAGTAGTCTACAGATTTGCACCCTTCTTGCAATTACGATACAGAATGCAGCATGACTGTCGAAATGGTTTGGAAGCCTTGCCTTGTGCATATCATTTGCTGGGAGGAAGAAAGGCATTAATTCTTAATCCTTTTGTCTCTGAAAAGACAATATTATATGCCAAGAATGAGAGACAGAAGGGCATTAACTCATATACCTCACAACTAATAATCTTATGGGTCTGAAAAGACTTTATTTCTTATTTTCTTTAATCCAGCCAGTTTATCAACAGATGTCTTCCTCAATCCAGGTGCATTTACATTGTTATTCGTTATACCATTTTCATGTTCACTGCCACAGTGGTCTCAGTCGGGGCTAATTAGTCGGGGTCAAAAGATCCGCTTCTATAAGACCTGATAGCTTTCATATTACAGCACCAAGACCGCATCAAATCTGCTATGCGCATTTGTTTCCATGGTTTTTGCAGTCTCTAATTCCCTCCCCTACTCCCGCGTTATTCATATTGTGCTGAGAAGGTGCACCAAATTTGAGTGAGTGCAAGCTTGTTGTACGTAGATTCACTGTATGATTGCAAAATAATTATACAGATATCAACACACCTCTCTTTTTTTTTTTATGGATCCTTCGCAATCGATGTTGAACTTGATACACAATTATATTCATTTCTATGACAAATATAGATCTATGTTCTAAATCGAGTGATAGTAAAAATTCATTACACTCAACTGACTTGCCATTTTTAGCATATCATGTACTGTGAATATTGATACATGTAATTTTTCCATTTGTTGAAAATCAGTAGAGCTGCATCAGCAAGCCATAATCGTCATCATTATCTGATAGCTGATAGCTTTCATACTAGCTTTGGTATTACGGCTTAGTCACGCCTAAGTCCGGACTAAGACCACTTCTACCCTGAATATGAAAAGGTATTAGAGTACACGTTCCTTATTATGCATTATGCCCCATAGCAGCAGCGAGGGCTAAAGCCAGGGTACATAATTAATCTGAATGTGCACGTAGATATTGTTTAAATGTGTTTTGCATTATTCAGAAAACAAATATCATTATCATAATGAATACTGACCGACAATTCTGCGCTTGAAACTTTACACAAGAAAGTGCTTGGGGTTCATTACCAAACAGTGATGCATCAGATAGATGGGATATTGCCATGGCAACCAGACATAGTTCTATAATGCAGAACAAACATTAGAAATGTCACTTCTTTTATAAGATTACTACATGAGATGTGGGATTGAAAAATGGCATGAATTTTTGCTCGCTATTGCCTACAGGATGTAGGATTGTGACAAGGTTTTCATAGGGAGAGACCATCTTTGTATTTTTATTTTTTTTTTCAAATTGTCCAAGAATGTTTCTTTCTTTCATTGCTATGGATGGCCTGCGGACAAAGTGACAAGAATAAGGTATTACAGGACCATATAAAAATAAAGACATTATAATGGGTGATTTAAAATGGACAAATTGTTGGAGGTTTTTAAATACATCATTTACAGGTACCGGTACTTCATCCGTTTTGCAGACTTACACAAAATTCGGCAAAACTTTACACAGGGTTAGTAGACTTTCTGTACATGTAGATAATGCCCATGAAATTTAAAGGCCACAAGTTCTATAACTCCTTTGTAAGAAATGAAAATCTTGCTTTTGTCGCAGAGGGAGTACATGTACTAGTAACTGTCGAAAAAATTAATTTGAAAATTAAACGATTTTTTTTTTTTTTTAGTCGAAAAAAATACAGTTACCAAACTGTTATCATTACTTATATGTACTTAATCATAAAAGTAAATTATAATCCTTTCTACATCCGAACAAGTTTTCCAATTATAATTCTTTTGTAATTTATTGCATACTCAGACAACTTCAAAATTTAGAGCTGCAAAAGGGATGAAGTACCTTTAACTTGTAACCTTCAAGTAATATCTAAAAATATCAAAATACATTTCTTGAAGTTAAAAGAAAAAAATGAGCTAATTCTTCAAATAAAATTCAGTTGCTAAATTTGTGTTCGAGTTGAAGCTTTAAGCATGCAAGAAGTATGAATTCAAGTACACGATAATAATTGATAAATGTACATTTACTTTATACATTTATGATTTCTAAGCAGTGTCCATAGATATAATACAACTTTCTCTTTTACTCCAGTTATCAGATAGACTATTATTCTGGGTATCAGACATGGCAGCTAACAATGTATGCACCATCTTCATTCCCAGGAAGTATTGGTTAGGCCTATTGTTACATAATCAACTGACATCAAAGACCAGTAATACATTTACACACAGGATGTTGTATTTGGAGTTGTATTTGGGGTTGAACGATATCATGGCTATAGTTACGTTCACACGATGCAAGCTAAACTTTAAGTTTCGCTTGTAGTTTCAAAACTTTAAATTAACTTGTCACAATGACATTCGCATCCTACCGGGTACCCACCCATGTTATATTTCCGGGTCACACCCTTTGTGCGAATTATGAACACAGGATCTGCATGTGTACTATACACACAATCGGTAGTATTTACTTCCGGGGTTAACCACAAAGATCGCTCAGATTGTAGTTTCAGCTCGTTGCTTCAGTCTCGTGTGAAACCTCATTGCGGTTAGGGAGTCATGGTTTCGTTAACTTAAAGTTTCGCTAACTTAAAGTTTTGAAATCACAAGTCCTGTATGAACGTAGTTATAATTTGCGCACAATTCTGCATAAATCCGAACCCCCAGGGTGCCATAAGGAACTTTCATGGACCAGCATTATCTCAATTCAATTACAACAAATTACTTCACCTCACTGATAACATGTAAATGGTGCATCATTTGAAACGTACCAAAGCAGAATGGCTATCTACATGTATATTCACACTTCCCTCATAATATCAAACAGATAACCATTTGACTCAGATTTCATTTTAGCAGAACAAATCTCAACCCCCCCCCCCCCTTTATCAATCATTGTGCCTTTAAATGGTATCATCGATCAATTTACACCTATTTTTACAACCAATGCCCTTGAATAGAACAACTAACCTCTCCCTTTCATCCTACAGAGTGAAAAAAAGCTCCAAATTACCTGTTGAGAGGAAGAATGGCATTAACTGATACACTTTCACATACAGTTAACGTCTCTCCGGCTCTCAACTGACGATATGCAGGGGGTGCATTACAGTGTCAAAAGTGTCATCTATTCATTGAAAAAATAATCACCTCTTGGCGCTCGTCCAAATGTTTATTTTTCGGTAGGTGCACACATATGGTTGTGAACACGGCACCTCGGTTATTTGTGTATGTGACACATGCAAACAAAGTGGTCAGATTGTTGTGCAGGGAGCGGGGGTGGAAGGGTCCTAGCATAGAGCATTCTTTCAGATAATTTACCCTAAAATTCATAACCCTAGAAGTCCTTGATGGAATATCAAATGATATCGCACATTTATCTTTTGATACAAGGAGAACAATGCCATGTCAATTTTCTTGTTGCTACTAAATCTATATGTGAGCTTTAAAACTGACTTGCCTCAGACATTCACAAAGTTTACACAATGCAAATGAACAGGATCCAACTGTATTTTTCTGTTTTAATGTGAAACTAGATATTGCCATTTCTTTCCTGAGCATTGTACGACTGTACAACCACTTTCGTTCTTCAGTTTCACATGATAAACCGGAGTGTGACATGCACGTAAGACCAGCACAAACACACAACCAAGTTTAACCCATGGACTTCTGAATTCTCTAATTCCCATTGCCTTAATACAGGGCCCATCTGGTTCCTGTGGTTAATGGGTTAATTATGAATAAAATAGCCATCGCAAGTATATAACCATTCTAATCAAAACTTGATGTATATCTTCCATCTGAGGATATACCCAACGTGTGAAATGTAAAGATCAAGGGCACATTAAAGGGAAAGACCACTCCTGTATTAATTAGATTAGAATTTGAATAAAAGAAGAAAAATTAGAGAAATAGATTAGTAAAAGTTTGAGCAAAATCCGACCAGAAATAAGAAAGTTATGAATTTTTGAAGTTATAATGAATCAAACACAAAGTTGCAACTCCGTGACATATCTTGCAAGCTCCTCTCCCACTTGCTCAGTTCAGAAAATCTCATAAATTTTAATTTTCTAAGTTTTTGATGAAGGAATAGATTTGTTTCATACAGGTTCATGTGGAAACATATCATCAATTTGAGGTGCATGTACGATGGAATATTTTCTTTAGAGAAAATGGAAATTAATGATTTTGGGGGGTACAGGGCAAATGGGAGAGGAGGTTGCAAGATACGTCATGGAGTTGCCAATTTGTGTTTGATCGACTACAACTTCAAATATTCATAACTTTCTTATTTCTAGTTGCAGTTTTGCTCAAACCTTCACTGTTCTGTTTCTTTAATTTTTCTGCTTCTTTCAAAATCAACTTGTAATCAGGGTGGACTTTCCCTTCAATAGGGTATCTAACTGCAGTATTTTTCCTGAGTCAATTGGAAGAATGCTAAAAACACAGTTTATGCTCGTAGGATGATTATATCAAGCACGCATGTACATTTAGTGTGCACAGGTCCACTTTGCTGTGAATCAATCGTTTGGTGATCATTGCCTGCCCTGTGTCTTATAGACTAGAATAGAATATTCTAGCAAGACATATGATGCTCTAATGTTCTCAAAATGTCATCTTCAAGAGATATATTTCACTTAGGAATTGCTCATATGATGTTCTTGCTGCCCATACGATTTTAGGTCCACTTCGTTCATAGCCTCTTACACAGTTTTTCAAGTATGTGAAATTACCAATAAGTGTGTACAAGTGTTTTGTACTTTCATATCTCAACTTGAAACTTCTTTATCACCGGTGAAATACAACAAACCACAGCATGGAAATTCATGACATACTATGAGAAAATTCAAGAAAAAAGAGTTCAGGGAGTACCATGTAGACCAGAGAGAAAAACACAATTTACAACTGCTATCCATGCTATTAAAAGATTAAGGTGATTTCTAGTCATGAGAATACATTCATGTATGAACAAAACTGTCTCAAAGCAATTGGGAAAGGATGACATAATAATTGGACATTTCTACAATGATGGTCTTCCAAACTGACATAAAATGAATGAGAATGCTGATAGATTTTATTTCACCTTTCCCAGAACTCGACCTTCTCTTTAATGAGTTGGAGGGGGGTTAACAATTTGAAGATAAACAGCACTCGTAAAATATTCAATTTACATAATATTAACAAAAATGTATAATTTATTGCAAAATACTGGGTGAGGATAGAGGTTTATTATAAATTTCTAATTTCTCCTATCTTCTTTGGGGGTTCATATCACATTTACAGTAAAAATCTCATTTTACTTTTCATATTTTTGCCTAATATACCATTCCTTTTAGGTGAATTATCATCATCTCATATACTTTAAACAAATCATGATATATTAGAAAAGAATCATTACAAGAAAACTACCTATATCATATTCTAAGTATTGCCGTCTTAGTTAAAAGTCTGTATTTGCCTTGGCAACCTGTAGAATTCTGTACACACTCCGTAAGCTGGGTTATATATGAAGAGATTCTGTCACTCATAGTTATGCATAATTTATTGAATTGTGTGCGTGTGTGTGTTTGCATTGGTACCTGCGACAAACAATGACAGAGCATCCACTAATTAAAAATGTCTCATAACCAACTCCCAGGCAGCGCCTCCACGATACGAAACTCCACACATGTAGCGACAACATCTGTCTCTACTAAGATGTAAGCCAATCTATTCAATATTTCACGATTTGATAAAATCAATTTGCGTCACGCTGCCATCGGACGTCACTCTCCACCGCCTACAGACATGTGTGTTACAGGGTGGCTAGCTAACGACATGCAGGTGCGAGCTTGCAAACTGCTGTGATTGGGGAGGCCTTCATCCTACCATTCTCATATTTAATTGTGCAACAAGACATCTCCACGAGGAAGAAATACATGAGCGATGGTCAGCATGAGATGCTCCTATCTCACTCGTGTATCTCGTTCATCGCATTCCCATGAAATGCCCAAGGATGAAAATCTGATAAATGAGGCAGAGTATAAAAGTGTTTATCACAGGAGCTTATTTTGAATAATGCTAATGTAGTTCAGTAAATTGAGACTTTCTAAGGGCAGTTTTTATATATATATACATTTTTTTTACATGTATTGTTTGTTCTTAATCATAAATCTGTTTGATTTGCTATTGCTTTTTTCCCTATAGGGGAGAGAAAAAAGGAAGCAACAACAGAACTTGCTTAACATACATGTATTGGTGCCTTGGAAAATGTGTAGGTAGATGGATGAAGTTTTGATTATAATGGGAGTGATCAAAGTCATCTGAACTGTTTGTGTGTGTGTGTGTATTTCCATCTATTCATCTCCCTCTCCCTTTTCTCTGTATACCCTCTATCCATCCACCTCTCTCTAATGATCTCCCCTCTCCCCCTCCACCCCCCCCCCTCTCCCTCACCCCTCTCTCTCCCTCTCTCTCTTGCTCCCTCTCTCTCTCTCCCCTTCTCTCTCACCCCGCTCTGTCTCTCTCATCCCACTTTCTCTCTCTCTCTCTCTCTCTCCTTCCCTTTCTCTCTTTGTGTCTGTTCGGCGGCCCCCCCCCCCCCCCACTCCTAAATATAGTATCTCTCAATCTATCTCCCACTCTCTTTACCCAACGCCTTACTCTTCTGAAGAGCTCAGAGCGAGAGAGCAAAAGAGAAGAAGAATCTTTGAATTGCGAAGCTTTTCATTTCCCTGGGCTCCCACAGACCTCCTTGACTGATCGAATCAATATCAGAAATGTCATGTGATAGCTCTGTAGTGTCCACCTAGCACAGCGCATCTTCAAGCCAGCGCCGAGTCCGCGCATTTTGATGAGAAAATTACGACGCGAGGACGGTCGGAGGAAACGATGTCGTCAGGAGAGAGGAATTCTGAGGTGTTTGTGTTTTCTCCACAAGGAGAACGTGCGATACTGCTACAAATATTCCCCTCTACTCTTCTCTCTTTTTCTTTCATTACATCTCATCCCCTGCAGTGTATATGTGTTCATACAGACATGCGTATGAATATTTTATCTTGGAATCCACGTTGGTTTCAATTAACACCCACTAAAGTATCAGCACCTATGCAAGGAATAATTGATGAAGCAACCGACAGTTTGTTGTCAAAATGACAGCCATTTTTCTTTAAAGCTCAAAAATAGATAAAATAAGACATAAATTAGCTTTTCTGTGGTGAAATAATTAAAGCTGTAATGCATCACATGAATATGCGATGCAATAAACATCTCATCCTACTCAGGACAAACAGTATTCAACTAGACATTTTGCAATTTAAGATGTATTGGAAACTTTGCTATTCTCTGTGAATACTTTCAAAATTCATTATATCTGCAGTACATGGAACATTTAATAAACTATATCAACACCATCATTCTTCTTATAACTGCACATTTCCCAGTTTTTATTGACTCATGTGTTCCCTACAAAATATGTTCAGGAATTATACATTTTCATGTACTGACGACTCAAGCAAAGATAACCTATCCCCTTCAATCTCTCCCAATACAAATACTGATCCACATACCAGTATCTCCACAATAAGCAAGGATGACTGATGCACAGAATGATAGAAATGCACACAGTAATCTCTCAATACCATGTCATAGTATTTCAGTAATACTTTCCTGTTTCCCTTACAAAGTTCAAAGCCAATTGCAGTAGAACCAAAATAAGTTTTGGTGTTAGTTACTTTGAATTACTACTTGTTCATGTTGAAAGTTAAATGGAAATCCAACCTTAATAGCAAGTTGCTTTGAAAGAAAGAGGAAAAATCAGATAAGAAGATTGGCGAAAGTTTGAACGAAATCGGACAAGCAATAAGAAAGTTATGAATTTTTGAAAGTTGTAATCACTATACATAAGGGAATTTCAAATTGGCCGAATAGGTAATGTCACTGTGATGTAGCTGTGGACAACTCCCCCATTCGCTCCAACACACAAAATGACTAAAATGTCACTTTTTTTCAAAATGTATTACTTATAGGATCTTTTTCTTTCATGAGGACCTATAACAATATGCTATCTCCAATACATTTTGAGTACTGCCCCGAGGGTAAAAGCACCTCGAAGATAACCGCAAATTAATATTTTTTGTGTACGACAAATGGGAGAGTTGTCCACAAAAATGTCACTAATCGAATCATCAAATTGCCAATTTGAGATTCGCACAGATGTAGTGATCTCATTTTTCAAACATCCATAACTTTCTTAGTCCTTGTCTGATTTCTTTCAAACTTTCACCATCCTGTTTTTCTTATTTTTTTGCTTTCACACAAATCATCTCATTACCAAAGTTGGATTGCCCTTTAAGAAAACAGGTCAGTAAAAGTTTAAGGAAAACCTTATCAATTTCAAGTTGATATTACCATTTCTTGTTCTTGTTGTTATTGATAATCATTCTCTTTTAAACTTACATGCTGTCATTGTTTCTGTTATTTTTGTTTGACAATAGTCGAATATGACTATTTTGTAACAAATTTGTATAACAATATTTTAGCACTTCTTAAAAAACTTTTTCTGATCCTTTACCCTGACTTTCAGACTCGGGCAAAATGTTTTTAACTTCATCTGGAGTATCTATCCCCAAAACCATGGACCTATTAGAGATGCCCAAACTATGAGAGGGAGAGGATACAGCATACTTTTATCTGACTTACAAAAATAAGTTCTATGAAGTGTTAAAGTTGTAGATTGCTGTAATGCCTGTGAAGTATTCTTATTATGAAATGATGATGATAAGAAAAAGAACAAAAACAAAATAACAATAATTGTAATAATAATTAGAAGAATTATCAATAATCATAACAATAACAATAAGAAAATAATAATAATAATAATAATAATAATAATAATAATAATAATAATAATAATAATAATAATAATAATAATAATAATAATAATAATAATAATAATAATAATAATAATAATAATAATAATAATAATAATAATGTTATTAATTTATCATTAATACTATTATTATTTATTATTATCATCATTATTGTTTGGGGTTTTTTGTTGTTGTTTTTTTGTTTGTTAATAAAAGGAATCATGATACCACAACACCTCTCTGACGAGAAGAGTGGAATTAAAATCATATACAGTATGTACATAATACTCAGTATAAGATGAATGGAGGGTTTCTCAAATCACCATAACAGCAATGCCATAATGTACTTGACAGGAAACCATAAAAGCAATCTATTTTGGGTGAAAGTAGAAGTATCAAACAAACAAAGTATAAGTATTTGCTGCCTGAGGACTATACTTTATTTTGTTACAAAACCCTAAATGCTGCATTACATAAATGTCATATTCACTCACCCAATGTGCTCTGTGACCAGGGGCTACGGACCTATAGGCTATATATATGTTGTATTATGAAGTCCTCTTTATAATTTCAAAATAAAAATTATGAAACATATTGTGAGATGTACATATGTACAGAATTCTGGCCATCTTGACTCTCAAAAATAAATCATTATTCATCTGATATTTTTCCAACTTACACTGATCATTTGTATAATACATATTTTTATCTGCTTTTATGGAAATTATCTTGTACCATGTTTCCTTTAATGCATCCAACTAGAAGATCCCATAGTGTGTCATATACTGAAATATTTCAGTTCAAACAAAATAATTTGTGTACAGATATAAAAACAACAACACTTTATATCAATAACACTTTACCGCACCTTCTATGGGTGAATGGTTAAGGAGTATGGAGAAAATGAAGGAACCCGAATCCGAGTTCGGTTCCGCACAGGCAATTATTCTATGCAAGCGTGTTGTTGTGTTGTGGATTGGTTTAACTGCGTATGTCATTCAATTGTGCATATTTATGGGTCGTCACTAGTCTCCTCACAAGTTGCTTTTTTCTTTATTGGGAGTGTGTTTCAACTTGCAATATCTCCTTAAATAAAGTCAACATTTGGAGCTCATATTTTGAATATACAGCAACATGGAACCCCTAATATACACAGCAAAATATCTTTTGGTGATTCGTACCCTTTAAAATCTTACTTCCTTCTAAAAATAAACAGATTGGAATGCCATACCAGCATCTTAAGTCAACATTAAAGACCCTATTTTGATTGGAAATCATTTATTTCCATCACTGCAAGGCTAAAAAGATGGAATATCATAAGTGAATCATTAAACAGTAAAAAGATTTTTATATACATATGAATTATTAAGTTAAAATATAATGAAACCCTGAGGAATAATCAATTTTAATGAAAAGAGAGGACAGAGAGAAGCAATTTTTAAAAAGTTCCATCAAAATCAGTTACGAAATGAGAAAGTTATGAAAATTTGAAAAGTCTCAATTTAATTTCTATGACAATCCTCAAATTGGCAATGTTGCTTCCAAGTGACAGGTTTAGTAGTACAACTCTCCATATGTTTTGTAATAATAATAATAATAAATACAGCATTTGTAATGTGCCATCGATCTAGTACACTATTCTGAGGCGCAGTACACAAAATTTCATATTTTCCCCATTATCTCTCAAGGTGCAGCTAGCTTGTCTCCTTCTTAGCTCAAGATATATCATGGGGAAATGAATTTGACACAACATAATGTTGAATTCACAAAAAGACAAGCAGCATCTTTAGAGACACTGGAGAAAATATGAAATTTTGTGTACAAAACATACTGAGAGTTGTAAGTACTAAACCTGCCATTTTGAAGCAACATTGCCAATTTGAGGATCGCCATACAAAGTAAATTGAGACTTTTCAAACTTTCATAACTTTTTCATTTCGTAACCGATTTTGATGGAACTTTTTTTAAATTGCTTCTCTCTATCCTCTCTGTTCATTAAAATAAATATTTCCCCAGGGTTTCATTCTCCTTTGACAGGAAAAAATGGAAAGATATATATACTGTAACCATAAACTCAAAGGTATATATCAATGAATATCATTTTACTCCACCAGTAATTCTGCATTGTATCTTTTCAGATGCACATCCTATCCCCCCCCAAAAAAAAATTTTTTTTAAATAAATAAATAATTGGATTTTCAAAACATGATTTCAATTTTTAGAGGCCTACACATGAACTGCCCACATAGTAAGTTGAAGAAGGCTTCTAAAATTCTTTTACCACCTTGACTTTTTGTGCAGATATGGAGATGGTCACTCATAGGCCCTTACCTATGTGGGACTGTGTCCAACATTCACTGTTGCAGCAGTCAAAAACAGACAACAAAATTGCTCTAAGCAAGATCTAATTTTCTGAAATTTGCTAGATTACCTGATCCAGGGACTCTTCAACTCTTACTGTGCCACAAATTTGGGGATTCAGAATTGAAAGTGAAATTTTAAATAATTATTTTCCTCTCATGTATGAATGATGTAGACTGGAAAAAGTAAGGAAAAGTAAAAGCTAGTCTGGAGTACAAGGTTATCTTCAGATAAGATTGTACATGTATAAGTGGGAGATGGTGAGAGAACTTTACCAGTAATACCAAAGAAATTATCCAAACATTGGTGCATTCTTCTGGTAAATAAAATGTGATGCCAAAGTTACTATAGAATCTGCCTGAGGGTTGTGAATATTATATGAGAACTAATCCATTTGTTGATAGGCATGCCTTGTTGATAATATACAATATGATAAGTGCAAAATTATATTTTGTACTACAGGTACAGACAGATATTCTCAATATAGTCTAGACTATGTATCTTTTTTTAAGAGAGAGAGAGGGAAGTCCAATTGCATTTTTTGTTATGATAAATGTCTGATTGTGAAAAAAAAATGGTGATAATAGTCGAAATTGACTAAAAGTCAAAATAGTCAAAGAGTAAAATATGACTGAGTGAAATTATTTTCTTATTGATAAATTATTGTTTATTATAAACAATGCAAAGGTAAAACCTTCGTGTATTAAATATGAATGCGGTATAATATTTGAACAAGAAATTTTACGAAACAATTTCTTTTCCCACAAAAAAAAACGTTCATAGATCTACTTAATCTGATTCAAGAAGTTAATGCACATCGCCTCCGAGCGATACGCCATCGCCATGCCACGGCAGACTTGCGGCTTGGACACCGGTAAACAACCGCTCCTATTACACGGGCTCTTACCTTTTACGTCATCTGCAGGAAAATCGGAACGAAACTCGGCCTGTTCCTCCCGCCCTCCTACACTGAAATATATCACTTTAGTCGTCATGATGGCCCGTCACGGCCGGGGATGTCCCTCTAAATCAGTTCCTCGTATAAAATCCACTAATAGGTCTCAAAATTGGAATCAGAAGAAATGCAACTGTTTTTCTACCAGAAGATTTTGATTCCACCAGCAATGCACCTGTAGAATTTCATCCGTGGACATTAGGCATGTTCAAGCCATTCTTCTACTCGTAATTCTCACACCGTAGACGACGATCGGCTCCAGTTTTTCTCTCTGCACTTACTATACACAGATGCAAAACATATGGGTCAGATTCGTCCATTAGTAACACGGGGGTGTGTGAAGTTATGTGATAATTGAACACTATTTACAAATAACAGCTCAGCAACGTTCATTTCAGGATTTCGTTGTTTGGGTATTTATAAGCTCATTTATATATCTTTCCCTCATCTTTTTTTTTTTTTTTTTTTTTGCTAGTTTTTCTTATTCTTAATTCTAATTAATTGTTATATCTATAGGACTATTGGACTATTGTGTAAGTTGAGCATTTTTAGTTTTCTAGTCAATTTAATTCTTGTTTATTATATCGCCATTTTTTTTTAAAGAAACACACTCACACAAGAATTGATATGCCAAACACCATTTATTTACTCTCCGGTAAAAGAACAATGTACTTAGAATGCCTTGCTTAAAGGCATAAATGCCGTACCGGTGATCAAACCCTCGCATTTCCAGTCGAGTGTTTTTAACCACTCGGCTACATGTACAACACCTGCCATGGGCAGATCCAGGAGATAATAAGAATTTGCCACCCACCCCCATCCACACCCGCTTTCTGACTCTTATACTATCTTCGCTTTTCTTACGATGATGATAATTGTGAAAAAATACTTTACCCGACTCCTAAAAAAGCAACTATATACATCTAAATAAGCAACAGTAGAAGTCCTATCCGAGGGACTTGGTAAATTGAGGATTAACCCCTTTCCAATGGTCACTATACTATAGTAGTTTGCAAGCACAAACCCTGGTCAGTGTCAGAGTGTCTGCACTATAAGACTACCATGGGCCATGTAATATAGTTGCTCCTGACCAGTAGGTTGCTGGGCAAAGGCTTCTCCTTAAGCCCCTTTCACAATTGGTCTGCGACCAGTTTGCGACCGCCTGCAACAGATTTTTCGGGGTGTTGCAAGACCGATCGCTTGGTGTCTTGCGACCACTCGCAGTCGTTGCAGGCGGTCGCACGAACCTGAGGCGGTCGGACTGGTCGCATCTGAACTTTGAACATGCTCAAAATCCAGACACGACCAGATGCGATCGATTCACTCGCATTAGGTCGTACGACCAGTCGTGCGATTCTCGTATGAGTGTTGCACAACGTTTCACAATTAGATGCGAGAGTTCGCACGACTCAATAATCGCAGTGGGTGGGCTGGAGGTCGTGCAACACTCGCATGTGCGCTAGCGACCTATAGCGACCAGTCTTGCGAATGGGTGCGATTGTGCTAAGACCATGAGACTGTTGCACGACCGATCGCAGCACATCTTACAACGTTGTACCACCGTTGCACGACTGTATGAGACTGTATGCGACTATTCCTCGGGGATATATATAGGGGGACTATGGAGATGATCCTCTGCAACAGGGCCCTCCTCTAACAACTTTCTCTTCTTTGTAACCTTCTTCTTTGGCATCTTGACTATTAAGAAGGCCAACTTGAAACTGACTACCGGTCAATTGTCGAAGGGGTTTTTATACCCCATGCCACTCGCACGAATACTCTCACGACCACTTGCACCGGTCTCATTCAATCGCACGAGCGATCGCATGGTCTCACATCCACTCGCACGACCATGCAATCGATCGTGCGACTATTGTGATTGGCGTCAAGCCACTCGCAATTACTCGTGCAACACTCGCATGTGAACGCAAGACCACTCGCACGAGTGCGAGCAAATGCGACTTACTCGTGCAACGGTCTCTTCTAGTCGCTTTTGTTTTACGGCCGCTGTTGCATTTGTGAATGCCTTTCTGCGACCTGATGAGATCGATGGCGATTGAAGCCTGTTGCAGCCTGTCGTGCGACCAAATGGTCGCAAACGGTCGCAGACCAATTGTGAAAGGGGCTTAAGACAAAATGATTTTCTGATAAAGTGTCAAATTAGGGCCTGTGCTTGCAGACTATTAATGCTATAGCCCGTTTCCCTTTTTTTTTTTTCTGTGTTTTATTCAATCAAAATATAATCCCGGAGCCTATCGAATACGAGACTATAACAAATTAATGTTCTATACTCTATACTTACACGCAGTCTTCTTGTACTTGGTAGATGGCCCTTCAAAATATACGGAAGCGTTAAAGTGCCATTCTACTTGACGCGACATGACGAGATATTTCATCGTCAAGTCGACTTAATATCCATATCATGTCGACTTAATATCCATATTTTGTCGACATGTATAAAGATATTTAGCTTACCAATTTGACTTCCCAAAGATATTTAGCTTACCAAGTCGACTTCCCAAAGATATTTAGCTTACCAAGTCGACTTCCCAAAAAGTATATGTCGCAATGACGACATATACTTTTGGGGAAGTCAACTTGGCAAGATAATTTATTTCGCCATGTCGAATAATAAAAGTTGATAAGTCGACATGGTAAGTTAAACATCTTTACATGTCGACATGATATGGATATTGAGTCGACTTGACAAGATGAAATATCTCGTCATGTCGTCAAGTAGAATGGCACTTTAACGCTTCCGTAAAAATGATACTCCTTGTTGAATTTCAATCGGATGTGTTCACAGTCTTCCCTTTGAAATCTATGCACCTTCTAATATTGTTATAATGTATCTTCTCGATTGTATAATGTAGCTTTATTACGTATCTACCTTTTCTTTTTCTTTTTCTTTTTCTTTTTCTTTTCTTTTCCTTTTTCATTCTTCCTTTTTTACGCCGGATATTATCAATCACTTACGTACGTATGTCTTTGTTAAACCTATAGTTATGTTATCTTCGTAGAAATTTCTATGATGAGTTATGTTTATGCATAGTTTGTAATTTCTCGTGAGTGATCAATAAAACCTTGTAAACTAGAACACCCCCCCCCCCCATCCCCTCCAACAACAAAATTTTTTTTAAAAGTCCAGTCTTTCTGTTGACTCTTTCTTAATTGTCCCTATGCATCTTCAATCAATTTCCAATAAATAATATGTCGTTAGTCTTTCATCACTTCGTAGTAAAATCTTCGCGAAGACGTCATATCTAGCGCCGTTGAGGTAACACAGTTGCGTTCATCGAGTAAATATGATATGATACGATACGTCATCTTCTTCACAGCCATCAAAAATGCACGTGACCGCTCAAAACCTACTCAATTAGTTACTAATAACCATGGCAACGGGAAGAGTCGCTCTATGTTCATACGCATATGTCAGCGATAATTCAATGCAGGTTGTATATAAAGAAACCAACGCTATTGGATACGGTATGTTATAGGGGGTACAGAATTCCTTCATTTGAGAATGCACTACATCCAATTACTGGTAAAATGAGAATATTAGATTTGTTTGCACAGTTTCGTAAAATGACGCGGTACAATATGTTCTCTCCATTTCTGCATATACCGAAATAATGATAATAACAATGATAATGGTGGCTTCTTACACAGTATATAGAAATCATCATTTTATGAAATTTCGGAAAGTTTCATAACCAGTTTTCGAGATCCGAATGTGGCAAATCATAGAGGGATCTTCAGTATAGGCCTATAGGGGGCATGATATTTCCATACTTTTTTCCAGATTTGCCACCGGTGAAACTGCAACAACCTCATCAAAACAAAACAAAAATGAAAATAAAAAGAAGCGGGCGGGGACGAAAAACTGGAAATTAATTTTATTTCGGCGTAGGTATTTTTTTTTTAAGTTTTATCATGCTATTTGGCAGCAAGACATATCGTCGAAATCATTTTAGGATGAATAGTTAATTACGTTCTTTAGGTCCATACCTTTAACAAAATGTGAATGGTCATAGATATCCTATAATTGATATAGGTTATGGCAATGGGCAAAAAAAGGGGGGGGGCAGACCGACCAAGACCTTGATTTACAGCATAAAACAGTGAACAGGAATGCCTTTTGAGCAGCTAACTAGAACAGCTGAAGACAGAAAGTTTTGGAGAACCTGTGTCTCAAGATCCATCACATTGTCGACCACCTCCCTGGTCGACCCAACGGCTTCCAAGCTGGGACATAGATAGATAGATAGAAAGATAGAAAGATAAATAAATGGATAGATAGATATATAGAAAGAAAGAAAGATAGATAGATAGATAGATGGATAGGAAGATAGATAGATAGATAGATAGATAGAAAGATAGATAGATAGATAGATAGATAGATAGATGGATAGGAAGATAGATAGATGATAGATAGATAGAAAGATAGATAGATAGATAGATAGATAGATAGATAGATAGATAGATGGCAATGGTGGAGCTCGCCCCCATGCACCATCAAAAAAAGATCTCCATAATGTTATATGTCAAAACAGATAACGTGTCCAGAAATTGATAAAGAGGAGTGGCGATATTCACTTAGGCAGCCCCCCCCCCCCCCCCCCCCCCCAATGACGTATACTCAGTGAAAGTAGTGATTTTTCTAAATCTTTGCATGTGGGAGGGGGCGTAGCCCGGTTCCGTCGTATGCTGGATACTCCACTGTTTATTTTCATTTACATAATTATTAGTCATGACTTTTGCACCAGGAGTAAACAAAGGTGCATATAATAACTATGTAAGGCTCAAGGCTATATATTGAGAATACATCTATGTCACAATTTCTTCACCTGACCTACGTCATAATATTACACAATCAAAATTTTCCCCTTCTTCTTCTTCTTCTCCCTTTTTTTTTCTTGTTGTTGTTGTTGTTTTGTTTTTTTTTGTTGTTGAACTTGTTGTTTTTGTTGAGTGTGTTTTTTGTTTGTACATCATTCAAGGTGGAGCACATGAATGTCAATCCTCAAAGGGTTTCTTAGCAGTAAATTATAGGACCTCTACGGCATTTCGAAGACATTCGAGCGAGAAAAGTCCAGCCTTGCATGGATATGTTGGGAGAGAGAAAGAAAGATTCTCAGGGAAAGGGAGTGAGAGGGGGAGAGAGAGAGAGAGAGAGAGAGAGAGAGAGAGAGAGAGAGAGAGAGAGAGAGAGAGAGAGGGGGGGGGGGGGGGGGGGGGGGGGGAGAGGGGGGAAAGAAAAATTAAAGGGAGGGGTAGAGGTAGACGTAGAAATAGAGGTAGGGATGGCGGGGGAGGTTTAAAGGGAAAGTCCACCCTGATTATAGGTTGGTTTTAAAAGAAGCAGAAAAATTAACGAAACAGATCAGCGAAGGTTTGAGGAGGGCTGGCGAAAAATTTTTTTGGGTCGTCGCCACCCCCCCCCCCCCCCCCCCTTTATACGAAATCCTGGATCCGCCCCTGCACATGCACCTTAGATGTAATCATTGCTCATGTTTTTACACATAACCTGTATGTAACAAATTTATTCCTCAAACAGAAAGTAATTGGAGAGGAGCTCGGAAGATACGTCACGGAGTCGCCATTTTTTTCAAAATTAGAATTAAGTTTTTAGTTTATTAAAGGTTGATTCGGGAATGGTTGGCCACATGATACGCAACAAATATATTTTATGACATAGATGGCGATATTATAGATTTCATAGAAAAAATGAGAGAAATTATGAGATTTGGACCATAAAATGTCACGATGAAGAAATAATTCTACTAAATTTAAATAAGATCAGCTTGATATTTCGACGAGAAAAGAAGAAAAAGAAAAATAAAATGCAAGTATTGCAATTATGTTGTGCAGGGTATTAAAAAAAAATCAGATGAATTTGTTTCGGCGTTAAGGAAACTCGGTTGAAAACTTGATTCTGGCAGCAGACCGTATTTAGCTCACAAGATAAACAGCAAGCCGCATTTGCATGTCTTAAACTAATAAAGATATATATTTTGAATTTAAAAAAAAGGGGGGGGGGGACATAAATTTCGATGCCATTCCTTCAGATTCTAAGCATTTAATTTTTCTTCACAGTCTTTATTACGAAGAGTAAAACAGAACATTTCAATAACTTTATTGCCTCAAATATTACGTTTTCTGAAGAATGTTGTGAGCAAGTGGGAACACAGCATAATTACACAAAATTCTATGTGAACTTCGTTGCTGAAGTTCTCTTGATATTTTATCTTCGCATGTGCAACCCCCACTCCCCCCTATTTTTAGTTGTTGGTTAATTACCATCAATATGGCGAGTGCATGAAAGTCCTATACTGGTTTGAAGGGAACATAAAATGCAAACATAAAGTAAAAAGGTAATACAGGTAATTCCATTTCGTTATTGTCGCTCCCTCTTCCTCTTCTTCCTCCTCCTCCTCCTCCTCCTCCTCCTCCTCCTCCTCCTCTTCTTCTCCCCCTTCTTCCTCCTTTTCCTTCTCCTCCTCCTCCTCCTCCTCCCGTTCTTATTATGAGGTGGCGCTGTTCAAAATCGGCGAAAGATCTTATTGGTGTTTGGGCGCTTTTTTTTTTTTTTTTTTTTTTTTTGGTGCTGTTGCTACACTTTAGCCTGGAGGCTGGAGCATCATCTTCGTCATCATCACCACTGTTTAATATGGCAATCATTATAACCACTATCGCATCCTCATCAGTGATATCATTGTTACAATCACAATGATTTGCATTATCTCAACAGAATCAAAACCATCATCTCTTTTTTTGAAATCACGATCATGATCATCATCGTCATAATCATCT
This sequence comes from Heliocidaris tuberculata, assembly GCA_025618425.1. Lineage (NCBI taxonomy): Eukaryota > Metazoa > Echinodermata > Echinoidea > Camarodonta > Echinometridae > Heliocidaris > Heliocidaris tuberculata. The sequence goes on from CM046844.1 coordinate 34,891,925, forward strand.
TCTCAGTAATCTCTATCATAACCATCCTGGTCATCAATATCTCCATCATATCATCCTCATCAATTTCAACATCACTATTATCATCATCTCCATCATCATCATCATTTATATGGTCATCATTATCATCACTGACTTCATTATCATGCCCATCATCACCACAATCATCATCATTTTGATAATACCCATTTTGAAATGTATACTATATTGTGATCAATTTTTGATAATAAAGTTCTTTCATTCATTCATTCATTCATCATTATGAACATCACCATCACCATCACCATCACAATTATCATTACTATAATCATCATCATCTACACCATTACCATCATCATAATTACAAACATCATCACACCTACCATCATCACCATCACCATCATCACCATCACCATCATCACCGTCATAACTATCATCTTCACCATCATCTTTATCATCACCATCATCACCACCACCGTCGTCATCACCATAGTCATCATCATTATCACCATCATTTTCATAATACCCATTATCATTATCAATGTCACTATCACCATGACAATTATCATTACCATAATCATCTCACCATTACCATCACCATAATTACAAACATCATCATTACAACTACCATCATCATCACCCTCACCATCATAATCATCATCACCAATCATAACTATCATCTTCATCATCATCACCATCATCTTCATCATCACCGCCATTGTCCTCATCATCATAATCATTACCATCACAATCATTACCATCTCTAACGCCTAATCATCGTAATCATGTTGTCATCGTTGCTATCATTATCAAACCATCATCACCATGATCACTATCAACATCATGATCATTACAATCATCATCATCATCATCACCATCATCGTCATGATGATGATGATCATCATTGACATCAACCTTGTACAAGAAAGAAAGAAAGTGAAAAACAAACCAATGGAGAGACACACATGAGAGCAGATTCTTAAAAAGACCCCGGGTATACCAATATATTTCATTATCATCTTCAATACATGATACAATAATAACATAATTATGTACAATATAACAACTCAATGTTTCTACTTGTAAGTTAACAATACATATCAAGCAAGCACATAACAGTTAAGTACTGGGAGATATAAATATAATGTAAAATAAGTAGAAAATGGTTGACATTATTTTTGTTTTCTTTTTACAGCAGAATACGCTTTATACAAGTACAAGAATGTCCAGATTTGCAACCCCCCCCCCCCAAAAAAAAAAAAAAAAAAAAATCATCACTGACTATTGAGGTTGCCAGCCAGGCAACCTAAATGATTGCTTAGGTTTGCAAATTCCACTCGTGGTGGTCAATTATAGTGAAATGCACAGAAAGCAATGAAATGATAGCAATAGTGTGAATTTTTTAGCCATTAAACGGGCACCTATAGAAGGACTATTAGGTTGCCCTGCAGGATTTTATGTATTGAAAACTGCTAATTTTGAGGACTGACCTAGGACTGACCTAGGACTGACCTAAGAATGACCTAGGACTGACCTAGGACTGACCTAAGAATGACCTAGGACTGACCTAGGACTGACCTAGGACTGACCTAGGACTGACCTAAGAATGACCTAGGACTGACCTAGGACTGACCTAAGAATGACCTAGGACCGACCTAGGACTGACCTAGGACTGACCTAGGACTGACCTAAGAATGACCTAGGACTGACCTAGGACTGACCTAAGAATGACCTAGGACTGACCTAGGACTGACCTAAGAATGACCTAGGACTGACCTAGGACTGACCTAGGACTGACCTAGAGGTGTCTAACATCTACACATGTATGGAATGAAAGAATGGAAGGACTTACACAATGTAGGACTACAAAAGTGAAAAGGTATTGTTCTGAAGACAGAATTCACCTCCTAGATTATTAAAGAGGTAATATTATAACTTTACTGACAAGTATATTGGTTTATGCCCTTCTCACCTTCCTCATCACAATGAATGATATCAAAAGACGGTTAGACAGATAGAACCCTAAAACAGATATTCCAAATTTTTAAACCGAATCATTGCAATCTGCCTAGTTACAAACATGCAAAATGATGTATCAACTTCAGGACATTAAAAAAACACACATAGACAAAAAAAAAAACCAAACTTTTTCTTGGAATCAACCTCTTTATCAAAAATAGAAATGAAAATTGAAAAATTTAATGAAACTCAACTTAAATAGACTACATTAGGGCCCTGTCTTACAGAGTTGCTATTGATTAAAATTAAATTGCAACTTGATATTAATTGCAGCTTCTATCACTTTAGTACAGAGTTGCCATTGATATCAATTGCAAATTATTTGCAATCAATCCCAACTCTTTATAAGACAGGGCCCTGGGGGGCATTTCATCGGGGGGCATTTCATCGGGGGGCATTTCATCAAGTGTCTTGTCGGTGATTTTTACCGACAAATTTGCTCTCAGCCAATCAGATGCAAGGATTTCAGTAGCTTATAACAGATATTGCAACTTGTCATTGATGACAAGTTTTATGAAACAGGGACCTGGTGTGAACAATTTATAATAGGAAAATCAGAGTAAAAGTTAGATAAAATGCTCCATAATGCATAGTGTATTGAAGGATAATAAATGAAATTCATTTAGTTATTAAGTTATTAAGTTAAAAGTAGAAATTCACTTTTATGACAACCTAAATTTGACAATTAATTTTTTACAGAATTTTGTACGGAATAGAGACATTTGGGGCTCCATAATGAGTGGAATAACTCATCCACTTAGTCTGGGATTTACGCCTGGCCTAAAATAAATTGAGTCCTCTTTCACCTACATCAGAAAATATTAATGAACTCTCTGCATGGTCATATTAAATTCCACATTACAATTAGCTGACGTTTCAATATGTATTACATACCATACTCAACCAAAAAGTTCCCCATGACACTTAATATAACTCAATAAATATTAGATGATATTTGTTCATTAAAAAAGCAAAGTATACAGAATTTTCTTACCAATGTTTTAATTGGTTATTTGCTAACAATCAATTCTTTTCGTAATGAAAAAATGGTAATTACTGCAATACATCTTAAAAATTATAGACAGTGAACTAATTACACATAATGGACAATGCCAATTTAGTAAGTTTGTAATCATTAAATTATTATCATAATTAAAAAGTCATTTATTTCAGGTTTTAACGAAGCTGCAGGGATGAATTTATATCAGTAGTCAGTAGTACCCTCCAAAATGCGCTAAACTTGCTGTTTTAGTACTTTTCAATTTCTTATTCAGTTGATAAAAGATGTTAAACTTGACAACTTCAATACATATTTTGTTTCTTGGTCCTGTAAACCTTGAACCGTTTTTGTCCACTCCATGACAATGAAGTAAAATAATAATAAAGCATTTCTGTTTCATTTAAAATGCTTCATGTATGTGAAACAACACACATACATCTAAGATGTATACAAACAACCCTGTCATTAATGCATATTTAAGTAGTCAAGTAGTAAATACATGACTTCACTTGGAAGCAACAGTAATACAAATCACATGCCTGCAATAAGGACGTACTAGCCGTGTATGGCAGTAGTAGCCCTACTGCCGGAAAAATACAATGTATATATGCAAGGACTTTCTTCCTACTTCACTACGATTTATCAACAGGTACATTGTACATCGAGAGACAGAATAAAATATCCTACTCTAATATGACACTAGAATCTGATTGTCTTCACATTACATTCATGTATGTATATTACATGCAATATACCATCTAACTATGTTTGTAACCAGTGAATAAAGAAAGAGAATATATCGAATGATCATAACTGGAATTACTGCAGTAACTTTACATTTTAACTGATATCCAGTGAGGCTTTTTTTCATGAATTGACTTTTCAAATCTATTTTTTCTACATTTGCCACACTCGACCCAGGTAAGGAAAATGGGTACCTGGCAGGAAATAATTCCTTAAAATGCTAGAGCGCTGTATAAAGTGCAGCCATGCTAAAGCCAGGGTAATAATTGTGGAGCGCCAGGAGTGTCAAGTCTGACAGACATGTGCGCTATACAAGAACCCACTATTATCATTATTATTATCATTATTCTAAATTTGTTCAAGACTCATTTTCTTTGGTGGAATTTGCTACCAACAGCATGGAAAGGGTTAAAGACAGAAGGTTGAGTTCCGGTAAAGGGGAAAAAATAATTTGTGAGCTTTCTCATCCCTTTTATGTCAGTTTGAAAGAACATTATAGTAGAAATGTCCCCTGAAAAGGATTGCCCTTTAAATACCCTCATATTCTATATATGATGAGAAATAGCTAAAGTGTTGTGGCCGAACACACATGTGTGTGCAGTCCCATATACCCATTTCTGTGTGCAGTGCATGTGCTTTTCAGCGAAATTGGGTCAATTTCTTATCATTTTGATGATTCCAAAACCTCACAGTAATGTATACAACAATTCTGGTGTAGACAAGTGCTTTGAGACAGTTTCTTTCACAATGCAATCGCTTGACCAGAACTCAACTTTATCTTTAATCACAGAAGTTGTGTAATACTGACTTCTGTACATGTAAATGAACCTCTTTGGTAAACTAACATGCTCTCATTTTGAGTTGTACATTTAAAGGAAAAATTACTTCATCACAAATATAATGGACAAATGACATATTCAAAACGGGTGCAAAGAGGTATGAAACAAAATTTTGGTGCCAAAATATTTCATGAGTAAAATGTTTCAAAAACAGCCTCTTGGAAAATACTAGACAGAGCAAAGCGAATACACAAGGCAATAAATAATTCAGCTAAATTTATAAGAATACATTTCCATGCATTTATGTACTATTACATGATTAAAATGAAAAAAGTATTGATACATGTAATTGATTTCATGACATTATTTGGTATAGTTTTGTGTATGGTACAGTAACTACAAGGTTAAGTAATTCATGAATATAACTGGAATTCCTTTCATTCCTTGATGAAGGAAAAATAGTGTAAAACAATAACATTCCATAATCATTTATAAGTAAATAAACAGGCTGAAATGGTAAATTTCGACATGTTTTAAAATGTAGTAAAACTCTGAAATTCCTACCCTGGGGAAAAAATTAAGCCCCACCTCTTAAACCAGCATGCATCCAAACATGCTGATCACACAACTGGGCCCTCTTGCATAAAAAGTTGCGTTTAATCACAACTCAAAAAATTAAACGCAAGTCCCAAATGCGCGATCCTGATTGGTTGAAAATCAAGTTGCGTTTAATTTTTTGAGTTGCGTTTAATAGCAACTTTTTATGCAAGAGGGCCCTGGTCTGGAAATAGAAGTGGCTTGCACTGTACAGGTGGCTTTTCTTAACAGGTGTAATGAATGTTTCGTTCAGAAAAGGCTTGCTTGATCTTTCTAACCAAGTTTTACATACAGAGAAGACTGTTCCCCCTGTTCTGACACAAAACGTTTATACCGAAACTTGATAAACGCTGTATAAAATTTTCATCGTGTAGCCTACGGACCACTCAGACACATATCTCGACCGATTAGAAAAAAAACATTGTATAGATGCGCAGTTTTCCACTGCGCATGTTGTTATGGTCACCGCTAGCCCCTGCCCCTGGTAAGGTCACCTTTCACGTGCGTTCATGTAAAGCCCCGACCAGTTATACCGTTCTATGGTTGCCATACATTCAGACACACAAGGAAAGGTGATTCGTTATCAAGTTCTAGTTCGACACGATGCTCTGACCCTAGTTTTGTTATACATTTCGTTATACAACGTTTTGTTAGTCAGCGTTCAGCTATAGCTATACCGTTTTTGTATGAATTTTTTTGTGTCTGAACACCCTGTATGTTAGACAGGTGGCCTTTATAGACAGGTGTAATTAATGACTTTTTCTGACTAGTATAATGGTAACATGACCTTTCTAACTGGGTATTTTGGATAGGTATGGCTACACTAAGCAGATGGCCTTTATAGACAGGTGTAACAATGATCTTGTTGAAGCAATAATAATACTAACAAGAACAACAACTTATATTTTACAAAATGTCTTTCGAGTTATACAATGTAATGCAATGTAATGTGCAGTGTTTTGTTACACTGGTCATCAGATCCAATTATAATTTTGCGCTTAAAATGCACAATGCTCTACTCCATTGGGAGCAGTCCAACCATTCAGGCACCTGTATCCAAGTAAATTAAAATAACTGGCCTCTGTATAAAGGTAGTGTTGACAGCTGTGGTCCCTGTGTGGACCACCCTGGTACATGTAACAAAAATGTGTAAATCTTATCCAAAAGAACCCCCCACATTGCACAGCATGATTAGGTGAGATAGTATACTATCATAATTACAATTTAATGCGAATACATGGGAAGACAGGGAATTGGCATAGACAGGCACTCTTTATTTACAGAATAAAAAGGAGATTATACCTTAGAAATTAGATAAAAAGCCAAACAAATGTATAATTCTCAAATATGCTACCACATGATATTGGTATGATATGTTGATAACATAGCAAGGAGTGATGATAAATAGAAATAAATTGCCTTCCAGAATATACAGTGGAACCTTCTTGTAACAAACTCCTTGGGACCAAGAAAATCATTTTGTTACATTGAAACCTTGTTACTCTACTTGTAATGTTTCTGAAGTAATGTTGACTCAAATACAGCAGAACATCATAATAATGAACACTTGTAAAAAAAACTCTCTCATTACAGTAAGGTAATTGTACCAATCCCTCTTCTGTCTATTCTATTGTGTTTTTTAGTCCTGGGCCCTGTTTCATAAAATTTGTTATCAAGAACAACTGCCACATTTCTATGACAAATTTGCTTTCAGCCAATCAAAGGCAACAATTTCAGTAGCTTTTATCAATTATCATAACTTCTTATTAATAACAAGTTTTATGAAACAGGGCCCAGGACAAAAAAAAAACTCCAATAGAATAGACAGAAGAGGGAATGGTACAATTACCTTGTTATAATGAGAGTTTTTTTTTTCACTAGTGTTCATTATGATGATGTTCTACTGTATTTGAGGCAACTTTACTTCCTAATAAAATCTATTATAAACCCTTTGCCTATGGGAATGTGAGAAATCAGTAGTCAACAGGTAAATTGATGTGTCGAGCAACTGAGTACAAGTGGAAAAGACCAAGTTGGTTGTCCATGGATTCTGTGAAAATATTTTATTGGCTGATTAATTGATTTTATTTTGATTTGATTTGATTTTAGTTTTATATTTTATTTGATTTTATAATTCATTTATTTATTAATTTATTAATTTATCTATTTATTTATTTGTTTTTATTTTTATTATTTTTTTTCGGGGGGGGGGGGGGGGGGGGAGGGTTTCAAACTGACTACCGTATTCCTGCGGGCCTTTAAATTTGATAAATTTTTAGTTGTTGATAACAAGATATTGACCCATACCACATGACTACTTAAAGTGATTGATTAACTTTGTGAAAAATTGTAAAATCAGCTCAAATGCCAGTGAATTGTGTGCAGTCCTCTAACTACATATATAATTAAGGATATGTGAAAGTATGAGAGAAAATGGAACCCGTTTACTATCCTAAAAAAAGAGAAAATCGCGATCAATCGCTAGCGCAAGTCGCTCGGCTTCTTCGCTGCGCTGCAGTCACAAAAACCAAGCACCAGCGCTTGGCGATTTCAGAGCGGGTTTCCAGCCCGTACGGTATTCTGTGATAGAGCGAGGTATGCCAACCGTAAGAGTTCTTTAGGGTTCGGTGGTACTCTATCCCGACATCAATGTTCAGTCGTAAATATCTTGATATATAAAGGACCGATCAGCTTATAAAACTCAGGCGATTCCTGTCTGAGCTAAAGGTTTGCAATTATGATTACAGCATTAGCTGGAACAGTGATTTTTTTTTTTCAATCCTGGGCAAAGTTAATCAATGCCTTTAAGCAACTTAAGCTACTTAAGCAATATATGTACAGGTCTTAGATGGATACAGTTTTAAATGTATCAAAAGCAAGAAATTTTCAAACACGCTTGAGAACATTTACAAACTGGTTAAACCTCCATGAGTTCACAGCACTGACTTCACAGCAAGACAGTTTGTAATGAATCATTACAATGCAGTCTGCCTGAATTTTCTATCCATGTACAAAGTATAATGCCCAGCTTTAGCAACTGAAATATTTCAAATATATACGATGGTTACAGATCTAATGCTATTTAAATCATGAAAGAACTGATACATAAAATAATTCTGCTAAATACAGTTTTATACATCGATCAGTTACCATGTTAAGCATCTCATCACTTGCAAACAAACCAAATACTTGGATTCTTGCTCAGGGTAGGATTTCTGGAGCAAGGACCACAATGACTGGGTAGAAGGTGGAGAAGGTTCCAATGGGTGGACGACAGAATAGTGCCTCCAGCATCTTTGGCAATATGTGGGACTGTACAGTTGGCTGCGTTGGAAAACTTCTCCTTGTCAGAGATACTCAGATTGTCTGGGGAAAGTGCTGGCAGCTTATTATTTCTTCTTGAGCTTTGAGAAAATGGATCCTCTTTTCTTCTCTTTACCTGTAGACCTCTTGGTTCCCTGGACTGCCTCAAAGTCTGGGTGTGGGGCGCCATTGACATGTTCAGGTATGGGCTCTGTATAAGGAAACAGAAAGATCATCAATAACAATGAGCATTCATAACTGCAAACTCTCTATCCAATATTTTTTTCCATTGCAGATGCAAGAAAAGCTACGATTCAAAGCTTAAAACTATTTGTGACAAAATGACAAAACTAAGAATAATGTCATTATAATGCCTTATTTCTTCTTTTTTCATACATTTGTAATTCTACATATTAAGGCAAAGGGGGAAATCATTCCCCCCCCCCCCCCCCCCCCGGCTCTAGGGATGCCAAGATGTTACCTTTGTTTGCCCCTCCCCATAATAACATGGCCTTTCTTTAGGGGTTACAAACTGATTTATTTCACCTTTCAAAATAACCATTTATTTTGATGAGTTAACTCTGTGTGAGGGCTCATCTGTTACCTGGTGCATGCATTCTATTATTGATGGGCATTCTCTTTGTCAGTACTATATTGGTGTTAGCTCCAGGATTGTAGGTCTATGGATTTTAAGATATTTTTCCACTCATCCCTCCCCCTCTATGAGACCACCAAAATAACCTGGCCCTTTAAAAACTGATTTAGTTAGCATTTGAAAATAACCCCTGTCAACGACTGATAAACTGTTCTGACTTCACATTTTTTTTACCTGGTGCATATGTTGTATTATTGATGGGCGTTCTCTTTGTCAGTACTACATTGGTGTTAGCTCCAGGATTATAAGTAGGATCTATGGATGCTAAGATGTTACCTCCATTTACCCTGCTGTTAGGTTGGGAGTTCCTCCCGCCTGACTGTAGACAGAGAGAGAGAGAGAGAGAGGGAAAAAAATAAAATGATATAACAGAAAGTACCTCTTGACTCAAAATTGTGTCTCTTTATCGTTTCATATCTGCATGTATGCATTCTAATGCAAAATTGAGTTAAAATCACTTATTATGGTTCTTAAATTATTGTGGTAGCATGATATTTTTTTTTTAATTGCATACGATGATGTACCTATAAATCCATAAGTTTGACTTCTTTCAGTCTAATTTTAACTGTAAAATACCACATCCATATACACGTGACCATTAAATTTGGCCACTTGCACTCAGATTATAATTGTTACCACTTTATCCATTCAGGCAAATACATAAGCTAGGCTTCTTTAAAAAATATCTTGAATGGTTCTGAAGCTATCGCAGAAAGAATGTATTGGGGATAGATAACCTGAAAACATAAACCTCCAATCTAAGTGGTAGAGGTATAAAAATATTTCATCAACACGTATTCTCTACATTCACAAAATTACACAGGAAGCAGATTTTCTCATGCAACTAAAATTGCAATATCATGGTGCACATATACACATACATACATGCAGCAGTGTTGAAATATGGGACATTTTATGTTTAGTCTGAAATTAAATCAACATTTGGATTTGCTATGTTTATTTTGGTTTTGAAACCAGTTACGGTATATGTTGGAGTTGTCACACCCTTCTATACCACCATTTTTTATACATTTTTAAAAAATTTTGAAGAGTTAAATTTTACCATCCACTGATTTATTTCATTGTTAAAGGGAAGGTTGAGTTCTGGGAAAGGTGAAAAATAATTTGTGAGCTTTCTCATTCTTTTTTACATGTCCTTTACATGTCCTTTACATGATCTTCTGCATTCTTATTATGTACTTGTATTTTGCCTTGTTGTATTGTACCTGTGCTTATTTTTATGAATGGTCAAATAAATAATAATAATAATAATAATAATTCTTTTTATGTTAGTTTGGAAGATTTTCATAGTAGATATGTGCCCTGAAAAGGATTGCTCTTCAAATGTTCTCACATTCAAAATATGACAAGAAACAGCTGAAATGTTCGGGCAGAACATTTGTGTATAGTCCCATATCCACATTTCTGTGTGCAGTGCATGTGTCTCAGGAGGATCGAGTCAATTTCTTATCATTTCGGTGATTCCAAAACCTTACAGCATACACCAATTCTTATGTGCTATATAATCAACCTTTCCCAATTGCTTCGAGACAGTTTCTTTCACAATTCAATCTCATGACCAGAACTCAACTTTATCTGTAAAATGAACATAAAAGTCTTCCATAGCAGTTAACTTCACAATGAAGGTACATGTACCAGTTTGTGTATCAGGAAGAAAATTGTGGCTATTCTTAGTCCAGACATTGTCCAGCACTCAAATTCTTAGGCAGAATTACCCACGACACGGAAGGGGTTAAAATATAGGTTTTCAAGCTGTACTCGATTCCCAAATCCCACGTCAAACCCAACCAATATCCATGTATTCAAACATAAAACCAAATTAAAAAAAACAAATGCAAGTCCCCATACATGCAAATGCCCTACTGTTTGAATCAATAGGCCATTTTTGTAATGCATTCAAATTTAATGCTGACCTCTTTATCAAACTCCTCATAATGAACTATTACATCCACCAATTACAAGTCATTTTTTTTTCAATAGTCAGAATGCAGATTGCATACATTAAGTGTTCCTAGGTTCCTAACAATGCCTAATTCACATTCTGACTATTGAAATGGAATAGCTTTTTTAAGGGCGTATGGAATAGTTTGTCACTAGACAAACTTCTATAAATATAATAATAATAATAATAATAATAATCTTTTAAAGTCCACTCCAAATTTTATTAAGTTAAACCGAATTGGAAATTCTTTTTGCCCAATTGATCGTGAGCCCGGCAGCCACTGAGCAGCGCCAGATCGACGTTGCTCTATCCCTTATTGTTGAACGCCAAACAAGGTAGCAGCAACTCCCATCTTTTAACGTCTTTTGGTATGACGCGGCCGGGGTTCGAACCCACGACCTCCCGGTTGTGAGGCGGATGCTCTACTGACTGAGCCAACACACCGGTCAATATGAATACATTATGAAAATTCAATTACGAGGATTGAAGTATAAGTTGCAGTTCAACCTATTCTTGAATGCCAAACCCAAACCCAAACCAAACCTAAATCTAGACCCAAAACCAAACCTAAATCTAGACCCAAAACCAAATCCAAACCCACAATGAGCCCTTCTGAATGTCTTACTGTTAGGCTGACATCAGTCAGTGTAACTCCTTGTCCTTCTCTCGCATCTGCTAACACTGCAACTTTCTTCTCTTTGCCCACATGTACCATAGGCTGTAAATAAATGGTAAATCATGCAATATAGCAATACCAAATGATATGTAAACCAAAAGTAAATCTTTGGCATCTGCTAACACTGCAACTTTCTTCTCTTTGCCCACATGTACCATAGGCTGTAAATAAATGGTAAATCATGCATTAATATGCAATGCAGCAATACCAGGTTATCCATAAACCTGAGGTAAATCATGCATTAATATGAAATATAAAAACACTTCATGATCCATTCATCAGAAGTTGAAATAAAATAAAACATTGAATTGGAATGACTTGTGTACCACGAAAATTGCCAACAAAAGGTAAATCATGCATTGGTATACATGTATTATATTCAAAGTGTACCAATCACCTGAAAAAATAATTTGTGTACAGCTAGAAAGTATAAAATCAACCTCAAAGAACTTTGTCTGGTATTCTATAGGTCAACAGTTAATGAGTATGAAGGAAATAAGGGATAACATGGAAATGCTCGCGCGGAACTGAACTCAGGAGTTTGGTTCCGGGCAAGCCTTTACCTTGGCGAGCGCGTACAGGTGCGTTGAGTAATCTACTCACGAGTCGCTTTTACACTTATAGAGAGTGTAATCAAAATTGCAATATCTCTTTATAGAATTGATATCTGAAGCCCATATTTTGAATATAGTATAACGACATGCAACCTATAACATACAGAGCAAAATTATTTTTAGTGATTGGTACCCTTTAAGTTGAAAACAAAGTCATGCATTATTTTTTTCAATGTCAAAGCACATACATGTAACAGAGTCTCATGTAGGTTGCAAACAAAATTGAAACAAACATTTGCATATCTGTCAAGAACATGATTTATGCCACACAACATAACACTACATGTATTCTTATTCAAAGGCTTGCGCAGCCACTTTTATGTGTGAATACATGAGGGGATCATGAAAATTTATAAAGGCTTTCCAAGGCATGCAAACAAAATAACAAAAAAGAGTTGTTCAGCAGCAGTTTTCAAAATATTGATCAAAGCACTCCAAAATACTCTAGCAGTAGCTAGGCTACTGATAGGTGCTCAAAGCATTCAAATAATTCCCTATCACAAAGTATTTATTCAACAGCTGGTTGGAGAGTGGCAAATGTAGATTTATGAAGCAGTAAAATATCTCAGTAGGGTCTTTTATATGAGATTGAGAGTATGAATAGGTCCATTTCCTTTCAGTAGCTGGAGCAGTTTTTATATCATTTTTTTTTTCAACAATATTGAATGCTTCATTCCTTTTGGCACATGCAATTGAGGTCCCCCTTCAGCAAACAAAAAACACATAGGAGTTGGAGAGAGCAATAATTTAGCTCAGGAAAACACAAGAAGATTTCAGATAGAAAACATGAATATATAAAATCTACATACATAAATCATATTTATCAATAAGATACCTCAAAAGAGTACTTTACCTTTTGACTACTGAATTCTCACATTCTCACAGGTTTAATACAGGGATTCCTGTGAGCCCTTTCAGGACAGGAAATATTTCTGGGCTAAATTGATCACAGTTTGTTCTTGATATTGGCAACAATATTTTTCTTTTTAGTGTGTTACTTGCTTCTAATAAGGTCTAATGTTTTCGAAAACAATATACATCGTTAAGAATTTTGTCGAAAAGTTTTAAAAATTGCCAATTTTGATAAAAAAAACAAAGGATTTTGAACCTCTCAATGTGTTGCCAGTTTAAGGATTTTAAAAGCTTATTCTCCTTTTTAAATTCCTGGCATCAAATGTAATATGGTCATGCAACAAAAATGGACATGGTGTGTACAAAATTTTTTACTCTTTCTACTCATGCATCTGGTATATTTTTTTAGGGCTCTGAATCAAAAGTTATTGAGCCAAACCCAAAAATGTGGTCAATTGTCTGGAAAGGGTTAATAACAAGAAAGATCTGTTTTTTTCACTGGTTCTGTTACTTACTGCAGGATCTGCTATTTCATCACTGACTCTCTGCTTGTATTTGTTGTAGGTTTTCTTCTTGGCTAACATCACCTCCTCATGTTGCATTTTTCTGGCAATTTTCTGATGGAAAAAAAAAAAAAAGAAGATAGAAAGAGACATTAAAGGTTCTGGTCATGCAAATACTATTGTGAAAGAAACTGTCTCAAAGCAATGGAGAAAGGTTGATCATGTCTAAATAGGAATTGGTGTATACTGCCAGGTTTCAAAATCATCAAAATGATATGAAATTGACTGAATCTCATTGAAAAGCACAAGCAGATTAACGTTTAAACACACAAGGTTGCATGCAAGTATTGCTGATTATGTGTTTTGTTTGTGGTTATGTCTCAATATGAATAATTAAATGTGGCAGTATTTCTACTCCAAAATGACACAAAACTGATAACTGAAATCTGAAAATGAAAAACTTTGAAGGGGGCTACATCTGTAAGTTTTACTAGTAAGAGTACAAAAAAAATCAACAAGAGTATTGCATCACAAAAAGTAGATACTTTTGAACAAGTATTAATATTCCTGAACATTACATCAAAGATTAAACATATTAATTTCTAATTATCATGAAGTATTGCAAAATAATGGGAAAGTGATTTTTAACCTAAAGTTACAAATTTACATTGTAGTCATATCTGTAAATATAAAACTATTTCAAGGTGTACATGTATCTAATATGTAGAATATCATATCACTTTCATTTCAACCAAAATATATATACCAACACTACAAATGTATTTACAAGGTAGTGGTTTGATATCTTAATTCTTCCTAAAACTGTACATCCTATAATCAAAAGTATACAGAATGTGTCATAAAGTGCAATTATGGTAAAACAGCAATGTCCAAATATGGGCAATTTCTTTACCAACAAGGAAGTCATCATCTCATGTTTAGATAACAATTATAAAATGAAAATAATGGGCTGTTGATTTAGTGATGAATCTTTCATGAAATACCAATGTTTTAGAAAAACAATATGCAGGAAACAAAATTATGCCATGATGTATAAGATTACATAATTGAAAGTATATCTTACGCAAAACTATAAATAACTTGTTATTAATAAGATTTTAATATTTCTCAAGTTTACCAAAACTATAAAGAACTTGTTACTTATTATGAGATTTTAATATTTCTATATTTGTACATCAAATAATCACAAGCATATTTTTTATGACACAATGCCTCATGAAGTGCAATTATGGTATAACAATAATGAAATATTGGCAATTTCTTTCTAAACAGGGAAGTTATCACCCATGTTTAGATAACGGATAGGCAATTATAAAATCAAAATAATGTACTATTGATTTAGCGATGAATCTTAAAATAGCAAGATTCTAGGAAAACAATATGCAGGAAATCAAATTACACCATGACGTTAAAGTTTACATGAAAAGAGAAATAAAATACACTTTATAAGTATCTCAAGATCCATAAGAAAATATAAAATTACATGTATACTTGGCAGATGTATTTATATATTTTATTGAGATGTCTTATATCTCTGCAAAGGAACACAAAGGAGGATTAAGATAAAAAGGAAAGGAATAACCACTTGATACACAATACAACATGCAGAGTATTATTTCAATACTTGGCAATCACTTTATGGTATCTTACATCCTTAAAAGAGAAACAAGATTTGGATAAACTTCCTGTCACATACATCTGTGTATTATGATTACACAGATGGGCAAATATCAATATTTCATTACATCAACAGACCTTAGCATGTTCAATTTTCAGTGTGTATGATTAGAGTAAACAGCAAAGCCCACAGTATTTGCACATGATCGACTGTGATTTGATTATGGAAATAAATCACAATAGCATTAAATATGATGTTTTAACAGATAAAATCTATCTGATTCAAGTTCTGACCAACGATATAAATACTAAACATGGGGTTTTGGTGCACTGTCGGCTTCATACCCAGAATAAGGGCTAAATCAGTTTCAAATCATAGACAATCGTAGGAAAGTTTGACGTCACTATGACTTAGAGCGGGGTTGGCTTTTCCCTCAACTAGAAAGCTCGCAATAAGCCTCATTTTTCGATTTTACTATCTATATGACTATTCAGAACCTCCATCAAAAATATTTTGTGCTAAAATATTTATATCAAATGCTATTACATTTTCTTCTGAAATCGGATCACAGACCAATCATATGGTGTGCACTGGGCTTAAAGGTAATGTAGAGTTTTGGTAAGCCCTCAAGAACTTTTGTAAGATTTCTTTGATTTTGGTTGATAAATAGCAAGATACTAGCAATACTAAGACACTGTTGTAATATTAATAATAATAACAATAACTATATGTCTTGTTTATCCAGGCTAGCCTATCAGTATTATATATACTGTTCTCATTGAGGGCCCTGCAATCATATCATTACCGTGGCTTTAGCCAAGCAACCATAAGGTACATGTACCCAAGCATTCCAGGAATTTCTTCCTACCGGGACCCCATTTGCTTCACCTGGGTGGAGTGTGGCAAATGTAGATTAATGTCTTGCTAAAGGACATTAGTGTTGTGGCAGGGAATTGAACCCCGAACCATGTGATCTGCAGTCTGGTGACTTATCCACTAGACCACCACACTTCTACAGGTCCTAATGCAAGAAATTGCCCTAATCCTCACCTCATCATGTATTAATTGTTTCTGCTGTTCTTCTGAGAATGTCCTTGGTCTGCTTTTCTGGACCTCCTCACGTTGGATCCGTCTTGCAATTTGCTTAAAAACAATGCCACATAAGACTTGATTTAATTCCATCATTCTCTAATATGTCAAGGAAAGATCCGGATGGGTAGAGGGCGCCATTAAAGATTTGAAAAACACTTGAGGGATGCGCTTGCCAGATTTCATAGACAAAATTAGGGGCAAGTGCTGCCGCCAGGGAAATACAGAGGAGGCCTAAAACAAAATACTGTAAATGCAGAAATATTCGCGGTACATTAATTTTCAAGGATTTCGCGCTGTTTTCAGCAGGCACGAATTCTAGAACTTGCAAAAATATTAGCCCGATTTCCTATGCAGGTTGAATTGCGCGCTTCAGCACATTAATGTGTGTTGTGTGTCCAATTCATTTTTGAGCGCGTGTGTGTAGTTGCATATGCCGTATGCATTTGAATGGACTGCATGTGTGTAAATTAATAAAAGGAGTGGGTGTACATACAAGCGTGTAATTGTGCAGCGCGAATTTAAGAACCCGCGCATATCTTTTGGGGTCGCTCAGCTCGAAAATTTAATTGCACAAAAATAAAAGCGTTTACAGTAACCTCTTCTTGTTTTGTGAATTCTGGCAATACATGTACATATGCCTTTCCATAAAATAATAATCTTGAATCCACCACCATGTAGACAGAAAAACCTCTGTAAACAGATATGACTTTCAACAGAGGCAAGCAAAACTTACCAAAGTTCCTGAAATCAGACAGTTCATTTACATGTACTAGTGAAATTTGGATTGTTTTGAAGCCTACCAAATGCAACACATTTCTGTTTCAAATGACAGAATGCTCACAATTTTTTTCCAGTTACCACAACTTTACCTTCTCTGTACCTATTATTCCATCACTGTAGGCTTTTCCACAAAGGTTAAAATGCTTGTTTCACACATACATGTAAGTCATATGTTTTGCAGACGTACGGTACAAGTAGGCAGCTCTTTTTTTTCTCTCATAAGTTGTATGTTGAACACACGACTACTTCATTTCACACATAGCAGGTACTTCTTTCTCATACCTCATCATATGACATTTTTGCAAGGGCATCAGACTCCTCGTCGCTGTCCGCATCTCTTGTATCCATGGCAACAACAAGGGGTTGGTCTATGCCTCCTGATGCGGAGGATGATGACCGGGAGTGTGAGTGTGAGTGCGAGTGTGTTCGGTTGGTTTGATGCGAGTCGTCCAGTTTCATTGCTCCCATAGAATCTTCCACTTCCACATAATCTGAATCGTTCAAAGAGAACAACGAACATTTTCATGTAGATAGCAGAAAGCAGTATCATTTTGATTACTGTAAATGCAGAAATATTCGCGGTACATTAATTTCCACAGATTTCACGCTATTTTCAGCAAGCGCGAAATCTAGAACTCGCAAAAATATTAGCCTGATTTCCCATGCCGGTTGAATTTCGTGCTACAGCACACACATGTGTGTGTGTGTGTCCATAATAATAATAATAATAATAATAATAATAATAATAATAATAATAATGGCTACTTATATAGCGCTCATATCCGTCACACAGTGACGCTCATGGTGCTTAGACATTATTACCCTGGTTATATATATATACCCTGGTCCAATTTATTTTTGAGCGCATGTGTGTAGTTGCTCTTACATATATAGTCTTGTGGGGTACAGGGAACAAAAGAGCACAATGATGGCCTTTATCCCGTCATGCTTGTGGGGTACAAAATACAATAGGAGAAATGAAAAGAGTTCCCCACAAGTCCATGTATGTGGGAGTGCATGCGCATGCCGTATGTATTTGAATGGACTGCGTGTGTGTATATCAATAAATGGAGTGGGTGTACATACGAGCGTGTAAATGTGCAGCGTGAATTTAAAAACCCGCGAATATGTTTTGGGGTCGCTCAGCGCAAAAATTTAATCGCGTGAAAATAACAGCGTTTACAGTAAACATACATATTTTTGGAGCAAACTTTTTCAAGAGAAACAAAAACTGACTTACATATTTTCTATAATATGCATCTGTCTAAGTTTTAAGGTGAAATGTCTGACATAATATTCAAGTAATTGAAAAAGATTTATACAGTCATGAAAAATAGTTAAATCATTCACTCAATTGTCTTAGAATATCAGAAAAGACATCCATGAAAATTTCAAGAAGAATGATGAACCATGAATATTTTTGAAAAGGGAAAGGTTTAATGTTGAACATAATTTAGAATAGCTTTTAAACATCTTAAAACAGAGAAGAAAGGAGAAGAAATCCAATACCATTATTGCCATTTTATATAATCTTGCTTCCCATAAACTTGTAGAATGATTTGCAACATAACTTTCAAAAGCTAAAAAGTACACAAATTTCAACTTGCAATTATAAGCATTTTCTCTTTTCATTAGAATTCAAATTTTCTTACATATTACCTTTTTCATTTCAAAACTGCATTAATCTATTTTGATAATCTTAAGATAGAATAAGCAGCACTTCAATTTTATAATTTTGATACGAGTTGAAACATATTTTCTAAATTGTGATATACAGTGCATCCCAGAAAAAATGAAACCCTACAACAAAGGGTTATTGTGACCACACTATGTGCTCTATGACAATAATTATCTATTTTCCATAAACTAGAAGTATTATGCTTTTAAATGATACAGCCATCCGTGAATGCTTTACCAAGCAAATCCAGCACAACTGATTTTTTACATGTCATTTTCAAAATGCTGCTGCTCGGTAAAGCATGTATGGATGGATGCCATCAAGGTATAATTCAAAAGCACAATACTCCTAGTTTATGGAAAATAGATAGTTATTATCATAGAGCACATAGTGTGGTCACATGACCCACTGTTTTAAGGTTTTGTTTTTTTCTGGGAAGCAACAGTATATACCTGTTTTTGTTCTGTGTTTGCCAGAGTGCGGAGGTCGATGATTTCCATTTTCTTGCTGTGATAACCGTCGAGCTAGTTGAGCATCTCGTGTCATCTGTTCTGCTTCAATTCTCTTCTTCTTGGCAGCTTCCATTCTCTTCTTCTCCTCCATCTGCATCCTCCAGGCAAGCATCTATGCAAATCAGGATGATACATGCATTTATACTTTCTATTACATGTAACTTCATGAAAAAAGAGCAAGTGGGCGATTCCGTGCCGTGTCCCATACCACATACAGTATGACTTTCATTCAATTATTTCCTCCCAAAATAAAAAAATCTTGTTATGCCCACTGACTCATGGTAGTGATATCGAAAGAACCATTATTCATTGGTCGTATCAAGTAATCATATTGGGAATGAAATAAATGGACAAAAGTCAAATGTCATACAGGAAACATTGCACAGAGTGGTCCTATTGATTATGCATTATTTATTTAATTGCCATGCATTTCTGGCACAGCAGTCAATTATCAATTACATGTATACCTGCAGTATAACTAGTCTCAAGATTACTGAGGGGCTTATAAAATGACACATAAAATTATCAGTTATTACTTGTTTTTTATACAACATCCTGCAAGAAGAGAAAAGCTTGATGTTGGACATCACTAAACATCATCATTTTCATAAAGCAATTTTAAGATTTCATTAAGGGTTAAATGAAACTGCCTGGTTATTCCACAGCGAAAAGTAACATCTATAAAAATATGTGCTGATTAGGCAATTCAACTAACCTCATCTGATTCCTGTGCTTGTAAAGCTTTTTCCTGTTCTTCTTGAATCATCTGAAGCTGAAGAAGTCTTGCTCTTTCTCTATCCTCCTCCTCCCTGGGATAGAAACAAACAAAAATAACATTTCAGGTGATTTTTTTAAAAGAAAAAACTTACTAATCTTAGAGATTTACATCAACAGATATGTTCATTTTCATAATTTACCTGCACGTTTAATAGCAAATACAGTCAAACCTTGTTATAAAGAACACTGTTATAACAAATTCTCATTGTAACAAGGTAATTTGGTAATTTTGCAGGTCCAGATCCTTTATATTGTATTGTTTTCTAGACCTGATATAACAAGGTTTCAATATAAAGAGGTAATTTCAATGGTCCCAAGGAGTTTGTTATAACGAGGTTCAACTGTACAACAATATTGTGGTAAAAGTCTGAATGTTACCTACACATTTCATAACAGAAACAAAACTGAATATTGCAAAATACACTTGTTAATCTCCCTTTGGTGATACAAAATCTGTACCATCTTGGTTACAGTGAAAAATACTCCACCCATCAGATAGGATATTAAATGGAAACCCCTGGGGTAGTGTTACACCTGCACATCCCAATCAGTATTACCGGGAGGAGAAATCAGAGGGTCAGACTGATTCAGTTAGCTTTTCCCTTCACAGGCCTATTAATAACATGTACTTGTACCAAGATCAAAGCTCATGTCTTAAATGGTTCTTAGGATATCACAAGATAACGGGACGGACGGACATACATGTATGACCACTGACCACAGGGTTGGACAAGTAGAAAACATAATTAATCATGCATATTAAAAAGAAATCCTGTTTCTGTCAGTGGGGTAAAGTGTTCATACAGAATCAATTAACACCAAGCAGGTCAAGATCAGCTTACAACCAACCCTAAATATCAAAATTAAATTTTTGTGCTGGCATTGTTCCTTGGAAAAAGGATGCCCCTGACAGCCACAAAACCTTGCACAATACACATATTAATAACTTGCTACATCCTCTTGACAAAAGATACATTCGTTTATATGGAAAGACTGAGTGAAATGACTAGTCATTCATTTATTTAGTAATGCTTGAGCATCAAATAGTTACTTTCAAATGATGGCCTTGCGAATGCGAGAATAGTGTGGTAAATGTATTATAGCCGAGTAATGAGCAAAGATAAGACAAATGAGTTAGTCATCAACTACAGTAGGAATACGGCAACGGAACACGTGATTTCAGACTCCCAGTAAATTTGAGACTTCTAGCAACTTTTCTTCACTCTGTCTACATTTTGGAGATTGAAATCACGCATATCTCCAGCTTCACAAACAAATTAACAAACAAATTAAAGAATTATTTTTCAGCCAGGGTCTTTCAAAATGCATGTCTACATGTACATGTATCACCAGAGCTCAAGATAAGTTTTAAGCTGATTCAAGCCATCTGAACATGTCTACAATGAAATCAAAATGTTCTATTCTCTTTCCAATAGCCATGTACACTCAATCTGGCATACAATATTTATACAAAGTAGCAATCAATTCAACAAAGACAAGAGGTGAGTGGATAAATCTCTCAATACACTAGTAATAAAACACATCACTTTACCACGCACCTGATTTCTGCCATAACGAAAGGTGAGGGTACTACCAGTGGAAAATCAGAGAGCACAGTAGCTTGTATAAAACCACACCTGCTACTCATAACATGCAAATACATGTACATTGTATTTCGTATTTAAGTGTACTCTGTCCATGTATGTAGAGTAAGATCATCCATGGGTGACAAATTTTGTGAAATCTTCATCACATTTTGACAAAAGCCCCAAATTATCACGACCCAGTAAACTCCCTTTTTGTCTGTATTTAAAGGTAATGACCTTTCCAAAAAAAAGGAGGGAAAAAAAAAAAAAAAAATTACAAAAAAAAGTAAACATGTACATGTACCGGTACATGTACTGAACTGTATATATGCACAAGCTACAAAAAATTACAAATATCAAAGTTGGCAAAATTTATCCAAAGTTAAGTATTGGACAAACAAATTTTGATTTGCAATTGCTTTGCCTTACTTACCATGATAATACATACTTTGTACAAGAATCTTCATTCTTTTCATGTAAATGTGCATATGACTTAAAGACAAATATTCACCAATTTTTTATTTTTTTTAACATGGTCAAACTTCTGGAGCCAAGCATTTTAGACCTGGGCCCCATCTTATAAAGAGTTGCGATTGATTCGAATCGATCGTAACTTAAAACCAATTGCAACAGTGTACTTAAGAGACACGATATGCGTTTAATTTCAAGTTATGATCAATTCAAATCAATCGCAACGCTTTATAAGACGGGGCCCTGGTATTCTGTAATATAGTACCATTTCAAAGTAAATGGAAAACGATTGATGTACGTGTACAGACCAAGTACCTTTAAACTTGCATTCCTCTCATATATAGGTACTCTTATCAGGCTTCACAATGGAAATCCAATCATCAATGTAAACCAAGTTTGACATTCCATCATGAATGAAGTATAACAATGATTCTTTCCAAAATATATTTTCTTAGCCCCATCAATGCCATCATGTTTCATAGGTACATGTACTGGGGGATCTACGATTTTCTGGTTTTGGGGGGGGGGGGTGCAAAGTCTGAAAATTACATTTAGAATTTGTTGTTTTGGGGGTCCGCTGATACACAATAAGGAGACATATTTTCTTTTTTGACTCTATGTGTATATCAGACAGAGTTTTGATCACCCTAAGCCCCCCACCAATAGGGGGTCGGGCAATAACGGTATACAGCTCCATCATCGCTACACATTAAAGGGAATCCGTAACATTGTGGAGGCTTGATTTAATAAATTGTTGAATTTTGATATCTGACTTGTATAAGGATGTTCAGAAGGATAAATAAACAGAAAGGTTTTCAAATATATCAATGACTGAATACTGCCATTTAAGAAACCATACGGTGGTACGCTTGAATTACGCTTGATTTTGAAGTGCATTTTTCCTCCCTAGGCTTCATTTTTACACTATATCACATACACTGATAGCATGTAAGGCCAGGCAGCTCAGATTTTATCAAGCTTCTACAAAGTTACCAATTCAAAAAAAAGGGAAAGTCCACCCTGGTAGTAAGTTGACTGGAATGAAAGAAGAAATATGAAAGAAACAGATTAGTGAATGTTAGAGCAAAATCTGATAAGAAATAAGAAAGTTATGAATGTTTGAAGTTGTAATCAATCAAACACAAATTGGCATCTCCGTGATGTATCTTGCGAGCTCCTCTCCCATTTGCTCAGTACAGAAAATCTCATAAATGTTAATTTTCTTAGTTTTGGATGAAGGAATAGATTTGTTTCATACAGGTTTTGTGTAAAAACATACATGTATGAGCAATGACTATATGATACACATTCGTAGCGGAGTTGCCAATTTGTGTTTCTTATTTCTTATATTTTGCTCAAACCCCTCACTGATCTGTTCCTTTAATTTTTCTGCTTCTTTTAAAACGAACTTATAATCAGGGTGAACTTTCTCTTCAACCCTTTCAAGATAATTGACCACATTTTGCGGTATGGCTCAATAACTTTTGATTTAGAGTTTTAAAAAAAATATACCAGATGCATGAGTAGAAAGAGCAAAAAATTCTGTACATGCTATGTCCATTTTTGTTGCATGACCATGTTGTGTTTGATGCCAGGAATTTTAAAAACAAGATCAAGCTTTAAAATCCTTAAATTGGCAATACATTGAGAGGTTAAAATCATTTTTTTTTTTTCAAAACTGGCAATTATTTGTAACTTTTCAACAAAATCTTTATCCATGTATATAGTGTTCAAAAACATTACATCTTATTAGAACCAAGTAGCACTAAAAGAAAAATATTATAGTTGCCAATATAAAGAACAAAATGTGATTAATTTAGTCCTTCAATAATTGGTGTCCTGAAAGGGTTATGGGTTAGGTACAGCGTTTGGTCCAGGGTTGAAGTAAGGAATCGGCAAGTTTATGAAATTAACCCTTTCGTGACATCACTCCACATTTTGTGGTTTGGCTCAATAACTTTTGATTCAGAGCTCTAAAAATACAGATGCATTGAGCAGAAAGAGCAAAAATCTCAGCACACACTATGTCTGTTTTTGTTGCATGACCATATTGCGTTTGATGCCAGAAATTTTTAAAATGAGAATAAGCTTTGAAATCCTTCAATTGGCAACACACTGAGAGGTTCAAAATCATTGTTCTTTCCTCAAAATCGGCAACTTTTTCAACTTTTCAACAAAATTTCTAACCAGAAAAATATCATTGTTGCCAATTTGAAGAACAAAATGTGATCAATTTAGCCCTTAATTAATTCCTGTCCTGAAAGGGTTAATAGAGGAGCAACTGTCATTGAAACATGTGTTATAGAAGCTAGATAAAAGCATTCTTACAATCGTCTATTTCTCTCTGCAATCTCATGTTCCTCCATGAAAGCTGCGAGGGCAACCTCCTTAGCAACATCCTTGGCAACCTCACGGTCTTCTCTCACTGTCCGTCTTCTATTGATGTTCCCACTGTAATGGTTAGTATCTAGAATGAAATGAGATGAAGAAATGCTAGAGTCGTGGACTATATTACTTTTAAAGTATTACAAGCTGAGACAAACACACAAACTACACAGAAAACCAAATATTTTCTCTATATCTCTTTGGTAAAAAAACACAGAATTCCTGAAGTGTATAAAAAAAGGCAAATTTCTCTTTCAGCACAAAAAATGATAATCAAGTTGAATGAAATGCTGAATTGTTCATTCTTTGCCTATATATTTGGCTTTTTTGTTCTTTGAAAAAGCTCTGTACATGATCATCATATAATTTTTAATATTTTCAGTCAACATGTGACAAAAAAGTACAATGTGATATATATCATGACCTATATTGATAAACATTTTAAGTATGTCATAGTGAAATTAATAGTTGTTCAACATGCTGGTACTGTAGTTTGATACTAAATGAGGCCCATATTTTAAGGTCCAAACATATTTTACAATGTAGTACTTAGTATTATGAAGGAAAGGAAGTAGCTGACATACAAGTACATGTACATGGAGTTGCTTTGAACAGTTTCCACTGAAATACTGTGATGTTCGTAAAAACATAATGTTTGAACTGCAGTGTAGTGTAAACAGGCCTATTTGTAAAAGGTATCAAAATTCCCACAGCACATGTAGACCTACATAAACAGAAAGATATTTCAACAAAAAATGTGCTAGCCCAAAATTTGATTTCATATTGTGTATGTCAGTTTACTAATCCATTTAGCAGTCCTACATGTACATGTACATAGTCAGTAGTGAACCTAGAAAAGTTCTTTCCGTAGGAGTTACATTTGGATGTTACATTGTGGGTTAGTTGCTTTTTCAGCAACAAAGCTGAAATTGTTTAGAGACCACATGGGATCACACAAAAAAAACAACCCTTCAACGGAAAGAAGTTTTCTTGGTTTATAAGTTGATTACAGGTAAATATTCACAGAACATGGGTGTGACAGTAAATGTATTGTATTCATGCTGTAACTGAACAGACAATAAAGTTCAAGGGTGCTGTTCACCGTATCATGAAATTGTGTAACAGAATGATCTGCTAATTTTCCCAGAGTATACATGTACATGTACATGTACATTTAGCATACACTGTACATTGATAATAATAATAATTGTGGCTTCTTGTGGAAAGCGCTCATGTCCTCCGTTACATTGTGAGGACCCTGGCACTCCAACATTATTACCCCGGTCATAGTGTGGCAGCCAAATATGTAGCGCTCTAGCATATCACATACCCATTTACATCTGGGTAAAGAGTGGCAAATGTGGATGTCTTGCCAAAGGAAGTTAGTGTTGAGCTGGAATTCGAACCTTCAACCTTTGATTGGAAGTCAAGTGAATGAACCACTATACCATGACACCTCCACTTTGCACATTGTAAATGACACTAATTGATTGTTCACACAAATTATTGACAATGTACATGTATCCATAGTAGCTAATCAAGAACATTTACTAATTGTGGTATGCCTAGCTATCCAGTAAAGGCCATCGCACACCTTATGATCGGTCTGCGATCCGATTTGTGAAATAAATCACTATGGCATTAAATATTGGCATTTTAACAAATGAAATCTGACCTATGCAGGTTCTGAAAAGTAATATGAAAACTAAACATAGGGTTTGGGTGAGCTGTCAGCTTTCTACTGGGAATAGGGCAAAATTAGCTTCAAATCGTAGGCAGTCGTACGATTGTTGTGACATCACTACGACTCGTAGCCGATTTTGCCATTCCACTGACTAGAAAACTCAGCAACGGCCGTATCATCGATTTTACTATCTGTATCAGACCCTCAATCAAAAATATTTTTCATTTTTAAATGATTTGTCAAATGATATTACATTTTCTTCTAAAATCGGATCGCAGACCGATCGTAAGGTGTGCCGTGGCCTTTACTTATACTACAGCATAAATGTATAAATGATTAAGCCCCTAATGAGATAAAAAGTTCTTAATGATTGATTTAAATCAATACCAATATACATTACAGTGTAGACACATGTATTCAGCCTAAAATCATGAGTCATTCCTGTTACTGTTTCACTTTACATAGAAGAATCAGTGACAATAATGGTATGAAACTCCACTAATCATGACGATATCTACGATTTCTTTGTGCCATGATACAAATAGAGTTAAAGAAAGTATGTATTATCACTGTTATTGAAAATCATTATTTCATTTTTCCCATATCAACAATGTAATATTATTGAAAAAGGTTTGATGGTTTACTTGACCCGACTACTAAGAAAGCATGTGTATGCTGGTAAGCAAGCAAGCAACCAGGGGACTGACGGCTTTAAGTCCTCTCTGAAGGACTTGGTAATGAGAATTAATGCCTTACCTAAGGGCCCCAGTGCATCCACTTGGATTCAAACCCACAAGACCACTGCTCTACCACTGAGACATCATGCCTCCATCATAAAAATTTCAGCAATCGTTTTTTGTTTTTTTTTGTCTTATCTTAAATTCTAACCAAAACTAATACTTGTAAACATTTCAACAACTGCATTACTACACTGTACATGTAGTTGACAACCTTGTCAAAATGTCACTTACAGCTGTAGTGCTTTTTATAAGTTTTCCACATTGTCGTAGTACATGTATATGTACGTCATGCTATACATGAATATTGTATGAAAAAGATAACAATCTAATGCCACAAATCCTATACAATATACATGTATGAAATTTATTAAATGTGGCATGTTTTGTATTGCAATGCCTTCTTATGCAGTATTTTTTATCTACAGTGATCAGTAAAGTGGCCATCCATACTGTACAAAAGAGAGCTTGTACAAGAAAATCAAACCCACTTCATTTTGATTTTGATATCAAAGTCCAGAAAATAACAAAAGACTTGTTAGACCATAAACACACATGTATCAAGGACAGGCAGAGAAAGCATCTATATCACACTGATCAAGAATTGCACATTATGCACAATAGCAAATGAACTTAATTCAAATTAATGGGACCATATATCATACCTGTATATAAGATTCTATTCAGTCTCAAACTCAATACAATGTACATGTAGACCAACATTACATAGTTTGTTTTTTTTTTCAATTTATGTTATTACCTCTTTGTGTATGAGAGGGTGTTAAATGAGCAATGGAAAATGGTAATTTATCAAATTCATAAAAGGTTACACCATCAACCATACAGCACAATTCAAAACAAGTACATTTAGGTATGTAATAATATTTGTACAAATTATCTTAAGTATCAATTTAAGGGAGGGGGATGGGATGGAAGATGTTAGTAAAAGGGAAGGGGAGGAGAGGGAGAGGAGAGGGGAGGGAGGAGGATCATACCTGCCAACCTTTCAGAGCAAAATTCAGTAAGTTCTCAATGTTTTTACACATATTTTTTCAGAAAAAGAAGGGAATCTTCTTTCCACAGCAGGGTCGTAAGTTAGTTTGAAGGTCAAAATGTAAAAATTATTCCTCCCAAGGAAGAATGAGGAGAGAGAGGGGGAAGGGGAAGGAAGGGGGATACATGTAGGAAGAAATTGGAAAGAAAGGAGGAAGGGGTGTAGACTGTGGAGTGGGAGGGAAAGAGGGAGAGAGAATGCAGATAAGAGAGGGGGAGGGAGAGGGGAGGGAGAGGGGGAGGGGAGGGAGAGGGGAGGGGAGGGAGAGGGGGAGGGGAGGGAGAGGGGGAGGGGAGGGAGAGGGGGAGGGGAGGGAGAGGGGGAGAGGGAGGGAGAGGAGGGAGAGGGGGGGGAGGGGGGAGGGGGAGGGAGAGGGGAGGGGAGGGAGAGGGAGAGGGGAGAGGGAGAGGGGGAGGGGGAGGGAGAGGGGGAGGGGAGGGAGAGGGGGAGGGGAGGGAGAGGGGGAGGGGAGGGAGAGGGAAGGGAGAGGGGGAGAGGGGAGAGGGGAGGGAGAGGGGGAGGGAGAGAGGGAGGAGAGGGAGAGGGGAGAGGGGGAGGGAGAGGGGGAGGGGAGGGAGAGGGGGAGGAGAGGGAGAGGAGAGAGGGGGAGGGAGAGGGGGAGGGGGAGGGAGAGTGAGGAGATACATACACGTAGCAAAGGAGGAAAAGGAAATAGGAATGGCATGGGGATTTTCTTTCAAAAGAAAAATGTCCTTAAAAGGGCAATATGCAGTACAGTACAGTCACAACAAACACTCTCTAAAATACATGTCATCTTAGAATTCTACTCTATACACCGCAAATATATTTTGCAGTGTTTGCAATACACACTGAATTGAATTAGTAGTATTGCAGAGGATGGGGTAATTGCTCATTCCTGGTTTCCCATCCTCTTGTAATGGCCACTTGAAGCACTCAAAATGTTTGCGAACTGTTGTTGGTCAATACCAGTGAACCTTGAGACTTGACAGAGTAACAATAAATCACAAGTAGTGTTTGCATTTCTCACATTTCCATTATCATTTCATTGTAAAATTTCCAAAGCAGTAGATAGATATACATGTACATGTATCTACAATGTAGATAGAAGTATAAAAAGGCAAAATCGTAAAAGAGAAACTGTTTAGAAGTTATTGGAAGGTTGATAAAGGTTGATTTAATGTAGTACATAAGAAAAATTACTGTGGACTGTGAGGTTGTAAAGTCATCAAAATTATCACAAATTGGCTCTATTTTGCTGGAGATCACGTGACACGGAAAATAGCACTGCACACAGATATGGGTATATGGGACTACAAACAAATATTTAGTTTGGTCCACAGTTTTAAACTATATTATTGCTATATTTGGAATATGAGGGCATTTCAAGAGAGGGATTATTTTCATGTAGCACATTAATTACATGTATTCCATATGGATAAAAAGAAAGAGATATCTCACAAATAATTTTATCACTTTCACCATAATTCACCCTTCTCTTTAGGCCTTCATACATTACATCAAGATCAGCACCATTTTGTTTGAGTATAGTGACAAGCATATGTTATTTTCACACAGTGTAGTATCAAC
Organism: Heliocidaris tuberculata; assembly: GCA_025618425.1. Classification (NCBI taxonomy): domain Eukaryota; kingdom Metazoa; phylum Echinodermata; class Echinoidea; order Camarodonta; family Echinometridae; genus Heliocidaris; species Heliocidaris tuberculata. The sequence goes on from CM046844.1 coordinate 34,921,570, forward strand.
AGACCAATGCATTTACTTTAATACTACAGCTGGCAAGGTTAAATAGATGTAAACAAACCTTCAAGTAGATATTTCTAAAAAATTCTCCCTTACATGTATATGTGCAATCTTGATATAAAGTTCATTTCTTACTCATTTTGAAATGCATGGCTCTGAGTTCAAGAGCATTTTTATACAAGGAGAAATTAATTCCATTGTTTTAGTTACAAACCTAACTTTAATATAATTTTTCATATTATATAGTTAGGCAACTACATATGGCATTACATGTAGTCCATCCCCCCCCCCCCCTTTCTTCTGATACCTTCCATTAAATGACCTCTCAAATTCAAAGTTTACTCTCTCTAAAAAAAGAGTGAATTTCCACTTTATTTTCACCATCCTGGTCAATGATCACTTGTTTTGGAGTCAATATAGAGTGAAATTGAGAGCTCTCTAAAAAAAGAAAAGGGTGAATAGGATCCCACACCTTTCCAAATAGTTCTTCCGATAAAGTGTTTTGGGCACGTACGTAAAAAAAAAAAAAAAAAAAAAAATCGCCAACCCTGATACTTTTACCTGTACCTGTCTTTTTGTACCTGTATTTTTTTTTTTTTTTTTTTTTTTTTTAATTTTCATATAACTCTAAAATTATACTTGATACTGACTATAGATGATATGACTAAACGCAGTGGAATGTAATTTTATGGTCAATTAAGTCTTCTGGCACCCAGATCGTGAACCACATGGCACCTAAAGTATCAAAATCTCTCTCAATAACCTCGTGGAATGTAAACGGTCTTTTCAGGAGAATTAATGGACAACGTCTGTGTAAATTAGATGAGGAAGAATTTCATAGAAAAATAGTTTCCGATATTGTATTTATGTGCGAAACCCATGCTTCATATCAAGACAACTTACACTACAACGGTTATAAATATATAGCTGTGTGCCGCTCCCAGGAGCCATCACGAGCACGAGGGGGCCTTGGTGTCTTTATCAAACACTCTGTATCAAAGGGTGTTCATGTAGTGGATAAATCAAACTGTGAATATATTTGGTTGAAACTATCGAAATCTTTCTTCTGCTTTGATAATGATATATATATATGTTTTGCCTATATCCCACCTGCCAACTCTTCCTACTCTATTAGAACAGAGCTAAATAAAGATATATTTGATAACATTGAGAAAAGCATTAGTGAATTTAGTAATAGAGGAGAAGTAATGATTATGGGAGATTTAAATGCACATATTAACGAAAGTGATTTGGATTTTATAATGCATGATACTCATGATATGTTTGATAATTTTTTACCCGACGACTATGTCGTGGATAATGTATGTTCTAGACGTAATACCTGCATACCCCAAAAGACAAATGCGTACGGAAGAAATATTTTAGATATATGTATAAATGCTCAGTTAAGAATTCTAAATGGGCGTACACTCGGGGACACAAGTGGTAAAGTGACCCTTTTTAATATACAGGGCATGGCCATAGATGACTATTGTATTTGTAGCGCAAATGTGCTGTCAAGCGTCATGAGCTTTGTTGTAGATGATCTTTCCCCCACTTTGTCCGATCATTGCCCAATCACCGTTTGTCTTCATTCTCTTTTTACTCAACATGACGATACAACCCCATTGATTCCAGTATTGGGCGGTTCATGGTCAAAAATGCGTGAAGAAATTTTCAGTAGAAAAATAAATAGGAATTGTTTTTTAGGTATTCATGATCAAATCTCACAAATGAATATGACTGACGACTCGTCTGAGGTTGCTAGGAAGGTTAACTGTTTAATTAAAGATTTTACAACAATCTTACAGAATGCTGCACAACTCAAGTCAATTGGTGCAAGAGTTAAAAAGAAACATAAACATAATAAGCCGTGGTATGACTCCGACTGCCAAAGTATTGCCCGAAATATTCGAAGACTATGTCGGCTCTTAAGACAACACCCATGGGATAAGTCGTTGCGGCTAGAAATCATGTGTAAAAAAAAGCTGCTTCGTAAAATAATACGCAAAAAACATAGGAATAACAAAAGAAAACTTTTAGATAAGCTGCTCTCTATAGAACAAAATAACCCTGCTGAATTCTGGAATATTGTAAATAAAATGAAGGGAAAACAAAGAAAGGATGTTAGTTCGGAAATAGACCCGAACACTTGGTATAGTTATTTTAGAAAATTAATGAATATTAAACATACCAATTACTTTGAAGAAAATACAACAGATGTACCGATTCCTAATAAATATCATACGGGAACACTGAATGACGAAATATCTTGCCAAGAAGTTCTTAACGCCTTACGTACATTAAAACGAGGGAAATCTTGTGGGGTGGATGGAATATTGAATGAAATGATCCTGATTTCTTGCCGATTTATACTTATGCACAAACATTTAATTTATTGCTCAAAACTGGTGTGTATCCCAATGGGTGGAGGGAAAATTATATCAAACCTATATTTAAAGGAGGGACTTATGATGACCCATCAAATTTTCGGGCTATCGCCCTCTCAAGTTGCCTGGGTAAATTATTTGCAAAAATTTTATATACCAGACTCATTGATTATCTCGAGGAAAATAACATTATACATCCAGAGCAAATTGGGTTCCGTAAGGGAAGTCGCACAAGCGATCATATTTTTACACTGAAAACTATAATAGACCAAACATTTGCGAAGAAAAAATATTTATATGTATGTTTCGTCGATCTGCAAAAAGCTTTCGACTCCGTAAATAGGAAAGCCCTGCTACATAAACTCGAAAAATACATTGATTACGGACCCTTTTTAAATATAATTAAAAGTATGTATAGCGATGTCCAGTTTTCAATAAAGCTGGAACGAGGAGGCACCCCAGCATTTTCAACTTCCGCTGGGGTCAAACAGGGATGTGCGCTGAGTCCTACCTTTTTTTCTCTATATATCAACGATTTGGTTAAGGTTTTTAATGAAGACTGCCAACCACCAATGCTTGGCGAGAAGAAGATATCTTGTTTACTCTACGCGGATGACCTTGTATTATTATCCGAATCCCCAGATGGTCTTCAAACTTCCTTAAATAAACTTGATACCTATTGTAAATACTGGAATTTACAAGTAAATATCAAAAAGACAAATGTCATGATTTTTAATAAAATGGGTAGATTGATTCATAAAGATAACTTTTTTATAGATAATAAGCCTATTATGATAGCTCATGAATACAAATACTTGGGACTCCTATTTAAGCCCTCGGGCAATTTTTCTCATGCGGCAATTAATTTAATGGCCAAAGCAAAGAAGGCAATGTTCTCTTTAAGAAGCACACTAGCCAGTGATCGTTTATCTGTCATACCACATTTAAAGTTATTCGATAGTTGTATCAAACCAATTGCTTTATACTGCTCAGAAATTTGGATAATGGATATATTGAAAATTGAAAAGGGAAATTTAGAGAACAGATATAATTCAGTTACCCCCGAGAAAATGCATGTAAAATATCTGAAGAATATGCTTGGACTCAACAGAGGAGCTGTTAACAGTGCGGTTTTATCAGAATTAGGAAGATACCCGTTGTCGATAGCAAGTTTAAAATTGACGATTGGTTTTTGGTTACATGTAATAAATTCAAATGCCGACAGTCTAATTAATATAGCATACCACTCAAACATGAAAATAAAGAAAGGGTTTTGTCAACAACTAAAAGTATTCTTGAAAGATATAGGTTTTGATCACATATGGGACAACCAAAATACTTTTTCAAAATGGCAACTTATAAAATGTATTGGCAATAAATTGCAGGAAAGATATATAAGACATTGGCAGAAAATTCTCGATGAAAACAGTGAGACATACTGTTGCAAACTCAGAACATATAAGGACCTGAAAGATTCGTATAACTTAGAAAAATATTTATTATTAAATATAGACAAGTCACATGTTAAAAACTATTTAAGAATAAGAATAAGCAATAGTAAATTAATGATAGAACAGGGACGCCACAAACATTTAGAAGTTAATAAACGTTTATGCCCCACTTGCCAATCAGATATAGAAACTGAATTTCATTTTATTATGCTATGCCCATCATATAAAGAACAAAGAGAAAAACTGTTTCATAACATATGTACCATAATACCTTCATTTAAAGATATGAGCGAACTAAACAAATTCAAATATATAATGCAGAGTAGGGACTATGATATAAGCAAGATCTGTGTCAACTCCATCAGCAATATGTACAACGACAGATTAGATAATACATGCCCAAAATAGGCTTTATTATATAAGTAGGAAGAGTTTGGCAGGACGCCTACATATTATACATAATGATTACAGTATTGTATTGCCTCAGAATTGTGATGCTTATTTTGTTTTGTTCTAATTCGCTTTGTGTTTACTTTTGTTTTTCTTGTTGTTTTGTTACTTCCCAGTGATTGCTATTTTGTTTTGATCTTTAATTTCTGTAAACTATTTCTTTGTACTATGTTGATGATAATCCAAAATTGGATTTTAAATCAATAAAGTGATTTGATTTGATTTGATTTGTACATGTATGAACAGAAACAAACCCCCCCCCCCAAAAAAAAAAAAAAAAAAAAAAAAAAAAATTCAAGCCTAAACACAATAACAAAGGCTTGGAGGTATTTGGTAATAGAAGCATAACAATACATGTATCCATTCCTGTAATTCAGAGGAAAAGACAAATAAGAAAAAATACATGTAGAAAAGGAAAGAGAAAAAATACCTGCCAAAAAATAAATAATGCTACAAGGAATCATTTTCCAAATCATGTAGATTTGTATCACTAACTGATTTTTTTTTCATAGTATGTGTACATCATTTTGACAATGAACAAATGAACCTTGAGAAATATATTTCTCAAATAAATGGCAGAAAATAAATTGTACTGACACTCCCTATATTTCATTGATTTTAATAACTGTTGTGTTATTTTTTTTACAGCAACCAATGGTAGCAGAACCTTTACCCCCCATACAAATAACATTCCTACTATTATAATATGCAGTGCTTATACAGCAACAAATCATTAAATTCACCAGGAACTCTTTAGGGAATTCCTACATTGAAACAAAAAAATTGCAGTGGCCACTTATGTATACATGTAATTGATTCTCCAGTTTTAAACTCACTACTATTTTGTTCAAGAGCTACAATGTACTGTACATGTGAACTGACCTCCATTCTGATAGTCAACCAGTGTATATATTTTCACCAAGCAGTAGCACTTCTTGTTAGTTTCAGACTTGCTTCCTATATACATATATATATATATATATCTCCACTGGTGAAAAATCTAACAAACAAATGACAAGCAACAAGATCTATCAAAAGAAAACGATTAAAAATTGAAGAAATCAAGATGAAAGTTAGGCATATACTTACTCTCTTCCTCCTGTAGTTGGTACGCCAGAGCTCCATCTTCGTATACAGCCCAATTCTTCACAACTGAGGTGAAAACACAGGGATAAGAAGAGCAGAAGAAAGGATTATGAAGCATAATTATTTCATAATGTACATGAAGGGTAGTGGATCCTATTACCCAACACTTTTCAGAAAATCAACGATAGCAAATAAAATATCAAATGAATATCTGTCAAACTTATTTAATGAATGCTTAAATTCCTACAGAAAAAGAAGTTGGTGAAATTCGAAAAAGACAACGTAGATTTAATACGATATTCCCTTCCGAGCGAACCCCTTCTCAACAACGTGGCGTTTTTGTCCCTTGAAAAAGATATTGTATTACAGAACATGTGCCCCCTATGGGAAAAAGACACACAACCTACCCCGATTCGGGGCCTACAGGGTGACCAACAGGGTGATGAGAGAGCAAGTTATAAGATATTACTTATGTTTTTTGCCTCATTTTATGATCTTCTGCCCTGTGTTCTCTGTGTCAAATAGAGTGGTGAACATACTGCGTAGATCCACATGTATGAGAGCCATTTTAGGCGCTTAACTATACGCGGTCGGTAATACAATGCTGTTCGGTAATACAATCCATGACTATACATGTACATGTACATCACTTTCTCATGTAAATAACTGAATCTTAGAAATTTGTTGACATACAACTGCATATACATGTATCTACATGTATATATATATGAAATGCAAACCAAGCTAGAATTTTGAAACTGCTGTACATTGTATTTGATATCTATTTCATACATTAGTTCGAGTTTATTAATAACACATTGCATAAATGACAGCATTATCATCAACATAAAGAGTAATAATGTTACATGAATACATATACATAAAATGTATCTATCTACATGAAATGAATATAATTGGATTTACAATTCATGTATGTAGTCATGTTTGCAGATCAATAAATAATTGAGTATGTGATTGCACTTACATGTAACTGAATCATAGAGACGCACTATTTTTTACATGCACATGTATACTAAGGTAAAGTTGCTAATTGGAACAAGAAGTTAGCACAGGTCCTAGTCGAGCCTAGTTCCATTCTTTTGGCAAGATGCTTGCTTTGTTCTTTTTTTTATCAACATTTAAATTTCATTTTGTATTCACAAATATCAAAAGTCAATTGTTCACATTTCTTGCAGAGAGAAACAAGTGAATGAGTAAATTACGCAATGCGTAATAAATGTCCCCGCCGGAAGTGCAGATCTGTGGAAATTAACTAGCCTGAACCTTAAAACTTCAGTGAAAAACTTTAGTGAATAAAATAATAATGTTACTGCATGCAAAAGAAGAGAATACCAACAATGCATGTATACAACTGAAATATAAAACATGAAAACATTATGAACCTTCAGCCATTTTGAATAAATTTGCATAGATTTGCATGAATAATGAATTTCAAAATTCTGTGTAGAAGTTTGGAAGCCCCCACCCAGCCCTATCAGATAAAACAATCGGAATCAAAATCCGATGTCAAATAGAGGAGAAGTAGCATTTTTCGTCAATTTTGAATAAATTTGCATAAATTTGCATAATTAAATAATTTCAAAATTCTGTGTAGAAGTTTGGAAGCCCCCACCCAGCCCTATCAGATAAAACAATCGGAATCAAAATCCGATGTGAAATAGAGGAGAAGTAGCATTTTTCGTCAATTTTGAATAAATTTGCATAAATTTGCATAATTAATGAATTTCAAAATTCTGTGTAGAAGTTTGGAAGCCCCCACCCAGCCCTATCAGATAAAACAATCGGAATCAAAATCCGATGTGAAATAGAGGAGAAGTAGCATTTTTCGTCAATTTTGAATAAATTTGCATAAATTTGCATAATTAATGAATTTCAAAATTCTGTGTAGAAGTTTGGAAGCCCCCACCCAGCCCTATCAGATAAAACAATCGGAATCAAAATCCGATGTCAAATAGAGGAGAAGTAGCATTTTTCGTCAATTTTGAATAAATTTGCATAAATTTGCATTATTAATGAATTTCAAAATTCTGTGTAGAAGTTTGGAAGCCCCCACCCAGCCCTATCAGATAAAACAATCGGAATCAAAATCCGATGTCAAATAGAGGAGAAGTAGCATTTTTCGTCAATTTTGAATAAATTTGCATAAATTTGCATAATTAATGAATTTCAAAATTCTGTGTAGAAGTTTGGAAGCCCCCACCCAGCCCTATCAGATAAAACAATCGGAATCAAAATCCGATGTCAAATAGAGGAGAAGTAGCATTTTTCGTCAATTTTGAATAAATTTGCATAAATTTGCATAATTAATGAATTTCAAAATTCTGTGTAGAAGTTTGGAAGCCCCCACCCAGCCCTATCAGATAAAACAATCGGAATCAAAATCCGATGTGAAATAGAGGAGAAGTAGCATTTTTCGTCAATTTTGAATAAATTTGCATAAATTTGCATAATTAATGAATTTCAAAATTCTGTGTAGAAGTTTGGAAGCCCCCACCCAGCCCTATCAGATAAAACAATTGGAATCAAAATCCGATGTGAAATAGAGGAGAAGCATTTTTCGTCAATTTTGAATAAATTTGCATAAATTTGCATAATTAATGAATTTCAAAATTCTGTGTAGAAGTTTGGAAGCCCCCACCCAGCCCTATCAGATAAAACAATCGGAATCAAAATCCGATGTGAAATAGAGGAGAAGTAGCATTTTTCGTCAATTTTGAATAAATTTGCATAAATTTGCATAATTAATGAATTTCAAAATTCTGTGTAGAAGTTTGGAAGCCCCCACCCAGCCCTATCAGATAAAACAATCGGAATCAAAATCCGATGTGAAATAGAGGAGAAGTAGCATTTTTCGTCAATTTTGAATAAATTTGCATAAATTTGCATAATTAATGAATTTCAAAATTCTGTGTAGAAGTTTGGAAGCCCCCACCCAGCCCTATCAGATAAAACAATCGGAATCAAAATCCGATGTGAAATAGAGCAGAAGTAGCATTTTTCGTCAATTTTGAATAAATTTGCATAAATTTGCATAATTAATGAATTTCAAAATTCTGTGTAGAAGTTTGGAAGCCCCCACCCAGCCCTATCAGATAAAACAATCGGAATCAAAATCGGCCAAGAAATGACGGAGAAGTAGCATTTTCTAACATTTGAGCACACACGGACAGACGGACGGACGGACGGACACACACACACACACACACACACACGCACACACGTACGGAGCCCGTTTCATAGTCCCCTCGCGAACTTCGTTCGGCGGGGACAAAAAGATATCAAAAGCAGTGAATTTTCTTTTTCAAATAATAATTACAAAAATAACGTATGATTAAAAAAAATCTATTTTCATACAAATAAGATTCACTATCACTTGTACATGTATGAAGTATACAGTAGAGTGAAAAGTGTAAACATGTTTAGCAAATGTACAGATTATAAGAAGTAAAGAACACTTGTAAATAGAAAAATAGATAAATACCAAGAGGTACAAATAAACAAATATTAAAGCTTTAAATCCTAAGGGGATTTCAGGAGATATAGACAAAAATATTTTCCTTGCTATTTTGTTTGTATGTACTTGTTCTAACATGTATATGAATTACCATACCAGTAATATCAAAATACATTTGAAATATCATATAAGGAACATTTATACATATTCCATACCTACATGTAAATATGTATGGTTCATGGTAACTTGTAATAATGAATCATGGCTTATTTCCTCTGTAATCAATTCTTTTAATTCAGAGATTACAAGGAGATGTTATAAAATCAAATACATCTCACAATTGTTTAACTAATATCAATACTATCATTTTATTCTGCTGCTCAAAAAAGTCACATAAATATCAGAGTAAAAGTAGACATGTACATGTAGATTGAGTTTTTTAAGGTCACAAAGATACAAAAAATAGGCACTCAGTGGCTAAAATATCATTACATGTACTTCAGCAACTTGCTTCTATTTAAAGGGAAAGTTCACCCTGAAGATTACTTGAGTTTAAAAAATGCAGAAAAAATAAAGAAAAATATTGGCGAAGATTTGATGAAAATCGGTCAAATAATAAAAGAGTTATGAGTATTTAAAGTTTTGGATTCGTGACGTCACATGCGAGCAGCTGCCCATTGGTCATGTAATAAATATTCCATATATTCGCATTTTTTTTACGTTCCACGATAAATTAATATTGTTTCTTTTCAGAATCTAGTATTGAATAGCATTTCTGACAATATATCAAATGCACAGACGAAAATATTCGAAATTTTCTGAGAAAACTGTATTTTATGGAATATTTATCACATTACATAATGGAGGAGCTGCTCGCATGTGACGTCACAAAATCAAAACTTCAAAAGTCCATAACTCCGTTATTCTTTAACGGATTTTCTCCAAACTTTCGCCAATATTTTTCTTTATTTTTTCTGCATTTTTTAAACTCAAGTGATCTTCGGGGAGAACTTCCCCTTTAAAGATACAGTTGAGTTCTGGTCATGAGATTACACTAGGAAAGAAACTGTCTCAAAGCAATTGGGAAAGGTTGACCATGTCTACATAAAAATTGTTTTATACTGTGTTGTTTTGGAATCATCAAAATAAATAAGAAATTAACCCAATCTTGCTGAAAAGCACATGTACTGTACACAGAAATTGGTATATGGGACTACACACACAATTGGTATGAATGTTCGGCCCAAACATTTCAGCTATTTCTAGTCATATTTCTAATATGAGGGCATTTGAAGAGTTATCGTTATCAAGGGACATTTCTACTGTCATGTTCTTCCAAATTGACAAAAGAGGAATGAGAGAAAGCTCACAAATTATTTTTCACCTTTCCCAGAACTCAACCTTCCCTTTAAGCTTCTTAGCAGTGAACCATATTTTTCTCTGAATAAATTCTGGAAAGCTTGATAAGATAATGTACCTCTTGACATATAATCTGTATGTTAACCATGCATTCCTCCAGGGAGATATGAGTCATGTCATCAAATCTTCAACAAGTATGTGCAAAAAGAACAGACATTTAAGTCTCGAGGGTGAAGGGGGCCCCGGCCTCTTAGAGGGTAAAACTCAATTATATTTAATTTATGTTTCAAAGGGACTTACATGTACATGTATCAGTGTGGATTTAACATTCACATTTTGAATATATATGGAATATCATTGTTACGAACACCCACCCAGTACATGTAATAATGATTTGATACATTACATAAAACATCCGGACCCCATCATTTTTTATACTGCTAATCCTTTATCCCCACACAGTTAGTGTGCAGCATTGCTTTTACAGACTGGTTACTGAAAAAATTAGAATTCTGTGTGAAGTCAACCAGGAACATTTTCTGATCTCTCTTGTGATTCATTTCTTATATGCTCTTCTCTTTGTTAGTATTTAAAGGTAGTTTTTAGTCCTGGGTCCTGTCTGATAAAGAGTTGCGATTGATTCAAATCAATCGTAACTTGATATCAATTGCAGCTCCTATCTCTTTAATACAGAGTTGCCATTGATATCAATTGCAAATTATTTGCAATCAATCGCAAGTCTTAATATGTGACCCGGCACCACAAAACCACCAAAAAGTCGCAAAAAATAATTTTTCTGATTTTATCATATTTGGATAGAACAAAGTCTCAGCTTTAAAATGATATATGACTCATTATAATTGAAACTTTCTCACCCTTTTAATTCAGCGAATGAAAGGAGCTTGTAAGAGAGGTTTGCTGGTATTAAATAGGGAGGAAATGAGCTCTAAAGTTGAGGCCTATTCAAGAGCGCGGAGTAAGAAAACAAGAGAGAAAATCAATGGAGAGTGAATCAAAAGGCCATAGCACCCATTATGAATGAATTTTCGGATTAGGTTGATATTTGGTAGAAGTGTTAAACATAGTTTATTCATTCCATTGCCAAGACTTCAAATTGTGAACTTTAATTGTTCGAAAGTTATTATGATGCAAATGAGAGTGTTCTAATGGGAGATTAAGAGCACCTCGGTGGCCTGACACCTGCACTAGACAATGCCTATTCACTCCTTTCGGTTGTCTTTCTTTGTTCCCTTTTACATAATACTGGTTTGTTACCTGTGTAGTCCTTCTGTTATCATACACTGAACTTGTAATTTAGCCTACATGTATAATTGACTTGAATAGGACCTACTCTTTTTCTTGTTCACATTGATTAACCTATGCAGTTTGTTTTACATAGAACTTACATACTCTTTCCTTGCTCACATGAATAAACTTGATCGTTCGTCCTTTTTCAGACTCTGTTTCGTCATCGAAATGGAACTTAAAACTGCTCTGTAATTTGCTTTCGCGACTATTGGTGAACTGTTATATCAGTATGATGAGATTGCTGAGAGTTTATTCTTTCTATCAGTATAAACATTATTAGGGAAATGTAATTTTTAAGGCCCGTGAGATTGCAGTGATTTTACGTGGGTGAGCGGTACCCATTAAAAAAAGATCATACGGGAAGGCGAAGAATTAGGAAGAAACCGAAGCTGTGCAAAAAAACTGGTCTAGAAAAACTGTTTAAAATTTGTCTTATGCTGTGTTTTAAGCTTCCAGATTTTGATATAAGGTACAGAAAAGAACGATCTTTCAGAAAAACCAAAAATCCCAAAATAAAATTTTCCAACCCAAATTTCCATTTCAGCTGTTTACATAAAATCACGGGTTGCGACTTTTTGGTGGTTTTGTGGTGCCGGGTCACATATATGACAGGGCCCTGGTAAGGACAGGAAATATTTCTAACAGATTATCAAACAAAACTCTCAGGGAATGTTCAAGGCTAAAAATTAATAATTTCTGCTTAAGTATCACAGTACAAACTGTATATTAACTATGCAAAGATCATAAGACAAATTAGCTAATAATTCTGAACAGAGTGTGTACATGTACCTTGTGGCACTCACGGGACCATCACTATATGGGGCTGTGTCAATTTTGGCCTGTCATGACCTCTAAGTTAAAGAGGTAAAAACACCAATATAATCGGCAAAATTTTGAGAAAATACTTCTTTCTACATTTTAGAATGATAGAATATCTAATTTCATGCCAGATCCTTTGATAGGATCTTTATCATCTTGATCAAGTGAAATTTTCATGCTGTTTATGGTCAGTGATCTTGCTCCTCTCCTGCACACATATGGGCAAGATATCACACACTTGCCTATGGGAGGCAATTGCTCATGGTATGAAGGTACTGAGTGCGAGGTTATCTCCAATAACCTCGCATAAGTGTGAGTGACCTTGTGGTTTCTTAACCCTTTCCAGACAATTGACTACATTTTGTGGTTTAGCTCAATAGCTTTTGATTCAGAGCTCTAAAAAATATACCAGATGCATGAGCAGAAAGAGCAAAAAATTCTGCACATACTGTGTCCATTTTTGTTGCATGATCATATTGCGTTTGATGCCAGGAATTTTAAAAAGGAGAATAAGATTGAACATCCTTAAATTGGCAACACATTGAGAGATTCAAAATCATTGTTTTTTGTCCAAATTGGCAACTTTTTCAACTTTTCGACAAAGTTCCTAACCATGTATATTATTTTCAAGACATTACATCTTATTAGAACCACGTAGCACTAAAAGAAAAATATTACTGTTGCCAATTTGCAGAACAAAATGTGATCAATTGAGCTCTTAAATAATTCCTGTCCTGAAAGGGTTAAGTGGAAATGCAAGCTGTGTTTTTCAGAAAATATGATTTCCAGTATATTTTCATTAGTTTTGTTTACCTTTTCTTGATTTTTCTTGATTTGTTTGCATGTTAAACAATTAAAATTACTTTGAGAAAGTATTTTGCACAAAATGCAATTCAATTAAAGGGAAAGTTCACCCTGAAGATTACTTGAGTTTAAAAAACTGCAGAAAAAATAAAGAAAAATATTGGCGAAGGTTTGATGAAAATCGGTCAAATAATAAAAGAGTTATGAGTATTTAAAGTTTTGGATTCGTGACGTCACATGCGAGCAGCTGCCCATTGGTCATGTAATAAATATTCCATATATTCGCATTTTTTTTTACGTTCCACGATAATTTAATATTGTTTCTTTTCAGAATCTAGTATTGAATAACATTTCTGACAATATATCAAATGCACAGACGAAAATATTCGAAATTTTCTGAGAAAACTGTATTTTATGGAATATTTATCACATTACATAATGGAGGAGCTGCTCGCATGTGACGTCACAAAATGAAAACTTCAAAAGTCCGTAACTCCGTTATTCTTTAACGGATTTTGTCCAAACTTTCGCCAATATTTTTCTTTATTTTTTCTGCATTTTTTAAACTCAAGTAATCTTCGGGGCGAACTTCCCCTTTAACAATAGTAAAATTAGTCTACAGGTCAGAATTCCCATGGAAACTGACACTAAAACCTGTGAAGGGCCATTCTAAAAGTAAAGTGAAACTTTTGGTCACACACGTGACCATCAAATTTTGCCTCATTGCCAAAAAATCAGACATTTTATTGATTTTTTTAATATCACCAGTTTCTTACATGAAAAAGATTTCCTTTTCCTTGACAAGAAAAAGTCATTACCCAACCATAATGTTTTTACAGAGACATTTAAAAACGCCCTTTTTTGAGGGGTCACACACGTGACTGACCCAATTTTCACCTCAAAAAGAAAAAAATGCTCACTAATTTATGGAAAATTGCTTTCAAACTGTTCAGAGCAATCCCACCATACAGTAATGAAAAGTGGAAACTTGCAAGTTCCAAGAGAAATACAAGAAAAGTAAGTTTGAATACCAAAGAGTACATGTAAGACCTTTTTTCATGCGAGGCCACACATATGACTGAACTAATGTTGACCTCTGAATTAAAATGTTGTGCTCTCATTTAAAATAATTACCCTCCATCTGTTGGGGGTAAGATTGTTATTCAAATATCAAATTAGAGACTTCTACTACACAACAAATACTGGAAAATTAGGTTTATATTAACTATTTTTTCAGGATTTTGGTCAAACATGTGACTGAGAATGGCCATGATGAGTTTCACATAGGGACCTACATGAATATCATTATCTCTTAACACATAATCAAGCAAAACTAGGTCAATAGGGTCATAATACAAACCACAAAGGAAGTCATTCATTTTTATCTCTTTAGGAGAGGCAATTAACAGCTCATGCACAGTATCAGTATCACCTTCAAGATTTCCAAAGCTGAAAGAAGGATTTTTTTTTTGTTTTTGTTTTTGTTTCTTCTAACATTGATTAGTAATCACGTTACAATACAATAAAGTCTCCCTTAAAGGGAAAGTCCACCCTGATTACAAGGTGGTTTTCAAAGGAGCAGAAAATATGAAGAAACAGATCAGTGAAGGTTTGAGCAAAATACAATAAGAAATAAGAAAGCTATGAATTTTTGGAGTTGTAATCAATCAAACGCAAATTGCCAACTCTGTGATGTATCTTGCAAGCTCCTCTCCCATTTGCCCTGTACCTCCCAAATCATTAATTTCCATTTTCTGTAAAGAAAATATGCAATCATACAGGGACCTTACATATAATCATTGCTCATATGTACATGCATGTATCTACAAGTACACAAAACCTGTATGAAACAAATTTATTCCTTCATCAAAAACTGAGAAAATGAAAATTTATTAAATTTCTGTACTGAGCAAATGGGAGAAGAGCTCGCAAGATACTTCAGCGAGTTGCCAATTTGTGTCTGATTGATTATAACCCCAATTCGTAACTTTCTTATTTCTTATCGGATTTTGCTCAAACTTTCACTAATCTGTTTCTCTCATTTTTCTTCATTTATTCGAATCAACTTAATACCAGGGTGGACTTTCCCTTTAATGCTTACAAAAATAGAATGTTCCTGACAGTGGCAGCATCTAAACTAATGATTAACATTCAAGATAAAAGTAAACACTAAGCTAAAACAAGGGCTGCATGATGGTCAGCACATCAATAGCAACTTTGAGGAGTTCTGTACAGTATGTATCAGAAAAGACTTACATGTACATGTGTTTGCATTATTAACATCTAGACCCTAAGCTTTTGTTCTTTTACACTTTTCAAACTTATATCGAATCTTAAGGGGACCAATCAACTTTCATAAAATAATCTGTGTACAGCTAGCATATACATGTATCAACTCAAAAAATAAACTTTCTCAATCATCATATAGTTGAAGATTAAGGAGTATGAAGAAAGTAAAGGATAACCAAAATTTCAAGTCCAGCTTGGGTTCAGTGTGCAGGATTTTCATGTTTTCGGATAACACTTATAGGTACATGTATGTATCTTGTTTTTTGACCTGGGACTGGAAGCCCTCTAACATGATCCAGAGTCTGATATTTAGTCCCTGTCCCAGCAGAAACATTCATTTTCTGAATGAGTGTCTTTGATTTTGATAAGTCTTATTTGCTTTATTCTGGGATTTTAAGTTTCATTTCTACTGCAAAAATACAGCTCATTTTTGTAAGGTCTGCAAATAGAACATTTTGGGCAAATGGGCTAGCACATTTTTGAAACAAACCCAAATATCCATAGATGTTTTAAACATACATGACTTTACTTCACCCGACTTGCTTTACTCCGGAGACGAGTTGAGCTGTATTACTCCAGATCCGAATTACTCCAGTGTGCCACTTTGTGAATTTTTAGAATAATCACTCTAAAAGTGATGGCGGTGCTTCATGAATAGGTGTTTGTTTGTTTCCCCATATGAAAAGAATACTTCCACCTGTGTATCATGGAAAGCACTATTGGTTCATATGTACATGTAGATGTAGGTGAATAACTTTGTCTCAGTGGATTTTTACAATTTGTGACCTTAATCTATTACTCAGGGATAGATTATTGTTTATTGCATTAATTGAGCTGCTTGTAATTTTGAACGTGGTGCCCTTGAACATGGTAGTCACTGGAACGAGGATTGTATTGTCTTTTATTTTGTTTTTTGTTGACACTAATTTCATCATTGTCAAGGGTCAAATCATGTACTTTCTTTCTCCTTCTTCTTAAGAGTAGTCTGATTCTTTCAAGCATGAAGATTTTTGCAGAACTTTGGGATAGTGTGTAGAGTTTTGGTAAGACCTCAAAAACTTTTCATCAGATTTCTTCGATTTTTGTTGATAAATAGTGATACTAGCAATATTTACTAAGACACTGTGAAGATTTTTCGTGCTAAAGTTTAATGTTAAACAAATGAGAGGCAAAAAATAATTCATATGCCGGGCCAGGCATGTAAACTCCCAACAACAACAACATACACTATACACACATGTGTAAAACCAAAGAGTAGCTACACAAAGTGACACACATGCTGTCTCTATGCGAAGCCCCCAAGACTGTGTGCGAGGAGCCGTCGGGGTGGAAAGGTCCTCCTAGCATATGGCAGTGATCTAGCATTCCTTCCAGATACATGTACACTAAAATTCACCAGAAATCATTGATGGAATACCACATAATCTCATACAAACATCTTTTGATACAAGGAGAACAACATGAGACTTTATTTAACATGTTTCTTTCCACTTTCCTTTTTGTTACCAATACCGTACATGAGCTTTAAGGGTAGGGTGCATGTGCCAATAATTAACAACAAATTTGTGCAAGTAAAAACTGCCTTGGAAATAGCTGCTGCTGCTGCCTCTTGTCAGTTGAAGATGAAAGGCATCGACTGAAGGGGCTGTAAAAACATTGCTTTGATTTGCTTTGATATTAAACATAAAATGCCAAAGTAGTAAGAAAAACACAAAAATTCCTTGAATTGATGGAAAACAATTTGATCTTACTGTTCTGCTTCTTCAGTTTCAATTCATTTTTGCATCAGCAATTCAGAAAACACCATGCATAGACCATCCTACTTTTTATCTAGAGATCTAGGCCTATATGATCTTTGGTGGCACTCCAGGTACAAATTTACAAAGTCAAAATCTTTCCTTGTCTCGTTTTGAAAAAAAAAGGAACCAAACTGGAGAGGACTCTGACTTACATGTAGATTTATAATTGGAGCAGCCGTGATGCTCCCTGGACGTGGACTCTGGAGTTAATCAGACATCACATCAGTCACCCATCAGAAGTTCAAGTCTAGACTGAAAATTCTGTCTCTCGTTCGTCAGCCTCTTATTTTGGTAGGGTCGGTTCTACACCTAGAGACAGAAGCTGGCCGTTCGATCTGCTGTGCAAACCGAATACTCATTGACTCACACACTAATAACAGTTTGAATATGGTTGCAAGATTTTCAAACGGAGAATACCTTGGACCCTGAATTACCTCAAAAAGGAGCTTTAAACAGATTATTCAGTCAAATTGGTAAGTTGAACTAATTCCTTAAATAGTAGGGCCTAACAGTTACATGTAGGTCTAATCTATTTAATTTAATGTTAGATCTACAAAATATAGACTCTAGATCTGTACAAAAATTAAAATATACAGATTTTTCCAACTACATGCCGACTGTTCGTCGGCGATCAGTAAGTTTGCACAGCAGAGTGATAGGCCCGTTTCTATCTTTGAAGAGCCGACCCTACCACAATAAGACTTTTAAGAGGCTATATAACGAACGAGAGACAGTATTTTCGGTCTACCGTAACTTCAAGTCTAGCAACGACTTAAAATAATAATAAATCAGGCACTAATGTACTTTCGTATCCAGCCCGCATCTCCAGTTTTAGTGAGCAAATTTTCTCCAAAATTTCACAGAGTAATCACTAACATGTATCGCATCTCTCACCTGAATTTGAATCACTTCGGACAGAGGGAATCCTCCATTATGGCTTCGATGTCGGTGTCGTCGCTAAGTACAGTCTCTCCGATCCGCTGTTCGTGCTTCGTGCGTGATACCCTGAAACTGAAGCTAGCAATCAAAACTCTGCGTTACATGTATGTCGGATACAAGTTTGCCTAAATTTAGATTGCTAGCTTCAGTTTCAGGGTATCGCGCACAAGGCACACAGTGGAGAGACCATACTGAGCGACGACACTGACATCGAAGCTGTAATGGAGGGTTCCCTTTGTCCAATGTGATTCAAATTCAGCTGAGAGATGCGATACATGTTGGTGATTACTCTGTGAAATTTTGGAGAAAATTCGTTCACTAAAACTGGAGATGCAGGCTGGATACGAAAGTACATTAGCGCCATAAGTCAGTAGATCTAGTATGGTCAAGGATTGTATTTCCAAACAGCATGGTATTACCGAACGCGTACAGTTAAGCACATAAAATGGCTTTCATACATGTAGGCGTGGGACTACGCGTATGTTCTCCACACTATTGAAACAAAGAACACAGTACTACAAGATCATAAAATGAGGCAAAAAAACATAAGTAATATTTTAGGAACTGCTCTCTGGTCACCCCCAGTCGTCACCCCGTTGGCCCCAAATCGGGGTATACTCTACATGTTGACCTAGGTGTCTTTTTTCCCATAGGTTTCACACATTCAGAAATACAATACCTTTTTCAAGGGACCAAAACGCCGCGTCGTTGGGAAGGGGTTCGCTCGGAAGGGAATATCGTAATAGATCTACGTTGTCTTTTTCAAATTCCACCAATTCTTTTTCTGTAGGACTTTAAGCATTCATTATCGAAGTTTGACAGATATTCGTTTGATATTTTATTTGCTATCGTCTCGTTGATTTTCTGAAAAGCGTTCGGAAATAGGATCCACTACCATATTATTAGCCATTCACCATGTTCACCCTATTCTGTACATGTATTCAACTTCAACTGGCAGCTGAAAGTTACTGCGAGTCTACTACTAAAGTTCCAGTTGTTGACTTTATATCTGTCAACCAATGCCCAACTCGGCTCGGTCAACGACGTTGCAATGTCATCCACGCCCAAACGCCCGGGTCGAATTATACTTGGCGTTCCGTTATCATAACAACATTCCCTCGCACAACACATAACCTCTTTCCACGAAACGCAACCAAACAGACCGAACAGCTACAAAATAATACACACCTTCTTTTACACCTGGATTTTTGGCTTCTACGATAGTACCATCCGTCCCATCAGCCATTTTAATGGCGATTTTGTATCACAGTCTGTCAGCAAATGGGACTTTTTCTTTCAATTCAAATGGATACTTCGATCGCGATTGATTATGCGGTACTGTACTCAAACTTCAAAGAGAGATGGCGCTAGAGCAAAATAAAAATGAGACAAAACAAAGACTGTGCACATACTTTTGAAATGACGTGTTGTTTGGCACCCACGTTTATGAGATTGTTCTAAAGAACATTGATAAGGTAACAAAGAAATGCAGTGTGGTGAGACTTCATGAATGCTTCATGAATCACTGCAGGATGCTTGTAATAATGATAACAAGCAGATATTCTCCTCCCTACTTTTCTTCATTCTGTTGTCTTCACTTTCATTCTTATGCCCCCACACCCCTCACTTTAGTGGGCGTGGTCGATCATAGGCGTGTTTGCCGTACAAAATTGGGGGGAGGGGGGGGGGGGGGGAGTGAACAGTGCATAGTGTCAAGCTGGTGTCAAGGAATGAATGTCCCACAGTGTATTACTAAGATTTTGATACATTTCGTAATAAAGATAAAATACTGATTTTCATATTGGGGTCGGGCTAACTCGGCACTAGAGCGAACTCGGCACTGCGCTGTGACTATGTTTCAAGAGTTGAAGTCCACGCTACGCACCGTACCCTTTTTTAGCCTTACTAATGTTTTGTATAATTTTCCTTCTTGAAATCGTCAACATTACTTCTTTGCTAATCATTTTACAGATTGTTATCAAATAATTTGTATTTAAGTGTTTTCAAATGTGTAATTAGATGTGAAATTCAACACAAGACTAGTGTTTGCGATCAATTTAATTTAAAGGGATACTTTGGTAGGCCTGCATGGGCGATTTCCGATGAGAGAGGAAAATATACTCGGAGCTTCGTGTCACTTCGATACAAGGACTTCCATCGCACGTGCTAAAACATGTGATTCATATTGGACCACCTCTGAGATAAGACTGGCTTGTGTTTTAAATTTCGCGCGGTGGGAAAGTAATCAAACATATGGAAAAGTAATTACAGAGCCAGCTCTCTGGTAGAGCTTGGGATTAGTTACGTAATCGTGGCGACAACGAGTCGCGGCAGGGCAGTGCAGAAGCGATGGCTAGACTAATCAACCAGAAGTTAACCGTGTTTTGTATTTGGAAATATTTCAGCACTACACTAAACTTGTTTGGGGGAACGAGGTTACAACCAGTTACAAGACTAAGAGCCCGGGAGTGGTTAAACCCGAAGTATTCGCCGAGCTCCAGTTCGGTCAACTTCGTGCCGTCCGATCATTTATGACCTTAGTCCGACGGCCTCGCACAACGGGCGTGCTATGTGTACAAGTAAACGAGCCTTTTGCAAATTCCGCACGATTTCATTTCCCCATGAGTTCTCATTAGACTGCCCCTTTAACTCTCTGGGCTCATTCAGCCGCGATTTTCCGCCAAGGCCGAGTTCGCCCTAGTGCCGAGTTAGCCCGCATCCCTGATTATCCTAAGACCTACTTCCTACCCTTGCGTCCCAACTGAGTTTTTACATGTAATTTTCAAAAAGCTGCTGCTCGGTAAAATATTATTGTACTGATGGATGCCATCAAGGTATCATTGAAAAGCTATAGAAAACAGACAATTATTGTAATCGGAGCACAAAGTGTGGTCACAATAACCCTTTGTTTTAGGGTTTCCTTTTTTCTGGGACGCACTGTATATCATTAATTCGCGATTGATTGATTGATTGATTGTTTTACCCAGTCCGCAAAGAAAGATAATATAGAAATATTGACTGCTCATGAGGATGATTGTGGAAATTATCAACTCGCGAAAGCGCTCTTAAAACCTGAACCCAATTTTGTGTACACGCGTACGTGTGTGCAAAAGTCGCGGAGGGGTTACGCTTTCTATCACAGGGTTTGGGCGTTCTATCCTTTGACCTTATAGGTCAATTGATAGAACGCCAAAACCCTCTGACGCAATGATAGATCGAGATGCGCTGTGTCATGTGATAAAGATTTAACCAATCAGTGAATAAGAATCTATGTATGAGGTTATTCGTAGCCTGGGCAAACGGTGAACCGAGAGACTTGGTAATTTAGGAATAATACCTTTAATACCAAAGGATTTAAAGGACTTATAGTTTTGAATCCAGGACCTCCCGTCACAAGACCACTGAGGAATGCATCGGGGCATCTTCTAATTTCCCGGTTCTATAAGCACCATCATGTACTTGCAGTGAAGCAGCCACTATTTCTCCTATCTCTCCCGTGATGGAAAAGCTGAATCTGTGTATACCAGAACGCATATTTTTCTTGCAAACCTTTTCTGTATTAAATTAGTTTCAGAGTTTCAAAATTTCAAAGTTGATTTATTTTCCACAAACTACATCTTTTACATTTTTTTTAAAACAGTATATATGCAAAATAAGAACAGGAAAATAACAAATGTATGAATTGGAACATATATACGACAGAACATCATTCAATGCATGGACTTACACTGATAAAGCGATAAGTGGTATATGGTGTAAATTGTTAAGGAAAACATAAGTGGAGGAGTCTATTAATAAGCATGGCTTGTATGTCATAGACCCTGTTTGGAAAAAAAAAAGTAAAATTAGTTATACAGTCCTTTAATTAAAAGAAAAAAGAATGAAACATGCTAATTAATTGAGCAATGTTAGCAAGTTTTTCAAAAAGACAACAACAACAAAAAAAAAGACAAAAAGAAAAAAGAAAAAAGAAAGGGAGATGTGAACAGTACTGGGGAGAGAAAGAAAGAGAGAGAAAGACTCTGCCGACTCTTTGAGTATGTATGAACTATGAGTAGCCAAATCAGTATTTTCATGCCAAAATGAAATAATAACATTTCTATTATTTCATATTGCGTTTATTATAATATCATATTACCTTTTTTTATGCAAATTAATATAATAGTCCTGTATGATGATCAAAACTGTCTCTGTCGATTTGATGGTAGTGTCTGAGGGAAGTAATTTTGTTCTTTTCGATTGACAAGTACCAGTGGCGGATCCAGGAATTTGAAATAGGGGGCGCTAGCGGCGAGGGAGCGGAGGGTGTGGGAGGGGGTATTCCCCTCTCACGGTAATCCTAAACAGAAAAATTAAAGGGGGCGCTCGCTCTTGACGCCCCTGCCTATGGATCCGCCACTGAGTACAGAAGAAGAAGAAAGAAATGAATACCCAGAAGAGGGTCGTATTTACCGTAATTCCAACCTAATTCACTTGCATAAACTTGAAATCATTAAAAGCTTGTCTATTTCAGAGTTGCATCCTCCTCTCTAACGTTGTGTGCTTCGAGTATAATGTTAGAAACAAGAGAGGGCGGTAGAGAATGTTTCATCGTTATGGCTATCGTGGAGGCCCATCATACAAATATTTGTTTGTTATTTCTGTGTCTGCGCAAATAAGTTCACATAATATTGCAGGCCTGGACAATAATGTATTGATGGATCGGCAAGATATATAAAACTCTTGAAATTATGTTTCAAAATAAATCTGACACAAACATTATTTTTTATCATTTTTAAAGACAGTCTCGAAGCATATTATCTATTGTTTGCATCATCCCTCATTAGACCCGAAACAGCATTATTTTCTATCTAACTTTTGTGCGCGAGAGCGAAGCGAGCGCTCAAAATATATACTCTTTTATAATCGAAAATCTACAGAAATGACATATTCAGGAACCCTCGTTGCTCCCCTAATTATGTGCATCTTGCTTCCATATAGGCCTAATGAGGATATTCGGGCACCTCGCTGCCCGAATAAGGTGGAGATCAGTGCCCGAATATCGGAACTATAAAAATCCCGGGGGGGGGGGGGGAACAAAAGCAATTTTGCCCCGCTCCTCCCTTCATAGAGGGAAAAATCTGCCCCTCGCTTTTGGTGCCACTGGTAGACAGGATTTGCACAATCAACCTGTGTGTATAGGCTTATAATGTGACGGAGCGCGTGAGAAAATTTAAGTAATGGAATGGTAGGCCTAAAACCTCATCTTTCAGAGAGAGAGAGAGTGTGTGTGTGTGTGTGGGGGGGGGGGGGGTAAGGCAAAACTATTTTGCCCCCACCTGCGATAGATGTTAGCAAGCATCTGCCCCCTTTTTCCTGCATGGCGCCTATGATAGACAAGGTTTCTAAACGTTAAGAAAATGATTGCGTCTATTGATATACGCGGGGGAGGGAACAGATCCGTTCAGATCAGTTTATTCCACTTCAGGCAAACTGTACAAATGCATAATAAATAAAAGGCCTACATGTCATACATAATAGTGCTTAATGCATGAAAGTCCGATACTTAGGCATATTGACGAAGCTGCATGCATAAAATTCTATACATGTTTTGCAATGTACAACAAAAAGAAAATATTTGCAAGTTGAAGGACCTAAAAAAGGTAAATTTATTCCCCACTAGTTGAAAAGAAAAGAAAATAATATTATGCATATAAATATATATTTAAGAAGGAGAGAGAATGAGAAATGGCACTAAGGAAAGGAGGGAGAGAGAGAGGGGGAAAAAGAGAAAGAGAGAGAAAAAAAATCACTAAATATTGAGATTCTGATCGCGATCAGAATTTCCCTACTATATTAGCAAGATCTTTCAGAAAAAATTCATTAATACGGTCGAGCGCCGTGTGTGTGAACAAAAGTGAGATTTAAATATCGATAGTTTCTATCCCACAATGCACCATGCCACAAAGAAAAAAAGAAGAAAGGAAGAAAAACAAAGAAATAAATAAGGGAAGAGAATAGGATAGAAAAGGAAGATGATATAGGAAAAAACAAAGAAATACATACAGAAAAACAGAGAATAGATTAAGGGGAAAACAAAGAAATACATAAAGAGAAGAGGAAAGAAAGGGGGGAAAACCAAGAAGTACATAAGAAAAGAAAAGATGAAAGAAAAACAAAGAGATACAAAAGGAAAACAAGAGGAAAGAAAGAACCGAGGATCATGAGATTAAAGGAAAAAAAAAAAGGAGAAGAAATACATAAAAAAAGAACATAGAAATGCACAAAGAAAGAACAGAGCATGCAGTGGCGGATCTACATAGGAAGAAAATCGGCCCATGCCCCCAGCCCCCCTTTTTGAAACCCAACTGGCATACCTTAAGTACACAATAAGAAAAATTTGCCCCCTTTATGGTGTACTTTTAGGGCACTGTGCCCCCTCTTTTACAAAATTCTGGATCTGCCCCTGGAACAGAGAATAGATTAAAGGGAAAACAAACAAATATAAAGAGAAGATGATATAGAAAAGGAAAGAAAGAAATACATAAGAATAGAGAATATGATAGAAAAAAAGAAGAAGAAGTAAATAAGGAAAGAACAGAGGATAGAAAATAGAAGAGGAAAAACAAAGAAATGCATTAGGACAGAACAGAGGATCATGGGATTAAAGGGGGGAGGGGAAACCCAAAGAAACTGAGAGGGAAGGAAAGAGAAGATGATAGAAAGAGAAAAACGAAGAAATGCATAAGAAAAGAACAGAGGATAATTCAAAGGAAAGACGAAGAAATACATAAGAAAAGAGAAGATACATTCACGGCGGGGCTGCAGCTTCCAGCCCTCTCTCCGATCCGACCGCGTACGCATATGAGCGAAGTAATTATTAAAAACGAATTTATCAATATCAGTATCAGTATTCAAAATTTTCTTGACTATGGGGAGAGGGTGACGCCCCTTGCCCCCTAGCGCCCCATGTGTTTATGCAAAGAATAGAGCAACTGCAGATTATAATTGCACTACCTCCAATAAAAAAAATTTTAAAAATCAAATATATTCTAAATTCTTTTTTCGGCAAATATCCAACCCCCAACAACAAAAGTAACCGTACATGAATATTCATAATCAATCAATAATCGATTTTTGTTTCACCGTTTTCATTGGTCTATTCTCGCAGGCCAACATCTGTTCGACTAATTTGCATAAGATTTACACCAATGGGCGGTCGAACACAAAGAAACATAAAAATGTGCTCTCTGACCTTTGACCAACGGTGATTCACCAGCAGACTTTCCTTCCCAACATCAGGTGAATTCCGCATCAATTTTACATGATTTTTATGAAAAATTAAACGATATTTTAACTGAGGATCGTCTCAACATCTGAAATAGTCATATATGCAACGAATGTGTGCCTTTCTTGAGCTGAATTTGCTGCATTTTGATGTGCGAGGTAAGTTCTTTAGTAGTTTCTTTGTTTCCAAACTGCGTATTTGATAGATCCCCGGTGCAACGTATTCACTGCATCAGCTGTTTTGTCGTGTATTGTAAACTATTGGGCTTGGGCTGAACCACATTTCCCTGGCTGAGCTGAGCGATGGGCAAGCTGGTACACGTATACTTCATTACTTGCACTGTTGGAGGCATTGTAGTTTGTGTCCGTGATAAATGAAACGCAGCCTAGTTCTTTCTAATTTTCCCCATTTTTTCCCATTTAAGGGTATTTAACGAATTTCACCTTCAGCCACTACTTGTATGTGATGCCTCGCAGTAAAAACATATGGAATGTCAAACTAATGAATATAAAACCACAAATTATAATGTCATAAAAATGGATGAAATTATATTCTCATCTAGCTGGTGATTGCGTATGAAGAGTGTCGAGAGTTACTTATCAGGAAAAAGATAGCAATGCTATTATTTTTTGATTGGTCCTATTTTGTCCAAGATATATTTCAATTTAGAGCTCATCTTTGAACAATACAGTAGTCTAAATTTCTATTTAGGATAATGTTATTTTATTATAAGAAGACCAAATCTTTGTGAATAATTTCTTAAATTAAATTTTCTATATTGTATTGTAGCACAGTTGAATTTTGAAACTAAAATAAAAAGCATGAAGAAATGTAATTGGTAATAAAAAACAAGTGGCAAATTGGAACATGAAGTACATCATGTACAGGTATGCATCATGTTTCATTTACTCTAAACCTATGTATTGATATTTCAGATATTTTGGCAATAATGTGTATCAGTGGTGGATCCGGATTCTCTGGTGGGTGACTGGTGGGGGGGGGGGTACCAGCCTGAAAAAATCCGGGGGAAAAGGGAGTAGGGAAGAGGGGGGAAGGGGGGGGGGGCAAAATTAGGGGCCCATTATTCATATGTAATTAATTAATGAGTAATAAAGTTTTGCCAATCAGACTGAGTTTTCCCAGAGGACAGGCATATGCCCCAGTGATCTCTGGATCAGCCTATGATATGTATAATGTGACTAATTAACCCTTTCAGGACAGGAATTATTCAAGGGCTAAATTGATCACAATCTATTCTTCAAATTGGCAACAAAAATATTTTTCTTTTAACGCTACATGGTTCTAATAAAATCTAATGTCTTTGAAAACAACATACATGGTTAGGAACTATGTCGTAAAGTTGAAAAAATTGCCAATTTGACAAAAAACAATGATTTTGAACCTCTCAATGTGTTGCCAATTTAAGGATTTTAAAGCTTATTCTCCTTTTTAAAATTCCTGGCATCAAATACAATACTTTCATGCAACAAAAATGGACACAGTGTGTGCAGAATATTTTGTTCTTTCTACTCATTCATCTGGTATATTTATTAGGGCTCTGAATCAAAAGTTATTTAGCCAAACCACAAAATGTGGTCAATTGTCTCGAAAGAACTGCTAGCTACATTCAAATTTATCGATACTGAAAGGGTGAAGACAGGAGATAAAGATATGATAATCATGGTAATAATGAAAAAACAAACAATGATTCATGAGCAAAAGATTGTTGTAAGTGCATAATAAAACATGAACCAAAATGAATGAGATGAACTAATCAATACAGAATTGTACTGCAGGCTCATAAGCATCAATGCAGAATTAAAACAGAATAATACAAAATTAAAACACTGACATTCTCATGAATCAAAAATGAACAACCATTTCTTTCCTCCAACACACTGCTTGTATCAGTGCAATATTGATTTGATTAATTAAAGAGAAAAAGATCCATTCCTTTGTTCTGCTCTATAATGCTAAATTATGTTGAGGTCTCTCTCTCTCTCTCTCTCTCTCTCTCTCTCTCACTCACCTCCCTTATTTTATAGATAAAGCAGAGTGTTTGAAAAGTCCAGCTATTTATCATTTTCTTTGTCCATATTGTTATGATATAATGCTTTTGACACATTTTTGTATGGAACAAGGTCAGGATCATGGTCTTTATTTTTGAACGATGCACAGTTGGTATTCGAACAATAGGTCACCTATGGCCTTTTGTTCCTCTTGTATAATTTCCTATGTTCATGCTCGTTGCTGGAGAGAAAATAAAAAACTTGAGGAGTGGAGGAAGGGCGTGTTGTTCCAGCTGGGTTGTGTTTGCCTAGATAAACTTCTATCTTGAGTGACCAGGGGAGCGTTTCATCAAGCTGTTTTGTCAGACATTTTTACCGACAACTGTTATAAGCTACTGAAATCCTTGCATCTGATTGGCTGAGAGCAAATTTGTCAGTAAAAATCGCTGACAAAATGCTTGATGAAATGCTCCCCAGATAGTCTGTTGAGAGCCAGAATGGTATATAATTCTGTTAATGAATATATGAGATATGGTCCTTCTGGCTGTAATGTATGCTCAGGTAAATCAAAGTGCAGGAATAGGAAATTATTCTTGCAGTTTCGTAAGGAAATGACCCTGGAAGATCAATGAGTAGAGTGAACATTTGACTGGCGATAGGAAAGTTGTGGTTTTGAGCCATGGTACTGTATGTACATGTATGTCCCAGATTAGGCAAGGCATTTTTATGTATGCTGGTTCTCTCCACCCAGGTGTAGGTCTCCAATTACCTGGTGCGAAACAGCATTTTGCTGTGACCACTAGCCTCAGTGCACCTCTCAGAATAACGAAGTATAAATGGCCGACTGCAGTACCAGTAGATTACAGCCCTGATGATTCAGACCCAACATTATGAAAGCCCAGTGTTTTTGCTTACAAACTACATGTAACCACAATCCGTATATTGAGTGGCAATGTTGTAAATAGATTATAGTATCTACAGTATGAATATTTATTCATATGTTTTGTCTTCATGCATTTCCTCCATATTTTTCCAGAGTAGCCTGTTCATCTACAAAGTATACAAGTTACATGTTTGTGGAATAAAAACAAAATAGAATACAGTGTACATTTAAAAAGTAAAAGTGGTACTGGTCTTCCATAGGACTCTGCCTTAAACAAATAATATTTACATACTTCATAAAATACAAGATGTA
Source organism: Heliocidaris tuberculata (assembly GCA_025618425.1). NCBI lineage: Eukaryota > Metazoa > Echinodermata > Echinoidea > Camarodonta > Echinometridae > Heliocidaris > Heliocidaris tuberculata. Next base: position 34,950,207 of record CM046844.1, read on the forward strand.
ATACACCTTTGAAATTTATGTGAATGAGTTTATTTTTTGAGCAAATTATGGAAATATCTTTATTGGATATTGGGTATAACGTACTCGAGATCGCTCATTACTGATCTCAGAAGCTTCCTGAAAGCCTGTTAATGACATGCACCAAAACTCCTGCTCTACTCTCATTGTCATTTCTATTATTATGTTGACTTCCATTTTCATAGAGCAGTTTCATTTCAAATCAGAAGAAGAGTTTCGCAGAATGAATGCATGTGTAGGTTTCGAGAAGATGCTTCCCTGAAAATGATCTTTGCCCTTGGCAATTATCCAGTGCAAGCTCATATATTTCAACCAACCTGTGTGTGATAGATCACTCATTAATCATCAAAAAGACAACAACTAGTTAAGTGCTCTAGGAAGAAATTAATATGAGCTGAAACCAGTCAGGTAGCGGTTAACAGAATGTAAAAAAAACCCTAATGATGAAACAGGGGGCTATACAAACTGAATTTCCTGGCAAACACAACTTACAGAAGCCCCTATCAAAATACCAGTACAAAAAATGATTTGAAAAAACTTGACTCCAAAAAACAATGGATGAAATTGAGAATGATACACGATAGACCCTTGATAAAAATTCCACAATTCTCAGAAAATGTCATTCATTACTTCATTCATTGCAGGAATTCTGATCAGTGAGGGAAAAAAAGAAGGAAATGACTTAAAGGTAGAAACTATTAAGAATAGATGTTTCATAATCAATCCAAATATTATAGGAAGCAATATTATATTGATGGTGACAATATCTAGCATATAATTTTATGTAGTTTAAATTTGTACTGTAGTCTTGATGGTATCCATGATTTCAGACTTATTTTTACCACATTACAAATAGCATTGACAATTTTTTTTTTAATGGATGTTTCTCTCACATTTCACAACAGTTTTCATGACTGTGTCAAAATATTAATACCCTTTACTGAAATCTTAATGGAAAATTGATTTGAGTTATATAGTAAAAACAAACAAAAACACACTGAGTAGTAAAAGTGTGGAGAAAGAAAAGCAGTAAGGAAGCGAAGAAATTTTGAAAGCTGAGATCATTTATGAAAATCTCAAACTGGAAAGTGGGTCATGTAACAGTGAAAATAGAGTCATTTTTAAAGAATTAATTTTTAGCATATGTTGCTTATTCTAACTTTACTCAAAAGAAACTCTTCCCCCATGTCTTCTCTGAAGATTAAACTTTCTTACATGTTCCCCACTGATAAAAAAAACACAACTTAGTCTGTTCTGTCATGAAAATTAAGATATGAAACATTTATTTCTGATCGATCTGGAATCTATTTGGAAGTACATAATGTACCTCATCATTGCTGAAGGTCATCTTTCATGAGTAACTTAACTTTTGGATTAAAATAAGTGAAGTTTGTATGATGTCATAGGTTGTCATCTGTAACTGGGGAACATGTATGGCGAATGTTTCCGTAAAAGGTCACGACAGGCGCCCATGTACCGTAATCGTGACTTTTACTCTGCCAGCAAACCAGAGCCAATTTTAGCAAAGTGATTGATAGTGATTCACACTTTTCCAAAGGATTACATCAACCATCAACTGTGAGGCGATGCAAGCTGGCAGCTATATGTATCAACCCTCACAATCATTAAGTTATGTCTTGTGTATAAATTAAGGTTGCTATAGGGCATGCATTTTCATACAGGCTTACCTGTATTGTGTAAGCATTCTAGATCTGGATCATTTCTTTGTTTCTTTTCACCAACCAACAGGCATGCTGATTACTACTTGATACTCAGTTGTTGTTTTTTTAAACTCTTTCAGGATGGGAATTATTCAAGAGCTAAATTTATTACATTTTGTTCTTCATATTGGCAACAATATTATTTTTCTTTAGTGCTACATGGTTCCAATAAGGTGCAATGTCTTTTAGAACATACACTGTATACATGGTTAGGAATTTCATCGAAAAGTTTTCAAAATTGCCAATTTTGATTAAAAACAATAATTTTGAACCGCTTAATGTGTTGCAATTTAAGGATTTCAAAGCTTATTCTTGTTTTTAGAATTCCTGGCATCAAACGCAATATGGTCATGCAATAAAAATGGACATAATGTGTGCAGAAATTTTTGCTCTTTCTTCTCATGCATCTGGTATGATTTTAGAGCTCTGAATCAAAAGTTATTGATCCAAACCACAAAATGTGGTCAATTGTCTCGAAAGGGTTAAATTTGTCATAAATATTTTTAGGAGGGCATTGCCTACATGTAGGCTCAAACATGAATGTTGAAATTTTTTTTTTTTTTTTTTGAGTGAGTAGGATTGGGATATGGGATCTGGGATCTGGGGGGGGGGGGGGGTCATCATTCTCTGCAGGGATGGGGTGGGGGAGGAACATGAAATTCTTGTTTGTGGTGAAGCATATTAATCAATATGCTACTGTATTATTCTGTGGGGAAGAGTGAATTAATGAAAAAAAATGCATTTAAAAGTATTGAAAATTTACAGAGCTTATACAGTGTTACTTTATATATTAAGTTATATTTGCACTTGTCTAAGATATTTTTTTTGGGGGGGGGTACAAAAAAAATTATGGGGGCATGTACCTCCAGCACCCCCCCCTTTCCCTTCTATGCCACTGCTTCCGGAACTTTCTCTCTCTCTCTCTCTCTCTCTCTCTCTCTCTCTGTCACTCTGTCTCAGCTTTTAATTTATTTTATTTTTAATTTTTGTATTTATTTAATTTCCAGAAACGTATGCATTGTAACATCAAAGATAACATGCTTATAAACAATTTGAGAAAAAAAAAATACCTGCTGTGTTACATTCTACATTCTCTACACCCTTCTGTTCCATTCTCTCTCCCTCTTTCACCCTCTCTGCTCTGTCTCTCCTTCATATTTCTCTCTTTGTCTCTATCTCTCTCTCTGCCTCTCTCCCTCTCTCTCTCCCTGCCTCTCTCCCCCTCTCTCTCTCTCTGTCTGCATGTTTCTCTCAACTGTGTAGATAATAAAAATTTCAGGCTGTCTGACAATATTCAATGTCTCCCTCTTCAGTTAATACCAAGAAATGTCAATGTAATAAACACAAACATGTTGACTATGGTATCATTGCAAATATCAATCTAAAAGGAGAGTTAGTACTGTCCATATAGAATGAAATGTTGATATGCAGAATATAAGCTCAACTTATATAACTGTGTTACAGACATTGTGCAGACCGTATTAATGAGGACAATCATATATATAATATTAAATTTTTTACCTGAAAATTTAGAAATGTAAAATGGTAGCCTAATACAGAGATAAGATCAAGAGAGATAAAAACCCAGACATGCACATGACAAATACAGTAAAAGAATGTCCACCGCACGCTGTACGATCGGTTTACGATCCCATTTGGAAAAAAATGTTATAGCATAAGATATGAACAGTTATAAAAATAAAATATTTTGATTGAGGTTCTGAATAGTTACAATGTACATAGATAGTAAAATTGAAATTATGGCCTATTACGAACCTTCTGGTCGGAGGAAAGGCCAAATCGGTGCCAAATCATAGTGATGTCAGAACAGTCCTGTGATTATCTACGATTAGAAACTTATTTGGCCCTTATTCCAGATATAAGGCTGACATCGCACCAAATTCCTATGTTGAGTATTCACATCATTGTTCTGAACTTGAATCAGGTAGCTTTCACTTGTTAAAATGCCTATACAGTTAACTTTGCATAAGTCGAATCTGTTCGGACCACAAAAAATAGTTCGACTTTATATGCAAAATTCAACTAGGAAATGTGAATTGCATAGTTTGGTCAAAATAATTGATTTGACTTAGGTAAAGTTCGACACATGCGACTTTGAGTTATGCAAGGTTAACTGTATTTAATGCTATATTACGATTTATTTCCAAAATCGGATCGTAGTCGATCGTATAGTGTGTGGTGGGCTTTAGTTGCCCAGCACAAATCATGCTTTGCCAGATGCTCTGAAAAAAAAATTCACTTTCTGTTCAAATTTCACCAATTATGACTTGTCAGAGTAATTTATTCAGAGTTCCATATCCATTTGCTTGGTATCAATTTCATCCTGTACCAATTATTCATCCACCGCCATTCAGCCGCTGACCATCTTGGGCATCATTAGCATTACATGGATGCAGTTGTCATGGCAACATGCTCAGGCTTGAATGGGAGTGAGTCATTGAAGGCTGGTGAGACAAAAGGTAGACTCTGGAGGAGAGAAAGAGATATAGAGCCAAGGGGAGAGGGAGAGAGAGAAAGAGAGAAAGAGAGGGAGAGAGGGAGAGAGAGAGAGAGAGAGAGAGAGAGGGAGAAGAGAGAGGGAAAGAGAGAGATGTGGAGGGGGGGGGGAGGGAGAGCATAGGGAGGAATGGGGAGGGGGTTAAGGGGAAAGGCAGAAAGGAGGATTGAGAATTCAGAATAGCGTACACATGTATGAAAGGAGAGATACAGACAGACAGATTACAGACAAATAATGTTGGAGAGAGATGGTTATGGACAGAAAGAAAGACCCCCCCCCCAAAAAAAAAGTAGAGGGAGGAGAGAAAATTGAGAGAGGGAGAGAAAGGGAGAGAGGACTGGGGGAGTACGTAGAGGGCAATGAGGTAACAAACTAGAATGCATGAAGGAGAGGGGGAGAGAGAGAGAGAGAAAGAGCGGGGAGAGGGAGAGAGAGAGAGAGAGAGAGAGAGAGGTGGGGGAAAGAGAGAGAGAGAAAGAGATTGGAACATAACGATAAAAATAGAGAAAGGGGAAAGTGGAACGGCCGACTGTCTTCCGGTTTGCCTAAAAATATCGCAATGACTGCATAAGTATGGCCGGGTTGGGGACTACGCTAGAGGCGCAGGCAAAATTGAATAATTGGTCATCAGGAACATGGTAAGAAGCAGGTGAGAATTCACACGTTCCTATCGTAATGAACAACGCAATAACACGAGGGTATGCAGTGTTTCGCGCGAAACATAAAATTGGACAGTAAACAAGGAAATAAACAAGGGGCTTTTCACTAACTTAACGACTGAAATGTCCTGATTATTTCTTTATTTAGCTCTCTCTGAAAATGGTGGTGGTTTTACAGCTCTGTTTACTACAAAAATCATGGCATGTCAATATTTAGCTTTCTCTGAAAATGGTGGTTGTTTTACAGCTCTGTTTACTAAGAAAATCATGGCACGTTGATACGATTACAAGAAAACTGCATACGGGAGTACACCATGCAATATACTGTTTTTTGTTATTAATAAAATAGTTCATGATCTAATACTCATAGATTCCCTGCTTCATTACATATAATATCTTGTAATGAAAGCAGTGATTTTTCCTGCTTTTTCATTCCAGGTATTTGGAATTTCAGTTAATAATCCTAATTGTGTAATTTCATTTGTATCAAATTTTTAGAGTGGGTACTGGTACTGCGTTTCAGAAAAAAAGAAATGAATATTGAGAGTGTAGTATAAGCTTCCTCATGGACATACACAAAGTATAGTGAATATTACCTGGATGTACATGTATGTTCATCACTGTCTATTTTTGGTGCATTTCTCTCTACATCTATTATTTCCTTTATAATTTTGTCAAAGAGCATTAGATAATCATGCAAAACATGAAGGTTAAGTACAAATTCTAGACTACTGGTTGACTTGACAGATAACCTACAAGCTCTTCTATTGACGTCAATGATCAAATCATATTCACGAATTGTAAATTAAAATACAGCTAAGCCTTTCATTCTGTATATATTCCCTAACTTACAAGGTTACCAAAAATAATTTGCTCTGCATGTATGTTACGGATTTCATGTTGCTATACCAAGGAGTTGTGATAACTCCTTGGCTATACTGCATGTACATGCATATTCAAAATATCAGCTTCTGATATTATGTATAGAAAGAGATGTTGCATGTTCAAGTACAGTCAAACCTGCTTTAGCGACCACCTGTATAGAAAGACCACCTGTTTATAAAGACAACAATTTTTGTTTCACTTGAACAGTGTTTCTCATTGAAACATGTGTATTAAAAGAACCTGTCCATAAAGACCACCTGAACATAAAGACCACTTTTCTTGTCCTCCTTGAGTGGTCTTTATAGCCTGGTTTCACTGTATACTCCAAACAAAGGTATAAGTGGTTTATGAGTAGACTAGATGACACATCATATGAGGCTTGATATAAAATCATTTTTCCCCCTTATGCTTTTCAATCCTTAACAATTTGAATGTCTCATTTATGTGATATGAATGATTGAAAAGGATTGCTTAAAGGGGAAGTTCACCCTGAAGATTACTTGAGTTTAAAAAATGCAGAAAAAATAAAGAAAAATACTGGCGAAGGTTTGATGAAAATCGGTCAAATAATAAAAGAGTTATGAGTATTTAAAGTTTTGGATTCGTGACGTCACATGCGAACAGCTGCCCATTGGTCATGTAATAAATATTTCATATATTCGCATTTTTTTTTACGTTCCACAATAAATTAATATTGTTTCTTTTCAGAATCTAGTATTGAATAACATTTCTGACAATATATCAAATGCACAGATGAAAATATTCTAAATTTTTTGAGAAAACTGTATTTTATGGAATATTTATCACATTACATAATGGAGGAGCTGCTCGCATGTGACGTCACAAAATCAAAACTTCAAAAGTCCATAACTCCGTTATTCTTTAACGGATTTTGTCCAAACTTTCGCCAATATTTTTCTTTATTTTTTCTGCATTTTTTAAACTCAAGTAATCTTCGGGGTGAACTTTCCCTTTAAAAACTGCTCTCATATTTCAAATATGAATTCAAATAGTTCACAACTTTGCATTGAATTTCCAATTCCACATGTTTGTGTAGTGCCATGTTCCAGTACCAGCATTATGGGCTTGTTTGTAGCATTCAAACCAATCCTGCTTAATACAGTCCTTTCAAAGCAATTTTATACTGCTTTACAGTCCTTTTATAGCAATACTGCATGACCAATACATAATATCATCCCTGAGATTGGAGTTCCCTGGTGTTTTTTTTTTTTTTTTTTTTTTTTTTTGTGTGTGAAGTGAATTGTAGAAATAAAATTGAGATAACTGCACTGCACACATAATGAGATTGAGACCTACATGAATGGCAACAGGTCAAGTTACACATACATATATATGACAAATAAGGAAATCATCATCTTCAAAGAGACAGGTTCACCCGCAATCTGTTTGTTTAACGACTCAATCTAAAGGTGTCTGCTGTTTCTTTCGGGAAGCCGTCAGTTATGCCAAGTTTGCTCAGAGTGTTATTCAGACCTTCGCTTCAAATTATGCCCCAAATAGTGCACTTCCTTGGGTTGGTGAACTTGAACGATTAACCTCTGCATGAACCTGTGTGCTCGGTGAAAACCAACTTACACAGGAGTGGCAGCCTTGCCTGATTGTATCGCACAATGTTCATTAGGAAGACCTAATTTAGAGCAACTTGTTAATCAATGGGCAATACCACAAATATTATAAATCTTTACACCCAACTTCCGGCCACGTCTGGTTTTTCATGTCTCACCTTGACGTGACCGTCGTTCCAGTGAAATTGCATGAGTGTCCATGTGCTTTTCAATTGTTCTACCAACTCTGCAAGGGATATGGAAATTTGCTAGGAGTTGGTGATTCTGTCACAACAAGTGCTCACTAAAGTGCAAATCACCTTGAATAGGTAACACAATCTCTGCCTGTTGAGTCAGGAACTGTTTGAAAGGGGGTCTCTCTGCATGGCAATCAGGCCCTTCAAACAATCCATGCCAGTCTTGAGTTTTCACAATCAATTGTACCTATCAGGAGGCCTGTATGTATGGGTTTAGAGGAGGTAAGCAAACTGTTTTACAAGGTAAATTTACTCAAGAGTTGGGTGTCTGATTAATGATGCATTGGGTATACAGTCTTAATGTAAACAAGACAAGAGCTGAAGAACAACAAAGAGTTTGTACAATCCAGTACCGGCGCAAATTTGACCTGTATTTTGTGAAAAGTGTATCAAGTGTTTGTACATGCAACTCAAGGTGTTATCATGTTTTTATGAAGATAAATATATTGATAAACAGTATTGTTTATCAATATATGAAAATTATCATGTCTGGCGATCATGAGCGTCATGTTGTGACGCTCCTGGCGCTCCAACATTATTACTCCGGTCATAGCTTAGTTGCCAAATACTCAGCGCTCTAGCTTATCGGATACCCATTTACACCTGGGTGGAGAGTGGCAAATATGGATTAATGTCTTGCCAACTCATACACTCATATTTGAATGTCTCCATACCATTACAAGAGTGATTGGGAACTATTTCATTATCCTATTGGGTAAGACAAAGGTATTTTTTCCTATACATTCCTTTTGTCTTGTACCTTACAATAATCTGTAGATAACCTCTATGTAGAAGAATAGGCATGGTTGAACTTGCAGGAAAGTGCATGACCTGTTTTTAGGTAGCACAAGGGGGGGGGGGGGGTGGTTTTCAGCATCAGTTTCAACTTTTTAATTTTGATAATTTTCACAGTCAGAATCCCACTTTCATTTTTGATAATCTCAGGGTAAGCGCATCGGTCAGAACCCCCCAAGAGGACAAAGAACTGTTTTTTGAATTGTGTATTGTTCCACGACAGAGAAAATCCTTCCTTTTTTTCTTGAACAGGAACTACGTAGATATCCTTCACAGTGGGAAAAAGCATATTTCATAGCTTTGATTTGGTACTCTTTCCTGTTAATGTAACATGCAGAATGGTAGAGTATGATAGGTGAAGATTACCATCAATAACGACAATACAACATCACACTTTCACTTCCTTCAAAGTTCAAATGTGGGCATGACCCGCTAGAACTTAGTTTCTTTGGCCCATTCACACAAGAGAACATATTTTATCTAGAAATGTGTAGACTTCATTACACCAGGTAGCAAAAGATAGTTCAGACTAGGTTATTGGCACCAATCACTTCTAAAGATAAAGTTGAGTTCTGGTCATGCAAAATAAATTGTGAAAGAAATTTGGAAAGGTTGATCATGTCTACATAAGGATTGGTGTATACTGTGAGGTTTTGCAATCGTCAAAGTGATAGGAAATTGACCAAATCTCGCTGAAAAGCACATGCACAGCACACAGAAATGGGTATATGGGACTGCATCCACATGTGATATGAATGTTCAGCCTGAACACGTGAACTATTTCCCATCGTATTTAGAATATTAGGGCATTTTAGGAGCACCCCTTCTCAGGGGACATTCTAATATGATGTTCTTCCAAACTGACATAAAATGTATAAGAAAGCTTACAAATTATTTTCACCTTTCCCAGAACTCAATTAACCATCTCTTTAAATATTTTGCTCTCACTGTTTTGAGTTGTTTTCTGGGGGGCATTTCATTAAGTGTCTTGTTGGTGATTTTTACTGACAAATTTGCTCGCAGCCAATCAGATGCAAGGATTTCAGTAGCTTATAACATTTACTAGTATCGCAACTTGTCATTGATGACCAGTTTTATGAAACAGGGCCCAGGTCATATTCTATGAAAATTGTACTTCTCTCCCAAATGAGTTTATTTGAGGGATATATTAAGTTTCACCCTTTCTCTGTACAGGTGTACAATGTCTGTGGTATGTAGGCTATTTCTAAGCCTGATAATGATGTTTCTCTTTTGCAAATGCTCCTTTTGTCTGAAAAGCTTGTGAAATACACATACAAGTTTAATATTGTACTGTTGTAGAGTGGACAAACTGCTCTAATTTCAAATTTCCCATTAAAGCTAGTGGCAGATCTGTTTAGCTTTAGGTTGGTTGAGGTCATCTTGCTGAGAGTCTTTGGCCCGAATTCACAAAACCATGTTTTAAACCTCTGCCGTGGACTGAAATAAGCATAAATAAGCTTATATAATATAAGCGCATTAATACTGTCTGCCCATTGGACAAGAGGACATGCTCGCACATACATGTACTACACTTATGGAAGTTTAAACCATGGTTTAAAATAAACCTCTTCCGTGAATTTGGGATTTTGTATGCAGACTACTGTACCAGCCATATTTGGATTCAAGTGACTCCTATCTGGAGTCTACAAACGCTTGCCAGCAGTGTTTACCCACAATGCAATGACCCAAGCCATTCAGCCAGCCTTTTTAGAGTGTAGACGGGTCAAGGTTAAGGCTTGTACATGTATGTAGATCATGATGACCCACTAATCAACCGGTCAAGCCGGTCATTATGTGAGTATTAGACCACAGATGGTTAGAATTGGGACACTGATTTGCCCATTTTTCTCGCTTTCTTATTGATTAATCACGGAAGACAGATTTTGGACAAAAATCTGTGCCAATTTAGGTCTTAGTTCCTTGTTGATTTTCAGAATCTTGGAATCTTCCAGATATTTTCCTGTAGTGCTTTTATAATGAAAAATAAACCTTTCCAAATTCTGAGTTTTATTTGTGAATGAAAATTAATACAATCAGGGCTGATAGTGATACAGACGATATAAAATAAGGGAGAAAAAGAAAAGGAAAGTAGAAGAAATGTTTAGACTTGCCGAGATGTACATATTTTGTAGAAAGATATGGGCAAGCATACAGCATACATGTACATAGGCCTATTCCTAAGTTCAGATTGGGAAAATATCTTATATGAAACTACGTACATATTGGGAATATATATAATTGTTCTTATGTTTGAATATCCTTTCAGCAATCCTTTCAGCAAAAGGTATTAGAAAATTAGAGAAAGGAGAGAGGAGAGGGAGAGGAGGGGGGGGGGGGGGGAGAGGAGGGAGTGGGGGAGGAGAGAGAGAGAGAGATAATAATATATAAATAGATGAATAGATGAATAGTTGAATTAACAATTGAAGTTAAATTGGAGGGGAGGGGCTGGCAAGGAATTTAATTCATTGGAACAAGACATATGCCTCTGGAGTGCCAGTACTTGTATGTCAGGGACAAGGTTATTCCTATTATGATTGTCCAAGTTTAATATGGTCAAGGATTTGGACCGAGCAAGATAGTTGCGTCATCCTCGTGCCATTGACCGCTGATCTCAAAGCCATTGTCATGATTTTATGCTCTTTCTCTACAGAGAGAGAGATAATAAGAGATAGAGGCTGGAGGTTACCTATCAATAAGCATTCATATTGAACTCTTTGCCATTCTGTGATAGGAAAAGTAGCACACTACATGTATGTTGTCAATAAGTTGAAGGTCTGTAGTTAGTTACCAGTGCACCATACATGTTTACTTGTAGTATTCATAGGTTGTAGCTATTCTTTAATGAAAAAGTTGTCCACAACTTCGTTAATAAGCTGAAGGTCTGTTGGTATTGCTATACTTAAGTGCACCATACCTGTGTTACTTATAATATTCAAAGTGTGTTGAGATTTGTTAGTGGAAAACTCGTAAACAATGTCAACAAGTTGAAGGTTGCCATTCCTGTTGAGCTCATGGTATTCATAGTTATTTTGCCATTCTGTGAGAGGAAAAGTAGTTTGCAATGTTGCCAACAAGTTGAAGGTCTCTCATTATTTTCAAGGGTAAATAGTATTCGTAGTTGTCATTGTATGATCAGAAAATTGTTCCACAACTTTGCCAGTGTAAGTTAAAGGTCTGTTGTTATTGACAAGTGCATCATACATGCGTCCTTATGGTATTCATAGGTTGTTGTGATTCTGTTAGTGGAAAACTGGTAAACAATGTTAACAAGTGAAAGGTCTGTTGTTATTTTCAAAAGTGCCATACTTGTTGGCCTCTTAATATTTATAGTATGTTGTGATTCTCTGATAGGAAAAGTCATTCACATTGTTGTCCAAAAGTTACAGGTCCATTGTTATTCGAAAGAGCGATATACCTTTTTCCTGTTTTATAGTATCTTGCCATTCTATGACAGGGAAAGACGTACATAATGTTGTTAACAAGTTGAAGGTCAGTCTGTTATTTACAGGTGCATCCTACATCCCTGCCGGTAAAAGAATACAGTGTCCCACATTGTGTTCACAGTGTGAAATCATCTTCACACTGTTAAATTTGAGCGTTTTAACATTGTGAATCACATCTTCACATTGTGAGTGAGTAAATTCACACTGTGAAATTGAACATCACTATGTGAACTCTCTGTGGTAAACCATACTGTAGAGGTGTCCACAGTGTAAAATCATCTTCACACTGTTTAATTTGAGCGTTTTAACATTGTGAATCACATCTCCACAGAGTCGACTATGTGAACACACTGTGAACACACTGTGGGACACACTGTGAAATTTGCACTTTCCAGCAGGGATGTGTACCTGTTCACCTCATAATAGACATCATTCACAGCCTTTCTTTCATTTGATAAGTAGCATACAATGTAAGTAATTCAATAAAAAGATGCTGAAGGACAAGTTGAAGGTCTATTGTCTCATGTCTCTCTATTTGCCAAGTTTGTAGAGTAAATCACTCTGTGACTGCGGACATTGTTAAAGGGAAATCCAACCTTAATAGCAAGTTGCTCTGAAAGAAAGAGGAAAAATCAGAGAAGCAGATTGATGAAAGTTTGAATAAAATCGGACAACGAATAAGAAAGTTATGAATTTTTGAAAGTTGGGAATTTACACATATGGGAATTTCAAATTGGCCGAATAGGTACATTTATTGTTACTATGATGTAGTGGTGGACAACTCCCCCATTTGCTCCAACACACAAAATGACTAAATGTAATTTTTTTCAAAATGTATTACTCAGTAGGATTTTTTCTTTAATGAGGACCTACATGTATAACAATATGTTATTTCCAATATATTTTGAGTACGGCCCCAAAGGTAAAGACGCTTCGGAGAAAACTGCAAATTAATGATATTTCTGTGTGCGACAAATGGGAGAGTTGTCTGCATGTATGTCACACTTGACTGCCAATTTGAGATTCGCATAGATGTAGTGATCTCATTTTTAACTTGGGGTTAAGTCAAAGGTAATTAAGTCATTTCACAAAGGGCAGTTATACATGTATGTCTTACCGGTACTTTCTTGAGAGCCAGAAAGGTGTTATCTGTATGCTAGCTCTCTGCAGATGATAGTAGTAGTTACTACCAAAAACTACCAAAAACCACCAAAAATACCATTTTGCCTTAATGATATTGATGACACAATCACAAAGGCTCAAGAAATCAACCTATGGCAATTTCAGTAGCCCAACACTTCATCTTTTGAAGTATACGAACATCACATTTACACATTACATGATTCAAATATGATTTCTAAAGGCATACAAGAGCAGATTGAAATCCCTTCAGTTGAGAAAGTTTGAGTTAGAGTAGTGCAAAACTTTATAATGTATTTTGCTGTCTTTGTGCTGTTTTGTACAGGATGTCAATGGAGTCCATTGTTGTGCTATGTAACAGGAAGTTGACGTGCATCGTAGAGGTCATTGATATTTACAGATGATTTTTAAGGTCATTAGGATATGCCCAGTTGCTAAGGGCAACCAAATTTGTTAGACTTACATGTACAATTGCAATTTCATTATGACAAGATGTACTTTTTGCTTGTAATATACTGGAAATGAAAAAGCAAGGAGATGCTACATGTACTTGCCAATTACTGAAATTATCCAAGTCTTTCTGCTTGATTTGAAAACCATTTGTTTTCAACTATTGTCTAGAAAAACATACATGAAATGTCTTTATTTGTATAAGGCTGAAATAAAATTTTGTTTAGAATGTTTTTAATGGATTAAGTTTATTTTGCAAGTACATACTTCTAATTGTGTTAAGAGAATGGCCACTATGCAAGTGTGCATGGATTTATCCTATCTCAACTCACTTGTAGTGTACTTGGAGATATTTTAAAGTAAGATAACTGCCCAAAATTCTCACTTGTAGTTTTGTAATTGAGGAGAGGGATGACAAAAGATTTGTAAACTATAGACAGTCCAGGTTACACACATGCACATGCACTCCTATCACTTGAAGAAAAATGAATTGTCCTGAACATATGAACCCCCCCAAAAAAAAAAGAAAAAGAAAAAGAAAGAAAACAAACCATAAAATGAAAGTGAAGGAAGGCCTATAAACTTTTTAAATTAATTTCCTAACCTGACTAATCTATTTCTTTTCTGAGGGATTGTCTCAACTCTATGACTGTAACAATGACATTGACCAGGAGAAAACCATGTCAGTATCATTCTCCTCATAAATCATATTGAATGGAAATTAATTGCATCGTCGTCCAAGGAAGACTTATTCATCAAGCGGAAGCCTTAGCTGAATATCTCTCTCTATCTTTAGATTATTTCAGAGTTCACGGCATCTCTATGATCCTGACGAAACTAATTTGAAGGGTCAGGTTGCATGATGTCACAGGGTTTGGGGAGCAATGCATTTCTTAACGGTTCTTCTGCTGTATACTCTAGGAATCTATGTCAGTGCCATGACACCGTTGCTGCTCCAAGAAGCTATGAACCATTAATCTTAATTATTCCAAGGACTTTATATGTATAGACCTAAAGTATGATGGAGAATGGTGAGCAGCTCTGAAATAGATGAGCAAATCTTCCAGATAAAAGGAAGGACAGGTCAAATCATTTTTTTTTTTTTTTTGGTCATTAACCGGAAACCCAGAGTTTTATTCACTCGATGTTCATAGAAATTTGGATTGACCGACAATTAGGCCATTGTTAAAAATTTGGCTTTCATTTAGAAGAAAATTATTATTTATGTTTTCTTTTTCCTTTAGTTTAAATTACACAGATCATTATGTTTCTATGACATATTAGCTTCCATAATCTATGTATTGAAGTCATGGCATTTCTGACGTACAAAGCAGAATGACATTTTTTCACTTTGAATTAAAAATAATGTTTATGGAGTAATTGTCACAGTATAGTGTGACCAATGCTTCTCTCCTTATTGAATGGCTGAAAAGAGAAAGATAAAGGGGAAATAGAGAAAAAGGGAAAGAAGAAAGGGATGTGAAAAGCAGATGATAGTAGGACCCCCTCCCATGCCCCCCCCCTCAGTTTGAATTGAATGTCACAGCATATGTGGCCAAAGGCTTGACCTTTGTTAATGAGGTAAAAAAAAAAAGTAAATAATTCCTTGAATATTTGACTTCAGTTGAAAAAAGAATTCATTACTTGCTGCAACATATGGATATTTTTTAAAGGTTTTTACTAAATAGTAATTATCTCAATTTCAGTTCTTGACCGCCAACGTTCGAATCATCCAAAGAGTCCTTGGAATCAACCTTTGCATGTTTGACATTAGAGGATATATAATATTAGATTGATTGGAAGGAAAGATTGTAGTACATTTTGATTTCTGAAGGTCTTTATTGCCTCCAACTTTTGCCATTGGGTCACTGTCTCAAGTTAGGAGAGAGAAGTCAGGTTCACACGAAGGGGGCTTAACTTAAAGTTTTGCTTGTAGTTTCAAAACTTTAAGTTAACTTGTAGTACAAGATAACTACATGTACAAGAGTTATCTTGTAGTTTCACACCGTATGAACGGACTCATAGTTTCGGAACTTTAAGTTCACTTGTAGTTCTAGAACCACAAGCAAACTCATGGTTAATGCCGAAACCACGAGCAGTGGGTGGTCCTCCGTTGCAGTTTCAGATCGTGTGGACATAATAAACTTTAAGTTTCGCAAGCTTGTAGTTCACGATGACCTCTCTGCTCATGTTAAACTTCCGGATCATACCCTTCGCACGAATTATGCACACAGGATCTGTATGTGTACTATACACACAATCTGTAGTATCTACCTCCGGTGTTAACAACAGCGATCACTCAACTTGTAGTTTCAGAACAACGAGCATCGTTGTTTTGGGCCCATGTGAACCCTCATTGTGGTTAGTGAGTCGTTGTTTCGTTAACTTAAGTTTCGCAAACTTAAAGTTTCGAAACCACAAGTCCCATATAAACGTAGCTAGAGAAAGCTTCACTGCATAATTGCTCATACTTTATAGTCTACTCCTTCTAGTAAAATATAGGGTAAGTGGCAAAAGTTGCTGGTAATATTGACTTTCAAGTATCATGGCTACATGTACGCCTCATTAAATCTTTATCTTCCTCTACATAACAATCCTTACAAATATTCTGAAAGCTAGTGTGGGTAATTATCATCTTACCATGTCAAAGAGTCAAGGTTTATGATACTGTACCCAAGGGAGGATTAGCTAACCATTACAGCTCAATGATAACAGTTATGGTAATATTGACCATCAGAAAGCTATGACGCAGTGGAATCAACCTCTTCCTCAGAACTAATCATTACAAATATTCTGAAGTCACAGTAAAGTAGTTATGTCCTTTTCCGTGTCAAACTGTCAGAGATTCCTACCCTTGGCCTCTAGAGGAATGGCTGCCTTTTACAGCTCAATGATAAGTTATGGTAATATTGACCATCAGAAAGCATGGGCTATGACCGCATTGAAATGAACTTCTTCCTCAGAACTAATCCTTACAAATAATTATTCTGAAGTCACAGTAAGTAGATATGTCCCCATGCCATGTCAAACTGTCAAGGATTTCTACACTTGAACTCAGGAGAGGATTGTTGACCATTACTAGCCAATGAAGAAAGTTGGTCAATGTGACCAATATGATGGAAGTCGTGGTCAAGTTGACCAACAGAAAACACGGATTGTGACATTTTACAATGTAGGTTACTTCTTCTTCTTCAAAAACAATTCTTACAAATAGACTAATTATCTCCTTTTCGTGTCAAACTTTCAAGGCAAGAATTTGCTGAACAGTTAGCAGTGGTGACAGAAATTGTGATCTAACTGACCAACAGAAAACATGGGTTATAATGACATTTTCCAATGTAGGTTATTTCTTCTCCAAATAACTAGCGATAATTATCTCTTTTTAGTGTCAAACATTCAAGGGCAGAATCACTGACCATTAGCAGTGATGATAAAGTTGTGGTCAAATTGACCAACAGAAAACCTAGGCTGGGATATGTGCCAGTGTTGGCTACTTTTTCCTCAAAAACAATGCTTAGAAGTTCATTATATTATCTCCTTTTAGTGTCAAACATTCAAGGTTTTAACTCATTTATTTGATTAGCATTGGTCAAGGCAATGGTCAAATTATGCTCTGCTCTGAACTGTCCAGTTTCATAAATGTATTCAAATGGTAGACATATGCACAGCCTACCTCCTCTACAGTGGTCCTTCTTGATGATACAGGAGCTTGTATGAAGTGTACCCACCATATCAACAACTTCTGAATGCATTGGTGTTTTTTTTTTTTTTGTCTCTTGAAATGCAGTAAATTGTTCATCGTTTGGCATTTTAATGGGTACCAATATTTGTGAGAGGTTATATTGTGCCCATGTGAGATTTTCTCTAAAATTCCAACTTCCAAGGCAACGAGGGTACTAGTAATACACTTTAGATTGGACTGTATATGGGATTTCACAAGACATTTTGCACCTTTATAATCATTTAGAATATTAGATTGTTCTTGTTGAAAATTGAAGACCTGAGTTTATGTAGTCACGGTTGCATTCACCTGTGGATTGATGGATGAGATTGACCTTTGCAGTTATGTGACCCAGTTTTTCATATTTGTATAATTTGAGAACATGAAGAGACATTCCACCTCACATTGTTACTTCACACAATAGACCATTTGTTTAAATGCAAAGAGACTATCCTAAATATCCCTTTTGCATGCATGTAGAGTCCTTGTCCTGCATACATGTATTTGACTTTAAGGAGAATGAAACCCTGGGGGAAAAATCCATTTTAATGAAAAGATAGGATAGAGAGAAGCAATTTTTAAAAAGTTTCATCAAAATCGGTTACGAAGTGAGAAAGTTATGAAAGTTTGAAAAGTCTCAATTTACTTTCTGTGGTGATCCTCAAATTGGCAATGTTGCTTCAAAGTGACGGGGTTAGTAGTATAACTCTCCATATGTTTTGTACACAAAATGTCATATTTTCCCCATTATCTCGCAGGTGCAGCTTGTCTCCTTAGCTCAAGATATATCATGGGAAAATGTATTTGACACAACATATGTTGTTTTCACAAAAAGACAAGCAGCATCTTTAGAGATAATGGAGAAAATATGACATTTTGTGTACAAAACATGTTGAGAGTTGTACTACTAAACCTGTCATTTTGAAGCAACATTGCCAATTTGAGGATCGCCATAGAAAGTAAATTGAGACTTTTCAAAATTTCATTTCGTAACCGATTTTGATGGAATTTTAAAGAAATTGCTTCTCTCTATCCCCTCTTTTCATTAAAATGGATATTTCCCCAGGGTTTCATTCTCCTTTAATAACTATATTCCTGTTTACAAGTAGACCTTCTAATTCAAGTTTTTTGTGTAAAAAATGAAAGTGGTTGAATCATTAGTGGTGAATCTATCTTAAACTGGTTATAAAAGATTGAGGACATTTTGGAGGTTCTGGCCATAAGATATATGCCATTTGGGTTTTCAAAGGGGGGGGGGGGGCACAGGCCGGCTGTGCCCCCACCCCATCTGCCTGTGACCTCAGCGGCAATTGCTCAAACAAATAACCAAAAATCAACATACTTGGCTTGCCTGACTTGGCAGTCATAAGTTTTACTTGTTTGCCCCAGTATGTTGCCCCGATATAAAACAAAGAAAGTTCATTTGCCACATCTACATTAAGTTTAAATTAAATTGAAAGTTGACACTGTCAAGGGTAGGACTGGGTTATTATTCGTCAGAATGATTAAAAAATATCATTTTTATGACGCTGTCATTGTTTCCACTGAATGTCATATTTTACGGTTTGTGCGGGTATTCTATCCTAATTTAGTTTTTTATGTTTATGTTGTGGACCTAGATTAGATTCAAGGATTATTGTCTTCGGACCAACTAGAACTTGATGAGCAGGGGATGGTGTACATGTATTTTTAAGGGAAGGGAGTAGCTATTATTAGTCATAGCAATTAAAAAAGATATGATTTTATGAAGCTGTCATTGTATCCATTGAATGTCAAATTTTACAGTTTTGTGCAGGTATACTGTAGATATATCCTCACTCTACCCTATTTCAAACAATGGTTGTGACTTGGACCTAGTTTAGATTCAAGGGTCATTGTCATAGGAGGATCCAAGAATTGATGAACAGGGGCTGGTGTAAATGAATTTTTCTAGATTGCCCAGGTACTATAGACCTAGTCTAGTTCTGGACATATGTACCTGGTAATTATTTTGTCCGTAAAATGCTGTGAGTGTGCACCCAAAGTAGAACCAGGAAGGTGGAGGAGAGACGGTGCGAGAAAGTGAATCAGTGGACCTCGCACCGTCTCTCTTCCATCTTCCTGGTTCCAAGTTGGGTGCACGCACACAGGGTTTTACGGATAAAATAATTACATACAGCCAGAACTAGACTACTATACATGTAGACTAGGCCTGAGTCATAACGTTTTTTTTTTGACCGGTGCCCGCCGGTGATTTTTCGGCGGAGACCGGCGGACCGATGAAATTTCATGAAAAAATATGCGGTGCAAAAAAGCTGCATATAACGCGCCGCCCGCATCGGGAAAGTAGCATGTTTTTTATTTTTGAAGAGGGAAAACATGAGAGATCTTAAAAGAACATAATATTTATATTACAAGTAGGCTTGAGTCATAACGGTTTTCTTTTTTTGACCGGCGTCCGCCGGTGATTTTTCGGCGAGACCGGCAGACCGTTGAAATAAAGAAATACCGGTACATAAAGAAATTCAGTGTTAATGAAAGACTTTGAAAATCAACCAGTTTAAGAACTAAATTCCCTCATCTATATTAGAACTTTCTCATGATATTAAATTTCAAACCATTAATCAACCAAGTGGGACTATGGAAATAAGATTACCGAGCAGGATTTCTCAATTTTCTTGCTTGAATTTATCGGCCCGTAACATGATGATATTGTTGCATTCTGTATACGTGTATGGGCGCTGCCATCTTTTATCTGTTTGTTTGCAAACTCGTAATTACTCCACTAGAGTTAGCCTGGAGTTAGCGCCATCTCGGGGCAAGGTGCGCAGAATCGTACCAGCAGCGCTCACACAGAATTCAACAATAATATACGGGCCGATAAATTCAAGCAAGAAAATTGAGAAATCTTGCTCGGTGATCTTATTTCCATAGTCCCACTTGGTTGATTAAAGGATTGAAATTTAATATCATGTGAAAGTTTTAATATAAATAAGGAAATTTAGTTCTTAAAACTGGTTAATTTTCAAAGTCTTTGACACTGTGAATTTCTTATGTATTTCTTTATTTCATCGGTCCGCCGGTGTGCATGAAATTGCACCGGTGACCGGCTGCATCGGTCGGGCGCTGGTGGACCGACCGACTCGACTCAGGCCTAATGTAGACCGTGTCAAGAGTCTCCACCAAAATCGCACAAATCAATGCAACATAGCATAAATAATAAGACTAGAGCCGGCGTAAATATTCAGATTTGAATGACGAGCGCCCCTAAACCTAAAAAACAACAACAACAACATGTACAAGGTTTATTGATATTGTTTTCATCCCTTATTACTGGGGGGGGGGGGGGTGATTGTTTCTCTATGCAATTTGTATCCCTTCAAACAGTGGGGGGGGGATTGTTTCTCTTCGCAATTGACATTATTTTGTGGGCATGTGTAGATGTGCAGCCTTGTGACCCATTTGTTGACTTCAGCAGGTATCAAGACATCCTTGAATTGTCGACAAAACATGTAGACCGTAAATGTTTACTAGGCTGTAGGTCACACAATGAGGACAGTCACATTTCTCCAGAACACGTGCTGATATTACATAATCATGATAATGAATTTTAGGAAAACAAACTTTTAACTGGGTCTAGTTCTTTACCAGCTCTATTCTAAGGTAATGTAGAGTTTTGGTAAACCCTCAAAAACTTTTCGTCAGATTTATTGGATTTTTGTTGATAAATAGCAAGATACTAGCAATAAGACAGAGGAAATGGATAGGACATATACTACGACATGATGGCCTAATGATCAGAGTCATGGAAGGTCGTCTCCTTAGAAAGAAGTCCAAAGGAAGACCTCGCAAAGGCTTCTTTGATGATATCATTGCAGACTCTGGAGTAGTAGGGTACGGATATGTGAAACAGATGGCTCAAAATCGTAGCAGTTGGAAAGACTTTTGCTCTAGAAGTTAATTGGGTCACTAAACCTGTCACTTTGACAGACCACCATTGATGAATAGCAGTATGAAGATGCTGTGAAGATTTCACGTCCTAAAGTTGCATATTAAACAAATGAGAAGCAAAAATTAATTTAGGTGCCATGTCAGGGATATAAACTCCCAACAACTTCAGCACTGTAAACCATACACACGTTCGAAACCTACACACCGTGACACACATGCTACCTCTGTGCGAAGCCTAGACCCCGTTCTCATTACAAGAAATAGAGCGCTCTAGCGCGCCACCTCTAAGGTGAGAACGCGGCGACATCGTTCCGGTGCGCTCCATGGCGGTCCACGGCGATCCCAAACCAGACCACGGCGATCCCAAACCGGACCACGGCGATCCAAACCGGACCACCTCTGGAGGGTGGTCCACGAGAGAGAGCGTGATCTAGAGCGCGCCTATTCTCAGTTTACTGTACGGAGAATGCTAAGATAGATCGCTCTACCCTCTGCAGGTGTGAACCCGAGGCGTGCCAGTGGGGTGCCAGTGGACCTCCCTGGCGCGCCCCACGATGGAGCGATCCACTTTCCAATCTAGTAATGAGAACGGGGTCCTAGAGATCATTGTGCGGGCAGCCGTCATGGTTGAAAGGTCCTTGCATAGGGCAGTATATTGCCATATCTAGTGTTCCTTACGTATATTTATGGTAAAATTCAACGGAAATCATTGATGGCATATCAAATGATCTCGTACAAATGTATTTTGATACATGGAAAACAAAATGAGACTGTTTAACCCGTTTCTTTCCAATTTCCTTTTTGCTATCAAAACTGTACATGAGTAGACGATGCATAGTGGTAAGAAGAAAAAACCCCAACAATATAGGCCATACTAGGTAAATTTTCTAGCTCTTTTCTTTGAATTTTAGGTTATTGATTATTTTGCAGAGTAAAATTATCAACATTACATAATACTATGCCGAGCAGATGGGGACTTACAGTGAAAATTGTATATAAAGAATGCTCATGGGAGACAAGAAAAGCAGTCTTTATGAGCGGGTGGTCTTTATGTACAGGTTCCTTTAATACATGTTTCAATGGGAAACACTGTTCAAGGGTAACAAAAATTGTGGTCTTTATAGACAGGTGGTCTTTCTGTACAGGTGATAACTAAAGTAGTTTTGACTGTATTATGCACTACATGTAGGCCTTTATAACAAATGAATATAATTATCAATTTTTGTAGTTTTGGAAACTAATAGACAGTGAGCCTACGAGGTACAAAAGGGTAGTAAGGGAATTGGTCCTTTATGTGTGTCTTGGATTTGGATTTTACAGTGATTGTGAAAAATGGCTTCTAAGGAGGAAATTTGCTGTCCCTGCAAGCCATCTGAGTGAAGGGATGTCCTCAATTACCCCCATTTAAACACCACCAAACAAGACCCTTCCAATTTCAATAGAAAGAGGAACATTTTTATTATTGGCTGATCAGTGCTGTTGGCATGACAAAGGTTACATGGTCAAGAAACAAAGAAGGGGTCAGTTGATGGTTATTTTTAGAAAGTTCACACCAGACACAAGACCAGATGATTGAGGAACTGGTCAAACTATTCTTAAACTTCAGACACCATATGTGATTATCAGTATTGAAACAGATTCCCTGGAAAAATAAAGGATTGTAGACAAGCAAAAAAAAGAGGCAGTTATGAAATAGCAAAATCTTCAAGAACATGTATGGCTCAGTTAAACAGTGATCTAAAATTTGCTCCAAGCTTTATTGTGTCAGAATAAGCAGTGGCGCAAATCCATTTTGAAATTGGGGGGGGGGGGGGGGGGGGGTCACCACATGATTTAACTTTTGTACCTGTCCGAAATGTCTGAAATTTTTTTTTCTGACAACCCCCCCCCCCCCCAAAAAAAAAAAAAAAAAAAAAAAGATGGTTATCACATTTTGGGGGTTTAGTTTTCCTCCAAAATTCTCTGACAAGCAAAAAAAAAAAAAAAAAAAAAAAAAGGTTATCACATTCTTTTGGCTCTAGTTTTCTTCCAAAATTCTCTGACAAGCAAACAAAATCCCCCCCCCCCCTGGATTTGCGCCAATGAGAGTAAGGCCAATGTGGTAAGGGCTTGGGTCCCTTACATTTTGCAAGGTTGACTGTGAATGTGATTGGAATTTAGGGTTTGGTTTGGGTCAGGAGTACGTTTATACTTACTTTGCGAGGGCAGAATGAGTGTTTTGAAATGCTCATTTAAATTGCAGTTTCACGGGGTACTGTTTATACTTCTTTTCTCCAGGCGAATTCGAGCTCTGCGCCTGGTTTCGTATGCTACTAGTTTATATGACGTCATATAAACGTGTTTACAAATGATTGTACATTTATGCTTCCCCAGAAACCGTGTTTTTGGAGTAACGACAATTCAAAATGCACCTTTTTGTGAATTTTACATCAGCAATTTAAATCGACGATTATACGAAAATGACTGTAGACGCAACCATGTTTTGAACTAAACATGTTGCAAAAGGCTCATTCTGGCCTGCAAAATGGGAGCATAAATGCACCCGTAGATAGGCTAAAGAGTTATTGTACAGGGTTGAAGTTGAAACTTGGGTTAGTGATAGAAACTGAATGCAGAGCAACTGTTGGCAGAGCAGGTGCAAAATGATTAGACCTATGTAAAACAGAGGTATAAAGTACATGTGTACATGAATGTCATATATATCTGGTGAATGACTTGGAAAATATGGTATGTTTATACAGACTAGCTTCAATTGACCCACATTAATATCAGCCAATGCATGATTAAGGTCAAAGCCAGGTCAAGAGGTCAGTTTGTATTGGCTTGTACTTGGGACTGGGTGATTGTCCACTGGAGGTGCCCTAACATGTCTAACGAGATGCATGTTTGTTTGCAAAATAGACAGTATTGGTCTTACAAAGGAGTTCCTTGGTCCGACACATCGATCTGTAGGCCTGTACTCCATCTCCAATAGGACTGTTCATTTTGATTCGTGTTACAAAAATTGAAGAAAAAACATGGTGCAAAGCAGAGGAAGAAATTTATATACCATGCATTATGAACTTTGTAGGTTTGCATGGTGGAGTTTATAACGTGGAGAAGGTTTACGGTTCACCATGTGTAGTTAGAAGAAAGGAAATATGGAAATTGAAATAGAAAGACAAGAAAGGATGAGAAGAGGAAAATAGAGGTATTCTTTCTTGAAATTGAGTGAAGTCCTGAAAAGGACTGTAAACCAGATGAGATGAGCTGAATGTGGCTTGAGTAGCGAAGGTTTGAGTAGTAGCAGGTTGAAGTGAAGAGAGCATTATTACAAGTTTTATATGGTAAGCATGATCAGAAAAGTTCATCACCATTGTTGAGCTTCTTTAGAATCCTGTGAAAAAGGACAAAATGGGCGGGGCAAAGATTCCAGCGACACATGGAAGTATACAGTGGAACCTCATTATAACAAACTCCTTGGGAAAACAAAATACAAAGGAGTGGGAACAGTGTTTCACAAGAGTTTGTTATAAGTGTTCTTTATAACGAGGTGCCACTGTACTAAAAAAAAAAAAAAATGCAGTATTCATGATTGACCTCGTACATGGAACCTATGTGGCGACCAATCATGACCAATACCAGCAATTAAATCCCAAGTTAATTGATATCCTCTTGTTAACCCTTCTCATCCCCCTCTCTCTATCTCTCTCTCCTCCCCTCTTTCTTTCTCTCTTTTTCCCTTTCCCCTCCACCTCCCTTGTTATCATAATTAATGTATGAACCTGTTATTTTTATTTTTAATCAGGAGGATTTTCCAAGGGAAGAGCAGTAGAGGAAGAGAGCAAGTGATAACAAGAGAACTCATTATTAGATATACATGTACATGGAGCAAGGTCAGGACATTGCACAAAGGTTAGTTGTTCATATGTATTTTTTCAAAAACAAACAAAACAAACTATTATTTAGAGAAAAATAAAGGAATTAGACAACCTTCCACCCCCGTCTCTCAATGAAAATTTAGTTTGACTGAGAGTCGAGTTCGTAAAGTTTCTCTCTCCCTTTCTTTGAATGATTGAAGAGGAGTGGTTTTAATATCTGGTAGCCATCATGAGAAGGGATAACATGAGTTCTAAACCACACTTTATTAAAATCATTTTTGTGGAAAGGAAGACAATGTAGTCTAAGAAGGAAAAGGAAAGGAAAGTCTGAGGATGTGAATCCAGGTCAGATTTACAGGTGCATAATCTCTCCCCCCCCCCCCCCCCCACCACTTGCCACCATGAAGTTGTCTTATTTAACCCTTTCAGGACAGGGATTATTTAGGGGCTAAATTGATCTCATTTTGTTCTTTAAATTGGCAACAATAATATTTTTCTTTCAGTGCTAATTGCTTCTAAAAAGGTGTAATGTCTTTATAAAAATATACATGGTTAGAAATTCGTCAAAAAGTTGAAAAAATTGCCAATTTTGATGAAAAACAATGATTTTGAACCTCTTAATGTGTTACCAATTTAAGGATTTTAAAGCTTATTGTCATTTTTAAAATTCCTAGCATCAAACGCAGTATGGTCATGCAACAAAAATGGACATATTGTGTGTAGAAATTTTTGCTCTTTCTACTCATGCATCTGGTATATTTTTTAGAGCTCTGAATCAAAAGTTATTGAGCCAAACCACAAAATGTGGTCAGTTGTCCTGAAAGGGTTAACATACTGTGAGTTTTCATACATTTGTGAATAATATATCATTTAAAAAACAAATATGAAATTAGTCAAATAGCTACTTAGTAAGGGTTTTATGTACATGTAGCTTGGGCCTACAAGTGGGGAGCTTGGACTAGGCCCAAGATTTCTTCCCCATCAAAACAACTCGATTACGTAGATTAAAGTGCATTTGCAAGGCAATCATGCTGTTTTCGCAGCTTACGCAGTTTAGACGTCACTCTGTTTCCAAGTTATTTGGTTACAATTTTATGGATAAACATCTGAAATCTTGCATTTTCAAGCAGATTCGACCTTTTTAGGTCATTTGAATGTTTTGGATCATAGATCATGGATCATAGCGGCTCACCAGACGTCTACCTATGGATATATTCTTTCCTTCATTAATACGTCTTTGGTAACTGACACCGTTAGAATGATGACGGTAGAGTGATGACGTAGAGTCCATTCCGCTCTGCAAGTGGTGTTTGATTTCCTGTCGAAGCTGTTGACATGTTTTTTTATCTCCAAGAGAAGTAAATTAAAATAAGTTAGTCCTATAGAGATGTTGGATACCAGTAATGGACTGGTATTGTGCCAGAATGCAAGAAGTTGCTTGTCTTGTTTTGTATTTGCTATCAGACGTCATTGGCATGCAATAGAATATACAAATATTGACTGCTCATGAGGATGATGGTGGAAATTATCACTTCCATTGTGATGTTCATACCGGCCCTTCTATAGAAGGGCCGGTATGAACACCACCGAGGGAGTGATAATTTCAACCACCATCCAATTACAGAGCAGTCCATATTTGTTTTATATACCTCATCCTTTTCATCCTTTTCATCCTCATCCTTTGCTAAGTCACTCGCCATGTTGAATTCTTATGCGCTGCGCATATATTGATAAACGTAGGCCTAGCCTAGCAACTCGCGAATGCGCTCTTAAAACCTGAACCAATTTTTGTTTATGTACGTGTGTGCAAAAGTCGCGGAGGGGTTACGCGTTCTATCACAGGGTTTTGGCGTTCTATCATTTGACCTTTGACCTTAGGTCAAATGATAGAACGCCAAAACCCTGTGATGCAATGATAGATCGAGATGCGCCGTGTCATGTGATATAGTTTTGACCAATCAGTGAATAAGAATCTATGTATGAGTTATATAATATACAAATAATTCATGTTTGCGAGTGCATTAGTGAATATGCACTGCACGAATGTTAAGTCACCATGGGATAATGAACGAGACTTGTTGAGTTTGTTATCCGTCTCATTGTGACTTCACTGAGTGAGCCACAAAACATGAATTATTTGTTTTATAAAATGGGTCAACAATACAAATATAAAGTAAAAAAAATTGGTTATAAACCCCATCAAAATCCCAAGAATCGCATAGTCAAGGAGGCCACCATTTGCTTCCCGTTATGACATCACATTAAAGTGATTGATTAACTTTGTGAAAAATTGTAAAATCAGCTCAAATGCCAGTGAATTGTGTGCAGTCCTCTAACTACATATATAATTAAGGATATGTGAAAGTATGAGAGAAAATGGAACCCGTTTACTATCCTAAAAAAGAGAAAATCGCGATCAATCGCTAGCGCAAGTCGCTCGGCTTCTTCGCTGCGCTGCAGTCACAAAAATCAAGCACCAGCGCTTGGCGATTTCAGAGCAGGTTTCCAGCCCGTACGGTATTCTGTGATGGAGCGAGGTATGCCAACCGTAAGAGTTCTTTAGGGTTCGGTGGTACTCTATCCCGACATCAATGTTCAATCGTAAATATCTTGATATATAAACGACCGATCAGCTTATAAAACTCAGGCGATTCCTGTCTGAGCTAAAGGTTTGCAATTATGATTACAGCATTAGCTGGAACAGTGATTTTTTTTGTCAATCCTGGGCAAAGTTAATCAATGCCTTTAAGCGCAGCCAAAAAGTATAAAGCGTGTCTCAGTGTGAGTATCAAAGTGCTTGCCATATACTTTCTGTATGAAACCATGTGCATTTCATAGCGTCTGAAGTTTGTACACGCCTGAGGTACGCATACATGTATACACATCTCAGCATCATCACTTTTTGAGGGGAACAATAGCGTCTGAAGTTTGTACACGCCTGAGGTACGCATACATGTACGCACATCTCAGCATCATCACTTTTTGAGGGGAACAATAGCGTCTGAAGTTTGTACACGCCTGAGGTACGCATACATGTATGCGCATCTCAGCATCGTCACTTTTTGAGGGGAACAAATTTCCACTGTCATGACAGTAGGAAAGAAAAATGCTCGGTCATGTGGTGTTATAACACCAATGAGAATGCCTCCATTATAGAACCCGCTTTATAATATTTCATTTTCATTGTTTACATTGGTGGAATGTGAATGATGATATAGCACCTGCCACCCAACTCAGATTTAGACCTACCTTGTTGTTGTTTTTGTTCTTGAGAATTAAAGTAGGGTAGTCCTGTACACATGTGAAAGTGTTTTCTCATACATATAATACTCAAACATAAGCCCCCTCCTCCCTCCTCCTAAATATAACACTAAACACGAACTTACAGTAATTAAAGCCTTATTTGCATCCAGTCATATCCTTTGACTGTATAGCTACGTTCATACAGGACTCGTGGTTTTGAACCTTTAAGTTAGCGAAACTTTAAGTTAACGAAACAACCACTCACCTGAAACAACGATGCTCGTTGTTCTGAAACTACTAGCTGAGCGATCGTCGTTGCTAACACCGGAAGTAGATACCACCGATTGTGTGTATAGTACACATACAGATCCTGTGTGCATAATTCATGTGAATGGTATGATCTTGAAGTTTAACATGAACAGAGAGGTCATCATTAACTACGAGCTTGCGAAACTCAAAGTTTATGCTGTCCACATGATGCGAAACTGTGACGGAGGACCACCTACTGCTTGTGGTTTCGGTGTTAACCATGAGCTGCTTTGTGGTTCTAGAACTACAAGTAAACTTAAAGTTTCGAAACTGCGAGTCCGTTCATACGGTCTGAAATTACAACATAACTGCAAGTTAACTTAAAGTTTTGAAACTACAAGCGAAACTTAAATTTAGCTCCCTTTCGTGTGAACCTCACTATAGAGTTTACCACCTTTCTGTCTTTCAGCACACAATTTGATACAAATTAATTAGATCCAGCATCAACAAGAGCTCAATTCTAAAATCGTAGTGACGTCAACTGTTCCCTTAAAAGAAAATCTTGAGCGGCAGACTTCCATGACTAGGCTCATTAGACACTGCAGAGATCATCATGTGGATGAAATGAATGTTAAAGTGAAAAATAGTCCAATGACGTCTATTTTCTATTTTAGCAGCATTTATAAGATATACATGTAAGTTTGAAGAAGGATGTTTTTCTTCTCAAATTTCCTACAAAGTTGTTATCGGGGTAGCCTATGGGTTGGGGGGGGGGGGCGATGTACTGGAGGAAAATCGGCCCTTTTCTCCAGTTTATTTTTAGCAGTGATCAAGAAAATTGTGATGTTTAGTCTTTTGAGAGAGAGAGAGAGAGAGAGAAGGAATAAGAGGAAAACAGAGAGTCTCTGAGAGAGAGAGAGAGAGAGAGAGAAGGAATAAGAGGAAAACAGAGAGAGTCTCTCAGAGAGAGAGAGAGAGAGAGACACACACACACACACACACACGCAGACACACGCACACACAGACAGACAGACAGATGGCAGACAGAGAAAGACAGACAGAGATGGATGTTCATACTGACCAGTGATAGAATGATATATCCCTGTCACACCATCACCAGAAAGACACAAAACTGAACAAAATATTACATCACCCCCATGGCCAAGTATCTATTGACCAGTGGTTGATTTGGAGCGTTTTTGGCCATGTGTGGCTGGGGTGTAAGGATGCATTCCAGCGGGGCTTTATTATAGAACCCTTCTAATTGGAGTATGAATGTTTAGAGGCAGGATGTCTCACTCTACTGTCTGGTCTGACTCACAGTCATCTACCTGTCTGTTGATAGTATCATCATGTTACCATGGAAACCATCTGACATTTTGCTTCATGTCTTCCCACTCACTTTCATGTCTGTCTCCCCCTCTATCTCTCTCTCTCTTTCTCTCTTTCTATTCCTTTGTCTCTACCTTTGTCTCTCTCTCTCTCTCTCTCTCTATGTTTGTCTCTGTCTCAATGTCCGTCTCTCCTTTCTGTCTCTTTCTATGACTCTCTGTCTGTCTGTCTCTCTCTCTCTCTCTCTCTCTCTCTCTCTCTCTCTCTCTGTCTTTCTTCAAATAGTACATACATGTACATCAAGATGAACTGTAACTCTTCCAATTCCCCATATATTAACATTATTGACTCCATGCAGGGATTGACACTAGATGGTTTTATCCTATTCAGCCTCTTTCAAAGGTTATCATTTACTTCAGAATTCAATATTTTTAGAAGAACCCACATGTTTACAAAATGTTAATGACGTCACATCACGACTTCAGAATTACATATTTAGATGACCAACCTGTACTCATTTAGGGCATAAAGATAAGATCTTTGCTGAAGACTTGGATACGTTTATTTTTGGAGACCACTTCCAAGAATGTCATATCCTGATAAGAAGCCTCTAGCTTTGTAGGATATTTCATTTTGGCCAAAGTTTTTAGCCATTTTTTTTGGTGTAGATTTTAAAAAATTTTCTCAAGGAGTGGATTAAAACATGGTCAATAGGGACCAAATGTGATACATGTACATGCTTATAATTATGTGTGTGGATTGTTTATATGGATATCATAATTTTTTTTATTTCTTGTTGAATTCACATAGTTTCAAGGTACTGTAGCATGTCAAATAAGATGTAGTAAAAGATGAGGTGTACTTACAAGTGTGATTTCGTGTTGATATCGAACATGAGTCCTTGCATGGACTCTAGTAAGTCCATGATCCTCATCATCAGTTTCATGAAGAAAAAAGCTCTGAGCATTTTATGGCTTTTTCTTTGTTTAATGAAACCTTATAAGAAGACAGTTTTGTCTTTGGAGACCTTGTTTCTCTGCCTAAATAAGGAAGGGAAGCCATTATTTTTAGCCTTTCTGGGTGTATGGCAGTGGCAGAGATATTTTACGTAATTCTATTCATCAGGGGGGGGGGGGAGATGACCTGTTGTTATTGTCTCCCCCCCCCCCCCCCCCATGAAAAGAATTTCCTTCATATTTCCGCCCGTGGTGTATGTTAATGCTAAAATTATCCAGAGGCTCAGGGTGATGTTGCCCACGGCATGATTGAAATAACCCAGGTACTTCTGAAAGAGGAATAGAGATGAGGAGAGATGGGGGAGGGAGAGATTTCCATTTTTCATATATATTTGTGTCTGCCTTTTCCACTGCTCACAGTAGCTGGGATATGAGAGAATCAGTCCAGTTTAAATATTTGATGATTTAATATATGTGAGAGGGAGAGAGAGAGAGAAAGATATTTAGATATTTTCATATTTAAAATTTGTTTTAGATGGGATACTACTATGGGTTATTGATACAAAATTTGGGTCAGTTACATTTGTATGTTTTTTTATTTTTTAAATTTTTGTTTATTAAAAAAAAATTATCTATTTTTTTTTTTTTTTTTTTTTTTTTTTTTTGGGGGGGGGGGGGGGGGGTTGGAGGTCCATGAATATATAAGGAAGTGATTGTGAGAAACCAGAGAGAAAAAGAGACAGACAGACAGACAGACTGGGGGGGGGGGGGGGAGGGAGAAAGGAGATTTCTATTTTTCATATTTTTCTACACCATAGATGTGCTGACAATATGGGAGAGTATACCATGCCATTTTCTTTTTTGTACATTTTGAGGGGAGCTAAAGGTTAGATATCAGGATATGATCATGATGAACAATATGTAGAGATATATATTTTCTATTTTGGGTAGATAATGAGTGGGTATACGTCATAGTGTAGAGGTAGGTGATCATGAGGTATCGAGACAAATACTGACCACATTCTGACTCACATATACCCTATTTAGCATCATTTCACTACAGTATTCAGAGCTCATGCACAGTTGTGGTAAGTCCCCCCAAAAGAATTAACCTCATATATTTCACATTCGGAAAAAATACTCAACACAATGTGCATTATTCTATATAGCAATATGACAAAGTAAGTGAAGTAACTAATGTTCTTTTGTGGCTGCATGAATAAATCTGTAGCAAAATGGATGTGTGTGCATTATTGCTATTGAATTTTTGAGACAGCACCCTGTATCGTATCAAAAAGGTGCTATATAAATCCAGTCATCATTATTATGACTTTCATTATTATTATTGTTATTATTATCACTGGTATTATTATTATTATCATCATCATCATCATTATTATTGCTACTGCTATTACTATCATCATTATCATCTTCATCATCATCATCTTTATCATCATCATTATTATTGCTACTACTACTATTATCATCATCATCATAATCATCATCATCATCATCGTTATCATCATCATCATTATTGCTACTACTATCATCATCATCATCATCATCATTTCCAAGATACTCAGCATGTTTTGCAATTATAAACATGTTTCACTGCATATATAGACTTACTTCCTTTCGATATTCTGCAATGTTGTATTAAACACAAACCAACATGCAGGACACTAGATCGGAAGAGAGAGGAAAAAGGATGTTAGCATACTCAAGTTAAGAAGGACGCTAATGGTAATTCACTGAGCTATAAAACTGAAGAGAAAGGATCTGTGTATTGAAGATATTGATAGTTATGTAACATCATGGCAAAGGAGTCGGTTGGTGATCACAAAATTACAATATACAGCATCCAACAAAACTGAGCACACCCATTACTGACATCTAAAAATTTCAATGTATCTTGCGAGCTCCTCTTCCATTTGTTCAGTACAGAAAATCTCATAAATTTTCATTTTCTTAGTTTTTGATGAAGGAATATATATTTTTTAAAGAGAAAATGGAAATTAATGTGTTTTTTTTTTTTGGGGGGGGGGGGGGTTTTGGTGCAGAGCAAATGGGAGAGGAGATTGCATGATACGTCACAGAGTTACCAATTTGTGTCTGATTGATTACAACTTCAGATATTCATAACTTTCTTATTTCTTATCGTATTTTGCTCAAGCCTTCACTGATCTGTTTCTTTTTTGTCTCTGCTTCTTTTAAAATCAGCTTGTAATTAGGGTGGACTTTCCCTTTAAATCAATAAAGAAGTACAAAAGACAAGAATGTTATGATGTTTATCAATCGATATGCAGAATTATTCATTTTCATTCCATTTATTCATCCCTTCATAAAAAAGTACAATTTACAAAAATTATAGAACAATCACAGCATAATAGTGCATGAATGAGGAGACAGCTTAGGAAGGCAAACGAACCTTATTGGTGCTGCCACCAACAAAAGATAAACAACATATATATTTATACATGAATGCAAAACAGAGAAACCAAAGCAAAGCAAAAACAAACAATACAAAAGTTAGAATAAAGCCTGAACATAGATCAAGTAAACTAAGTATTATATGTATTCAGTATTAGTGATTTCAACCTCCTTTTGAAGACTTAAAGAGAGCTAGGACTACATTTGATATGTGAAAAAGTGTGAAGGTAAATTATTCCAGATTATTACTGAGATGCAATATTTGTATATATGGAAAGTTGAGTCAAGAAACATTGGAAATCTGGGGGGCGTTTCATCAAGTGTCTTGTCAGTGATTTTTACCGATAAATTTGCTCTCAGCCAATCAGATGCAAGGATTGCAGTAGCTTATAACAGTTATTACAACTTGTCACTGATGACAAGTTTTATGAAACGGGGCCCTAGTGGTACCAAGAGGTACCAATAGGCATTCAGAGAATTCTAAACCACAGTGCAACAAGGAAATAATTTTATAGCTGTCCCAAAGTATTACTTCAAATGATTTAATTAGCCATTCTAGTTTCCTTTCAATACTTTGGGCTTATTCACAAAAGAGAAAACAGCATGTAAAGAAACTTATCAGCATACAATAATCATTAGTGAAAGGGGCATATCTGTGGGTTTAAGATAAAGTTGAGTTCTGGCCATGCAGTAATGTTGTGAAAGGAAATGTCTCAAAGCAATTGGGAAAGGTTGATCATGCCTACATACGAATTGGTGTGTACTGTGCGGTTTCGGAATCTTCAAAATGATAAGAAATTGACTCACTCTCGCTGAAAAGCACATGCACTGCACACAGAAATGGGTATACGGGACTGCACACACCTGTGGCTTGAATGTTAGTCCCGAAAACTTCAGCTATTTCTCGTCATATTTAGAATGTGAGGGCATTTGAGGAGAAATCCTTCTCAGGGGACATTTCTGCTATGATGTTCTTTCAGAATGACATAAAAAAGAATGAGAAAGCTCACAAATTATTTATCACCTTTCCCAGAACTCAACCTTCACTATAAATACCAGAAACCATGTATAAAGACATTCTTCTTTGAGGAAAGTTTTGAGCTGTATTGTACAGTGTGTGACCATGTTCCAAGTTATGACGTTGTGTACACTATGCGTCCACATTGGTGAAATATGGATACTCGGGTTATTCTTTAAAGGAAAATTCGTTTAATTTTTTCACCTGAACATTGAATCACTTTTCCTAGTACTGTATACGCCATATATTTCGCGGGGGTTTTATTTTCGCGAATTTCGCGAATCGTGAATGGGTCGCGAAATTAACAACATGCCAAAATGTTGCCAACATTAGAAGTCGATTGAATTTGTTGTCTCCTGGTCAGAAATTCACCACTTCGCTTTGCAAAAGTACATCATCACCGCCATTTGTAGATTTGAGAATTTTCCGACCGCGAATTCAACCACTCACGAAATAATCTCGTTAGTCCTATTCGCGAAAATTTATGGCCGCGAAATTTATGGCTTATACAGTAATATCTAGTATATATTTCCACTGAAAGGAAGTAATAGAAACCTTACACTAACCCTTTGCCAAATGTCATACTAGTCTTGACATTAAAGGAAAGCTTGAGTTCTGGGAAAGGTAAAAATTAATATGTGAGCTTTCTCATTCTTATTATGTTAGTTTGGAAGATCATCATAGTAGATACATGTATGTCCCCTGAAAAGGATTGCTCTTCAGATGCTCTGACATTCAAAATATGACAAGAAACAGCTGAAATTTTCTTATCATTTTGGTGATTCCAAAACCTTACAGCATACATGATCAACCTTTCCCAATTGCTTTGAGACAGTTTCTTTCACAATTCAATCTAATGACCAGTACTCATTTGTGTGTAGTCCCATATACACATTTCTGTGTGCAGTTCATGTGACTCTCAGCAGGATTGAGTCAATTTTCTTATCATTTTGGTGATTCCAAAACCTTACAGCATACACCAATTCTTATGTAGACATGATCAACCTTTCCCAATTGCTTTGAGACAGTTTCTTTCACAATTCAGTCTAATGACCAGTACTCAACTTTATCTATGTTAAAGATGAAGTTGAGTTCTGGTCATGAGATTGAATTGTGAAAGAAACTGTCTAAAAGCAATTGGGAAGGGTTGATTATTTAGCACAAAATAATTGGTGTATCCTGTTAGGTTTTTGGAATCATCAAAATGATGAGAAATTTGCGCAGGCTCACTGAAAAGCATATGCACTGCATGCAGAAACGGGTTTATGGGACTGCGCACACACATGTGGCATGAATGTTGAAACACTTCAGCTTTTTCTCGTCATATTTCAAATATGAAGGCATTTGAAGAGCAATCCTTTCCAGGGGACATTTCTACTATGATGTTCTTCCAAAACTGACATAAAAGGAATGAGAAAGCTCACACATTATTTTGCACTTTTCCCAAAACTTTCTTGGGAATTATCTCCTAAAATGACTTCATAAAGTTCATAGAGCCCTTTCTGGCTTGTGATGTAACTGGGGATTCATGATACATTGAAACTATCGTAAATGAGCACTTTCGCACTTCAACTCCCAATCACACGTGAAAAAGTTTGTGTATTTTTTTTTATATTGGGGGATAACCAGAATAGCAAAATAAAATTATGAACTACAATACAAAATACGATTGCCTCTTTTTATATTGTCAAGGAGAAATTCTGGATAAATAAATTTTATCAGGATGACTACCTCAATGACTTACATATCCCCCCCAAAACACCCCCTTATAAATAACCCCCTCAAAAAATAACCCCAATTACCACATCCAATCACTTAGACAGGACTTATAGAAGGCCTGGTTTAGTTGTCTTGTGAGAGGGAGGGGGTAGTTTTCTAAGAATAGTTTTTGACATGAGAGCATATTTATATGTTTTGTAAAGTCATCAAACTTTTTGTCTCATTATTTTGTGACTGCAGATGGGAGGACTTCTGCATTTAATGTTCTCTAACTAATTAGCTTGTGAATGTGTTTCACATACAACATTTTCTTGGCATATGAATCACAACCACAGAATAACTTAATTAATAACTCTATTCTTACCGATCAGTCTCAAAATCAAAATAACCAGGGAAGTTTCAGCGGAGGACAATTGATTTTCTTGGAATGTAAAACATTATAATATGACCCACATTATCAAGACACTTCCGATGACTGTAGAAAGAAAGACACTTGTTAAGATTTGTTCACATATGACAGAGTTATGAGCCTAGAACACCATGGCAGAATGAAATGAAGAAAGTGCACTTCACATTTCTCTATCTCCTAACACTCACTTACATCCCTGTCACACCAAAGATATTGACGCCAAACCTGCAAAAAATTGACACTATCTCGATTGGCAAAGAAGTGGTTGGTTTGGAGATACTGTAAATGCAGAAATATTCGCGGTACATTAATTTTTGCGGATTTCGCACTATTTTCGGCAAGCGCGAATTCTAGAACTCGCGAAAATATTAGCCTGATATACGGGTTGAATTGCGCGCTTCAGCACATTAATATGTGTGTGTGTCCAATTCATTTTTGAGAGCGTGTGTGTAGTTGCGCATGGCGTATGCATTTGAATGGACTGTGTGTGTGTAAATTAATAAATGGAGTGGGTGTACATACAAGCGTGTAATATGATTGTGCAGCACGAATTTAAGAAACCGCGAATATGTTTTGGGGTCGCTCAGTGCGAAAATTTATTTGCCCGAAAATTACAGCGTTTACAGTAGTTTGGCGTTGGTTTTGAGTTGGTTTTGCCGTGTGACTGAGATATCGGGCCTTGGTTATTGGCAGCTACATGTAGCTCCTTTGCACACCTCAGTCATACCAACAAAAACAACAACACCAGACCGACAACAAACTGGCAAAAATATTTCACTATCCCGAATAACCAAGAAATGGTCTATTGGGAGTTAGTTTGACATCGGTTTGGAGTTTTGGTTATGAAATGTGATTGAGCTATTAGGGGCCTTGCTTATGGGCAGCTATATGTAAATGTAGCTCCTAATTTCTCATCCCCATTTTGCCATTCATTAACATGTAAAATGTTTTTTATTCTTGCATAGCCTTTTTTTTTTTTTTTTGCGATTGATGAGGTCATATGTGAAAGAGCCTTTAAGATGTTAATTAAACGGATAATGTGTGAATGGTTGATTTATGGGGCTTTATGTCGTGAGCTCACAGTTAGTTTTGAAAGGTTCTGTTCATGTTCATGTTACTAGAATAGTTTCAATATTTACATGGTACGAACTAGAACCGTCGAAAACCCAAGAATTTGTAGAATAGAGAGAATAACAACAGATCATAAGGCCAAATAAAAATTATTCCTAGTTTCTTGCCCCCGCCCACATCCTTTTTTTTGCAACCACCTCCTCTTTTTTTTTTTTTTGATTTGTTTTGTAAAAAAAAAAAAAGATGATGCCTTTTGGGGGTTTAAAGGGATCCCAGAAGAATATAGATATAACAGGAAGCCCTGCCTAATAGTATTTGTATGTGCGGCAGCCATGTTGGAAAAATATCAAAAATCAAATAACATGGTACCCCTTCTTCCTCATTTTTAGGAATAAATTTTACTTGGCCAAATGAAATATGATCCAGGATTGTATTGCTCTGTGTGTTGGCAGAAAATCTATTTATCATTTAAATTTAGGTGTTAAGTAGTTACACATATCTGTATTACCCCTAATAATGAATGAATCTGGTGAATGATTTTCTTTACAATTTTTATTTTAATTTTGTAACTTCATTTGAAGATTATGCAGGTGAAAGCAGTAGGGGCTAAATGCAAAAAAATCTCATAAATTTTCATTTTCTTCGTTTTTGATGAAGGAATACATTTGTTTCATACAGGTTTTGTGTGAAAAATATGATAATGAATTTATCGAAGGAGCATGTATGATTGAATATTTTCTTTAGAGAAAATTTGAAATGAATGATTTTCTCATAAATTTTCAATTTCTTCGTTTTTGATGAAGGAATACATTTGTTTCATACAGGTTTTGTGTGAAAATTATGATAATGAATTTATCGAAGGAGCATGTACTATTTAATATTTTCTTTAGAGAAAATTTGAAATGAATGATTTTTGGGTACAGGGCAAATGGGAGAGGAGCTCGCAAGATACATCACAGAGTTGCCAATTTGTGTTTGATTGATTACGTCTTTAAAAAAATCATAACTTTCTTATTTCTTATCAGATTTTGCTCAAACTTTCACTGATCTGTTTCTGTAATTTTTCTGCTTCTGTAAAAACCAACGTGATATCGGGTGAACTTCCCCTTTATGAATATATGTACATGTATGTGCATTTATATCTCTTTGCAGTCTGGTGTTACAAGTACATAATGTATGTTTCTTCTACATATTTTTAAGCATATGTACATGCACATGTATATTACATTCTTTGATAATAATGATATTAATACAGACATTTATAATGTTCAACATATCCATCCAAAAAGGGTTCTCAAAGCGCTTACAATCAAACTAATATGTAATAATTAAAAATACACTGACAGTGTTATTTATATTTTATGGAGTTGACATATACGTTTGTACATCTTGTGATGAAAGTATTTATATATTTTTTTCTTCCTTTCAAATTATACCCTTTCCCGTAAAAGATTTAAGGCATTAAATGAAATTAAAATATTCCCAACTGTTTTAAAATTGATAGTGGATCATAATAATTTCCTGCCCCTTATGTCAAAACTGCTTAATCATCAGATTACTTTATGTGTTACTTTTAGAAGATGCTAGTATAGCTTTTAAATAAAGTGAGGTACTTTTTGATGTTGTGACAGTCACCATTGAAATGAAACTCCTAAGGTCCAACTTCTTAGAATGAGGAAGTTTGTTATATCCTCATAACAATAGCGTGGATAAAATGACTCCAATTGCAACTTCCCCCAAACAAAACAACTTCAGAATCCCTTCAAATTTCTACTTCCTCCTGTCCCTCCAGCTAATCCCCTCTGTTGACACACCCCTGCACTGAATGTAGCAGTCTAGAGGAAGGATGACTGTCCACAGTGGGAAGCTGAATACAATTATGCAAATGAGGGGCATATTCTACCATGTGATGTTTCTGCATGTGTGGATGGGGGGTGAACGGTTCTTTGGAGTGGAACACAAAGAACAGAGAGAGAGCCGGCCTTGTGACATCATCAGCCTTGGGACTCAATATGAGGTCACTTATCAGAAGCTTTTTTTTTCTGTCAACCTTCAGCAGTCTGTATAAAACCAGATGCCAACTCTAAAGCTTCTTCAGATTATCAAGTGAACTCATATGTGAATACATCCCTTTTTATGCTGCAGAGCTTTTAGTTTTTTGTTGTTGTGCATCAACATTTTCAGTGTGTGTGTTTGCCGGTAACAGCTGATGCAGGGAATCTCTTTGTTTCCATCTGTGCTGCATACCAATTGGATCTCTACATCTTTGTGAATACTCTAATTTGGATATAAGCCTTATTTTTCATGTTCCTACACTCCAATATGTAAGTATAAATTCTCACTCCTCTATCAATAACCTAATTAAGGCATTTCCAACAAAATTTTGGGTTATGATAATTCATTTAAGAGAGAAAGAACATTCCATAGTCTTCTCTTTTTTTCATGCCCCTTCACTAGAGACCTTATATGTGCGTACGTGGAGCATCCACACACAAACTGGCGATGCAGGAATATATTATCTCCATTCATACAACTGTAGGCCTTACTGCTGGCTATGTACATACAGTGCATGGACATATTTTGTTATTGTTTGCAGATTGACGTGCGAAGGGAATAGGACATGTAGGAAGATAACAAAGTCCTTTGTTGCTGGCACATTTCCAGAATGCAATCTTCCTTTTTCCTCATCCGCCTGCAATTTATCAATTTTCTTTGAATCATGGCAATGTGATTATACATGTCATCCGTTTCTGGCTTAATCACTGCAAATTACAGTTTCGCAAGAGACATGATGAAGCGAAAGATCGGTCGCTCTAAGTTTAAAGAGCGATGGAGCAAAAATTGACAACTACAGTTGAAAGTAGTGTGGTGTTGATGATAGTTGAAAGTGAAAGTTTACCACATGAATCATTTTGAAAGTTGAGAGGAGGAATTGAGTTGCAATGCGGCTGTCACGCAATGGTCATCAGTGTGAAGAAAAGCATAACAGGATAGAGTCAAACGACAACGTTATAAGTGCTTGATAGTAAACTTCATGTGAAAATTTTCAAAGCCTGGAGTGAAAACAAATCCCGAAACATTTCCTCCTTTTGATGCGTTCTGAATGGTGAAAGGCAAAGAAATAAGGAAGAGAGATTAGTAATCTTTGCTGTCTTTTGGTGAGACTTGATGAGCTGAAACTTTAATGGAAGTAATTGAAAGAATACACATAAATTATAATATGATATACCTCCCTGCTAAACATGTAGGCATGAATGAATATCATTGTAAAGCAGGAAAAGGTGGATATAAAGCTCATAGACTGCTGTACAACTTACAAGGGAAACTCTGTATTTTGTGATAACAGTTCAGATACACATAGTCATGGATACAGTTAAAATCTGGTCCATATGGTTTGGGAATCAAAATCCTAGTGTAAATAAATCCTTCCATGACAGAGTCTAGACAACGGTAGAGTAATGAGACTGTCTGATCCTATAACTGTAATAAATTAAAGGCTTTATACAAGGAGGTTGGGTATTGGGATGGATTTTTTGGGTGGAAGGGAGAATTCAGGGTTGGGTGGGGAGGGGGGGTGTCATCTGGTTAGGGTTCACGAAGTGGTCACATGACATGTGTGCAATATCAGACAGTCCATGTGCATTCAACGACAATGTAATGTACATGTGATTGTGAGTCTACTTCTTCCATTTTCAAGGAATATATCGCTCTTCTTTCTCTCTCATCTTTGCTCTGTTCCTCTTTTTCTCTGTTGTTATTAATTTATCCCTCCTTAAATTTTCCATTGTTTCACTTTATGCCATTCTCTCAATTTCATCTCATCTCTTAATTCTCTTCCTTTGTATTTTATTTCCACATTCCTTCTCCTTTGTACTATAAAGCCTACACACTATTATTTTGCTTTTAATCCTTTTCTTTCACTATCTCAAA
The DNA here is from genome assembly GCA_025618425.1 of Heliocidaris tuberculata. NCBI lineage: Eukaryota > Metazoa > Echinodermata > Echinoidea > Camarodonta > Echinometridae > Heliocidaris > Heliocidaris tuberculata. Next base: position 34,991,547 of record CM046844.1, read on the forward strand.
ATATATATTTCTCTTACCTACTCTCTCTCTCTCTCTCTCTCTCTCTCTCTCTCTCTCTCGCTCGCTTTTTCCTTTTTCCTTTTTCCTTTCTGCTTACTGGGTTGTTCTTCTGTTTCTTTCTCTCTTCTTCTTTCTTTTTCTTTTTCTTTTGTATGTATTTCCTGGCCTTCTAAACCAGTTTCATAGAATTCCCCCCACAGCTTGGCAAACATTGGCATCGGAATCTGCATGATTCATGCCCTGGTTTCAGAGAGGCTCACAAGTACGATGATTTAGTGAAAAAAGAAAAACCCACACCAGGTCATGTGGTGCTGAAAATGAGTGTCCTCTTTGAGCCACATGATATTGAATCCTTTTTTTACCACATGAACACAAAACAGGTCCTCTTTTCCATCCCTCCTGCTTCAGTACCTCTCAGGAACTTTCCCAGTCGCTTTCTAGTACAGTAATTATACGTGCCAAAGTCCATACAGTATTTCCTATTTCCTTTTGTTCATGGTTAATTACCTACGACAAAAGTACAAGCTTTCAATTTATCAGGAAAAGGAACAGTTTGGTTACTATGTTTACAGTGAATACAGAGCAAAATGCTGCATTTCTTGAGCTGTTTTTGCGAACAAAAGAATTTTGTATGAATTTATTCTGTTATTGTGCATTGTATGTTGAATAGTGTAGGTTACATGAAAGGGGAATACTAGCTTAAAAAAAAACAATCAGTCCAAACTATCTTGGGTTTAGAAATCTATTAATCATATATTTACCCGTACATTAATGTTTTGTACAATTATTTCGTACTGGCTTGTATTGAAATTTAACAAAACTCAAGGGTACCGTGAGTATCCTGTACACAACCCTATGTGGGAAGAAGGCCATGTGCTAGCACACAGAGAACAAAGCATTGGAACAATAAGACCTGTGTCTATCTTCGTCCCTCTCCCTCCCTCTCTCTCTTTTCTTGTGCCTTCCTGCCAATAATTTGGAGTTAATACCTTATCCTTTGTGCAGAGGTCACTTTGTTATTTGTGGTTTTTGCCCTTGTATGTTTATAGGTAAAGATGATGAGGCTAATGGTCGGGTCACTGCCCCAGTCAACTACTCCAATCTTTTAACCCTCTCTCTCTCTACAGCCTTCCATTGTGCCATGTATAGCACATGAGTCAGTAAATCACTTGGTGTCTGAGGTGTTAAAAGGGGATGATTGATAGGAAAGGAATTACTGTTATGGTTTAGAGAAGATCTGTAAACCATTGTTCACAAAACAAGATGAGATTGTAGGAACATCTGTTTCGAACAATTGAAAGCTTTTGGTCAAAATGACCCAACAACGGTTAGATTTTCTCCATTTGCGTACACTCGTGTCTCCTACATAGGTTTAGATGAAAAACATACATGTATAATCAGCTTTCCCCTTCAGATAAGGTTTATGTTTTGTTGTTCATCTATCAGCATGTAATCTCCTCTGAAGGTTGCATTCATTGGACAGTGGATGTGTCTGGTCTCATGGAAGCTACCTGTGACAAAACGTGATCACCAGTACATCAGGGAAACAAAGCTAGGTCATTTGCGTGCGTGTGTGTTGTCTGAAATTAGTTCATGGAATATCTACTGCTGGCAGACTGTCTTATGAAGTCAAGCTCTAGTACTAGTACACAAAGGCCAACATACGCATGTACCATGCAGTCATTGAACTTCACATACCAGTATTATTAATCAGGATCAAGTGTGGAACTGTGGATCATTAACTGCTTTTTAAAAGTCTTTTCCTTTGTGTAAGACCTCTTTTGTCGCCAGAACTATGCCAAAGTCAACAATTTGAAAAAAGATGCTGGTTTATTATTTTCTTCTTGTGATATCCCTCAGTTGAATGGACTAGATTTTTGACAATATTGTGCATTTATCTTAGGATAGGAATAATGAACTGTGGACTTTTTATCAGAAGGTGAGTAGGCCTGGTCTTTATTCATCAAATCGATTGTATCTACAGTGTAGGTGAATTTGTAGAAATAATTTATTGTTACTTTTTACCCTGTTGACTCAATGAATTCTTAGAACGATGTCTCACAAAGAGAGTTTAAATGCCATCATTCTTTGCTCAGTTGGTTGTCTTGCTATTCTTTGTCACCAGCGATTCTCTGCGGATCCTTGCACACAGAAAGGTGTGTGCCCCACTTCTGGTGACGTCAGGAGTGAGTTTCCCTGAATCATTGATTTGCTTTCCTCCTCCACGGAAACAACAGAGCGCAGAGTCTAATGTAAATGAGCGTATATGGTTATAATGGCGGGCATAGATAATAATTTTGTTAGGTTATGTTTAAAGGATTCAGATCACAGAGTCTGATTGGTATAAGATATGGTAGGATTATATGGTACAATTTGATTTATTAGAATTAAGTGGGGAGAGTCCTTATAAGGTTCAAAAAACAAAAAAGGGTCTGCAGCCTGAGACTAACTGCAAAACACACTGGTGGCAGAGGAAGAAAAAAAGAACTTTGGATCGATCCATTCATGTCAGTGGGTGGGGGTAGGTTATTATTCAATCCAGCAAAATTCATGATTGATTAGTAATATATGGAGTAATCAACCTGGACAGGGAGTGCTTTATCTGATGAAATAATTAAAATGTGATGACACCAAATTCGTGATGACATAAGAAGCGTGGGAGTCCCCTATTAATATGTCTAATTGATACAGCGGTTAGATTAGCATGGTAGCTACATGTATATATTACAATGGATATGTTTATTCTGTGTGCCTGTATTTGGCCCTCGTGTGGTGGTAGGTATGTATGTCTGGTCAGTGACAGCTGTTCGCTTGGGATTCTGAGAAGCTCTCTGTGTGACGTTAGGATGGATATCTAGGAATCACCCATTTGTATAGTGGATGATGTCATCATCATCATCATCATCATCGGTGGTGGATCTTCCAAGGATGCCCCATCTATTAGAAACTGGTGGCTTAGTCAAGTTTTTTCAAGGACTCTTCATGGCTCTCTAGTCCACCACAGAGGCATGATTCATTGTGAGATTTAGGCAAATATGAAGGGTGTACTCCCTTCCATATGCCGACACTATGGTACAGTTCAAACCTGTTTCCTAGCGAACAAGCAGGAGTAATGATTGAATACAGGTCACTGGGAGGTCACATAGTCTGAAGAAGGACTCCATTTGAAATTCGGTTTCATTTCTGAGTGTAGGACCTGAACAGTTTCATTTAGGGTGAATGATTGACAAAGGATAAAGGGTAACCACACTGATAAACTCGGACTGAAGATAGCATAACCTCAAGAATGCTGTCAGGTTTTATATGTCTCCCACCTTTTATTTCTACTTCTCGTCTATTCTTTCTTTTTTTTTCTTCATGATATCCGCCTTCTTCCTGAACTCTTTGTGCTTAAATATCTTTGTCTAGTACCACATGGCATTTACTACGAAATAATACATAGCTTTCCTTTGTCTTCTTTGGGGGTATTTGTCAGATTTCTCTTTCAACCAATTGACAACTAATCTGCCCACGTAAGTACTCTTTTCCTTCATTCCTTTTGCTCTAGTTTGATCTTCTTCTGCCATTTCTCTTCTTATGCCGTAGCATTATAGCAGTCTTTGAAAAATGATATTCGTGCTAATTCATTATATCTATGATTTCGTATTAACTTCCTATATTCTACTTCCACTTCAGTGACGTTCAAAGAATAGGGAAGTCGATCAGTCAACAACTTCTCTCTCCGCCCACAAATGTGCTCTCATTACAACTCACCTGAACGTATCAGCATAAGAGAGATGTATTCTATTTCATTTTCATATCTCTATTTGTTAATAATTTCCGCTTTTCTGCATCACCTTCCACTCGACGTTCAGAGCACTCAGGTGGAAGTCGGTCAGTGGTAGATCAATCTTTTGTCCTCTTCACTTCCTGTGACATATAAAACTGTTCCCTTTGTTTGCCTTTTTCTTTTCCTTTGATGAAAGACAGGGAAGGCTCCTAGCCTAGGAAAGATGAGATTTAGTCTTGGTAGTGGTAGTTAGGAATAGTAAAATCCTGACAAAATGAAGGAATATTCATAATGATTTTCAAGATTGCATGTACATGTATACTGTATAGATTAATTATATCCAAACCAAACCTACATATAGTATTAAACTCCTTGGCCAGACTGACCTGAAAGAAAATGTACAGTGGTGGTAAAATGATATTCATAAAAAGACAAAGAAATCAAACTGATCAGGTGATCAATACAACTGATCCATTCCATTCTATGATAAAATACTGAATTTTATATCAGTATCTTTACTAGAGCTTGAGGGTATACCTTTTAAGTATCTCTGACCAACATGATCGCATATCAGTGACTTAAAGACACCTTACACCAGACAGGAAAACAGATGTAATATATTCCATAAAATGAGACAGAAAGGAAAATGTTCACCATTGTGTGTTAATGTGCCATTTCCTTTGTCAGAAGCAGTGTGGGCTAGAAAAGGGGCAGAAAATTGTGTAAGCTTTTTGTTTTTTTTGATTTGTATTTCGGCTAACCATATCCTATGTACTTCCTGAGGGAATAGATAGGGGAGGGCCATTGCTCTTTTCCTCTCTAGTTTGAAGAGTAATGGAGAATTTAATGGTCGCATTTAGTATATTTTTAATGTTTTTTTGTAAAAATGATGTAAAATGTTGTCCCATTTGTTTGAGTAGTCCTGCTGGAGACTTGAACGCAAGATCTTATTGTCCTTTCCTTTCTCTCTCCCTCTCTTAAATGAAACATCTTATTCTTGAATAAAGTTATAAAGAGAGGATTATTCAGACTTGGTGCTACCAGCATCATTTACAATTATAAGCTTGAGAGCATGTACATGTATATATATGCATTGATTGCGATACGGAGTACACATGGAAGTCTATTAGCACTCGGTTTACCCTGAACACATAATACTGAATATCCTCAATACCAAGTCGACATAGAAAAGAAACACAAATAGCATTGTTAATTGGTTTGAACCCCTATTTCCTGTAGGCTTCCATAAATGTTGCCCCTGATCACAAGTTAAGTTCTCTTTTGGACTAATTAAGTGACAACGCAGTTGTTAGGGACCATCCTGTTTTGTTCATCATGCATGAGTTCTTGAACTGGATGAAGAGAATCGGTGAATTTTATTCTATTTCTTCTTGCTAGTTTTCCTTCTCCTCCTCTCTCTCTCTATGGCATATTTTCAGGACTTCATTGTCATCCTCCGTTTTTTTTCTTCAATTTTTTGTTTTTGTTTTTTTATTTTTTGGAGGGTACATGTTGTCTGTTGAGAGCTAGAAGGGCATCAACTCAAAGATGAAGTATATGAGCTAATGCCCTTTTAGTTATCAGCAGGCAATGTCAAGTAATATGCATGTTTCCCATACAAATTAGATTGAACCATGATCTCTTGATTCTACGAGCCAAGTATTGGGACTTTTTGCGAACAAGTAGGCCTAGATATCCTTGATCGCTAGGCCCCCTTTTGGCACTACTGTTTAATTTGTCTACTCCCATATACAGTAGATTCAGAAGCTATAATTTGACAGGAGATTGAAGGTTAAAATGACCTCTTCTAATGCCATGCAGAAAAATAAACCTTGAATAAACATACATGTATATCAACTATACAAATTTACTCTTTTTTAATTGAAGCAGTACTAGATATATTTATTATTTATGCCCTTGAGGGGTATATATTGTCTTCCTCAGTCAAGGTTCTATGAAGAAGTTGGCAGTCAGTTAAGTTGTTTGCTTTCCTCCAATGTAATGCACCCTTAACAACCTAGCCTGGTACTCAGGCAGAACGAGTTACAATATAACACTCTTCTTAATTAATATTTTTTATAATGAATTCTAGAGTATACAAGCTATTCTCTCTCATATCCTTTCCTTTCATATCAATGAGAGGAGAATAATTTACTGTTCATACTGTACTTTTAGACCTTAAATTCATGTCAGGGATGAAAAAAATGTTATTGTCTAGAAAGCTGGAAGTCAGACTATATTGATAACCTTCCCAGAATCCCATGGAGATTTTCGTAGCTGTCAAAACACATCCAAACAAACTCATGGTAGTCTCTGCATTCTAGTCTTTCTGTCGTTGAAACCACACCTCTTCTCTGAATTAAAACTATCTGTACAAAATTAGAAGAAAGGATTTAGAAATGTTCTTAAATCTAACTCACATTTGAAAAGGCTGCAATTTATATGTATATGTACATCGACATGGGTTTTGAATATTTTTGGGCACAACAACCATTTCTATCTACATTTCGTTAACTTTCACTTCTCTGTGAACATGACAGCTTTTATTATTAACATACATGTAGCAAGCCATTGTCATGATAGCCTGAATTCTCCTTATACCACATGACATTTATGTGCTTGGATTAGAAAAATAAATGATGGATACTGTTACTGTTGTAAGTAGTGAACCTGATTTTGTGTAAACCTTCTGCTACAATTCCTCTCCACTTATTGACATGTATAGTTTCTGACAAGAGAGTCAGTTTCCTCTCTTTTGATCTAGTTCTTTCATCACCTCAATTATCAGTTTAATTTCATATTGATTGTTTCTCATTTGTGCTATATTCATGTGAAAGAATTAAGGTCATGAGAAGCCATCAAAGACATATTTTTTTTTTTTGTTGGGTCCTGATTGAGTCTTGAATTCTTATTCGTTTCTCACCCCCATTTAGTTATGAAAGGATTTCCAATGCCATTACCGATATCTCTTCCTACATGTACTTATGTCATGTATGTTTATACAGTATATATAAATATATTTATTTCTGTAGGGCCTTCACAATGCTTTGTAGCTTTGAGTGTGTTTTGGCTGCCATTGAGGGCATGTTTGTGCATTTAACAAGCTCAATGGCTTTGGATCAAGCATTCATTTGCAAACTTTTGGATTTTAGTGGTTAGGAGTGACATTCAACAAAAACAGCTGTTCACGTTAGAGTTGTCAAAACAGGAAAGCAAGTTCTTGATCACATTCCCGAAATAAACCCAAACGGTTGAAATGAATATGTGTCTGTTCGTGAACTGTGGTGAATGCAACCTCTACAGTTCCCTTCAGTGAGCAAGCAGGATTAGTAAGCTCCCTTCAAACACTAAGCAACCCATTTCCTTTTTTGTCTTCACAGATTGACTCAGCGCGTGGCAAGCATTTAAATGAGTGGAGAACGGACAGACACAGGAACCTAGGGATTTAAACCTGACACATGAGCAGCGGGGAGGATCGGTGAACAGTGAGCTGTCCTCGTCGTTGCGGGTCTGATCTGCTGTCGGCACGGCTGCAGTGGCTCCTCGGCCGTGGATTTTCTATCTTTGGAGGTTTCGACAAATCGTAGGAGGGACGGCGGTCTGATGCGCCAGGTAGCCAACACGGCGGGAAATTGCATGAGTCGGTCGTTGGTCATGGGGCAGAAAGTGTCCGGAGGCATGAAGCAGGTTGCGAGGGAACCCAATTTCAAGTCGCTTCATCGTGAGCTTACATACAGTGGGGATCTACAGAAGCCAAATAGATTGGACATGTTACTGGATATGCCAGCTGCTGACAAGGAGACACAGCAGAAATTCGCCTGGAATGAGGAAGATCGCTCGCTGAATATATTTGTGAAGGAGGACGATCCGCTAACCTTCCACAGACACCCTGTCGCACAGAGTACAGACTGTATACGCGGGAAAGTCGGTTTCACAAGAGGACTGCATGTGTTTGAAGTAACATGGAACTCAAGGCAGAGGGGTACGCACGCTGTGGTTGGATTCGCAACTGCAAACGCACCTCTCCACTGTGTAGGTTACCAGTCACTGGTTGGAAGTAACGCAGAGTCATGGGGCTGGGACTTGGGACGAAAGAAGCTCTTTCATGACTCCAAGCACAAAACAGGCCATCAATACCCACTTTCCGGACATTCAGAAAACTTCAATGTACCAGACACCTTTCAAATGATCCTAGACATGGACGAAGGAACCCTCAGTTTTTCCGCTAATGATCAGTTTCTTGGTATTGCATTCCGTGGACTCAAGGGAAAGAAGCTCTTCCCTATTGTCAGTGCTGTGTGGGGACATTGTGAAATCACACTCAAATATGTTGGAGGCCTAGAACGTAAGTATTATTCACTCTTTAAAATCTAAACGTGCATTTAAGATACTTGTGAAAAGAAAACTGTCTGTAGGAAACTAAGAGGAAAGAACCAGTAACATTATCTTTGTAAAAATGTTTGATGCCTGTAAGAGTACTGTACAATAGTGTACCATCTCTCTTCTTCATAGCCCCCCACCCTTATCTGCATGATTCCTATATATTTCTGGCAGAGGTCCAGCCATTCAGCTTAAAAACTGCCAATGTTTGTCCCGATTCTTTGGATATAGGATGTAAACACAAACTGATTGACATCATATATCCTGCTCCTAATACCCCCAATTGTTATCAACTACGATAGCTTACCATGCAGCCAGTTATCAAATCGGATCTCTCCCATTAAACATCATACCCATTAAAATTCTAGCATGATACGAATTGAAAAAAAAATGATAAGGGGAATAAATTTAAGCTGTACAAGGAAGTATTTTGAATTGTGCAGAGAAGCGATGGTAGAACAAAGTCATAATCATGTACAAAATGATCCTTATGGCCTTTTCGTTTGATCGGAGATAAGGCTGTGTACGATCAGAGAATGCTCAACACGGAAGCGGGCATTAGTTTGGAATTAAGTGATCTATCCTTTTTTCTTGGAAAGAGAGTGCAAGCCGAGTTCAGAATGAATGTTTAATGTCATTCTTATGACAATGTATGAAAATGATAAAGACATCAGCTACATGTACTTGTTGAGTCAAGGTTTCTTCTTACATGTATTCAAATGAATGAATAAATTAGGTACAAAATTAGAGAATTAGGCATTAATTATTCATGCATATTGCCTGCTTTTACACAGTTGGCTATGTGAAAAACTTTGTTTATGATGCATCCTTTGGATAAAAAATGCCCGGGGGGGGGGGGGGGGGCACTCACGTATATTGGTGGTACGGGGACGTGCCGCTTTGATGACCCCCTTTTTCAGACCCCGATTTCCGTTCTCTAGATATTCAGTTCCGCTCAGGAGCCGCTCAGCCCCGCTCTGAAGACCCCCGTTATGAAACATATCCGTTCGCATGCGGCCGGGAGCGTGGCGGAGGCAGTGGTCGCTCGACCTGGTCTTGCGCCCTAGGCCCTTTCGTCGCGCGAGCCTTGAAAACTGCTCCAGCTAGCTAGCTACTAGCGCTACACGGCGCGGGCGTGGCCCCCGGCGCTGCCCGTCCCGAAATCCTGCGATAGCGAAGGTGTACCGCCGATAAAGCGAGGTTAGTTTTGTAGTTCCCTAGACCCTGTTTTTCACTCTGCCCAATAGATCATAGTTCCCAAGACCCCGTATTTTACACCTTGAAGTCAGTTCCTTTGACCCCCTTTTCGGGGATTCGTGAGGCACACCCCCGTCAAAATATAATTCGAGTGCCCCCCCTGGGAAAAAATGATGCCCAGTACATCCTTTTAAAGCAGAAAAAATATATAAATGAGTTTAAAAGGATGGTGTATTCTTGTTTTTTTGCTTCTATGCTGTTAAGTGACAAGGCTGTCTAGCAGTAACTAAATTGAACACTTGCGCTTAGTTGGCACAAATACATTGGCAAGGGAAACTTGACGTTTCCTACGAGTACCAAACAAATGTCATGCTACCCACAAACCGGGTGGGGCAAAAATCTGAATAGCAAGAACATTCCAAGTAGAGAATAGAGAAGTACTTTGAAATCTGGCTTGCTTCTGTATGAAAAAAGATGATAGATATATTTGATACAACACAGATTAGATACATGTATATTTCTTGATGTTTTCCCATAGTGACATATCTGTGAATTTGCATCTTGGGTCATTTGGAGGGAGGGAATGGGGGAGAGGGGGAGGTGAAGAGGGAGGGATAGAGAAAGAGAGAGAGAGAGAGACAGAGAGAGGGGGAGAGGAATGCAGACATACATGTAGAGACTTACAGAATAGGAGACTGAAAGAGAAAGACAGGTTGAAGAGAGAGAGACAACAGAAAAAAAGAGAGGGGGAGAGAGGAGAGAAGTAGAAGGAAAAAAGCAGAGAGAGAAGGAGAGAGAAAAGGATAGAAAGAAATCAAGAGAAAAAAAAGGTAGAAATCTGCTGAAAGCTCATATTTTTGGGACGGGTTGACAGTTTGATGGTTGACAGTTTGATGGTTGATGGAGGGCACGATATCTGGCCATCACACAGGGTGTTATCCTCATTCGTTTCCCCCTCACGGCTATTTTGGGTGACACTCGAGGAGTGAGTCAGCACCCACACATGAAATCAAAAAAAGGTGGATAGGAGAAACGTTCTTCCCGTCCCCATTCCTCTGCTGCCGCCATTGCCCCTCTGCCTGTGATGTCCCAGTTGAGAATATCCTATTTCACTCCTGAATGCATACGCTGTGAATATACAGCATTAAAAGCCAACTAATTCCCTGCCATAGAATATACAGGGCTCAACACTCAAACAGTCACATTAGATTTTATGTAAATGGGTCATTTTAAAGTGATTGTCAAAAACGAGTAGGATCCAGCTATATTGCCTCATGAAATAATTGTTGAAATAATCTTAGACCCTTCGTTTGCTCTCAGCACTGTTGATATTAAAGGCATTGATTAACTTTGCCCAGGATTGAAAAAAAAAATCACTGTTCCAGCTAATGCTGTAATCATAATTGCAAACCTTTAGCTCAGACAGGAATCGCCTGAGTTTTATAAGCTGATCGGTCGTTTATATATCAAGATATTTACGATTGAACATTGATTTCGGGATAGAGTACCACCGAACCCTAAAGAATTCTTACGGTTGGTATACCTCACTCTATCACAGAATACCGTACGGGCTGGAAACCCGCTCTGAAATCGCCAAGCGCTGGTGCTTGGTTTTTGTGACTGCAGCGCAGCGAAGAAGCCGAGCGACTTGCGCTAGCGATTGATCGCGATTTTCTCTTTTTTAGGATAGTAAACGGGTTCCATTTTCTCTCATACTTTCACATATCCTTAATTATATATGTAGTTAGAGGACTGCACACAATTCACTGGCATTTGAGCTGATTTTACAATTTTTCACAAAGTTAATCAATCACTTTAAGCTCTCTGCAATGCATTCATCTCCTCTTGCACGTTTAAGAATTCACTTGTTTTCTCTTCTATCCCTCATCTCCTCATCAAAAAAGAATGTGAATTATTACAAGATAAATGAAATTTGATTATATTTCTCTTCAATGCATTTGTTTTTTCAGATGCTAAATGAATCTCTCACCGTGTAATGTAAATGGATTTTGTTTATGTACATGTAAGCCTAATCTAGTGTTTGATTCACCATTGTCGTTTCATGTAATAACCACGGTTCCTTTCTCTTTCTTTGCCTATAGCCTCACCGCTCCCACTTCAGGATCTGTGCAGGCGCTGTGTCCGTGTCTCCGTCGGCAAAGAACACCTAGAGAACGTCTATCAACTGCCCCTACCTAACATGGTCAAACGCTACCTCCTCTTTCAATGAAAGGACACAGATTGACAAACTCTAGAATCAGATCCAATCCGTCCTGGGTGACTTCTCTGTGTTTTTATGAAAGAAATCATAGCCGACCAGTCGGCTTTTTTTTTTTATTATAACACGGTTGATGTTGGACCAAATCATGTGTTTTCTCCTTGGTTACCAACTGCAAGGAAGAGAAGACTCCACCAAGACTCCATCATCGCGAGACTCTCAGAGGGGAAGAGTGGAGAACTGCATGCAACTCAAAGGATGTGTGTTTGATACGAGAAGGATTATTGCTGTTTTATTTATTACTATGAGAACAACTGCCATCTTGTGCCAATCTGTGCCTCATGAAGTATGATTCAGGGTCCACCAACACGCCGATGAACCACCGCCGTTGTTCCGTCTCTGAACTTTCCGTGACGTATCATGCTGTCGAATGGAGACACTAGATCGTCCTATCCCTGCGAAGGATCAACAACCTTGACTGTTCATCTTTAATAGCGAATCTTAGCAGGGAGATGGTGATCATCCAAGGGAGATCTGAGAAAGGATGCTAAGAGACCATATTGCTCTCTTCAAATCTGGACCCACGTCCTTATAGAGTCGGACGAGCAGTCACAATGATGTGTCTCAGCAACGGTCATAGCAGTGTCATATTGACAATCACTGAAATAACTTCAAAGCATGTACACGTATGCTTAAAAGTTCCTCAGAAGCGTTACTTTCAGGAGATCCACTTGTCTTGTTGCTTCGAGAAACTGTGCATACCATTTACGTATCATGTTTATGTATCCAAACTGTATGGAACTTGTATGAGAAGTCGGCAATCAGCTACAACTGTAACTTATTCTCTGATGGGATATTATTGATGGGATATCTAGTGTAATGGGCATTTAACAGTAAAATGCCGAGAGAGTGATCTGCTCCTTGCTACAGGAAACTGCCCAAGATACTGGCAATATACCCCAAGCTATCCTTTCATTTTATGAGGCAGAACATTTTCACATCTTTTTATTCCTTTTCAGTGGTTATCTCTTCGGAATTTGACATGAAACCTGAATAGGGTTTCTATTTAAGATGTATAAAACAAAGTGTGTGATAGTTTTTGTGTTATTGTAACGTTTCTGGACCATCATCAAGGGTGTTTTGTAGGTCGGGTCAGCGTTTTGTGACTGAAGAAGTTCGACAGTGGCCAGTCATATTACTTCTTCTGTTTGTGCCGTTGTGAATTACAACAACTTACATTCTCAGATGAATTCAAGCTTTTTTGCTTCCAAATTAATGTGCAGACCTTAATTAAATACCTCAATATTAAACTTTCAGATATCTAGGAAATAGTATTCAAATGATATTTTAATAAATCGCCCAATAAACAAACAGAACAGACCATCATGATCATATGCAATTCCTTTTTCTACTTTGATCAAAATTCCTCGTAAATTTTAATATCATGAATTTCCAAATTTTTATGTTGATCACAATCTGCATTAAGAATGAAATGCTGCAATTCTCTATTTTCAATGTGCAACCTTTAACTTTGCCTAGAATGTTTTGTGCATTCTTTACTCAAAATGAGGACAGAATACCAACGTCTGTGACATGTCGTAGGGTACAGATACATATTGTGGTTGCAGACATGATAGTCCTTCTAAATCATCATTCACACACACACACACACACACACATACATATATATATATATATATATCAAACTGAGAACAGTACTTCATGTATGTAAAGTGATACAGACATGGTCGGAATGAACGTGCCGTTACTTATTGGCAATTCCTGTAAATACGACACATTTCCATCGTGTTTATGCCTTACATTGTGTGACTGACAAATGTGCTGCATGATTACCGAAGAACCATATTATATTCCGCCACCAATATTTCTTGCTTACTCAATGTTACCAAGTCTTATGTACCCCTAGTTGAGACATACATGTACATGTGTCCTTGTTTGTTCGAAGACATCAGGTAGGGGTTTTATCATATTTTGTCGGATCAAGTTAAGTATGAATCAAAATATGTCCATAATACCAACTTAGGGTCTTTCCATTTCTAAAAAGAAAAATGACCCCAAGAAAAAAAGTGGAAGGGGGGCTATCAGGGGGATACAAAAGTGCTGAGAGCTCAAAGTATTTGGAGTGTTGCATTAAAGTCATCAAAATTAAGTGGCAGTTTTTCTGCTCGTGGATTATTTAAGACTCGATGATCCTTCAAGCAACCTAGGCATTGTCTTATATACTTCATATTATAGAAGGAATATGGTTTTAGTTTAGTTTAGTTTCTCTCGCTATGAAATGTACATAACATCAAACCCCTCTGCCTTGGTCTGACCATGTCGGACGACCCTGATGCAAATTTCTCAATCCAAACTTTTATACTTTTTTGTAAGGACATACAGTGTAAGACTGAATCGTTTTGTTACAGTAGATATGATAGGAATAGATGAATTTATTCTGCATAGTTTCTACTGCAGGTATTGCAATGATTGTCTTCTCTATTTTTTCTTTTTATGTTCCATCTCATACTAATTAAGCCTTTCAATGCTATTTATTGGACCATTTGGTCTTTTTACCATATACTCTGGCTGCTTTTTAACGGTATTTTTCCTGTTTTTATGACAAATTTTGAATTGAATACAAAAATGGTGCTATAATACTTGTATCATGGATGTGGCTATGGATGCTGTCGCCACGGTAACCATAGTTCACCGGAGAGATGATCGCATTCATGCGGTGCCACACGACACAGTGCAATAGTTGTGGATTGGGAAGTACAGGTAACCAGACGGGTTACGATTCCGAGCAAAGCATTTAAACCGGAATTGGGAAGGTACAATGAGATATGTTATTAATCGGAATCCTGATATGCTGACATTTTTAATTTGTACAAAGAAGAATGAAATGCGAAACGAATCATGATTTAAGTGCTGACTTTCAGTCTATAAATTCTAAGAAGAGTTCTTAATTCTCAGACATTTAGTTGATGGTTCTATTTGTTAATTACTTGCCATAACTGAAACAGTGTTCCAGGGTTTAATATCTTTTTTATTTCATTTTTTAAAAATATTTGTGTGTGGATATTAAAAAAAAACACATGGTTTTTGTCTGTAATGCGAATTGAAGGTTGTCATGACTTTTCTTGTGCATTGCAAGCTCTTTACAAAAGCAATACTGCAGTTGTTGGAGGAATGTCCAGTGTAATTATTTGTTTTTGATGTTAATGTTTAAATTTATTTTGTTGGAATACTACCAAGTGAATTCAAAACTACACGTTTGGGTGTTGTGTTGCTGCGTAGAGGTCTTGGGAGGGGTACACCAGGAGGGATTGTTTGCACCCCATTTTGCCAGATTATGGAGGATTAAACATGTACCATACCAGATTTCAATATGCATGTATTAAACTCTTTGTACATCACAGTGACATTACTCTTATGACCAATCAATTCGCTTTACAATGCACATGGACATACATGTACATGTAGTGGTTCGATTTTTTTTGTTCTCATTGCAATTCTGCCCTATACCACGTACTTGTCATATCATGTGTCTTTTTCTTCTTGTGATTAATTTATATCTCTAAAATATTGTTTGTGCTGCTCCAAACCCTTTTTTCAGGGCCTTGCATGTTACAGATTTCTGATATTCCTGTTATTTTTTTTTGTTCAAAGTATTATTTGGGTGACATTTATATCAATATATATTGTGTCTTTGGAATATTAATTCCTTTTGTGATGCATTTGTGATGGAAGAGTTTCCTTTAAAAATTCCATCAATTGGGAAAATATGCCGCTATATGTTCCTTTTTTTTATGTGTTACATGTTTTTAAGTTATTGATATGTGTTTTATATATATAAATGTATAAATATTATCATCATCACAGAAAAGATCATAACAAATGAGTCATCAATTTTGTCTGCATTCTCGTCGTTGTTGAAATAAATTAAACCTGTTTGAAATTTTGTGAATATATGAATAATGTCTGTGAGCAGCTTTCTCATTTGAACATTGTTGTATGGACAAACAATTAGAGTCACAAGAGGCTGAGAAAAAAGAAAGGTAGAGAAATAGAACAATGATAGATGAGTGGAAAAGAGAGAAAGGAGATGGAAAGAGAGGGTGAGACAAAGAGAAAGAGGGGGAGTGACAAAGAGAGAAGGAAAGAGAAAATTAAAGTAACAGAAATAGAAGGAAAGAACATTCATTTTTGCTCAGAAGAAGTTTGATGGGGATGAAACAGTCAAATCAGCTAAACTGTTAAAGGGTACCAATCACCAAAAAATATTTTGCTCTGTATGTTAGGGGATCCATGTCGTCATACTATATTTAAAATATGGGCTTCAAATATTAATTCTATAAAGAGATATTGCAATTTTAATTACACTCTCTATAAGCGTAAAACCGACTTGTGATTAGACTACTCGACGCACCCGTACGCCCTTGCCAAGATAAGGGCTCGCGCGGAACTAAACTCGGAGTTCAGTTCCGCGCGAGCATTTTCATTTATCCTTTTTTCCTTCATACTCCTTAACTGTTGACCGATAGAATGCCAGATAAAATTCTTTGGGATTGATTTTATACTTTCTAGCTGTACACAAATTATTTTTTTCAGGTGACTGGTACACTTTAAAGCTTGGCTCACAGAGTCTGTGAAGGTAATTCACCCATACTCCAGTTATCAAAAGTATTGTTTGCACTGTTCATTTAGTAGTCACTTTTCTGCGACGTGTTAACCCTTTCATGACAGGAATTATTTAAGGGGTAAATTGATCACATTTTGTTCTTCAAATTGGCAACAATAATATTTTTCTTTTAGTGCTACATGGTTCTAACAAAATGTAATGTCTTTGAAAACAATGTGCATCACTAGAAGCTTAGTCGAAAGTTGAAAAAAATTGCCAATTTTGATAAAAACAGTGATTTTTAACCTCTCAATGTGTTGCCAATTTAAGGATTTTCAAGCTTATTCTCCTTTTAAAAATTCCTGGGATCAAACGCAATATGGTCATGCAACAAAAATGGAAACAATGTGTGCAGAAATTTTTGCTCTTTCTACTCATGCATCTGGTATATTTTTTAGAGCTCTGAATCAAAAGTTATTGAGCCAAACCACAAAATATGGTCAATTGTCTTGAAAGGGTTAAAGACCGTACCAGTCACTGGCGCGGTCCTAACATCAGCAAAATGACACCTCATGTGAACCAGGCTTTAGAAATAAAAAAAATGAGCTACCAACATATTCTGGAGTCAGATTAGATTCACCGCATAAACACACACTTCACCACATGCTTCAACACATGCTCTGCACAGTTTCAAAGTATAAATGTCAAGGTTTTTAAAAATACATTTAAAAGGCTAGTAATCCAAATATTGCACTTAGTATTACATTGGGGTCTCGTTATCACAAACTCCTCGGGACCAAGGAAATTACCTCTTTATATCCAAACCTTGTTATATAAGAGAAAAAAACCCAATAGATTACAAAGGAGTGGGACCGGCAAAATGACCTTGTTATAACGAGAGTTTGTTATGACAGTGTTCTTTATAACGAGGTTCCACTGTACGTTCCTTTCTCATACACTCCAATGGTGTTGGCTTGCAAATGTATGAAACTGCCTCTTGATTTTGGGATAATTTGCCTTTACCAGAAGGGCCATTCTTTGTTAAGTGAAACTTTCGGTCACACACGTGACCAACTAATTTTGCCTCATTGCTGGAAAATCAGATTACATTTTTATTGACTTTTTTATAACAACAGTTTCCTACATGAAAAAGATATCCTTTTCTTTGACAAGAAAAGGTCATTTCCCAACCAGTTTTTACGCCCTTTATTGAGTGGTCACACACGTGACTGACCCAATTTTCACTTCTAAAAGAAAAGAATGTCCACTGATTTATGGAAATTTGCTTTCAAACTGTTTAGAGCAATCCTATCATACAGCAATGAAAAGTGGAAACTTGCACTCCAAGGGAAATACAAGAAAAATTGGTTTGAATACCAACAAGTAAGACCCTTTTTCGTGCGAGGTCACAAACGTGACCAACCTGATGTTGACCCCTGAAAAAAAATGATGTACTCTCATTTAAAATAATTACCCTCCATCTGTTGGGGTAAGATTGTTATTAAAATATCCAAAATGAGAGACTTCTACTACGAAACAAATACAGTCAAACCTGCTTTAGCGACCACCTGTATAGAAGGACCACCTGTCTATAAAGACCACACTTTTAGTTTCCCTTGGACAGCATTTCTCATTGAAACATGTAATAAAGGAACCTGCCTATAAAGACCACCTGCTCATAAAGACCGCTTTTCATGTCTCCCTTGAGTGGTCTTTATAGCCAGGTTTCACTGTACTAGAAAATTAGGTTTAAATTAGCTATTTTTCAGGATTTTGGTCACACACATGACTGAGAATGGCCCAGAACTTAAAACACTTTTCCATATCTGGGTTTCAAATACCACTTCAACTTGACTCCAGTGGTGGAGTCCTACACAATGGCACTATTCATTCAGCAGGTGCAGTGTTAATTTGATAATGGGTGACAAAAAAAAGGGTGGGGACAAGGGAGAGGGGTATTAAAGTGAAGGGGGACTGGTGTTGAATCATGGTGTTACACCCTTTGTATGTCTTCCTACCAATCAAGCATTATCAGTTATTAAGCCAAGTTATAGTTGCTTCAGCAAACACCTGTATGGAAAGACCAGGGAGCTGGCTGGTATTCTGAAAATGATTTTATATCTATATTAGAGACAGATATTTGAATTGTCATAACAAATCTAAAATTATGTTGTGTCATGGGTAAATCAATAACTGCACTCCTATAGGACATCAAAGATGTTTGCACAAACATCAATGAAAAGTTGCAATTTAAGAATTGTTGACAATAATTTCACTAAAATAAAGAATTTTTTTGGGTATACCACCCAAGTTATTTTAAAGACTGACATTTTCATATCCCCTGAACAACATTTCTTACTAAAACTTAAGTGCTATGAGATCAATTCATAATTTCAGGAGAATTGAATATTTGAAGTCACTTGTCTATAAATAAAGACCACTTTCTGTTTCTGTTAGTTTGAGACGATTAAAAAGAAAAAAAAGAATATGAGTGGGTTGAGTGAACCCCTTGTATACTAGATTGACTGTGATTTTTTAGTTTTTACTAATTTTGTTTACCTACTGATCACTAGTCTGTAACTTTAAAATGCATACTAAATGAGACAGAATGTCTTTTATAAGGTTCTCTCAAAAGGTGCATTTATACTTTCTTTGCCAAGGCAGAATGAGCGTTTTGAAGCGCTCATCTAAAATGCAGTTTCACGGGGTGCTGTTAATACTTCTTTTCTCCAGACGAATTCTGGCTCTGCAGCTGGTTTCGCAAAAACCTCACATGCACATGCTACTAGTTTATATGACATCATATAAACATGTTTACAAATGATTGTGCCTTTATGCTTCCCCAGAAACCGTTATTTTGGAGAGACGCTGATTCAAAACGCACCTTTTTGTGAGTTTTACATCGGCGTTTTAAATCGGCGATTATACAAAATTGACTGTGGATGCAACAGTGTTTTGAACTAAACACCTAACTAAAGGCTCATTCTGGCCTGAAAAATAGGAGTATAGAAACGCACCCAAAGTCAAACTGCAGTATCATTACCAGAATTAAAGACTGGAATGAAAATTGCTAAACACATTGCAAGGTCATGGGAATAAGTACTTTGAACCAATGAGAGCAATTGTATTGTGAGGACATTTGTTGTATCAATGAGGCTGAAAAACAGTAAAGTGAATAATTCAGTTTGTGAACAATATTGGTAGAGCAAATAACCATCAAACTCAACAATAGGAGAGAAAAAAATCAGACCATTTAAATGAATGGGTTTTCACATGATCTGTATTGATGTCTTTCAGTCTAAAAAGTTATATTTGTACATGGATACGTACACGAGGGATTACATGAATTGCAAGGTTTCTGTCTCATCAATGTTTTCTTCCTTTGGCTTTGCATTTTCCAAATATGTTTTTGTTGTCTTAATTGTGCTCTATCCTTCTGCCATCCCTCATTATCTCTTTCCCTATTTTCTCTCTCTTCCTGTGTCTCTATTTAACTTTTCCACTCTCTCTCTCTCTCTCTTTCTTCCCCCTCTTGTTTCTCCATCCAATTCTTTTTTTCTCCTTCTCCTTCTTTCTGTCTCTCTATCTTCCTTTCCTGCTTTATCTCACATACTATCCATTTCATATCTTCATCCACCTCTCTTTCCTTCCTTCTACCTCATTATCAAGGGGCTGGTCCCATATCACAAAAAACAAGAACTATAATTTTCCATAAAATTTGTCTCCTGATGTTCCAGTATTGGATGTTGGTGTTGCTCAGGCACTGATTTATGCTAGAGTGTCTTCAGGACCAATTTTCTTGCTTCCATACCATTTCTTCATAAACTTCTTAGAAGATTTTCTAGCCATAGCAAGGAGTTATCACAGAACTCCTTGGTTGTAGTTATGTAGTAGTTAGTGCATTGGGAAGATGGGATCGGCCCCTAATGATCCACCAGAGAATGTTACATAACAGCCCCCCCCCCCCCCCCCCCCCCCCCCCCCCGTTCAAGTACCAGTTTAAGTTAGTTTGAGCTCTTAGTTCACAGTTAAGTTTTGCATTGACAAATTGATTCATGGTCAAAGCCCATATGCTATCAATAAGACCATTCTATTCAGTAACAAAAGGGCTTACAGACATGTGTCCACATGTGCCAGATAATTAACTGCCCTAAGCAGATGTTACAAAGGGTCTTCCATAATCCTCTTTTAAAAATATATCTTTGGGAAGGTAATTTTCAGGGCTGTTTTTTTTTTCTCCAGGCAGGTTATATTCTACCAAAGTACCTGTCCTTTTCTCCATTGTGTAAAAAGGTGAAGAGTACAAAAGATAAAATAAATAAGAAAGAGGCACTATAAAAAAAAAATAATATTGGTATTTTGTGGGAGGGATGTTGTGAGATGTTTAAGGAAGTACTGAATAGAATGGAACATTTTAAACTACATTATGATTGGTCAATAAAATCAAATGCAAAGAGGACAAGAAAACTTGGTAGAAAATTACTGAATTAACTGCCAAATAGGCAGTAGCTCTGCTTGTAACAGTTTGGAATGCATGTGGCTGAGGCATAGCAGTCCCAGGAACATTGATGTTACCGCTGATTTCAGAATGATGAAAAAACACACTAACAAATTAGTTGGAACAAAATATACAGGTATGTATAACTTCTAGTTCACTCCTAAAGGACGTCTTTCTACCTGTAACAATAAAGACTTCTTTTCCTTTTTTTCTTCTACAAAGTACAGACCAAGTTCAAGACCTCATTGTATATACCAGCCCTGCCCCCCTGGGGTGCCTCAGAGTACCTCTTCTTTACCCCCTCAAGATTAGTGAACAGACAAAGGAGTCATTTTGAGGTTTAGTGGTCAGGGATCTTTGTGAGGAAAGGCCTTTGTCTTCTTATCACAGCTTTGTGACTCACAAAGAACTATATATAGGCCAGGTCCAACTTGTGATCTGGACTAAATTGTTTTTCCACCCTGCCATCATGTCTATGAGAGATGCAGGTCTATAGTAAACATATATGGGGTGGGATGGGGTGGGGTGGGGGCACAAAACAGATGATAGGTATACTGGTAGGAGAGGTACGTACAGTAGATATAGTATGAGAGATTTGAGATGAATACAGCATTCTTCATCACACCAACAGGCAACATAGTAATAAACTTTTATTTTAGAATCCTAATGTGAAAATCATTAACTTATGCGAAATTTGGTAGTACAGCAGATCTTTTAAAGACATAGAGGAGACTTTAAGTCTAGACAACTAATTTGAAAATAACAAAAATAAGTATGACTGGCAGAGCAAACATGAACCGTTGTTCAGATGAAATTACATATGTGTCATATTCATTTTGCTGTCGAGGAATATAAACAAAGCAATTTGTTCAGCTTGTAACAATTATTAATCAATCCATAATATCCTGTTTTCCTTCCTAATTTCCTTTGCACTACCTGTACCTAAATAATGCATAAAGGGTGACCATAGTTTTGTTGCAATCTCCAAGCTATACTTCATATTTATATCTTTGTAAAGGCCTACATTTTGTCCCTGGTATTTTTTTCAGAATAACAAAGCCTACATAAAATCATGAAGATGGGATGAAAAGCAATATACATTTGTTGAGAAGGCTTACAGTTCGCCATGTGGTTAGTCCTGAAAAGGACTGTTGAGTAAGAAGAGGAAAGTGGAGAAAAGTGAAGAGGAGAAGAAATGGAAAGGCGAAATAGAAATTAAAAGAATGTAGAAGTATTCTTTCTTGAAAGTGTGAAGTCCTGAAAAGGACTGTAAACCAGATGAGAAGGCTGAGAGTGGAGAAGACTCGACGTTTCAGACAGGTTGACTGTCCGTCATCAGGAGCGAGTAGGTGCCGGGAGGAACGGTAAAGAGTATACTGAGCAGATTTCGATGGCTATGTTACACATATGCAGAGTAAGAAAACATTACGGTAATCACTTTCTATTGACAGTTTTAACAATGTGAGTGCCTTGAAAAGCACATTACAGAATGGGTGTGTACTCAGTCTAATTTACTTTAATCAATGTACATAGTAAGTATGGGATATGAACCCCATTAAAGGGCAATCCAACCTTAGTAATAAGATGATTTGTTTGAAAGCAGAAAAATAAGAAAAAACAGGATGGTGAAAGTTTGAAAGAAATCGGACAAGGAATAAGAAAGTATGTTTGAAAAATGAGATCACTACATCTATGTGAATCCCAAACTGGCAATTTGGTGAGTAGATTGTGACATACTTGCGGACAACTCTCCTGTTTGTCATACTCATACCAAAAAAATATCATAAATTTGCGGTTTTCTCCGAAGCGCCTTTACCCTCGGGGCAGTATTCAAAATATATCGGAGATAGCATAATGTTATAGGTCCTCATGAAAGAAAAAGATCTTACTGAGTAATACATTTTGTAAAAATGACATTTTGGTGATTTTGTGTGTTGGAGCAAATGGGGGATTATCCACAACTACATCACAGTGATATTACCTATTTGGCCAATTTGACATTTCATATGTATAGTGCATGATTACAACTTTCAAAAATTAATCTTTCTTATTACTTGTCCGATTTGTTCAAACTTTCACCATTCTGCTTCTCTGATTTTTTCCTCTTTCTTTCAGAACAACTTGCCATTAAGGTTGGATTTCCCTTTAAAGTCTGTATGAAAAGGATGTTTATCATTCTGTGCTACAATGCAATGAGCCTATTCAAAAGTAATGGGCATATATTTGAAACCTGAATAGATTATTTCACATTTACATTTGAGTAGAAAAACCCAAAAATGAACAGCAAAGTAAAATTAATGATATAGATCAAAAAGGATCTCCATTTGAGTAGAAAAACAAAAAATGAACTGAAAAGCAGAAATAATGATTTGAAATTATTTTATGAATAAGCAATTATTTCTTATTTGCAATTCAATGCTGTATGTCATACAGAACAATTCTACATTTCATTTGTAAACCTATACATGAACCATATCATACATCTTCATTTAAACTATTAGACTTCCACGTCATCAAACTTTCACAAATTTCATGAGTTAACTGTTTTGCTCAAAACCCCGTACAAGATTTTTATCTTATTTAATTTGTATGTTTTCTTTTTTTAAAATTCAACAACAAATATGTAGTGTAGGCATACAGAATCTATTCAACCACTGGACTTTCCATATGGTTTCCTTTTTTAAAAGAAAATGTATGTTCTCTATCCTCACCATGATAACTAGGGGGGGGGGGGGGGGGGAATGGGACTCGTTTTTCCGAAGATTTATAATTCTGAAGGTTCATAATTTTGAAAAACAAATTTCCTATAGCGGGGGGGGGGGTTCATAATTCCAAAATGAAATAGGGTTCATAATTCTTAACATTTGATGCATTACTCCGTATAGACTACTGTATGGAGAACTAAAAAGGTACTTACTCCAAATTTGTTTGTTCTTACAAGTGGAATTGCAAGATCAATCTTGAATTTATACCAGAAAGGAATTTAATTTGCTGCCTTCTTTTGCAACTATCTTTCACCATCATTATCTCACATACATATGCTTTGGTGACAACTATTCTGCAGTCAATACAATTAAATCGAATATCATGAATTGAAATTGTAATTACGTGTATATTAGAAATGCATACAGTATAAAGTTTAGAGTGTTACAGAATTATGGGGTGGGGAGCAAACAAAGGTACAAGCTCCCCTCCTTTCTTGTCTGTTCTAGTTTTGTTCACCCCCCCCCCCCCCCTTTGGGGATATCTACAGCCATGGAAAAAATTATTAGACCAAGAAAGGTCACTGATTAAGTTATTTTTGTGGTAACAAGGAAAAGAAATACTATAATAGTAAGGTGCAATTGTTTTGATATGTTATTCATTCAAGGAAGTACAAAAATATATTGTATTCTATTAGTTACATTTGAACTATTATACCCCTTTGAAAAGAGTTTGGTCTAATAATTTTTTCCAGGGTTGTACATTACTCAATAGGAATACCCCCTATTGGGATCTTTTTATATTTGTTCGTGCAAGAGTGAATCATTTGTTGTGAGGAGTGCTATAACAGGCAAGGCACTGTGAGCTGTGACAGGCAAGGACTGTGAGCTGTAGAAAGTGAAAGTGCTTATATGCACTTTGTAAACTACAAGAAGGTGTAGTGAGCAGCCTATATATGTTGGATGTAAGTTAATTTGTTTATTTTGGTTGTACTTTATTGAAATAATGATTACTGGCTAGCATATATTTTCATATACATCATTCATTCTGACATTAATCTCTGGACTGTGAACCACCAGGTGCAGGGTTCGAATCCCTGTCGCAGCACTAGTGTTCTTTGGCAAGACATTAATCTGCATTTGCCATACTGGACCCAGACCAACTCACATTGCAAACAGAACAAGAGTAACACTTTGTACACTGGAAGAAAACTTGACCTGAACTTCAACTTTACTCAACCTCTATCTTGTCCAAATAAATCTCAGAAGCTAATACATAGATAAAGAGACACAAAGAGGACTGCATGGGACTATAAGATTGGAGAAGAATAGATGGACAAACATATTCCTGCAAAAAAGACAAACGGAGATAGAATACTCAGCAAACAGTTCAATCTTAGCATCAAACTTAAAGGGAAGTCAACCCTAATATCAATTTGGTTTTTATAATTAAAGGGAAAGTTGAGTTCTGGGGAAGGTGAAAAATAATTTGGGAGATTTCTCATTCCTTTTATGTCAGTTTGGAAGAACATCATAGTAGAATGTCCCCTGAAAAGAATTTCTCTTCAAATGCCCTTATATTCGAAATATGACAAAAAATAGCTGAAGTGTTCGGGCTGAACATTCATGCCACATCTGTGTGCAGTTCCATATACCCATTTCAGCGTGCAGTGCATGTGCTTTTGAGCAAGTTTGGGTTGATTTCTTATCATTTTGATGATTCCAAAACCTCACAGTATACACCAATCCTTATTTAGACATGATCAACTTTCCAAATTGCTTCCAGACAGTTTCTTTCACAATATAATCGCATAACTGGAACTCAACCTTATCTTTAAGTATGAAAATAATGATAAAAATATTATAAGAGAAGCAGATCAGTGTTTGAGGAAAATCTGGTAAAGAAAAAGAACAGTTATGAATCTTTCAAGTTGTGATTTTCAGAAACATAAAATGTCAACTCTGTGATTTTTATACTGTCAGCAGGTCTCTATTTGTCTTGTACTAAAAATTATTTAATAAAATAAATGAATCACCTTCTTGGGTGTGGAAGATGAAACATGATCTATTCAACAGGGGAAGAAATGTGTAAAACTGTGGGTCCAGTTATTAATCCAAGCACAATTATGAGAAAATATTCTAAGAGACCCCCCCCCACCCTCCCCCCAAAACATCCCAAGAATTTATTAAAGGGAAAGACCATCTGCAATTAAGTTGATATGAATGAAAGAAGAAAAATGAGAGAAACAGATTAGTGAAAGTTTGAGCAAAATCCAATAAGAAATAAGAAAGTTATGAATTTTTGAAGTTGTAATCAATCAAACAAGTGGCAACTCTGTGACGTATCTTGCGAGCTCCTCTCTCATTTGCTCAGTACAGAAAATGTCATAAATTTCCATTTTCTTAGTTTTTGATCAAGGAATAATTTTTTTCCGTGTAAAAACATATGTTGAGCAATAATTATATCTAAGGTGCATATATGATTGAATATCTTCTTTAGAGAAAAAGGAAATTAATGATTTTAGGGTACAGGGCAAATGGGAGAGGAGCTCGCAAGGTACGTCACGGATTGATTACAACTTTAAAAATTCATAACTTTCTTATTTCTTATCATATTCTGCTCAAACCTTCACAGATCTGTTTCTTTAAATTTTCTACTTCTTTAAATTTTCTGCTTCTTTTAAAACCAACTTGTAATCAGGGTGGACTTATCCTTTAAAACAAATAGAGAACTGCTCACAAGGGAAAGCATGCAGTTGTGTCTGATCAAATTCAACTTTAAAAATCATACCTTTCTCATCATTTCCATTTCCTGAAATTTTCACTTTGCTTTTGCTCTCAGTTTTTTCCTTTGATGAAGATCATCTTGAATCTGTCTGAACTCCCCCTTTAAAGTAGACCTCAGGTTAAGGCTACCCCTCAATTTCAACAACAAACAATCAACTCCTGCAAACATCTTACAAAACAGACAAACTAGTGTACAGATGTGATAAAATCTACCCCCTTTCACACTCAAATAAGTTTGATCTTACCCCTGTTCAGACTACTTAAATTCATCATATTGCTTACGAAAACCATCAATTTTTATAGTCTGAATGTCGAATAACGAAACATTGTGCAGCGAAACGCACGTTTGAGCATCGTTTCAATCTAAAACTCGATAATGATTCAGTATCTCCTTGTAGTCTGGATGTTTTTTTCGTACAAAAATTGTATAATTGGGCAGGGCTTACAATGTGTGCGCACTGATGTGATCAATCAGCTGTAAATTTGTATGTTCCATTGCTGTGCTTACGTAACTTGATACAAAATACACGGTTTCAGCTAACCTCCCCAAAACTATTTTTTTTATATGATGTTCATTTTTTTTTTCAATGTTTCGCTATATACAATGATGCCTTATACAGAGAAATCTGTCTATAAAGACGACTCAAGGGAGACAAGAAAAGCTGCCTTTATGAGCAGGTGGTCTTTACGTATAGGTTTCTTTAAAACATGTTTCAATGAGAAACACTTTTCAAAGGAAACAAAAATGGTGGTCTTTATAGACAGGTGGTCTTTCTATACAGGTACAGGTACATGTAGTAGCTAAAGCAGGTTTGACTGTACCAGTTTGACTTTTATATAACTTTCCCCCATAGTCTGAACAGGCTATCAATCTTTGGACCTGCATCATCAACTGAATGTATAAACATGATTGATAACCGCCCCTTTATGAGTATAGCATTTGACCATGATCTGAAAAGCAAAGTTGTTTGATCGGTGAGATTTTACCCCATGTATCAAGAGAAACACTTGATCTCTTTTTGCAGAAGATGTCAATAGTCAGGTTCACACGAAGGGAGCTAAACTTTAAGTTTCTCGTGTAGTTTCAAAACTTTAAGTTAACTTGCAGTTATCTTGTAGTTTCAGACCGTATGAACGGACTTGTAGTTTTGAAAATTTAAGTTTACTTGTAGTTCTAGAACCACAAGCGAGCTCGTGATTAACGATGAAACCACTTGACACAATGGAAAACAAGAAGTAAATTGTAGAAAATAATTCGATCTCTGACTTGCACCCAGTGAAGTGAAGTGATTTCAGATTTCAGATTTCATAATACAGATCAACCACATTTCATACACTTACACAGTGACTTTTAC
This sequence comes from Heliocidaris tuberculata, assembly GCA_025618425.1. NCBI lineage: Eukaryota > Metazoa > Echinodermata > Echinoidea > Camarodonta > Echinometridae > Heliocidaris > Heliocidaris tuberculata. The sequence continues at coordinate 35,019,077 of CM046844.1, forward strand.
GATCAGAAATCAAATAAAATTAAAGTGATACAGCAAAAACCATATCAAGAATTTGAACCACCATATCAGTGACCCAAAACTTGTGCCTGAAGACTTAGTTTATGTTTGTTGGTACTGGCCTTCAACCTGTGGTATTGTCTAAAAGGGCAGAAATAAATTTTAATTATTGGACTTTGGAATTTATGCTTTTGCCTTAATAACAACAATATCTTTGCATTGTAAAACAGGTTCTGAATAAGCACTACACATAACTTTCCTTTGTGACAAAGTAAATGGATGCGCCTAATTTCTTTTGACAAAAGTTCATTGCGGTTATGCAGGAATGCCAAATTCTGTTGACAAACATGGACAAAAGCTAGATATTAATCCCACGTGAGATGATGATAGGAGCGGTAGGACAAATACTTGTCAAGGATTCTGAGTTGTAACATGAAATGATTCCCATCCCCTCTCCTCCTCCCCCCCCCCCCCCCCACACAAAATAAAGATCAAATGAGTCAGGGTGCAAGGAATGAAAGCAAGAAATTATTTTCTGTATAGTATGTTCTTGTACAATTTTTTTTTCTGTCTGTAGTATGAAACACAGTAAGTTTTTTATGTTTTCAATATTGCCATAATGTAGCTGAATATACTACTTGGCATTATACTACTCAAACTGATCCATGAAACTAACAAACAAAACATAATCCAATACAACATTGTGCCTTTCATTTCAATTTTCATCACCACATGACCATGCATATACAGACAGTATTTTATTTCAGCTGTGGAGATGAGGGGGGGGGGGTATATAGAGTGCACGGGCATGATTTGAACATGAAATAATCGTTCACATCCTGCTATTGCTGTAGCTTTGAAGTCATAATTCCATTCCACACAAGATTAAACCACATTTACTTCATGCCTTGGAGGCAGGGAACTAAATAGTTTCGCCTTTCAATTCTACCACAGCCTGATTGCAAACACATGGGTGCCCCCGTCACCTAGGTAATAACACCAGACTGCCATCATATATTTGTCTTGAAAAAACAACAATAAAAGAGTTCATGGGGTATTGGGAAAATGTGCAAGAAATTGTGAGAGAAAAACAGTGATACTGTGGTCAAAAGTTCATCACAAGTTCATGATCAAATAGGGCGGGGGAGGGGGGGGGGTCCATGGGGGAATGGTATAGTCACCCAAATGAGACATGTTAGTGGGTATGTAGAAAATGCTTGCTTGCCCTTCACTATCTGTGCTTATACATTTGATGAGTCTAATTTGTATGAAGGCAAAATTAACCAAAACATGAAATTTGCAATGACTGACATAAAAAAGTGTGTCTTTCTCTGTTTTTTTTTTCTTTTTACCCTATGCCCTAGTCCTCACAGCATGTCTTTGTCTCTTCATCTCAGTAATGTTTAGTCTATATATTTCTGACACAATTAAACATTTCAATGGGCATTTCCCCCCTCCCTCTCTCTCTCTCCCGACAATCTCTTCATCTGTGTTCTCTTTCCATTTATGTACCTATGAATATATACTATTGATACATGGTTGGGAGTGCGTTAGTGCGATCCGGCAACACAAAGGTTTTTATCGTGGTGTCGCATGAGGCGTAGCTGAGTGTGTTAGACACCACGATAAAAACCTGCGTGTTGCTGGATCGCACTAATGCACGAACTCACAACCATGTATTAATAGTTTTATAAAACGGGTCTACAATCTTAGTGTTTGATCCAGATCAGCCGTGCGTTAGTCCCCTCGCCGTGCGTTAGTACTTTTTTTTTGCACGGTCACGTGGTGTCATTTGACCAATCAGGATGGCTACATTCTTGAACCCGTTTTATAATTATTTCTAACAAACGTTTATTCCTTCTTATCTATCATGCATACAAATTTAGAGCATACATATCAACACTGAAGAAGAAGTAGTAACCAGAACATACATATAAATTACATGGACTCACAAACGTTTTCAATCTATCCACCATTTATATTCTGATATTTCTGCTGGATAGTGTCCAAACTTGAAATCAAATGTCCTGGGTTAGTGGTGTGTGGTTGGAGCAGGGAGGTGGAAGAGAGACAATTTAGAAGGGTTCGTATTTCCTTGAAAAAATGGAAGGATCAAGCAAATTGTGTTGTCAAAGATTGCTTAGAATCAAAAGGGCAGGAAAAGAAAATTAGGAAAAAGCACCAGATATTTTGTCAAAGAATTGTTTGGTTTAATCTTAGTAAAGAACATAAGAAAGAGAGCTAGGCAATGTGTTACTGCAGATTGCCGAGTATCACACACATAATAACAAGAAATACTAACAGGAGCTTTATGTGACCTTCAGGAAGTAATTAAGAATGAGGAAGAGGAAGGATATAAGATGAAGTCAATGACCCTCAAAATATCACTAACATTTCGGCAAATGATTTTATCTTCTTTCTTGATATAGTAATAAACCATAACATATATCCTTTGCTTTAACCTAATTTAACCCCAAATCACTAAAAATATCCTTTTTTATCTGAATTTCTTGGTGGAACTCAAAGATGATGTATAAAATTAATATTACCCATATTACATCATGAGAACACGTTACAAGGAAACAATGCTTGGATGTCAATGTAAACTTTCCCCGCTTTCACACGGGGGTAAAATTTGTCGTATGAATACGAGGTATAGTTTATACTCATATGAACTATACGTTGTATAGTTTATGCAACAGCGTTATGACGCAGAACATTTTGGTGCGATTGTAACGAGATTCATTGCTGTTCATAATGCACAGTAGGCTCAGTGCGCAATGTATTTAGTGTACTGCGGATGGGCACCTACATTTATACGTCGTACATCGTAAATCCATTCACACATAGATTTTATTGCCTCCGTTATACAACATATTGTATCCATACACTGCCCTACATCACATCTAAACGATGTTCAGACAGGGAAAATTTCATCATATGTACGATGTATAAACAATATAAACTACACGTCCCATTTATATGACAAATATAAGAAATAAGAAAGTTATGAATTTTGAAATTGTAATCAAAACACGATAAAAACTACTTTCAAAAAATAAACTCAAGGGCAATTTCAAAGGCCCATTGTACTGCCCATAGAAATCAAGTTCGGATTACGTAATACGCCATTGTAATGTTTGCACATTTCTAAAGGTGATAGACAGGGCTATTGAAATTGCCTCGAGTTGATTTTTCGAAAATAGTTTTTATCGTGTTTCAATCAAGCACAAAGGTGCAACTCTGTGACATATCTTGCAAGCTCCTCTCCCATTTGTCCGGTATACAAAAATCAGTAATTGCGGCCATTTTCTCTTAAGAAAATATTCAGTCATTAATGACCTTAGATATAATGATTGCACATATTTTTTTTACACAAAACCTGTATCAAACTAATCTATTCCTTTATCAAAAACAAATAAAATGAAAATTTGAGACATTTTCTGTACTGAGAAAATGCGAGAGGATTTCGCAAGTTACGTCACTGAGTTGCCAATTTGTGTTTAATTGATTACACCTTCAAAAATTCATACCTATCTTATTTCTTATCTGATTTTGTTCAAACTTTCACTCATCTGTTTCTCTATGTTTTCTGCTTTTATTCAAATCAACAAAATACCATGGTGGAATTTTCCCTTTAAGTTGAGCTCACTTTCAAAGTTGGGTTTTCCTTGCTAGACTTTTGATTGAGAAGTTGAGGCTTCAAATCAATGCCTCATGTTTAATAATAATGTTAATAATAGCTGTTTCTTATATAGCACCTTACCAGTTACAATGTATTTAATATTTGTGCAGAGACATGGCATTTAAATCTAAAGTTAATTTGGATAAGTTTATGGCTGTTGTTATTGTTATTGTGGACTAAGTTTAAAGGAAACCAAAACCCAAGGAGAGAATCAATGTTATTGGAAAGTGAAAATTCAGAGAAGCACTTTACAAAAAGTTTCATTAAAATTGGTTAAAAAATGAGAGAGTTATGGAAGTTTGAAAAGTCTTGTTTTTCTTTCTATGGGGATCCTCAAATTGGCAAAATTGCTTCAAAATGGCTGATTTTGTGAACAACTCTCCATTTGTTTTGTACACAGATTTTCAGATTTTCCCCATTTTCTCTCAGGGTGCTCCTTGTCTCCTCCTGAACTCGACATATGTGGTGTAAAATACATTTCCCATTATATATGTTGAGCTCAGAAGAAGATTAACTGCACCTTGAAAGATAATGGGGAAAATCTGAAAATCTGTGTACAAAACAAATTGAGAGTTGTTCACAAAATCAGCCATTTTGAAGCAATTTTGCCAATTTGAGGATCCCCATAGAAAGTAAAACGAGACTTTTCAAACTTCCATAACTCTCTCATTTTTTAACCAATTTTAATGAAACTTTTTGTAAAGTGCTTCTCTGAATTCTCACTTTCCAATAACATTGATTCTCTCCTTGGGTTTTGGTTTCCTTTAAAGAGAAGGTTGAGCTCTGGGAAAGGTGAAAAATAACTTGTGAGCTTTCTCATTCCTCTTATGTCAGTTTGGAAGAATATCAAAGAAGTAATGTCCCCTGAAAAGGATAGCTCTTCAATTGCCCTCATATTCGAAATATGACGAGAAATAGTTGAAATGTTTGGGTTGAACATTCATGCCACTTGTGTGTGAAGTCCCATATATACCCATTTCTGTGTGCAGTACATGGGTTTTTCAGCAAGATTGGGTCCAATTCTTATCATTTTGATGATTTCAAAACCTCACAATATAAAACAATTCTTATGTAGACACAATCAACTTTTCCCAATTGCTTCAAGGCAGTTTCATTCACAATACATGTATAATTAGTGACCAGGACTCAACTTCATCTTTAAAGTCATTCTAAAACATTTAGTGTAAATTTGAAGGATTCTATAATAACTTTATATTCACCAGAACTCAAGACTTTTTGGCCCAAATTCACAAAGGAGGTTTGGTTTCAACCATGGTTTAAACCCCCTCCTGGGTTTTTTGAGCGTACATGCACACGGAATCAATCCAATTTTCTTTGAGCGCCCGCATGGGCAATATGTGCTTATTTACGCTTATTTTAGTACGCTTGCTGAGGTTTAAACCTTACCCAGGGTTTAAACCTCCTTTGTGAATTCGGGCCATAGAGTTCCAATAGACCTGTGGGATACTTTATTTCCTCCTTTAGATACACATCAAGCAGGAACTCTTCCAGGAAATCGACATTGACCACTCCAAGAGATAGCACGTTTTCAGAAGTTTAGAAGGGAAATTTTTCTGAATTTGTAAGACCACTGTAATAAACACATGACATGAGGGGAATTTCCTCATGCCAGTTTTCCCAATGGCTAATATGCAGGAAGGGGGTCCAGGAAATAGATTGAATACTTATCAATACAGGGACGTGAATGAAACTATAAACTAAACAAAATAGCCACAATTGATTGCTCTGAGGGATGGATCGTAGAAATCAATTGAAAATGAAAGTTTAATTGAGCATAAATCAAGTTGCTGGACATTTAAATAGGTGAGGGGTCATCGACAAGTTTGTTGGAATTATCAATAAGTGATATAACAGAAACCTTCCACATTAAAGTCATCAATTTTGGATCTGCAGAAAAGGTCCAATTTTCAGATTTTCAGAATCAGTTTCTTGTGAAATTCAAATTCCATTATCAGAACTCAGAATAAAGAGAAGGTTGAGTTCTGGGAAAGTGAAAATAATATGTGAGCTCGCTCATTCAATTTATGTCAGTTTGGAAGAATATCATAGTAGAAATGTTCCCTGAACAGGATTGTTTTTTCAAATGCCCTCATATTCAAAATATGACGAGAAATTGCTGAAGCGTTTGGGCTGAACATTCATGTCACATGCCTGTGCAGTCCCATATACCCATATCCACATGCAGTGAACATGCTTTTCAACGAGATTGGGTCAATTTCTTATCATTTTGATGATTCTAAAACCTCACAGTATACACTAATCCTTATGTACTACATAATCAACTTTTCCCACTTGCTTCCAGACAGTTTCTTTCACAAACTCACCCAACTTTATCTTTAAAATCATAACGTGTTATAAGTGCTGGCATTTGAGAGGAGAAATAAACCTACATTATAATATATAAGCTGCTTTGGTTAACAAGAGATAATTCAGAGGAAACAGATGATACCAATAGAAAGTTTGCAAAAAAAGTGATTTCATTTATGACAAAGTTATGAAAAGTCAAGTGCACGCAACACATTTATAATATGTAAATTTCAAACTGGCAACTCATGTCATGTGACTACTCTTCATTCCCGTTTTCATTTTCTTGCGGAAGTATTTCAGATGAATTTGCTCATGAATTTCAATCAGTGTAATGACGGCATGAATGAGGGAAATCTACAAAGCAAAATTACCGCTATGAGTGCCTGACTGGAACGTACGTACATCAGGAAAATATAGGTTCAGAACCAGGTTTTGTGGGGGAGGAGAGTACATCCTATAAGAGGTCATGTGTGGGCTGACCAAGAGAGAACGAGTCCTGATGGAGGCGTGATGGTAACTTTTTTGGAAGTAGGCTGCTAAGGTATTTGTCATCTAAAAATACAAGTGAATGAGTAAATTACGCAATGCGTAATAAATGTCCCCGCGGGAAGTGCAGATCTGTGGAAATTAACTAGCCTGAACCTTAAAACTTCAGTGAAAAACTTTAGTGAATAAAATAATAACGTTACTGCATGCAAAAGAAGAGAATACCAACAATGCATGCATACAACTGAAATATGAAACATGAAAACATTATGAACCTTCAGCCATTTGGAATAAATTTGCATAAATTTGCATGAATAATGAATTTCAAAATTCTGTGTAGAAGTTTGGAAGCCCCCACCCAGCCCTATCAGATAAAACAATCGGAATCAAAATCTGATGTGAAATAGAGGAGAAGTAGCATTTTTCGTCAATTTTGCATAAATTTGCATAAATTTGCATAATTAATGAATTTCAAAATTCTGTGTAGAATTTTGGAAGCCCCCACCCAGCCCTATCAGATAAAACAATCGGAATCAAAATCCGATGTGAAATAGAGGAGAAGTAGCATTTTTCGTCAATTTTGAATAAATTTGCATAAATTTGCATGAATAATGAATTTCAAAATTCTGTGTAGAAGTTTGGAAGCCCCCACCCAGCCCTATCAGATAAAACAATCGGAATCAAAATCCGATGTGAAATAGAGGAGAAGTAGCATTTTTCGTCAATTTTGAATAAATTTGCATAAATTTGCATAATTAATGAATTTCAAAATTCTGTGTAGAAGTTTGGAAGCCCCCACCCAGCCCTATCAGATAAAACAATCGGAATCAAAATCCGATGTGAAATAGAGGAGAAGTAGCATTTTTCGTCAATTTTGAATAAATTTGCATAAATTTGCATAATTATTGAATGTCAAAATTCTGTGTAGAAGTTTGGAAGCCCCCACCCAGCCCTATCAGATAAAACAATCGGAATCAAAATCCGATGTGAAATAGAGGAGAAGTAGCATTTTTCGCCGATTTTGAATAAATTTGCATAAATTTGCATAATTAATGAATTTCAAAATTCTGTGTAGAAGTTTGGAAGCCCCCACCCAGCCCTATCGGATAAAACAATCGGAATCAAAATCGGCCAAGAAATGACGGAGAAGTAGCATTTTCTAACATTTGAGCACACACAGACAGACGGACGGACCCGCACACACACACGCACACACGAACGGAGCCCGTTTCATAGTCCCCTCGCGAACTTCGTTCGGCGGGGACAAAAAAGGGTACAGTCAGGTTATGCCATTTGTTTGTTTTATGTTACATCACACCCTCATGACCTCTTTTCTTCATTGTTTTTTAGTTCTATGTCGCTTTTTTACTTTGAGGCCACCATCAACATCAAGCAACTCGCTCATGATGATGGTCTCCTGCGTTCACAAATCCTGTTAATTGTAAAATGTTAATTTCCCATACTGTATACATATTTTCTTTGTATTTAAGAAGTAAATTGTTAATGTCTGACAATGTGTTAATTTATTTTTTTCTGTAATATTATATTTTGTGTCATGCTATTGAACGAATGCAGAAATAAAATCAATCAAACAAACAAACAGTGAGGAGCTCTTTTTTTTTGTATCTGACAACATTCTAAAATCTTTCAGAAATCAAAATTTCCCTTTATCGAAGTTGGGAAATTTGCCAATTTGGGAGCTTGCTTTGAATATCTTTCATTTATCTTTTTTTTAACGCTATATCGTAGTAAGGTGTCGTTCTTTGTAATCTGATAACATTCTCAAATCTTTATTCAAAAATTTCCCATTTCCAAGTTAGGAAACTTGGCAACTGATGTATTTTTCTTTGATTGCTTTGAAGAGCAAAAGAGAGAGAGACAGAGAGACAGAGAGACAGAGAGACAGAGAGACAGAGAGACAGAGAGGGAGGGAGGGAGGGGAGGGGGTAGCAAAAAGAGAGAAGTGTTTAAATAATATATCATTGTTTGAGTGGAGGAGTGTGCCCCCACTTATTTTAGAAACATGTACCTCACAATACTGTTGGTTTAGTTCTATTTTATTTCGACATATTTGTTCATTTGGGGAATTTTGAAAGCCAAATACATGTAGATACTACTTTATGATTTCCTTATTGAGGAAGACAATAAACCATAATCCAACACATAAAAAAATAAAATGATGTAAAAATTACTGCTTTTCAAACGAATAAAATTTACCACTTACACGATTAGGCAAGGTACATGTAAGCCTACTACTGATTCTATGAAGAAAAAAAAATATTAGACATATCATACAAGAACAAGCTAGATTTACATTTTGTGTTAAACATTTTTGGATTACTTTGTGAAAGTTTTATGCACAAGCTCGACTGAATAAAGTCTGGCATATCAAGGTATGACTTTGGACTGCAGACTTTCAGAGTGCATCTATGTATTATACTAAAAAAATACCAAATTTTATAAAATAGAAAACCATATTACATTCATGACAGAGTAACGAACACCTTAATTTCCTTAAAGATAAAGTTGAGTTCTGGGCATGAGATTGAATTGTGAAAGAAACTGTCTCAAAACAATTGGGAAAGGTTGATTATATAGCACATAAGAATTGGTGTATGCTGTAAGGTTTTGGAATCACCAAAACGATAAGAAATTGACTCAATCCTGCTGCAAGTCATGTGCACTGCATACAGAAATGCGTATATGGGACTACACAGAAATGTTCGACCAAACATTTCAGCTGTTTCTCGTCATATTCTGAAATGTGAGGGCATTTGAAGAGCAATCCTTTTCAGGGGACATATCTACTATGATAATCTTCCAAACTAACATAATAAGAATGAGAAAGCTCACAAATTATTTTTTACCTTCCCAGAACTCCACGTTACCTTTTTATCACTGAAATATGTGTAAGAGCAAAAGAAACACAGCGAGATTTATATACAAATTTTTTCTTCCTTTTTTTTTTAATGGGGGGGGGGGGGGGGTTAGGGATAAGAGTACCATAAATACACAAGCAATTGAACAACGAAAAACAAAAAACAAATAAAGAGAAGGTTAATTGAGTTCTGGGAAAGGTGAAAAATAATTTGTGAGGTTTCCAATTCCTTTTACATGTATGTCAGTTTGGAAGAACATCATAGGAGAAATGTTCTATTTTGTCTTCCTCACGTTTATAGTACTACAGGATGTCCATCATCTCTGCGCAAGGCCTAACCAAGGACAGGACTATGTGTTCTGATAGTAATTAGAATGATGAAATTCATGCAACTCACATTTTTAACCTTGATAAACAACTATTCTCAGTCATTTTTATTTTTCAAAAACCCCACTTCTCTGTCTATGATGAAAGTGAATAGTTAAATAGAAGGGAAAACAATTTTAAATGTTGCATAAGTTTCTGACGTGATAGATTTAAAAAAATAATCACAAAAAGCATGTGCTTTTCAGAGCAAGATTGGGTCAATTTTTTATCATTTTGATGATTCCAAAACCTCACAGTACATACAAATTTTTAGGTAGACATGATAAATCTTTCCCAATTGCTTTGAAACAGTTTCTTTCACTATGTAATCGCATGATCAGAACTCTGCGCAAGGCCTAACCAAGGACAGGACTATGTGTTCTGATAGTAATTAGAATGATGAAATTCATGCAACTCACATTTTTAACCTTGATAAACAACTATTCTCAGTCATTTTTATTTTTTAAAAACCCCACTTCTCTGTCTATGATGAAAGTGAATAGTTAAATAGAAGGGAAAACAATTTTAAATGTTGCATAAGTTTCTGACGTGATAGATTTAAAAAAATAATCACAAAAAGCATGTGCTTTTCAGAGCAAGATTGGGTCAATTTTTTATCATTTTGATGATTCCAAAACCTCACAGTACATACAAATTTTTAGGTAGACATGATAAACCTTTCCCAATTGCTTTGTAACAGTTTCTTTCACTATGTAATCGCATGATCAGAACTCAAGTTCACCTTTAAAATACTCAATGCCTGTATAGCCAAGCAACACAAATGGCACACATGTACCAGTAATTGTTCTATAAACAAACAAGGGTAAAATTTTGAACACCCATTCAACAAAGTAGGATAAGGACAGACGCCCCTGATTAACTTGTATACTAATAAGGAAAAACACTGACAAAACCATCAAACAGACATCATGGTTAGTCCAATGTTTTCATTTCCTTTATTCCATTAAGCATTAAAAAAAAATCCCCTATTTTGTCTTCCTCACGTTTATAGTACTACAGGATGTCCATCATCTCTGCGCAAGGCCTAACCAAGGACAGGACTATGTGTTCTGATAGTAATTAGAATGATGAAATTCATGCAACTCACATTTTTAACCTTGATAAACAACTATTCTCAGTCATTTTTATTTTTTAAAAACCCCACTTCTTTGTCTATGATGAAAGTGAATAGTTAAATAGAAGGGAAAACAATTTTAAAAGTTGCATAAGTTTCTGACGTGATAGATTTTTAAAAAAATATTCACAAAATTTTCTGTATTAGTAAAATAAAACATGTGAAATTTTTTACATGTTTCAATCAGTTATTTTAGTTTCCTTATTAATGTGTACTTATTAATAATAATGATGAATAATCACAAAATTTTCTGTATTAGTAAAATAAAACGTGTGAAATTTTTTACATGTCTCAATCATTTATCTTAGTTTCCTTATTAATGTGTACTTATTAATAATGATGATGAAGATGATAAAAGCAAGAAAATCAAAATAAATACCACATTCTAGTAAATAATATGCATGTCGAAATTGAAGACTCAATTTTGCCACTTTAAAGTGGTAACACCGATCCAGTGACACAGGTTTTATGTTCGACTTTTAAAATAAAAATTGTACCAAAACAAAAGCACAATAGAAATGCTTTTGAAAAATAGGGCAATTTCAATAGCCTAGAGCACCACTTAGAGAAATGAGCAGACATTATTTCATTAATTTAATAATTTATTGAACGATATCGAGCCAGTGGTAACACTCTTTTACGTAAGGACCCATGGGCTAATAACTTAATATTATATCATTACATATAGACAAAAAGTAAAGTTCATTATTCATGTGACTTTTTACATAGTCTGAAACATAATGAAGTCTTTGAAATTGCCCTACAGCTGATTAATACATATGTGTTGAAATTTGAATAAATCTGAAGATCTACTATGCATGTCAAGTTTTAAAGAAATCAATGAAATATGAAGTAAGTGGCACTGTAAAGAAGAAGCATTACAATCAATTGAAAATCAAATAAATAAATCCTATCTCACAAGTCAATCAATTCTCATTGTAATTCTAGGGGTGAAGAACAGAAAGTTTGGATTTCTACCAAAGATTGCATGCTTTAACCCTTTCAAGACAATTGACCACATTTTGTGGTTTGGCTCAATAACTTTTGATTCAGAGCCCTGAAAAATATACCAGATACATAAGTAGGAAGAGCAAAAATGTCTGCACATACTATGTCCATTTTTGTTATATGACCATACTGCGTTTGATCCCAGGAATTTCAAAAAGGAGAATAAGCTTTAAAATCCTTAAATTGGCAACACATTGAGAGGTTCAAAATCATTGTTTTTTTATCGAAATTGGCAACTTGTTCAACTTTTTGACATTTCTTTTAACCATGTATATTGTTTTCAAAGACATTACACCTTATTAGAATCTTGTAGCATTAAAAGAAAAATAATATCGTTGCCAATTTGAAGAACAAAATGTGATCAATTTAGCTCTTAAATAATTCCTGTCCTGAAAGGGTTAAGTTACAGGGTCAAGTTTCATCAATGACCGACATGTTAAACTCTATCGAATTAGATTACAAAATGAATTCCAAGCAATAGTTTTCTGAAACTGGCCAAAATATTATTTGAACTATAATGCTTCTACATGCTTCTCTGGCTACTTGGCCAGTTCTCATTTTTCTTTTATATCAATCATTTAAAATTAGACTGATGATTAGCAATATAACATACATTCCATAGTCTTATGTTACAACTTTAACAAATGACTACATATTTCTGTTCCAAAATATTGATCACGTTAAATGTACTTCTCTCTCATGTCTTATAATTCTTATCAATTTGTGGATATTTTTTGTTAATACACCACAAAAGAGATTTTAAAAATAATAAAATCCTAATTTTCACAATTCTTTCTTTTAATAAATAGAGCCAGATGACTGTGGCAAAAGAGATCCTAGTGTCGGCATGAAAACTTTGATTTTCACAAATTTCACCATTTGAATAACTGACGGAACAGATTATGTTACAATCTTGTCTTACACTAATGAGCATTGCTGCATTATTTTGATAGATCTAAGGAAAAAGGGAATTTCTAGTTTGCAGTCTGGAAGTAAAAGAGAGGACTTAGACAAAACCTTCAACCACAAAGCATTTTCATGGTTAGGTCAGTGGTTTTCCTCTTAACAGATTTCACTATTCTAAACCCCCATTCAGACTACCATAATTCATTGTATAGCTATATACGAAAACCATACAGCTTATAGGCACGATAACTGATAATTTTTTTTCTAGTCTGAATATAACATGATGAAACGTCGTATAGCGAAACGGATGTGGGAGAATCATCATTTTGAACAAATATTCTTTAAAGAATCAGGATACCGATGTCGTGAGAGCGTTGTAATGCACGAAAACCGTGAACCAGTACCGGGCAGGGCTTTTCCAAACCGCAATGCTGATATATGACCGGCAAGCTGTCATTTTATATCCTTGAGTAATATCATGACATTAGTGGACACTAGACATGTGGTGTCACCTGTCCTCCCTAAACTAAATTTAGTTCCTTTATACAATGCTTTTTTTTTTTTGCGTGCGTATGCCCCTTTCCCTATACGATGATTTTTTCCACAACAATTCTTTATACAAATTTAGTATAACTTTCTCCTAGTCTGAAAGGCTGTAAAACTGACAGTAAAGATTTGCGAAACGTATATTTGTCCTTGTGGATAAGTTGCATTCAAATGTTAATATCCTGTTTTTACTTTGAGAGTGCATCGCATTGTTGTATTAGAACGATTGGAAAAGCCCGAAAAGGTTACTTTTCTTTTGCTGTCATGAAATAAAGGAAGGGCCATCACTGCTATTCTTTTTGTGGTTTGGTCAACAGTTTTCTTCTTGTTTCATTTTGTTTTTGTTTCGATCAAAGAGGAAAAACTATTCATGGTGATGTGGAAAAACCATGTAAGATACACTTGTATAATTAATAAAACTTGTTCAGAACTCTCTCTCTCCTCTTGAGATGTTTCTAAGAATTAGAAATAATTCCTCACAGTGATAGCAACTGACGTATATGATGGGAAGTTTGGTTAATACAAAGAGGAATCTACTATCACTTCTCTTTCAAATTTATAAATTGCAAATTTGTCATTGCAGGTGAAAACTGTCCATCCTTTTGAAATAAATAAGAAAAACCAGAATGACGTAGCACTCATCCAGCATCTGGCTAAAGCAATTGTCACAATTTTCATTTCTCTACTAAATTGATTGGGAAATGCAGAACAAAAAGCTTTTTTATGGGGGGGGGGCGGGAAGAAATTTTCCTGAATTATAATTAATACTTGAAGCCAAATATGTCAAAATTCTGTGTTGAATGTCTGTGTATCTCACTTAGCTCTACTGGATAAAACAAACAGGGGGGCGTTTCATGAAAGGACTTGTCAGATATTTTTTCCGACAAATTTGCTCTCAGCCAATCAGATGCAAGGATTTCAGTAGCTTATAACAGTTGTCGGATAAAAATCACTGACAAAACGCTTGATGAAACGCTCCCCAGAATCGAAATCGGTCAAGAAATGATGGAGAAGAAGCATTTTTAAAAATTTTGAATAAATTTGCATAATTTACCATTAAAGGGAAATCCAACCTTTATAGCAAGTTGCTTTGAAAGAAAGAGGAAAAATCAGAGAAGCAGATTGGTGAAAGTTTGATCGAAATCGGACAAGCAATAAGAAAGTTATGAATTTTTGAAAGTTGTAATCACTATGCATATGGGAATTTCAAATTGGCCGAATAGGTAATGTCACTGTGATGTAGCTGTGGACAACTCCCCCATTCGCTCTAACACACAAAATGACTAAAATGTCACTTTTTTCCAAAATGCATTACTCAGTAGGATCTTTTCGTTCATGAGGACCTATAACAATATGCTATCTCCAATATATTTTGAGTACTGCCCCGAGGGTAAAAGCGCCTCAAAGAAAACCGCAAATTAATGATATTTTTGTGTATGACAAATGGGAAAGTTGTCCACAAAAATGTCACATTGACTCACCAAATTGCCAATTTGAGATTCGCATAAATGTAGTGATTTCATTTTTCAAACATTCATAACTTTCTTATTCCTTGTCCGATTTCTTTCAAACTTTCGCCATCCTGTTTTTCTTATAGTTCTGCTTTCACACAAATCATCTTATTATCAAGGTTGGATTGCCCTTTAATGTTCGAGGCAAAATGCCAACATTCTGTTTAGATGTTCTGTGTATCTCACTTAGATCTTCCAGATAAAACAAACAAATCAAAATCGGTCAATAAATGAAGGAAAAGAAGCATCTTGTGTAATTTTTAAAATAAATTTTTATAAATTATCTGCCAGACGGATGGACGGACAACACGCCACAGCATAAGCTCATTGTGCCCATTTGGGCAGGATGAGCTGAAAATGTAATGATCATGCTCTTAATTATACTCTTTGTCATTTTTCGTACTTTTTTATATATATATATATATATATATATATATATATATATATATATATATATATATATATATAAAACTCTTATTCCAGCGTCGTAACGCCGAATTTCTATTGTGACGAAATAAACCGCATTGATAGGATTCCCCCTAACGTAGGAAATAACCAGTGTATATATATATATATACATAAATGCTACTTAAGGCGAAGTCCTGTGCAAAAAAAATCAACTGATAGGGGAATTTGGTGTAAACGGGAATCTTTTGATTCGCCATAACGTTTTCGGCACTGTTTTTTCCCATTTCCATAAGGGTAGGAGGCATTCTATCGATATAAACGTAGAGGGTGCCAAATTACTTATATCACTACAAAGTTTTGTTCGGTAGGGAGAACTCATTTTCGTATAATATAACGTGGAAAATTTATATATGTATAACTCTTGGGGATCTAATGTCCTGAGGTTGGACTTAGGGCGATGTCTGTTTTTCTTGATTATATCAATAATTTAGGGATTTACTAAAAACACCTTATCGCACACAAAAGGTAGTTATTATACGATTCTTTTTGCCACAAATGCAAATTGAATCAAATTAATTCTAAACATATACTAACATTTTGAATCCATGAATTCTCTGTAATGTCATTTCGCGCTGATAAACATATATAAAAAATTAATAAAAATAAAATTCGCCCCTTCGTTGAATCTAGGTATGTATATATATATATATACATTTAACTTTGCATAAGTCAAATTTGTTGGGACCACATAAAGCAGTTCGACTTATGAAAAATTCGACTCAAATGTAAATAACACATATTTTGCATAGTTCGGTCAAAAAAATTGATTCGACTTGGGGAAAGGTCGACTGATGCGACTTCGAGTTATGCCAGATTAACTGTTTATATATATATATGATTTTGCAGCAAACGTTTTGGCTTAAGTATGATGTTAATATGAGTATCAAAATGACAGTAAAACTAAAACCTGTGGGCCAATTTTTTTCATGTTGCCAAAAATGACTTTTGAAAGACTCCACCCTGTTAAAGTTCAATTGGAAAAAAACCTAACACAAACCAACAACAGTAGAGACAGATATTTTGATGGAAAATGGTTTTGTTTTGTGATTTTCAAAGGAGAGAGAAGAAAGTAAGGAAGAAAGAGGGACGGTGAGAGAGAAAGAATGAGGGGAGACAGAATGTGAAAAGGGGGGAGAGAGAGAGAGTGGTAGGCATGAAGAGACAGTGACCCCTGTTACACCCAAATACCTACAGGAGACCAGTCTCGGGGCGCCCCGAGATTCTGCTTTTTGTGCGTTTACACCAACTGATATACGCAAAGCTATCTGAGACAGGTTTCAAGTGAGACTTTCTGTTTGCAGACGTTTGTGAGCATGGGCGGACTGTATTTAGCGCGCGCTGGGTTTGCGATGACACAATCATTCCACACCTGCTTGCAGTGCAAAAACCAGTCTCGGGTAGGTTTGCATTTACACCGAATCCTAAGGAGTCTCGGGGCGCCCTTGAACCAGTCTTGGACCACATCGCTAGGTTTCGTACGTTTACACCTGATACGTAACCTACCCGAGACCAGTCTCGGGGCACCCCGAGGTTCCTTAGGATTTCAGTATAACAGAGGTCAGTGACTGCAGGAGAAAAATGGAGAAAATGAGACAGAAAGAGAAGGAAGTGAAAGAAAGTGAAAGAAAGTGAAAGAAAGTGAAAGAGGGAATGGAGGGAGGGAAAGAGAGGGGAAAACACAGGAGGAGAAAGGAGAAAGGGGGAAAGAGAGGGAGAGAGAGTGAGGGGGGGGGGGGGGGGGGATCATGTAGAGTTGATTGGAACCTTGCAATGTATATTCTCCAGAGTTCTGGCTGCTATTATTCTGGCTGCTTATAACCTACAAGTAGATGAATAGACAATGGTACAGACCTGTACTTCTCCTACTGACTTTGCAGTGACCAGCCAAATTCAAGTTCAAAATGCCATGTTTTTTGGAAACAAATCAAGCAATGAGGTGGTGTGGTGGTTGTGGAAACTGTTAATACAAGTCATTCATCTATGTTATGGGTATCTAGCCCTCACAAACATTAGTTACATTCACATGATGGGAGCTAAACTTTAAGTTTCGCTTGTAATTTCAAAACTTAAGTTTACTTGTAGTTATATCTTGCAGTTTCGGACCGTATGAAGGGACTCGTAGTTTCGAAACTTTATTAGTTTACTTGTAGTTCTAGAACCACAAGTGAGCTCGTGGTTAAGGCTGAAACCACGAGCAGTGGGTGGTCCTCCATTGCAGTTTCAGACCATGTAAATGGAATAAACTTTAAGTTTTGCAAGCTTGTAGTTAGCGATGACTCGCTGTTCATGTTAAACTTCCGGGTCATGTACTCTTCACGTGCATTATGAATACAGGATGATATGTCTACTGTACACACAATCGGTAGTATCTACTTCCATCGTTAACAGCGAGGATCGCTCGGCTTGTAGTTTCTGAACAACGAGCATTGTTGTTTCAGGCCCATGTGAACCCTCGTTGCTGTTAGGGAAACCACAAGTCATGTATGAACATAGCTAATGCCTACATTCCATGCAAGTACAAATAGGACTCCCCAAAAATGCTCCTTGATTGATGGACAGAAAGACAAACAAATAAACAAACTAACCAAAAAATAAACAAACAAAGAAAAACACCGATAACATGTATATAAAATTTCGTTTTAAAAAATATCCAAGTACACACAATACACATGAGTAATCCAGCCCAGTATATTCCATAATGAACAATACCTATATAGCAAAATATATGCTTTTTACAGAAATAAGAGATGACCTAGAAAAATGGGCGGGCCCTAATCCCATTCATTTAGCATTGCTCATGGTTGCACTTTTCTTCCCCCTTAAGTAGTTACATTAATATGTATAGACTGGAATATAATGAAACAGAGGGTCACACAGGGAAAGATTTGGCAGTCATAGGTCTATTCTTCTATACAATATACAGTTTAAGGAGCTCTTCTGATGCTCACTGATAAATGTGCCTACATTACTACTGACAGATGAATGACTATTGAATAGAGTTGTCAGATGGAAAATATTAGGATGTACCTAAAACATCCAAGTAAAATGGTCAAATTTTGTAAATACAGTCAAAACAGCAAAACTGTTAAAGGGTACCAATCACCAAAAATAATTTTGCTCTGTATGTTAGAGGTTGCATGTAGTTATACTATATTCAAAATATGGGCTTCAAATATTAATTCTATAAAGAGATATTGCAATTTTGATTACACTCTCTATAAGTGTAAAAGCGACTCGTGAGTAGACTACTCGACACACCCGTATGCGCTCACCAAGGTAAAGGCTCACGCGGAACCAAACTCTGAGTTCGGTTCCGTGCGAGCATTTTCATGTTATCCTTTATTTCCTTCATACTCATTAACCATTGACCTACAGAATACCAAACAAAGTTCTTTGAGGTTGATTTTATACTTTCTAGCTGTACACAAATTATTTTTTAGGTGATTGGTACACTTTAAAGTCTGCTTCAATTAGTAGAAGAAAAAAAAGCAGACTTTATAGGTAGGTGGCCTTAAGTACAGGTTATTTTACTAGAGGTTATAATGAGAAATGTGGATTTTACACACAGGTGGTCACTTAAGCAGGTTTCACTGTGGCTTTGAACAGAATAAAGATATTTATGCCAGTCAAGTCAAAATCAAATGATTTTTTTTTGAGGGGGGGGGGGGGGGATGGGGGTTGGCATCAAATGACCAATTAAAGCAAATCTTATTGACTGCACTGACCTAGCCTATATATTGCCTTTTCAATCACATGAACTCTGAAAAGCATTATCATATATTTTTTATGTATGCTGGCCTAAACAGTGACCTTCTGGTGCTACATTGTGTGAATTTGGACAATGTTTTATCCTGCATGGGGGGCAGCTTTCTGTATTGTATCAATACTTTTTATTCTTGCCCCGTTTAAAGAGCAGTTCTCTCTAGAGGTCTTTGAATTCAGGCCGTTTCTATTTTTCTTCTGGGTTGTTTTCCCCCAAAAGTACCCTGGAGTGTCATACTTCGGTGTAAAACTAGGTCAGCGATCATTCATGGCTAATTAAAAATGAGGTCGAAAGCATTAATCATACAACAGGGTAGTGTTTAAAGGTATAGGGTGGAGTAATAATGTTTAGTACAGTCCAAGATGCTTTAAATAGCAACCAACTGTATACAAAGACCATGACCTGTCTGTACAGACCACAATGTTTGTTTCCCTTGGAACAGTTTCCCATTGAACCTATATTAAAGGAACCCGTCCTGTAAAACCAGAAATTTTTGCCATATAAAACTTTCGCGAATTGTTAGTGACAGCCAATCTCATGTTGTTTCAATTGTGATTTTATTAATTCGCGGCATGAAACTTTTGCGAATCTCTAACACTCGCGAAATTCATGTTTCATGCACGCGAAAATTTCTGGTTTAACAGTATAGCTAAAGACCACCTGCTTATATTTCACTCTAATCGCACTTTGAAATGAACTGTCTAGAATGATTCTGAATATTATTGTTTGATGTCCAGAAAGTACCGGTAGGTGGTTTGAACCAAGAAACTTGCAGTAATACTCTCTACAATACATTGAGTGATCACTGATGTGACCCCAGGGAGAGTGAAAATAGAGTGAAAATAGAGTGAAAATAGAGTGAAAATTCACTCTTTTATTTTAAATGAGCACTCAATATTCACTCCTATAAACAGTGATTACTGATGTGACTACTGGGGGAGTGAAAATTCACTCTTTTCTTTTAAGAGAGCACTCGACATTCACTCCTAAACAGTGATTACTGATGTGACTACTGGGGGTGAAAATAGAGTGAAAAATTCACTCTTTTCTTTTAAGTGAGCACTCGATATTCACTCCTAAACAGTGATTACTGATGTGACTATTGGGGGAGTGAAAATAGAGTGAAAATTCACTCCCTTTTCCTTTAAGTGAGCACTCGATATTCACTTCTATAAACAGTAATTACTATGTGACTACCAGGGGAGTGAAAATAGAATGAAAATTCAATCTTTTTTCAAAGAGTAAATCACATACTGCACACTGAAAATCACCAAAACAGACATGCATATATAGGACTGTGTGTTTTATCAGTGTACATACTGCCAATTACAGTGAAGCTTGCTTAATAAACCACCTGTCTATAAAGGCCAGTCTTTTGTTTTCCTTGAACAATATTTCTCATTGCAACCTGTAAAACAGAAAGTTGTATATAAAATACATTGCTCAGCTTCTTCCTCCTCAGCAGTCTTTGTGTACAGGTTTGCCTGTAGAAGCGTTAAAGCCTATTTTTTGTAAGGAGCCCCTACCCCCCCCCCCCCAAAGAATAATAAAAATCATTCATTCAATGCGCTGTGAATATCATTCCTCCTCAAAATAACTGGGGAAAAAATATTCTATTCTTTAAAAAAAAAATTACTGGTCCTATGTGCAGAAAAATAGCCTACCATTGGCAACAGTGTGCAAAAGACCATAAATTCCTTTAATATTCAATTAAGGGTTCTGCAAATTTCATTCCTCCTAAAAATAATTCATATAAAAATACTCCATTCTAAAAAAAAATACTTCTAATCATGCAGAAAAATAGCCTACCATTGGAAATCGTGTGCAGAAACCATAAATTCCTTAAATTTTAATAAAGGTGTCCGTGAATTTCATTCCTCCTAAAGATAATTCATATGAAAATATTCTATTAAACCCCCCCCCCCCCAATATCATTTCTAATTATGCAGAAGAATTGTTATACAAAAAAAAAACAATGGCGTCATCAAGAAAAAAAAAGATTATATATATAACAGCCTAGATCTAAAATAAGACATTTAGGGCTGGTCACACTGACTAATATAGACCCCTAAACGACAACACATCAACAGTAATACAAATTCATGGCCAAACTTTAGATGCACAAACAAAGGAACAATGCACTCATATGCATCCTAAACATGGTACACAAACTTGCTATGCAATTATACAGAGAGGAGGGAGTTCACCCAAAGATTATAAACAAATCATATCGTGACCGTGAAGAAAAGTATATACGCATTCAAATATATATTTCTAATTGTATACAGCCTAATGAATAAATGAATTTGTATGAGATAAGTGAAGGTGTGTTACATCCTTGCCAAAATGCCAAACAGTACAGAAATATGCTACTTGCTAAAGAAACACAAATATTTCTTTGTAGAATATTTTTTAAATACTTATATTTCAAAAGGTACATGTACATCCCACTTTACACATGTTATACAAGACAGATATTTTAATTTCTTTTCTTATGATGATTGTCTTATTCTAATATGGATTGTCTTTTTCTTTTATAATATGATACTGAAGGTCATTTTTCACTTCAAAATGATGTACGATTTCTCTTGCTTGTTGTAAGAACAATTTTCTTTGTATTTATCTGCATCATTTTTAAAGTGCTGTTTTCTTCAAATGTCCCAACTCTGCTAAATGTACTTATTCAAAGGAGGATAAAGATGGAGAATTTGTGAAAGATGTATCAATATAAACTGACTTGAATTAAAGATCATAAAAAAGTTAAAACTTCTGCAATATTTCATAATCAGAAGTTCTAATTAATTCAGGAGCAACGCATCTGGTTTCTGGCTCTCCTCTCGACAAGTTTGTCTCCACGCCCCAATTCTTTACGACTAAGGATTAAACCCTGCATCAAAACAGGAATATTAAAACTGACATTGATCCCCCTATTAAGGTATCAAACATTCTATGCCACAGCCATGCCCCACAACACCTCTCCAAAATGAAATCCTATTTCAAATCAAAACGATTTTTCATTAATCCAGCCCTCGAAATCCACTAGGGGTGCATGGTGACCCCCTCAGGGTGCGTAATGTGCCCCCATTGCTGTTTGTCTAGGGTAAACACAAGCAACTAGGGGAGCACAAAGGTTCACTTTCTAGATTTTGCGGCGGCCGGGAAAACTGGATTTGGGGACCTAATTCTCGGGGGCAAACTCTGACCTGGATCTGGGGAGTAAATGGTGGCAATTATATTTGGATCAAGCTTTTCATTATAATAACATTCAGGTAATATTCCCTCCACACGGTGTGCGTGTGTCAAGGTACTGTATATCTAACTACTGACCTGTAATTAGAACACAATAGAGAATAATTTTTTAATACTGGTCATAATTGTATGTTAATCAAAGGGGACTGTCCCTTTATGGAAATGACGAAAAATAACAGGAAGACATGGGATAATCTGAAGGACAAAAAGAGGAGGAAGGAGCATTATCAGTAGTAGTACAGTAGTAGTAGTAGTAGTAGTAGTAGAAAAAAAAAGGAAGAAAAGAAGAAGAAAAAGAAGAAAAGAAAAGATGAAGAAGACAAACTAGCACATCAATGATGTGGCGCTCATCCGGCATCCAGCAAAGAAATTCACACAATTTGTACTTTGAACTGAGTTGAGACTGTAATTTCAAAATTCTGTGAAGAAGTTCAATGAACCTCATGAAAGTCTTTAAGATGGAACAAAAAAAAATCAAAATCGGTCAATAAATGAGGAAGAAGAAGCAATTTTTTTATTTTTTAAAATAAATTTCACATAAATTAGCATAAATTTTCACATAAATTAGCATAAATAATTTTCTACACAAAAATTCAAAATTCTGTGAAGAAATTCAATGAACCTCATGAAAGTCTTTCAGATGGAACAAAAAAAATCAAAATCGGTCAATAAATGAGGAAGAAGAAGCAATTTTCGTGATTTTTAATTAATTTCGCATAAATTAGCATAAATAATTTTCTAGACAAAATTTCAAAATTCTGTGTAGAAGTTCAATGAACCTCGTGAAAGTCTTTCAGATGGAACAAAAAAAAATCAAAATCAGTCAATAAATGAAGAAGAAGCGATTTTTGCGATTTTCGAAAAATGCGCATAAATTAGCATATTTAATGAGTTTCAAAATTCTGTGTAGAAGTTTCGAATCCCCCACCTAGTGCTATCATATAAAGCAAACGGAATTAAAATCGGGTAAGAAATGGCGAAGAAGAAGCATTTTGAAATTGTGGACGGACGGGACGAAGGACGGAAGGACGGACAGACGGACGGATGGACGACGGACGACGGACGCCTCGCCATGGCATAAGCTAATCTGCCCATTCGGGCCGGATGAGCTAAAAATTACAAAGATAAAGAAAAAATGGAGGAGGAGAATGAAAAGAAGAAGGGGAAAAAGATGGGGGGGGGGGAGTATCTTCAAGAAGAAAGACTCACAAGGAAAGGAGAAAAAAAGGACAAGGAAGTTGTAACATGAAGGAGAGTGAAATGGACCAAGGTGTATCAAATGAAAAAGAGGAAGAAAAAATAAAAAGGAAACAAGGATTTTTTTTTCAAGAAGAGGAAAAAAGTGGACAGAAATGGCAGTAGAGCAAAAATACACAAGGATTAAAATCAAGAAATAGTGAAGCAAGGATAAGGCCTAGCTAGCCTAATTGCCCTCCAAGAGAGACAAAAAGGGATAAGGATATACAAAAATACCTCTAAGTGTTCATATATAAAGCACTCAAATGATATCACCACTCCCATATGAAAGGTATTAATTCATCCTTACCATTACTTTGACCTGGTTTAATGACACAGACTAATTCAATTCAATTCAATTCAATTCAATTCAATTCAATTCAATTCAATTTATTAAAAAACCAGACACAGCAATCATGATGAACAAACATGATGCAAATTAGGACCCAAAAAGCTATGCTTGTGAGTGGGGCCCCTGAGAAGGATGGACCTCTCAATCACGGCGGATCGGCAAAGAGACCGTTTTTCAAGGATCTGCGCATGCTCAAAACATGGAAGATAGTAAGATACGATCCAGTCACATGCGCACAGAGCCCTAAAACAAGCAGATCCTGAAGTCCGTCAACTGAGATCGAGAAGAACATTTACAAAAAAAAACATGATAATGTACAAAACCGATTGTAACAAAGTTACAATTCTCTGATTTTTTGTTATTCATTTGGACTTTTACAATGTCCTATTTAACAGACTTTCCATCAAATTCTTCAGTTTAGTTCATCAAAGAACTCGGAGTTGGGTTTTGCGTGAGGGGTTTTTATGTGATCTTCTATTTTCCTCATACTCCTTAACCATTAACCTGTAGAAGCCCAAGTAAAGTGTTTTGAGGATAATTTCATACATTCTAGATGTACATAGAGGTGTCGTAGTCTAGTGGAAAAGTCTCCAGACTGTGAACCACAAGGTCCAAGGTTCAAATCCCTGGCCCAGCACTAGTGTTTTTTGGCAAGACATTAATCTACACTTGCCACACTCGACCCAGGTGAAGTAAATAGGTACCTGGCAGGAATTAATTCCTTGAAATGCTAGAGTGCCGTTAGAGCAGCCATGCTAAAGCTGGGGTAATAATTGTGGAGCGCCATGAGTGTCAAGTCTGACAGACATGTGCGCTATACGAGAACCCAATATTATTTATTATATTCCACATACTAAGTATCTTGCTGTTAGATTGGTCAAAAGGTAATCACGTGATAAAATGTAGTTCTCCCAATCAATCGACCCGAGAAGAAAAGTTTGTGACCTTGACGGAATAGTGCTTATGTGTTTCGCTGGTCTCTTCAGTCCATTACATAGTCACAATGTGTTATCAATATTGTGGGTACGCGCGAAGTGAAAGTGCGTGACCTTTACGAATAGTCAAATTGAAAAGTGCGTGACCTCTACGAATAGTCAAATTGAAAGGTGCGTGACCTCTACGAATAGTCAAAATGAAAAGTGTGTGACCTTTACGAATAGCTCCATAGGCGTACTAAAATAAGCGCGCATTTTAAGCGCATTGCGCTTAAAATGATAAAACAATTGTGCGCACCCAGGTAGGAGTACGGTTTATGGTGGTTTAACTTCTTTTGTGAATTCGGGCCTAAATGTCTTTTTTGAGAAGTAGACAATAATTGTCTTTCTCGTACCAGTTAAATGTTTCAGATGTGGAATATAAAGCAAATAATCACCTTTTGATTTCAGGCAATGAGACGTACTATCACTTCCTCGGCGATCTGAATGTATAACACTATCTTTCCTCAGCTTCACTTCAGAAAGATAGCTATCCAGATCGCCTCGGAAGTGATAGTTTGTCCCATCACCTTCACCAACAGTAATTATTTGCTTACTATCATTATTATATAAATTATTTTTTTAGGCAATTGGTACACTTTAAAGATTCAGATACTGTAGGAAATTCAACAGGAAGCTATTTTCACCAGGGCCCTGTTCACCAGGGCCCAAGTTTTATGAAACGGGCCCCAGAGCATGTGTCATAGAACTTGTTACTAAATTTAAGACTGCACAAATCTTGGTGAGAAAATGCTTGCCGAGTCCAGAGGAACATAATTGAAATATTGGTTATCCGTCATTTTTCCGAAGGTTCGTTTTTTTCAAAGATTCGTTACTCCGACAGTTCATAATTCCGAAAATGAAATAGGGTTCATAATTCCGAAAATGAAAAAGCGTTCATAATTCTGAAAGTTCATAATTCAGAACAGTTATGTAGGGCTCTATTGCATTTTCGGAATTACGAACCTTCAGAATTATGAACCCATTTTCATTATCAGAATTACAAACCTTCAAAATAACGAACCTTCGGAGTAATGCATCAAAAGTTCGGAATTATGAACTATGAACCCCCTGCTATGGCAAATTTGTGTTTCGGAAATTATGAAACTTTGGAAAAACAAACGAGTACCACCCGAAATATTATATGACCATAGTATGAGGAATTCAACAATAAATAATGCTATGGTATCAAATATACAAAGTGCTTTGTTAAATAGAAAAAATACAATCTGCCATTCTTTCTTGATATTCCTCAAAATCTATAATTTTAGAAGCTAACATATCAGAATTTTAAATTGCACCTCAACAAGTACATGAAATTTCAAGCCATTGTGGAAAACTTTGGAACAAATCAAGGCCACCAAAATATTTGATTACACCTTCCAATGTTTTTTTTTTTGGGGGGGGGGCATTTCATTTTACCAAATAATGAAACAACTTTTATTTAGTACTCAAATTTATCTTTCTTGGAATAATATTCTGTTGATGGTATCATTCATTAAAAAAGATTGATCAATTTTAAATTCCCAAAATTTTTGCAACGTATATAACACCCTTAAAATGATAATAAATCAATAGACAAAAATGCTATTGATATTTCAACAATTGATGAGTAATTGAAAACTCCACTCCAGTGTTTGCCCCACTTGGAACAAAGGCGTGTGTCATATATCTAGTTTTGCCCTGACAGGGGAGCAATGACCAGCCATCCATGGCTTGAATTAGTCATTTAGTCATTCGAGTTTGTTTCTTTGCTTTGTGAGTAAGCTTTGTTACGTTGCAGTCATTCATCAACTGTGATTGATTGTTTGATAGACAGGAGTTAAGGTTGAAAAAGAATGAATTGTTATCTCTGTTGTCATTAAAGGTACTGTTCAGCTCTCGTTACAATAAAAACAAAAAGTCTGTTGAAAAAAAGAACACTAGTAAATTCACACTATTCAGACTATTCAGTCATATTTGATAGAATTGTACTATTGTTGTGTGATAAACAATGAAAATGCAGAAAAAGGAGCTGTTAGGTTGTCTTTAGAATACAATACAAAGTCCCATACATGCATATTATGTGTTGATGCTTTTGAGTAAATATATGATATCAGCAAAATTTTGTAACGTTTCAACATCTACTGGTGAAAACCAATTCGAGCGATCGCCAATAGGGTAAAAATGCCCGGATGCAGGTATCGGGGTGCGTTTGCTATGCAATGTGGGACAGCTTTTGTGACCTAGTTACTTCCGGAATCTGACCGGTCGGTGAATGACCCGGCGGCCGTGCATAACCTCTCAAATCAGCTTTCCAAGATACGGCTTTGTCATTTAAGTCTCGAACAGAGCCGTCCGCAGCGGGCACCCGTCGTCGCTTTCTGCCGGATGCCTCCCGGTCGCAAGGCTCAATAACGCTGTAACATTCAGCGGCTCTCCGTACTAGCAATTCCAATTCGAGTTTGCATTTTCCGTTGCATGGAATGCCTCGTTCTGTCAGAAAAGCTTTCAGCTGCAGAACGGTCATATTCTTGAAGTCTTGAGAAACACTCGCCATGACAATTCTACGATTACCTTAACTTTTATTAGATAAGTTTGAAGAAAAATTCCTGAAGTGTGTACCGCGGTTACTGTAACTTAGCATCTGTATACACCGGAAGTACACAGGTCCCGGAAGTTGAATGAGAATTCGCCAAAAACGGTACATCCGGGCATTTTTACCCTATTGGCGATCGCTCGAATTGACAGCCTGAAGGACAATGTACAAAAAGAATGAACTGTTGTTCTCTCTATCGTCATTGAAGGTATTGTTCAGTTATGGCAATGATGAAAAACAAAAAAATGACATTCTACAAAAACAACAAACATCTGGTACATGTATATTCAGATGATTTAAAGAAAACAAACAAATGATATAGTTGCCCAATTGAGTTTGATAGAAAATGTATAACTGGTGTGTAATGAGCCATGAAAAATGAGGAAATTAAGGCCGACATGCTAGCCAATCAATCAAGACTTGAAGTCCCGTCTATATCATTCTGTTGACGGTAGTTGGTGCTTTTCATTGTGTATGATTTTTGGCAAGTCTGTTTTGCATTTTTTAAAAATACTTTACTGGTTCAAATAATCAATATACTGTATGATAATAATGTAGAATGACTTCGAAAGGCATTGTCATTACCAGAATTCATTACCTTTAATAAATACTGATAAGTGTCATTGAACTCAAAGGGATATTGTATTTCCAATTTCCATTGATCACCAAACACACATGGAGAGTACATCAACGAAGCACTATTGTTATTTTGGGCGATTCTCAAGCATTGTCGGACATTTCTATACTATTCATTGTGGGGGTTTTTTTGCTACCATATTCATAGATGCTTTTCATCGCATCAATGTATTCTATTCTTCGAAATTAAATAAATGAATACCTTAAAACTTGCCTAGTCAGAAGTCATCAACCTATCCAAATGTGAACGGATTTTGGGGTGAATTTTCACAATGAAAAGGGAATAGTTGAATATGAATGAAGATGTTCCCTGATTTAAATGTAAAAGAGATTTACAAATCAATAGAAAGACTGGAAACACACCTGCCTTACAAACGTCATTGCTAGCTGTCCGGTCGATCAATTTGGCATTTCTGCATTGTTTTTTTCCGGATCTACTATTTTCTGAACATGTTTTCTTTTTTGCTGAATTAGATTCAGAGTTTAAAACCTCACAGTGATCCCTTGCTCAAATCTTTATGATATATAAATCTGTCTATAAATCATTGAATATATATGTTAAAACAGAGAGAGAGAGAGAAATGCAGACAAAACTAGAGGGGTGATATTTTAGGTTACTTGATGAGACTGAAGAATATTGGAAGATGAGAAAAGAGAGATTGCGTGAGGATGAGTGAGACAATGAAACAGAGCCTCACAGCTTAGACATATACATGTATATACATTCAAAGGCACACTAACAAATAGAGAAGGCAAGATATGATACAAAATATCAATGCAGAGAAACAAGAAGTAAGGATGAGTGAGACAATGAAACAGCGAGCTTCACAGCTTAGACATATACACATACAAAAAAATACAAATAGAGAAGGCAAGATATGATACAAAATATTAATGCATAGAAACAAGAAGTAAGGGAAAAAGAAAATCAATGAGGGACAACGTATTTAAAGGATCACGGCACACAGGCCAAATAAGTTCTTTTCTTGACTGCTCACGGATGAAACAATGCTTTCAACACATATATTGCAACAACAAAAAACATGCTATGCCACACTAATTCCAGTAAAAGAAAGATCAATTTTCCCTATATCATCGATGAATTATGTGACGACCTTCACACATCATATCATCCTTTTCCTTGCCAATCAAACCATTTTTTTTAACTGCCATATTTATTTTCTGTTCTTAGGTGCCTATTGACTAAATATTGTATTTATATGTTTATCTGCTCAGTAACCAAGCGATATTGTGTGTACGATCTAAAGATAGACAGGGATCATGAAAAGATAATCCCATATTTCTGGCATTGAGGAATCTCTTCTCTTTGGGCTATTTGTATCGAGCTGTATACATATCATTGTGCTAGCAGACTTTGGTTTGAGAACAATGGTACTTCCTGTTGGAAAAAAAAATATGGGAAAGAAGTGGCTAGTCTAGGGGAATACCTCCTCCCCCCTTCCCTGTCAAAACCTAATGCAGCATACCCTAAGCACACATTATTTACCCCACAGGGAGTCATTTTAGGAACCTGAAAAAATAGGATACCTCTTTTTTTGTCAGAGAATTTGGGAGCAACAGAGGACCAAAAAAAAGGGTGAACTTTTTTTTGTTGGTAGTCAGAAATTTTGGGGACAGAAGTGTCTGCTTGCCACAGTGCTAGTCATATATCTGCACAGAAACCATTTTTGCTTAAGATTATTCTGGGAAATGACATTTAATTTTAACCCCCAAATTACCCTTCATAAATCTTAATTACGTATTACCGTATATTATCATCTTAGATATAGTCTTGCCAAACTTCACACAAGTAATAAGGCTATTGTAAGTTATTAATCATAAAGGGAAACAAACTCAGAACATGTAGACAAGACTATGGCAAGGATAGAATTCATCATATTTTCTTCCTCACACAAGTGTGTTACCCTTGTGTGTTTTCCTCATGACAGGAAGTGCAATGTTCCCACTCGTCTACAGAACAGGCACGTCTAACATTAAAGATAAAGAAGAGTTCTCTTCATGCGATTCCATTGTGAAAGACACTGTCGCAAAGCAATTGGGAAAGGTTGATCATGTCTACAAAAGAATTGGTGTATATACTTTGAGGTTTTGGAATCATCACAATGATAAGAAATTGATCCAATCTTGCTGAAATGCACATGCACTATACACAGAAATGGGTATGCATGCACACACATGTTGCATGAATGTTGGACCCAAGCACTAATTCAGCTATTTCTCGTCACATTTCGAATATGAGGCGATTTGAAGAGCAATCCTTTTCAGGAGACTTTTCTCCTATGGTATTCTTCCAAACTGACATAAAAGGAATCAGAAAGTTCACAAATTATTTTTCACCTTTCCCAGAACTCAACCTCCTCTTTAACCCATGCAATAGAAACCACATAAATGTACATACCACATACTGTCCATCTATGATACATATATTATATCCTCTGATTCTGATTAATGCTTGAAATTACTCAACATATGAGGTAGAACAGTAAAAAATTCCTAAGTAATTTGTGTCCAATTGTTCTTGCACCAGGAGCAGATTTATACAGGATGTGAAAAGGAGGGGGGGGGGGGGGCACAACTTTAAAAATTGTACAATTAAGCAAAAAAAAATTTAGTACTAAAGGTATGGTAATTGGCTTTCAAAAAGAGGGGTCATGGGCTTGTTGTACCCCCCCCCCCCCCATCCCACCCCCTAAATCTACTACTGGTTAAAGTAGGAATACCTGGTTACATGTCATTGCAAGCTGTAAAGCAACATATGCATCAACATCTCTAGTTTAGTTTTGGTAAGCCGTCAAAAACTTTTGGTCAGATTTTTTTGATTTTTGTTGATAAATAGTAAGATACTAGCAATACAAAGATCCTGTGAAGATTTCACGTCCTAAAGTGGCATATTAAACAAATGAAAGGCAAAAAATAATTTAGGTGCCGGGTCAGGGATATAAACTCCCAACAATTTCAGCGTGCACTTTACACTATACATGCATTCAAAACCTACACACACTGACACACATGCTATCTCTGTGCGAAGCCTCAAGATTGTTGTGCGGGAAGCCATCAGGGTTGGAAAGGTCCTTACGTATAGCAGTATATTGCCGCGATCTAGCGTTCCTTTACATATATTTACAGTTAAATACACTATAAATCATTGATGGAATACCAAATGATCTCGTACAAACATCTTTTGATACATGGAAAACAACATGAAACTATATTTTACACGTTTCTTTCCAATTTCCTTTTTGCTCCTAAAACTGTAGATGAGCTTTAACTGAGTGGACAATATTTTGTACAACTTTCAGTTATTTGTTGTTTGATGTTACTTTTGTTTGGAATGGTTTTCCTAAGCTCTGAAAAGTTTTGTGAACTACAAAGCCACAAAATTTCTTGTTCATGTTTGTTGTACATCAACAGTGCTTCATGGAAGACTAGAATTTACGGAATGAATTACCATCTTTTAATATGTGAATAGAAAATCATATTTTCTCCCCAGAGGCAGAAGAGAGATGGAATAAAGTTCTTTTATATGCAACTGTTTCAAGCCAAAAAAGAAGTTTTCACACGATTTCTTCGATCGTAACTGATAAATAGCAAGATACTAATGATTCTGAGCTGCTACCTCCTTTTATCCCACTTCAAAAGATGAGTTGAAAAATAATTTTTGCATGAATGACAATTTCCTAGAGCATTCTCCATACGTGTATACAACCCATAGAAAATGGATAAAAATTTGCACAAACCACTGAGAGATTGCAGTACAGTGCACTTAGGCACAGACAGAGATGAATAATAGCCTTCATTTGGAGTTTCTTTCAAGATTCAAACTAACTTGAGTAACTTCATCGGAAATCATGGATTGAACATAAAAATATCTGGCATACATGTACATATCTCTTGATACAAATGGAACATTATATTAACATATTTAAAATGTTTCAATCCAATTACCTTTTCACTACCAGGGGGGTGTTCCACAAAGAGTTAGTTGGACTTAAAAGGGAATTAACCTCAAAATATAAATGTGCTTATATTCAAAGATGTAATCTATTCCTTCTTGTTGTCCTATGTAGTTTTGCATTAAAATATACGAGATGGGTATAAATCAAGATTTTCTCAGCAAAATTTATCGTCTGCTAGCGATACCCGGGGGCTGCCATTTTCTTGATGTGTACATAAAGATATTTTTAATCCGAATGCAAAATTGTCTTTCTTCCTGATACAAAATCCCATTTTAGATTTTAAATATTTAACAGATATATACTTATATTTAAAAACGAAAATGTGTTTTATATTTCTTTGAAAATTACTATTTTCTAAATATAAATCTATCTTCTTGATACTATGACGTACGCGACGGAGCAAATTAATTCAAATTTATGGATGATAACTTTCCCGAGCGTCAATAGAGACAAACTATGCAATCACCTGCTTTAAGATAATGGACTTCAATAGTCAGAATGCACGTTGTATAAATTATGTAATGCTCTGCCAGGCAAGCCCCAAAAATTGATTTCTATTTAGCAAAACCAGAGAATTTAAAAAGAAATCTATAAATTTCAAATTTTAGAATATGTATACACCTGTTATGTATTTTCCATCATACATGGGGATTTTTTGTAATGAAGAGAAGCAATTTAGCTCTATGATTAAAAATATCTTCCTGACCGGAACGGTTTCCAATGTTTCATGTACATCTCCATATCATCAAGAAAATGGCAGCCCCCATGTAAAGTGCTTGCAGATGATACCGTGTGCTAGAATGTCTTGATTTAAACCCTTTTCTGATATTTTATTTCTAAAGTGATACAGGCCAATGATTAAGAATATATTACACCTTTGAACATAAGTACATTTATATTCTGGGGTTAATTCCCCTTTAAAGTCGCACTTAAGTTCCTAGTTGCGTGCTGTATATTATGCATCACTGCATTGCTCAGATCATGCTCAGGGGACGCGCGCTACTGGGAAGTCTATCGATGTCATTATGTGTTAAATCCCGGATGCGCATTGGCGCTTACGCATGACTCTAAGTCCAACTTTAACTCTTTGTGAAACACCCCCCTGAATAAGTTCATAATTACAATAAACAAGATAAAGGTCAGTTGTACCAAGTACAAATGACCTCTGTCAAAGACAGTGGGTGATTTCAAGTTCGGTGTTGAAAGCTGGTGTTGGTGTTGGGGCAAAACTAGCACCAGCCACAACACCGAACCTGAAATCAAGCTGGTGCTGGGATTGACTTCACTAGGTGTTGAGCTATAAATAATGCGATTGGTATTATTTTTATAAACCCAAATTCGGTGTTGGGGCTAGAATCAGCAGCCCAATTCACGCTCTCAACACCAACACCAACACCAACACCGAACTTGAAATCACCCAGTGCATCATGATGCACTCACCAATGTGATTTCAGTTGTACAACAAGTAGCGTATCCACGAAAAAGACAGATGCATGTGCGCGTATATATCAGGGGAATTTGCACCATCTTCTAATTATGAACTGGCTTATTAAAGAAAGTCTTCAAAGAATTTGAGCGTGAGAAAAATAGCTCCTCAATCAAACCCTTAAAAAACTTGTACAGAATACGTGAGTGGGCGAATCGAAGATGTATCTAAGATTCTAAATTTAATGACACAGTCATGAATTAGTTATTCGAAAATTATAAATCAAGCCAAAACATCAGGAATAATAATGTGCAATCGAATACTGTTTGGATATTTTCCAAACTATTACATAGAACACTTAACTAGATGATTTAGTTCCCTATATAATGAGAGGGTATATGAGGGGGTTCCCCACACCATTAAATAATGATCACAGTAATGATCATCATTAATACTGGATGGACGTCATAAAACCATTTTCCGAAGAACAAACGCACTTTGAAGTGTCGTAAATATCATTACAAGCAGGAAATGCTCATGAATAATACAAGGTATTTATTTATATTCTTGTACATCATGTTACACTTATGTGCTACAGTGTAATATGATGATGGCACATGAACGTAATGGAATATTTGTCAAATTTTTAAGAAGAAAAACACTTCTATGCGACTATTCCAAAAAGCTTGGATTACTGCTTTTGAGAGCCATAGCAAAAATCATGACAGGTAGTTCTCTCATCCTGTCCTTTATAAAAAAAATTAAAAAATCAAGTCTGGGGTGTGTAGACTATACATGCATGAGAGAAGGACAATTACATTTCTCTGGTTGGGATTAGTCTACCTACATGTCCTTCCAAACTGAATTTGACACATTTGTTTAGGAGCAAGGTTTCCAATACAATTGCACATATCTAACCACAAGGGATAGCTTAAGTAAAATTTCACAATTTCAAAAGTTCTCTTAAATTTTACATGTTAGTAGAGTTTTGAATTCTTTAAAATTGACATGGTAAGCTGTCCCTTTAAGAGAAAAGTTAAAAGAGAGGAATATGACAGGAAATGATTTGACAAGAACATAGCCTGGCCAAGAAACAACATTCATTACTTTCTACAGGGTAAAGAATCTCCAGAACTTGTTGCAAGAGGGAGCTGTTTACATTTTAGATCCAGAACCACCTATACACAGAGTTTCCAAACTCTTGTTTAGTTGGACACAACATGGTGCATATTTTTGCACCAAGCAGCATTCATGTTGTTGTGTCCAGGTCGATCTAAGTTGGTCAGTGTATAGATGACTCCGTTTAACCCTTTCGAGACAATTGACCACATTTTGTGGTTTGGCTCAATAACTTTTGATTCAGAGCTCTAAAGAAATATACCAGATGCTGAGTAGAAAGAGCAAAAAATTCTGTGTATACTACGTCCATTTTTTGCATGACCATATTGTGTTTGATGCCAGGAATTAAAAAAATGAGAATAAGCTTTAAAATCCTTAAATTGGAAACACATCGAGAGGTTCAAAATCATTGTTTTTCATCAAAATTGGCAATTTTAAAAACTTTTCAACAAAATTCCTAACCATGTATATTGTCTTCAAAGACATTACACCTAATCAGAAGCATGTAGCACTAAAGCTTATTTTAAAAGAAAAATATTATTGTTGCCATTTGAAGAACAAAATCTGATCAATTTAGCCCTGAAATATTTCCTGTTCTGAAAGGGTTAAAACTACATTTTGAAGTGAACATTACTATACTACAAGTATATACATATATATGCAAGCATGTAATAAATGATTTATACAAATTTAATTACAATAACAGACATTAGGAAAAAATGACAACAAAACAGTTTCTCTTATTTTATAAAATAATTTAATACAAATCTCCTTTAGAAGGAATAACATTCCATGTTTATATATATATCTTTGTCCATTACTATCCAGTAATGTTTATAGCATGCCTGAAACCACTCTAGAAAAACTGTTTTATGAGCTTTGAAGATTTCATCCTAATTTTAAAGGGCACCAATCACCTACAAATATTTTGCTGTGTATGTTAGGGATTCCATGTTGCCATATGATATTCAAAGTATGAGCTTCAAATGCGAATTCTATGAAGGGATATTGCAAGTTTAAATACTCTCTAAATAAACATTACAAGGACTTGCGAGTAGACTAATCAACGCACCCCTACGCGCTCACAAAAAAATAAGGCCCACACGGAACCGAAGTTGGAGTTGGGTTACACACGAGGGGGGTTTATGTTTTCCTTTATTTTCTTCATACTACTTAACCTTTATACCACAGAAGGTCAGGTAAAATGTTTTGAAGTTAACTTTACACATTCTAGTTGGAAAATTTTTTTTTTTTTAGGTGATTGGTACACTTTAAAACGGTCAATGTCACATATATATATTTTAAAGCTAATGTTAACACTGGGACTTTAGGAGATAAACCACATCTTATATCTTAATATTTTAATGGCAAGTTTGTGTTATTGTTATTTTTCAATTTAAAGACTTTTTTCATTACTTTCTTGTCTTAAATAAGAATATTTTCAGTACTCTTACACACTCCTAAGCATAATTTTTTTACAAAAAAGGTGATGAACACAATAAAGACTTACACTGATCATGATGTTGAGCTTTTGTTTCTAAATCTGGAAACCATGCAAATATTCTCTTCTACTTAACAAGTATCCATTTTAACAAATTGAAGATAAAACTACAAAATGACAACAACAACAAAACAGTCTACATGCTTGAGATTTTTATATTCCTTGCCCTTTACTTCACCAATTTGTTTTATACCCTCTCAATATTGTCATACATGTATTTTATTGTTCATGTATATCATTATTCATAATGTGTCTTTTATGGTAGTGGATCCATATGGAAATCAGCTTTTGCTGTTCGGGTGTTCCACCCCATTAGAGGAAAAGTAAAAAGAAAAAAAACAAAACAAAAAGACTGTAGCTCAACCAAGAGCTTTCATCCTTATACAAAGTTCACTGTTTTGTAGACTACCAACGTGCAATTTCCTCTTTTCACGTAGTGAGGGAGCTGAACAAAGCCATCCGACTCCCGTGTTCTGTTAGCCCTAATTTCGAGACCTACGAATTCCAGCTCAACTAAAGGCCTATGAAAGTGTAATGCAATAACATACTAAGACACAAACTTTTAAACTTTTACTTAAACATTCTAGAAAATATGATGCCTGTTAACAATTAATACTATGTTATAATCACTTACAAAACAGAATTTTAAAAATATATTTTGGCCAGTATTCTTGAAAATGGGTAAACTCTAGACTAGGATTAGACCCAAAGGCCTGAATTCACGAAAGAGGTTGACTTTAAACCATGGTTTGAACTTCCATAAGCGTAGTATGCGCATGTCCTCATGTTCAATGGGCGGATAGTTATGTACTTATATACGCTTATTCTTATTTACACTTAATTTAGTACATGGCGGAGGTTTAAACCATGGTTTAGACCATGGTTTAAAATAAACCTCTTTTGTGAATTCGAGCCAAAGTGGGTTGAGTAAGTCCAATCATTTATAAAGAACAAAGTTTCAACCTCATCCCTAAAACGTTACTATAATAAAGCCAGTTCGTAATTGTTCATAATTAAAATTTATGCATGTGCAGATAAAGGTCACTAGCACCGAGTACAAAATGACCTTTATATGCTGTCATTTTGTACGCTGTCATTTTGTACGCTGTCATTTTGTACGCTGTCATTTTGTACGCTGTCATTTTGTACGCTGTCATTTTGTACGCTGTCATTTTGTAAGCTGTCATTTTGTACGCTGTCATTTTGTACGCACCAGTATGATTTTACATGTTAAACAAGTAGCGCATCCACCAAAACAAATGCGTGTGCATGCGTGTATAAATTGGGGTCACTTCACAGTCATTTGTACCATGAACTAATTACGAACTGGATTATTGCATAACTAAACAAATACATGTATGTACACAAATCATTCAATCATGAATGATTTTTTTTTTCATTTCAATTTAATGAACAAATTCATTTGTTGTATTTATTCTGTTACATTATTTCAGTAACTTTTAAGAAATAGAAGGGGTTGAAACTTGGCACTCCATAAATCAGTAAATTTAGAATCATCACTCCATAAATCAGTAAATTTAGAATCATCGATTTCTACCAGTGGATAAAGCAAAGCCCTCTATGATTGATGCAACCGGTTGCCATGTTAGGACTTGCAGAAAAACACACTGCCGCTGTACTTATTCAATACAATTACAAATAGATTTAGGTAACACCGAGCGCTCCGTAATTCAGTGGACAATGTAAAGCCAGGTTTTACAAGTCCATTTTTAGGGATGGCCTTTACGTTTAATATTTTAAGAGTGTGATGATGAAATAATGAAAGAAAACAACACAGAAACATGACAATCTGTCCATCCTTTCTTATTACCAACCAAGAAACTTGCCTTTAATTCTTGATCTGTGAGTTGTTTGTACCTTTATGGATGTAGCTGCTTCTACTGCTTGGTAATTAGATGCTGTGTGGTACTGCTGTGGAAGATGAAGGTAGAATCCAGGCATGGTTAAGCATATGTTGTGTTATGGTATGGAATCTCATTTTAACCCTTTAGAGACAATTGACCACACTTTTGATTTAGAGCCTTAAAAAATATACCAGATGCATGAGTAGAAAGAGCAAAAAATTCTGCACATACTGTGTCCATTTTTGTTGCATGATCATATTGCGTTTGATGCCAGGAATTTTAAAAAGGAGAATAAGATTGAACATCCTTAAATTGGCAACACATTGAGAGATTCAAAATCATTGTTTTTTGTCCAAATTGGCAACTTTTTCAACTTTTCGACAAAGTTCCTAACCATGTATATTATTTTCAAGACATCACATCTAATTAGAACCACGTAGCACTAAAAGAAAAATATTATTGCTGCCAATTTGCAGAACAAAATGTGATCAATTGAGCTCTTAAATAATTCCTGTCCTGAAAGGGTTAACAGAGACAGTCTAGAATTAATTTGAGATTGTACATATAAAATGCAGTAGATGGGCTGTCTGAACCAACAAAGTACAAACAAACCAACAAAAAATTTGTAGAAATTAATAATGGTTTATGATCCTTGGAACTTGTTCAACATTCTGAGTATAACAGTTTGACATAAAAGTAGCCATCTCCAATGCAATTTCCCCTGGAGGTAGCAAGAGTAATGAGGAAAGAAAGCATTCTAGTCTCACCTTTCAGACTTTAAGGAGCATTGGCGGTACGACCTTGTCGACCATTTCCTGACCCTTGAGCTGTTCTACAATCGCTAATGCGAACTCGAAGGCTGTCCCTGGACCGCGGCTGGTGATCAGTTTCCCATCTCGTACAACTCTGTTCTCGCTGTATGTGAATAGACCTGTGAATCAAATTGTATGATTTAGTAATTGTGGTGATTAATCTACTAATCAGTCACTGTTACCTTTCTTTAGAGTGCAATTAAGTATCAAACTTGCAATATCGCTTCAAAGAAGTGATATTTAAAGGGTACCAATCACCCAAAAATATATTGCTCTGTATGTAATAGAGGTTTCATGTCATTATACTATTGAAGAGGTTGGTTGCTAATTATAAGGTGAGATGGGAATAAAAAGCAATCACCACTTACCGACTTTACGCGAGCAGGCGTTTCCCGGGCATGAATCCTCCACTAATAACAATATTGCACAATTTCCCAAATATAGGTACACAAAATATCACCACAGAAATTATCACAAAACTACCTGGCTAGCTCAAGCGAGATTTTGGATTAATCTCTGAGTGAATTGCAGAGATGATAT
Organism: Heliocidaris tuberculata; assembly: GCA_025618425.1. Taxonomy (NCBI): domain Eukaryota; kingdom Metazoa; phylum Echinodermata; class Echinoidea; order Camarodonta; family Echinometridae; genus Heliocidaris; species Heliocidaris tuberculata. Next base: position 35,058,419 of record CM046844.1, read on the forward strand.
ATACAATGTACAATGTAAGATAGTAATGATTTCTCCAAGTGAGGTGCAGGAGTAGAATGTAGAGAATAGATAGGATTGTAGAAATTGCTCCAAGTGAGATGAAGGAAACAAATTATGATATGAAGAGATGACGTTCTCAAACTGACGTGTTGCCTCGATGAGATAACTTTGAGAAGGGTGTCTAGCAAAGATGGAGATGAAAAGTGTTTGTTCTCATCACTTGCTAGTGAAGCAGGATGAAAGAGAAAAAGAGTACTGTTGTAATTCCTTGAATTGAGGGTGAGTCACTAATGTGGATGGGAATGGCTATGCAGCTGACCACTTGTTGATAAATAAATGTGATAATGACTTCTAGTACAAAGGGCAATGCCCTCTCAAAATGACTTTGTAACTTTGTGAAAATGAGAAATTAAAGCAAAAGATGAAGTGAGGATGAGGAAAATGCTACACTATATTCAAAATATGGGCTTCAAATATTACTTCTTTAAAGAGATATTGCAAGTTTAATTACACCCTCTATAAGCATAAAAGCGACTCGTGGGTAGACTACTAGACGCACCCGTACGCGCTCGCCAAGATAAGGGCTCGCGCAGAACCCAACTTGGATTTCGGTTCCACACAAGCACCTTAAAGGGAAAGTTCACCCTGAAGATTACTTGAGTTTAAAAAATGCAGAAAAAATAAATATTGGCGAAGGTTTGATGAAAATCGGTCAAATAATAAAAGAGTTATGAGTATTTAAAGTTTTGGATTCGTGACGTCACATGCGAGCAGCTGCCCATTGGTCATGTAATAAATATTCCATATATTCGCATTTTTTTTACGTTCCACGATAAATTAATATTGTTTCTTTTCAGAATCTAGTATTGAATAACATTTCTGACAATATATCAAATGCACAGACGAAAATATCTTAAATTTTCTGAGAAAACTGTATTTTATGGAATATTTATTACATTACATAATGGAGGAGCTGCTCGCATGTGACGTCACAAAATCAAAACTTCAAAAGTCCATAACTCCGTTATTCTTTAACGGATTTTGTCCAAACTTTCGCCAATATTTTTCTTTATTTTTTCTGCATTTTTTAAACTCAAGTAATCTTCGGGGTGAACTTCCCCTTTAAAGGGGAATGAAAGGCAGTAAACACTAGCCAATTATCATGTAGATAATAGTCAGCCTTAAAAATATCTTGAAATTACTCCTATCTGATTATTCGAAAAGGAGAACAATGTCTCAAAAAGTTGCAGTTTCCTTGCTATACATTATCCCATGGGGGCTGCCATTTTCTTTATAAAGTAATGTCAGAGCAGTGCTATTTGTGAGATACCCACTGACCTGTATACTACATGTAGCTACAATGACACTCATGATCACCTGAGGAATGCATGACACTGGATTTCATCATAATACACCATTTTTGTAGTCATGGACATTGAAAGGAAGGGTTTTCACCCATTCATATAACCTAACTGTGTCAAGGTATTTGGTTCAGCTGTTACATAGGTGAGGCAGTTTCTTTTGTCAGGCAGGATTCGGCATACACAAGTTGTTGCTTGGTCAGACAAAGGTTTGGCAATTATTCAAAAAGTGACAAAGACCTGCATACAACGCTCCATACAACATCACCTGTGCTAGAGTTGGGGTACCAAGATGGCTGCCATTTTGCATTGGTGGCTTTGGTTGTACAATAGTCATTCAATCTGCAAACTTTAGAGAGACTGTTCTCCTTCCTGAGCAATCAAATAGGAGTATTTCAAGATATTTTGAACAGGCTGACAACTTTCCACATGATTATCAGCTAATTTTTATTGAGTTTCATTCTCCTTTAATGTTATCCTTTATTTCCTTCATACTCGTAAACTGTTGACCTATAGAATGCCAGATAAAGTTCTTTGAGATTAATTTTATACTTTCTAGCGCTATACAAATTATTTTTTCAGGTGGTTGGTACACTTTAAAGTTGATATTTGAATATACTATACCAGTATAGAACTCTAAATATATAGGGAGCACAATAGTTACCCTCCCCTTTCCCTCTTCCACTCTTTCTTTCTCATACTCTCTTTTTCTTCCCTACTGGCATTCTGTTTTCTACTATACATTCTTTGATATTACATGTATTGTACAAACATTTTAATTATGATGAGGAAATCAACTCAAGCGGTGCTTTCTACAACCCATTTTTTTCTATAATATTAAGTCATGTTAAAGGGATTCGGTAACTTTGTGGAGGCTTGATTTAATAAACTGTTGAATTTTGATATCTGTCTTGTATAATGATGTTCAGAAGGATAAATAAATTGCCAGGCATAGAAAGGTTTTCAAATATATAATGTTATTATTAAGATATCTATGACTGAATACTCCCATTTACGAAAGCGTATGGCCATACACTTTAGTCTAACACTGAGTCTATGGGGGAAAATGAGTCTGGCATTTCCGGTCACTTGCATATGTTTACTTTTGTGAAGCACATGATGATTTTGAAGTGCTTTTTTTTTTTCCTGGGCTTCATTTTTACACCATATTACAGACACTGATAGCATGTAAGGCCAGGCAGCTCAGATTTGATCAAGCCTCTACAAAGTTACCAAATCACTTTTTAAGTCATGTTAAAGGATTATGAATATGTGACAATGTAAATATAAATAAAAAAATAAATAACCATTAAGTCAATTTTTCTTAAATCTTCCTTACCACTCTTGTCTAGTTTCTCTTTAACTCCAGGATGTGATGTTACGGTTTTCTTTACACCAACATTGTGTGTCATTAACGCCGTGGGTGCTAAGAAAAGAGACACAATAGACGTATTAATGGGCAAATCAATCTTGATGGCAAATCATCTTGATGGCTAATCAATATGATTGAATGCTAAAAACAAAATAAAAAATGCAGTGATTATATAGAATGATTGAGACTAGTAAGAAGTCAGATTTTAAAACTAAATAAATTTTACATAGGAAATTCTACAATGTGTGTTTAACGATTATCTAGACATTTTCAAGCTACTGCCCATACCCATAATAAATGCCAGTTTGATGATCTTTGTAGGTTTGCATGGTGGAGTTTATAACGTGGAGAAGGTTTACGGTTCACCATGTGTAGTTAGAAGAAAGGAAATATAGGCAGAAATTGAAATGGAAAGACGAGAAAGGATGAGAAGAGGAAAATAGAGATATTCTTTCTTGAAAATGAGTGAAGTCCTGAAAAGGACTGTAAACCAGATGAGATGAGCTGAATGTGGCTTGAGTAGCGATGGTTTGAGTAGTAGCAGGTTGAAGTGAAGAGAGGTTACTCGACGTTTCGGGCAGGTTGACTGTCCGTCTTCAGGACTCCATTTCAATTTCTGCCTATATTTCCTTTCTTCTAACTACACATGGTTAACCGTAAACCTTCTCCACGTTAAATGCCAGTTTGTCTTGTGGATACTTACACCAGGGAAAGTAGAAACCGATGGAAATTTGTTTTTTATTGAGTGAGATAAACTGGGAAAAATTTCCCGTGTACATTTCAAGACAGAAAGTGAGAAACAAAACTTGAACAGGGACATCCCTAGAAACAGCAGCCAATGGACAATAGCTCACTAGCCAAACAGCCCATGTAACAGACATCCCAGTAGAGTTAGTCTGCAGGACTGACATTCAAGTAGACTGTCAGCCCACAAGACCAACTCAAAAGTCCAACAGCCCATAAGACTGACGTTGTCTGTATTAAGCCCTATATAAGAAACTATTATTATTGTCGGACTTATAGGCTGTAGGTCTTACAGGCCATCAGTCCAATAGACTCTCAGATGAATTTTAAGAAGGCTCACAAGACCAAACATGTTGGTTTCATGAAACTTCAAAAAAGTTGTCAGAAGACCAACACCAGCAAGATCAAGCTGTTGGTCCCATTGACTATCGCTCTTCTGGGCTGTAGCCACTTGAAATCGAAGCAAAGAATAAAAAAATGGCTAACAAATTGTTGACTTACCTGCACAGATAGCTGCAATGATCCTCCCATTATCCTCTTGTTCTTTCAACAATTCACCAACCTTCTTGGACTGAAGAAAGGAGAAGGTCAAAGGTCAAAGATAAAAGGTTAGAAGAATGAATACTCAATTTCTACATATATTCCGTTAATTTCTATGAGGAGACAATTAGGTTCTATCTACTTTATTGCATCAAACTCTTTGTATTTAGTCACGCAAGATTAAATACCGGTGAAGATTGATTTGATGTTTGACAAAACAAATCAAATTAAAATAATCTTTCCCTTAATACAATTTTAATCATACAAATGACCTGTTTTTGAAATACATGCATATCCAAACCAAAAGCATTACATGTATAAGGTATTCATCAGATACCTATTTTTATATGATACATTTGGAGTATTTCATTGAAATTATGGATTGATTTGTCTGAAAATATAAATTTGAAATCTATTGGCAAATGGATATGTATATAACAACCAATGTGGTATAACATGATGATGTCTATTTTGGCTGTAATGGCATGAAAAGAAGATGAAGAAGTACAAAGCAGAAAGGTAGGGCAGCAACAAAAAAAGAGAAAAAGAACTAGACAATAATTCACACAAAGGAGAAATTACAGAATGCAGAGGCAAGAAATAGATGAATTCTCGACCGTGCACCCTTGCCAGATAGGAAATATATTGCACATTCATGGTGATTTGTTTTGATCTGTGCTCAAGTTATTGCAAGAACAGTCTATTTACAGGTATATAACAGACTCTATGACCTTTGACCTTTGAACCCATGACCCCCAATTCTAATTAAATTACTGTCACCCAATATATACATGTGCCAAGTATGAAATTGATTAGCCAAATGGTTCTTAAGTTATAACAAGAACAATCCATTTTCATATATACAATGACCACTGTGACCTTTGACCTTGTGACCCCAAAATCTAATCAGATAATCACCTCTCCCATATGCATACATGAGGCAAGTTTGACGTTGATTTGCCAAATGGTTCTTAGGTTATCATGAGAACAAGCCATTTTCAGATATGCAATGACCTCTGTGACCTTTGACCTTAGACCTCATGACCCCAAAATATAATCAGACTATTGTCCCTCTCATATGCATACATGAGCAAAGTGTGAAGTTGATATGCCACATGGTTCTTAAGTTAATGCGAGAACAAGCCATTTTCATATATACAATGACCTCTGTGACCTTTAACCTTGTGACCCCAAAATCTAATCAGATCATTGTCCCTCCCATATGCATACATGAGCCAAGTTTGAAGTTGATCTGCCAAATGGTTCTTAAGTTATCGTGAAAACGAAAACGGGATGAATGGACAGACGGACGGACGGACAACCCGAAAACATAATGCCTCTGGCACCCACCTTCGGAGGGCGACTGGGCGGAGGCATAAATATGAAGCTCTACAGGACAAAGGACAGAAAAAAAACTGAATAACATGAGACAAACCAAGAAAGATTAATCAAGGATTAAAAATACAATGTCTTCAGGGGATTTAAAGATTAAAAGACTGAACTTGTACTGAAATTAAAAACAATAAAGCTCTGTTCATACCATACAACTCAGTAAACTTCCAAAAAGAAAAGAAAGAATTTCAACAGCTAAAAACCTAGGCAAAATAAAAACCATTTTGTATGTGAATGAATGACAAGAGAAGTAACAAAGACACCGATGCATACACTTTGATCAGTGTGTTATAGTATTCAGATTACCACACTTATATCTTCTTGTGGTATTTTTTATTGTTTTTTCCTTGTCATGACTGAACAAGACTTAAAGATGGCAGACAATGGCAAGATGAGGAGGACGTAGGCTGACACCGAAACAAGAAAGAAAGGAAAAAGAGAAATTAAGATGACAACTGGTGATACACTGCAAGGAACAAACAATGAGAGTAGAGAGAGAGAGAAGAAGAGATGAAAACACAATGAAAAAAGAATAATCTATCATGGGAATGAAGAGAAGGAAACATATGTAGGAAGGAAATATATGTCGAGGTGTCATAGTCAAGTGGTTTAATCACTTGACTGGGGATGCAAAGGTCGTGGGTTTGAACCCCGGCACGGCACAGCACTTATGTCCTTGGGCAAGGCATTTTATCTACATTGTTCCTCTCCACCCAGGTGTCAAATGGGTGTGGTAGGATGTGGATGTAAAACCATTAAGAGCAGCAACAAAAAAAAAATATTAAAAAATATCAAAAGGAGAGTCTAAAAAAAAACAAAGCACAGACAGACCTGACTGAAGGAAAAACCAAACAGCAACACTAACCAAGATGACAACTACAGACAAAACAAAGCAGCAATTGATAGCAACATCAACTATGCCAATAACTAAAAGAACATAACAACTTAAGAATAAACACAATAGCAACTAAAGAAGATACAAAACAATGGAAGAAGAAACACAATAGCAACTAAAGAAGATACAAAACAATGGAAGAAGAAACACAATAGCAACTAAAGAAGATACAAAACAACCAGAGAAAAAAAAATATGAACCATGCCAAGAATTAAAAGAAAAAACAAGACAAGTACAGAAGAAACAAGACAACAACTGAAAGGAAATACAAATAAGCAGCATTTGTCATAACAGAAGAATTAACTACAACAACCAAAGAAAGTAAATACCAAAAACATCACACACAATTACAGAAGAAAGAAAAAAACAAACAACTGAAACAAGAACAACAAAAATGAGGGAAGTGCAGACAGTACTAACAATATTATTGACCAAAAACAAAAGCAAAACGTGGGGGATTATTAACCTACCTCACACAGATTCTTTGCTCCTGGTCCACCACCAGGTAGGAGAATAACATCATAAGGTCCCTGTAAGACAAAAAACACCTTACAAAGTGAAATTCCATAACCCTACACATCAGTGGTGTAACTAGGGATTATGGCGTCCGGGCAAACAATAAAATTCTTCAAAACACTATTACATATGCACTTTACCCTGCACAGAGGGTGCATTTTAACTATTTGGCCACAATTTTTCTTCCTTTTCTGCCCTTTCTCTTTCTCTCTTTTTATTTTTTTGTGCCCCGTTCCGGTGCCATCCGGGGCACATGCCCCTCTGACCCCCCCCCCCGGTAGATACACCACTGCTCCGCATATTTCCATTTCAAGAAATTGATTTACTTGACTGAAATCCTCACGCCATTGGGTGATTTCAAGTTTGGTGTTGGTGTTGGTGTTGGTGTTGAGAGCGTGAATTGGGCTGTTGATTCTAGCCCCAACACAGAATTCGGGTTTATAAAAATAATACCAATCACATTATTGATAGCTCAACACCTAGTGAAGTCAATCCCAACACAGCTTCATTTCAGGTTTGGTGTTGTGGCTGGTGCTAGTTTTGCCCCAACACCAACACCAGCTTTCAACACTGAACTTGAATTCACCCATTGTCTTCAAAATTTATGGCTTCTCTATACTGCTGTTAATAGCAGTAATATTTATACAGTTTAGTATTCAAAGTAATGAACAATACTTGTTTAGGTCAAAGGAGTCAAAACATACATTTCCTCTGTTTTTCAATTTTTTGATACACCTGGGAGGGTCAGTGACGTAGCAGGGGTTCATTAATCCATGACCATAACCATGTAGGCTACATATATTCTATTATGTCTTGCAAGGGCATTCACTGCAATTTAAAAACCGCTTTAAACCCCTCCTCAAAATGTGCATCTTTAGAATAACATAAAGTCAACCTCCCCCCCCCCCAAAAAAAAGAATAAATATGAGATATTCAAACGATTAATGATAAAAAGAGGCCTATGAGGTGTTGTGGTCTAGTGGATAAGTCCCCGGACTGTGAACCACAAGATACGGGGTTCGAATCCCTGACACAGCACTAGTGTCTTTTGGCAAGACATTAATCTACATTTGCCACACTCAACCCAGGTGAGGTAAATGGGTACCTGGCAGGAATTAATTCCTTGAAATGCTAGAGCACTCAAGAGCAGCGATGCTAAAGCCGGGGTAATAATTGTGGAGCACCAGGAGTGTCATGTCTGACAGACATGTGCACTATACAAGAACCCACTATTATTGTCATTATTATTATTACTTAGAAGTGAACTTTCCTGTATGCCAAATTTTATTCATGTACATCAACTACTCTACTCACAAGTCAATTAAAGTGTAATTTCTGGACTTAAATTGCAATAACTCTTGACAATAGGATACCAGCCTTTCTCCTCAAAATGAAAGTAAAGCAATTTTTGGTGACTGGTTCCCTTATCTAAAAATTACTATTCTCTAAGAATAACCTTTCACTCTGTAAGTTTTTGTGATCATTGGACTTGCATAATTTCACTGGGAATGCTAAAAAGTATTTTTAAGATTTAAAAGATCAAAAAAGGTGATTTGAAATTTGCTCTGGCGACAACGGTTCTGGGATTTAATTCATCAAGGACATAGAGTTAGGAATGATACTGGATTTTAGATTAGGTTTAGGAGTAGAGGTAGGTAGAGGATCTAAGTTAGGAATTCTCCTTCAGTTAATGTAGGAAATTTATCATGGAGCAACTGATACAGCAGCATGTATCATACAACAACAACAACAACAACAACAAAACACAACCCCTGTTTACCTGTGTGACAGCTTCATCCAAGGTCGTATCTGGTACAATGGTTACATTCCGGCTGCATGTCACTGGATCTTTACCAAACAGGCCGGCAACAGTTACTTTGACCTGTCAAAAACAACCAAGTTTCTAAATGATTAGGGCACATAAAAAAATTCACTTTCTCATCAAAACTTTTTGAAGAAAGGAGGATGCTGGCACTTTCTAAACTTTTCTTAAACAAGTGGTCTGATGGAATTAGGTAGCACATGACATTCAACGACTGAAAAGAAAAGGACAAGGCATTGTATAGAAACTATAGACTTTTGTCTATATAGGCTGTGTTGATGACGGCAGCCGTTGACCTCTAATTTGCAGAAGTAACTGCAGCAGAATAATCAGCACAAAGCTTCTTCGCACGGCATCTGACAAGGACCCATAGACTTTCAATGCGACACCCCTCAATGTCGCTAAAAACAATGTACAAAATTAATTGAAAATGTATGTTAAACTTCCAATTTTACGTTATACTCACATGAAATCGATTGCTTGGATGGATTTGTTGAAATTCAATCCCCAGCAAGCCTTCAGGCAATGTCCACAGGATATAAAATTTCAACTTTGGACTGCCAAAACCTGTCCATCGCCGTACCGCTTCGCGACAGCGATGTGTATAGCTACGCACGGGTGTGACCTTTCAAAAAGTGCAGCGATTATATTCTGCAATTACGGACTGTGGGCAGACGACGCAATAAATCATCGTTTTTTGGTAAGTTGTAAGTTGGTTAAATAAATTCAACTTAATGAATGCAATCAATCAATAGTTTAAGTTTTATTTTAATTTTTAGATAAAAAGTATATGTAATTTCAGCGAAAAGTATGTAGTACACTTTGTAGTCACAGTTTGCAACGCTAGAGAATTGGCAGCTCCGCTTGTACAGCGCTGTTGTAAAGCGACAGCGCTGTATATAGTTATGTGTGAATATAACCTTGTTCATTGGATAAATGGATATGGCCAATTATTTTCCTCTCATGTATGACTATGAATGATCTAGACTGGAAAAAGGCCCGCTGATACCCACAAAATCCTTTGAAGCCTATTCACCCATAAAAGCTATTGTGGAGTATTTAAGCTTATATTCAGATAAGCTTGTATTTGTATAAGTGGCCATAACCACTTATACATGTACACATTCATACACATACATCTTAATATAACCTCGTACTCCATACATGTTATACAGTTAGATTTCGATGTCCACCATCTTTGAACTTCCCCCATGTCATTTGTAGGATTTTTCCAGTCTTCTTGATGACTCCTACCTTTTCAATGTTCCCCAAATTGTCCCCAGTTTTCATCCCATGGTTTTTGATAACGTATTTAAGTATAAACAGGTAAAAAAACTCATTGGTTTTTCGTGTTGGACTTCGCCGACGTAGCGTACACTAACGAATATGCATAGGGCAATACCGGGGACTACATTCAGTCGCTTATATTTAATACTAATTTTTACGAAAATATATAGGAATAAGATTGTATTCAAAATTGACCGCATGTAGCCCAAAATAATGCATTGTTATTTCATGATGATTATTTTTAAAAACGAGTTTTAAAAATCCACGTTTGGGGAGGTAAATCAAAATATGATAGATGGAAGAATTTGAAAATGCAAAAACGCTTGCGGAAAAAAAACAGGGATCAAAACTCTAAGAAATAAAAACACAACTCACGACAAAGCTATTTGAGAGAAACAGTTAGACTTATGGACGCACGCGTGCGCACAGGTCAAATTCATGGGACCACAAATACCATCAGGATCGGAGCTCCAAAATTGACTTTCCAGCGTGCAATTGTACATGTGTCACAACTCTCTTCGATTGGCTATGACTCAAAATCTTGGTCGATTGCGATATCAATATTGAATCGGCCATTGCACATGCACCATTTTGATTATCATGACTGTGGTATCAGGAACTACTCCTCACTACCGTAAACACAAGGAGCGAGAAAAAGCAGTACAAAATACCATTTTGTACATTTTGGATTATATGTCAGGGAATAACAAGCGAATTAAGGTTGATTCCTCCAAAACCTCGAGTAACGGTCTTCAAATAAGCTTGTACATGTATGAGTGAGTAACGCTGGGACTAACGAGGTTATCTCCAATAACCTCGCATAAGTGTGAGTGGGACTAATGGTAAGTAAATTCAACTTATTTCTCAATATGCATGATATGATTAGAATCTAACAACATGTCTGTTTTTGACTGCTACAACAGTGAATGTTGGACACAGTCCCACATAGGCAAGGGCCTATATATTATAACTTTGTTCATTGGATAAGTGGGCCTATGAGTGCATGTACAAGCTTATCTTCAGATAAGCTTGTACATGACAGGCGCGTAGCCAGGGGGGCGATGGGGGCAGTCGCCCCCCCCCCCAAAACACCACCCAAAAAAAAAGACGAATGTGGGTATTTTTAATATTAATCTCATTTACTTGTTGGGGGGTCAAGAAGCCATAAGAACATATTGTCCGTCTGTAAAATATTATAATAAAAACATTAGTAAAACTATTTGATAAAAAATGATAGAGGATAGTGAGATCAGGAAACAAATTTTCTCTTAACTTACATTTTTCATTTTTTGGCAGCCCATAAACTAACTAAAAGCTGGCTTGTGATGGCGTTCTAAAAAGAAATGACAGGTCTGGAGTACCGACAAGTCACTTGTCAGGGAAGTTGTCGCTGATCTTCGCAAAGACGGCTTTGTGAAACACTTAGCGGACAAGTTGAGCGACAGTGTCGAGATGTCGCTGACCTTGTCGTTATGACGGTTTGATGAAACGACCCCCAGATCGATAAGAGCTTGTAAAGCTAGAATCAGGTAATCTAGCAAATTAAGAAAATTAAAGCTTGCTTAAAGCAATTTTGTTGTCTGTTTTTGACTGCTGCAAGTCTGCAACAGTGAATGTTGGACACAGTCCCACATAGGCAAGGGCCTATGACTGTGGTCAGAGCTTTTGCGCTTCGCACGGGAGGGGGGAAACTCCCCCCTCCCTGCACGCACCCACCCCCCTGGGGAGCACGCTTTGCATGCTCATCACCAATGTCACACGCTTCGCGTGCTCACAACCGCCCTTCCCACCTAAAATGAAATCCTGGCTACGCGGTTGGTACATGACTGTAAGTGATCTGAAGTGAAGACTTCTTCCTGAGCTGAAACAGAAGTCATACCCAGAGAGGCTAAGAGATCTACAACTACCTACTCTGGCTTACACTGTAAGTTACAGAAGACAGAGAGCTGACCTGATACAAATATTCAAAATCCTGAAAGGTTTTGATAGAGTAAATCCTTCGAAATTCTTCGTTAGCCACAGGTTCCATGACGAGAGGTCACGATCTGAAAATTGTCAAACAATGTTTCCATACAAGACTGAGGCAGTATGCTTTCGCAATAAGAAGTGTGAACAATTGGAATGCCCTACCTAGTACTTAGTAGTAGTAATGTAGTTAATGCTACCACCATAAACCAATTCAAGTCATCCCTAGAAAGATATTGGAGAAACAATCCAATCAAGTTTGAACCATACCTGAGATGGGATGTAGTAGTAAAGAGGGACAAATAAGCTTAGCTTCCAGTCTCTATACCCAAGTATACCCAAGTAAGTAAGTATCATAGGCCCTTGCCTATGTGGGACTGTGTCCAACATTCACTGTTGCAGCAGTCAAAAACAGACAACAAAATTGCTCTAAGCAAGACATAAGTTTCTTAAATTTGCTAGATTACCTGATTCAAGGACTCTTCAACTCTTAGTTACTGTGCCACAAATTTGGGGATTCAGAATTGAAAGTGAAATTTTAAATAATTATTTTCCTCTCCTGTATGAATGATCTAGCCTGGAAAAGGGCCTGCTGATACACACAATAGCTACTGAAGCCTATTCACCCATAAAAGAGCTAGTCTGAGTACAAGGTTATCTTCAGATAAGCTTGTACATGTATAAGTAGGTATGTGACTATCGCGTACACTGGCTTGGTTTCCGTGAGCCCGGCAGCTGTTTCACGCCCAGTGCGAGTTACTCTGAAGGGTACCTCTTTGATTGCGTGTAGAAACGGCGTTTTCTCGCCAAATTTGGCTTGCTTTGGCTGATTACGTCTTTGGAAAATTCCCTTTCGCCTTGACTTCGAATTTTGAGAATCGGACATGTGAAAGTGAATTTTTTTTCAAGTCAAAGTTCAGTGTCATTTTTACCATCGTAACCTTCCTTGAAGAGGAGTTAAAATAGTTCTGAAACTAATTAAAAGAGTTAATTCATACATTTTTCTTGCTACCTGATGAATATAAATGAAATCGGAACTTACTATCATTGTTTTTTCCACTCCTCAAAATTGAATGTCAGATGCCGAGAGTAGCATGCAGCGGGACTATGTGACTGAGCGCAGTCCCGCCGGGAGCACTGGTGTGGGCGCCCAGGCACAGTGGGGTCAGACTACGAGCAGTTTCCATTTGCTTTGCATTGTTGGTTGCATTGCTCAATTATTTTTGTGTTTTATTATGGATTGAAGTTTAGTTCTTACATATTCCGATATACCTGCTACAGATAATTTAAGCTCTGTATTTTTCCTTCTTTGTTTAATAATAATAATGTTAAATAGATCTAAAAATACCATGACATGAAAAGTATGTGAAACAGAATAAATAAGATCATAGAATAGATGGGGATTTCATTGCGGGTGATCACTCCACCAGCATCAGCACCCCAAGCACCACCCCCTCTGAGAGTTTCAAAAATTGTAATTAATATTCTCGCTTCTCATATGAGATGCTCCTTGCCAGAATATTAATTACAATTTTCAAACTATCAGTAGGGGTGTCTTTTTTTTTTTTTTTTTTTGCTTGTTGGGTAAATTAGGAAGGATGTAATTTAGGTGATGGACCCCCACCAAAAAAAAACACAAAAAAACAATGTGCCTGTGAGCTGTGCTAACTTAAAGAATGTACTCATACTCAATTTTATGTTGAATTTCAAGTGATTTTATTATTACTCATATTGATAACAAAATACAGAAATTGACATAGAAACACAATATCTTGTTATATTACATGTATGCACTAAAATGTACAAATTTTGTTTACAAGTGACATATACAATGATAACATGAAAGTTGTTAGAGAACTCTGCTTTTCGATACTGTTGAATACAAATCAAAATCTTCCAAATATCAATGAAGTTACAGGATTTTTTCCTGTTGCAGCAATTCTTTAACAAGTGATTTAATAATCTACCAATTAAATCTACCAGGGGGTCGTTTCATCAAATCAACTCCATGACAGTCATAATTTTGTCGGCGATCTACGGAAATGTCATGGACTAGACAAACTGTTTCACGAAGCCATGATAAATGACAACTCAATGATATCGATACTCAGCGGTTAAAAAACATAGTCTATATCACAGTCCATTGGATTTATCGTCAATTACCCAAACAGACTTAGAGGCTCAGTTTTCCCCCAAACTGTTTCAAAATGTCAAAAATGGCAGCGAAAATTAATACTGATGATACAAACATCCCGTTTTCATGAAAAGATGTGTTACTTATGGCATCTTAGAATTTATAAAATTGAGAAAACTCGAGAATGCTTTTGCGATGTACGAATCTAGATTTGTAAATAAGAGGATACCGTAATTGACTAATTATGGAAAGAAGACCCAAATCGTGTAAACTTTAGAGAAAATGATTGAATTCAGATATTTTATGACCCAATTCTTAATATTCAGTTATAAAAAAATACATTTAATATTATTTATATCAAAGGATTGCGTGAAAAGGGAAAAATATAGGGAAAATACATACATGATAAATTGTCGTCGTTTAAATTGGTCTGTATATACAGACTGTTCCGTTTTAGACACCTTTTCTATGGTAGACCGATGTGGGTATTCTAAATATTAATTTCATTTACTTGTTGGAGGGTCAAGAGGTCATAAGAACATGTTGTTCGTCTGTAAAATATTATAATAAAAACATAAGTAAAACTATTTGATGAAAAGAATGATAAAGAAATGTGCTTGGAGATCAGGAAATAATTTTCTCTTAACTTACATTTTTCATTTTTTTCGCAGCCCATAGACTAACTAAAAGCTGGCTTGTGATGGCGTTCTAAAAAGATATGACAGGTTTGGAGTACCGACAAGTCACTTGTCAGGGAAGTTGTCGCTGATCTTCGCAAATACGGCTTTGTGAAACAGTTAGCGGACAAGTTGAGCGACAGCGTCGAGATGTCGCTGATCTTGTCGTTATGACGGTTTGATGAAACGACCCCCAGTTAATTTTCTAATGAGTAGTTAATTAATTACAATTGAATTACAAAATAATCATTTTTGTAATGCATGCTCTATGACTTGGTGAAAATCCCATCAAAGTATACCAAATAATAAGGAAATTACGGAAATTTGTCTGTTTGCGGCAGTGAGCTCATTAACGAATAATTAGCTAATTAATATGCTAATTGATAATTACTGATTAATTAATTACCGTTACAGAAGGGTCTATACATTGATCAAATAATAAATTATTGAGTTTCTTTCCCTATCACATGTTCTTTCCTTAAGGTTTGATCTAGAAAAGTGAATGATTTTACATTTTTGATAAGACCATCCAATATGATCATGATCGGTCACAGATTTTGAGAGGTCTCAATGGTAAATCAATGGCGATATTTAAACCAGATTTTTGATATTTAAAAAATCATAACTTGCTTAATATTTGTCCTAGAGCTATGGTTTATATACCATTTTAAATGGTTTTTCAAGCTCTTTACAATGATATAAATTACAATGTAATTCCACAATTTTTATTTTTTTTGTCACATACCTAGTAGACTCTATGAGTAAGTATAGATCTCCCAGCCACGCCATAGCCGTCAGCCGTTACACAAACTTTGGTACATGGGACTACACAAAATTAATACACTAAAAATATTACTTTTAAAAATAATAATATCTAATATATCTAACCTCAGCCCGTCTCAACACATCAATGGGGATGACAGTTTCCATTTCCTCAGCTCCAGGAGACAAAATTAGCATCACAGACATTATTCAAGCTCTTTGTTTACAGTTTCCCCTTGAATTTGGCGACGACCGCAACGCACAATTTCAGCGAGCAAATTATGGTGTCGCCGAAACGGCCGATCGAAAAAGGAAAAAGTTTTCAAAATGCAAAGAAAGGTGTAACAGAATTATTTCCTAACTGGGGAAGTCATGAATGTAGAAAAGCGGTCTTATTATTTCAATTCATCTTGAAGTCTCAAGGGCAGAACAATAACAGTGTAGACTAATTATGCAAAATTTAATGCTTTCATAAATAAATTTGTGAGCAGCGATCTGAAGCGAAGTACTTCGCGAAACTCAGAATGAAGTCCTGGGGCCTGTTTCTCGAAACCAACGACAAGACAGTCATAACTTTATCCGCCAACTACGGAGATGTCCATGATCTTCCTAAACTGTTTCACGAAGAGCTTACTAGCTAGACATCTCGTGATATCGATACTATCGGCGAGAGTAGGAGCCGACACATAGCCTTGGTTGCAATTACACTATATGTTTAAAAGCTAAATTTAACTCAACTGCAAATATTTGAATGAACTATGGAATAAAAGAAAATAGAAAATGTAGAAGGGTATAATAGATGCCAAGCACTTTTTAAATTATGTAAATTACATGATGGATTCGCTTGTAAAATGAAAAATATGAGTGATTGATTTCATGATCGGTGAGCCAGTTTTACGTTGGATAGGTACCCCCCGGATGTCGTCATTTGATAGTTTATCAAAATAAACCCATATATTTTCATTGTAATAATAAATAATATGCTTTGAATGTTTTACATAATGTTTTGGGGCTTGAGTATGATATGGAAATTACAAAAATATTCATGTTATAAGTTTAAACACGTATATTTCAAAGTATTCATTTTAAAAATCGTCGATATAATCTATGTTTACACTGATATGGGTCTGAAAACCAGAGAATATGCCGTTGACTATGGCTGGCCTACGGTGTCATATTACAGTTCCCTCGTCGGATTTTAGTTCACCAAAGAAATCTTTTATAGAAATCATTTACGAAGATTGCCCAATTATTTGTTTTCATACAAAAAGCACTCTTGTAATTATTATATAAGAAGTAACATGTGATTTTCAAGTTTATTATGGTAGCACGTAATTTTTCATGCTAATTGATCAGATATAAAGGACCCATATCGTAAAATAGCTTTGCAATCAGAAGTTAAGAGACTTACTAAATTCATTTTGAATATAAAACATACCTGGCAACAGTTATGAATTTATATATATCTTTAGATTATAATACTTCCCATTGCTTATCAGTAAGGCTTGTATTTTTTTCTTGCCCAATGTTTATTTGTCAATAGTTGTTTTGTTTTTTTCCAGTTTCCAATGATGGGATTAATTTGACAAGTTTTGGTTTAACTTTCTTTTTTTTTAATCCCACCACATTTTAATGCAGGCCTATCTCCTGTCAGTCTATTATTGTTATCGTTTTTATTATGGTTTTCTTTTTCATTTGAAAAAAAAAAGTTCCTTTCATATTGAAATGACCTCAATTAGACTATTGTTGTTTTTGTATTTTTATCCATTAGAATGTGGAAAGAGTGTTGATTCACTAGAGTTAAGTGGAGACAAGCCTTGAACAAAAACACTATGTATTTTCATATAATTTTCATAATATAAACATGGATAAATTCCAGATAAAGTGAATGCGTAGAAAGAGTTGCATAGAAGTATGTAGTGTCCCTTTTTGCCGACCATAATCTACCCAATAAATAACATGTGATGGCGCTGTACGTCGACTAAAAAAGATATGACAGGTTTGGAGGCGTCATAAGTCCTTAGTCAGGAAGTTGTCGCGCATCTTGGTAAAGACGGTTTCGTGAAACACGTAGCGGACAACTAGAGAACTAGCGCTGACTTAGTCAAGAACTTAGACATATGACGGTTTCGAGAAACATGAATATTTTTGTAATTTCCATATCATACTCAAGCCCCAAAACATTATGTAAAACATTCAAAGCATATTATTATTACAATGAAAATATATGGGTTTATTTTGATAAACTATCAAATGACGACATCCGGGGGGTACCTATCCAACGTAAAACTGGCTCACCGATCATGAAATCAATCACTCATATTTTTCATTTTACAAGCGAATCCATCATGTAATTTACATAATTTAAAAAGTGCTTGGCATCTATTATACCCTTCTACATTTTCTATTTTCTTTTATACCATAGTTCATTCAAATATTTGCAGTTGAGTTAAATTTAGCTTTTAAAAATATAGTGTAATTGCAACCAAGGCTACGTGTCGGCTCCTATTCTCGCCGATAGTATCGATATCACGAGATGTCTAGCTAGTTAGCTCTTCGTGAAACAGTTTAGGAAGATCATGGACATCTCCGTAGTTGGCGGATAAAGTTATGACTGTCTTGTCGTTGGTTTCGAGAAACAGGCCCCTGAATGCGAAGTTCAATGAAAGTTCACGATCACCCTACATTTCATATGCTAAGCTTATTGCACCATGAAAAAGAGGAGATATTCATCTTCCACATGATATAGGTCGGGATGCGTAACTAGTTGTAAACTTATTATTATTCAAGTGAAAAGAATTTGTCAGAGTGTGTATTCCCAGATAAGAAATGAGTATCAGTAAGGTTCTTTCCGATAAGACAGCTGCTGTAATTGTACATGCATTAATAACATCACGTTTAGATGGTGGAAATTCTATGCTCTTTGGTATAACTCAACATCAATTAAAGAAATTACAATATGCTCAGAATTCTGCTGCACGTATTCTATCAAGAGGGAGAAAGTTTGACCTTATTGCACTTATTGCACTGCACTGGCTTCCTGTAAAACAGAGAATCGAATACAAAATTATTTTGTCTAACATGGAAGGCAATGCACGGACCTGCCCCTGTGTACATTTCAGACTTGCTGACCCCTCATAATCCTCCAACGAATATGCGATCTGCAGGTAAATATCTGCTTGAGAGTCCTCGAACACGCTCTCTTCTATAGGCGATTGATCATTTACTGCTTGTGCATCGAGGTTGTGGAACGGTCTTCCTCAAATTCTTCGCTCCTGTGACCAGCTATCCACTTTCAAAACTCAACTCATGACATACCTATATTTCAGATTGCTTACAACTAGTCATATATTCTCGTCTTTCCCAGTTAGATCGTTATGAGGAACTAGTTCTCTGGATCTTACTGTTTCAACATCAAAATGCAAGTGGAAACCTGTTGGTGTGCAGTTCTACATACATCTCATATTTTGATATTTTAACTTCTAAATATGTTTCATAGATTTTTAAATATTTTTTGAAATAATTTTCTACAACCTGCTAAGCCCCACCCACTTAAAAAAAATCCTCCAGACCATTTGCCCCCTGTGATCATCAATGAGCTAATAGCGATTTTGGAAGTGAAATTGGTATTCAAACTTTGTCAAAGCTGACACCTGTTACAATACAACAAACAATAACAACATAGGAGTTGCTATGTCAGACATGCTGTAGCATCAGCAGGAAAACAAAGGCAATGAGGTGGTATTGTATGAAAGCATGCAATTCTATTATGAGTGTGTGCTGAGCTGGCGGAAGTTACATTCCACTATTCTACAATACAATAGACAGTGATCCCCCAGCTCAGCAATTGTTTCTCTCTATCCTCTCTTTTTATTAAAATTGATATTTCCCCAGGGTTTCATTCTCCTTTAAATTATGACGATGAGCAAAATATTCAAACTTGTACAGCAACATAATTTTGGGGACCAGCCTTGTCTCAGTGGCAAATTAAGGACTTTTTTTTTTGGGGGGGGGGAGGGGTGGGGGCGGCAGAATTCTAAAATCTGTTTAAGGGGTAAAAAAAAAAAGAAGATTATTTGACTACACATTAGCATTCAGATTAGTAGTTTTCTTATTATTTTCTATTAATTATAATAGCTTTGAATGGCAGTGTGCCAATGTGCCCTCTTTGGGTGCCCCCCCCCCGGCCCCACTGGAGATAAGCCACTCTTCAGGGTTCATGGACCACATACTAAACCAAAAAAAAAGTAGCCAATTATATAAAGTCATGGATGGTAAATATTTCTATTCCCACAAACCAGATATTATTATTTCTTTGTGTGTGTGTGTAATAATCTCAGAACTTTTTTTTTGGGGGGGGGGAGAGACACGTGTGATTATGTATCAGCCCCCCCCCCCAAAAAAAAAAAAAGAAGAAGAAGAAGAAAAAGAAAGAAACAGAAAAAAATGACTAACCCATTTAAAACAGATGACTAGCATTTTTTTTTAAACTGAGGAACGTGCCCACTTCGGACCCTCCCACCCCGTATCCACTGACGTTTCCGCCTATGCCCCTATGCGTATTCCCCCCCCCCCCATGAATATCCCCCCACATATTACAACAACAACAACAATAATAATAATAATTAACTCTGTGATCGACCATCCAAACTGCACAGTCCATCAACAAAAGAGTTTGACAAACCCATACCCAAGCCACTCTCCCCCGTCTGCAAAATTGGTTGATGACCAAAATGTCGCTTTGTCGTGCTATTTTCTGAAACGATTAAAAACGTCGTGCACAACGTTTCAAAAGATTTCGTGGCAGTGTGCACTGTGTCATAGGGTTATATCGCATTATAGCGATTTTTCAGAAAGTCGTGCATCGTGGGGTCGTGTCGTTTGTCGTTTGTCGTGTTCGGTGTGAATCCGCCTAAAGTTGCAAGCAAAAAGTGCAAAATCGCGATTATTGTCCCACTGCACCCCGTTCTTTCCTATCTTGGTACCAGTGGCATGCTATGACGTGGATCCAGGTAATGACTGGGGGTATCGGGGGGGGGGCGATCTTATTAAGTAAAAACGATGCGAGTTTAAAATGCCATTAAATATGAGGAAGGTGTGCAAGGCGTCCTGTCGTTATATTTTAACGTTCCTTTCCCCCCTCTCCCTTTCCTTCCACCCCCCCCCCCATTTTCAATCATAAAGTGCCCCCGTGTCAAGAGGTGACTTGGTGGAATATATATTTCATGTGAATATTCTAGCAGCTAGAGTCATAGGCTATTTCACACTTTTCCTGACCTAGCTATCCAGTAGAGGTTATAGGTCAAACGAACGATTATAGGGTCACACCTTTAGGCTACCAGATGAGATAGGTCACAGACCCCTTTGGAAGATCAATCTTGAAGGGTTGATCCGTCACAGAGGGGAAGTAGGGAGCTCATTAGTAGATAAATGTAAGAGGTGGTGCGCGCCCCAGGGGGGGGGGCGGCAGGGGGAGGCACAGTGCCCTCACTTTTTCAAGTAATAATAATAATAATACTCTACTTATTGCGCTGCACATACATAGATCAAGACCAAATAATATTACATTTAACAAACATATGAATAGAAATACATGTACATGATAAGTATATTACAATTAACAACATTGGCAAATTGAAAATTAATAATAATTAAGGAAGGCGGAAAAGGTGGGTTTTAAGTACAGATTTGAAATTTGAAAAATTGGGTGCCTGTCGAATGTATTGTGGGAGATTGTTCCAAAGATTTGGTCCAGCAACTGCAAAGTACCCCAAAAGTGCCCTTTTTATTTATGAAAAAAATCCCCTTTTCTCTCTGATAAGTGATCTTTTTTACTACTAAAGTGCCACTTAAAGTTTCTAATAAGTCCACTTTCCCCTTCTGATAAGTGCCCTTTTCTCCTTTTGATAAGTGCAATTTTACTTCGGATAGGTGCGCCATTTCCATTCTAAACCTGCTAAGCTCCACCCACTTAAAAAAAATCCTCCAGACCATTTGCCCCCTGTGATCATCAATGAGCTAATAGCGATTTTGGAAGTGAAATTGGTATTCAAACTTTGTCAAAGCTGACACCTGTTACAATACAACAAACAATAACAACATAGGAGTTGCTATGTCAGACATGCTGTAGCATCAGCAGGAAAACAAAGGCAATGAGGTGGTATTGTATGAAAGCATGCAATTCTATTATGAGTGTGTGCTGAGCTGGCGGAAGTTACATTCCACTATTCTACAATACAATAGACAGTGATCCCCCAGCTCAGCAATTGTTTCTCTCTATCCTCTCTTTTTATTAAAATTGATATTTCCCCAGGGTTTCATTCTCCTTTAAATTATGACGATGAGCAAAATATTCAAACTTGTACAGCAACATAATTTTGGGGACCAGCCTTGTCTCAGTGGCAAATTAAGGACTTTTTTTTGGGGGGGGGGGGGGGAGGGGTGGGGGCGGCAGAATTCTAAAATCTGTTTAAGGGGTAAAAAAAAAAAGAAGATTATTTGACTACACATTAGCATTCAGATTAGTAGTTTTCTTATTATTTTCTATTAATTATAATAGCTTTGAATGGCAGTGTGCCAATGTGCCCTCTTTGGGTGCCCCCCGGCCCCACTGGAGATAAGCCACTCTTCAGGGTTCATGGACCACATACTAAACCAAAAAAAAAGTAGCCAATTATATAAAGTCATGGATGGTAAATATTTCTATTCCCACAAACCAGATATTATTATTTCTTTGTGTGTGTGTAATAATCTCAGAACTTTTTTTTTTTTGGGGGGGGGGAGGGACACGTGTGATTATGTATCAGCCCCCCCCCCCCAAAAAAAAAAAAAAAAGAAGAAGAAGAAGAAAAAGAAAGAAACAGAAAAAAATGACTAACCCATTTAAAACAGATGACTAGCATTTTTTTTTAAACTGAGGAACGTGCCCACTTCGGACCCTCCCACCCCGTATCCACTGACGTTTCCGCCTATGCCCCTATGCGTATCCCCCCCCCCCATGAATATCCCCCCACATATTACAACAACAACAACAATAATAATAATAATTAACTCTGTGATCGACCATCCAAACTGCACAGTCCATCAACAAAAGAGTTTGACAAACCCATACCCAAGCCACTCTCCCCCGTCTGCAAAATTGGTTGATGACCAAAATGTCGCTTTGTCGTGCTATTTTCTGAAACGATTAAAAACGTCGTGCACAACGTTTCAAAAGATTTCGTGGCAGTGTGCACTGTGCCATAGGGTTATATCGCATTATAGCGATTTTTCAGAAAGTCGTGCATCGTGGGGTCGTGTCGTTTGTCGTTTGTCGTGTTCGGTGTGAATCCGCCTAAAGTTGCAAGCAAAAAGTGCAAAATCGCGATTATTGTCCCACTGCACCCCGTTCTTTCCTATCTTGGTACCAGTGGCATGCTATGACGTGGATCCAGGTAATGACTGGGGGTATCGGGGGGGGGGGGGGGGCGATCTTATTAAGTAAAAACGATGCGAGTTTAAAATGCCATTAAATATGAGGAAGGTGTGCAAGGCGTCCTGTCGTTATATTTTAACGTTCCTTTCCCCCCTCTCCCTTTCCTTCCACCCCCCCCCCATTTTCAATCATAAAGTGCCCCCGTGTCAAGAGGTGACTTGGTGGAATATATATTTCATGTGAATATTCTAGCAGCTAGAGTCATAGGCTATTTCACACTTTTCCTGACCTAGCTATCCAGTAGAGGTTATAGGTCAAACGAACGATTATAGGGTCACACCTTTAGGCTACCAGATGAGATAGGTCACAGACCCCTTTGGAAGATCAATCTTGAAGGGTTGATCCGTCACAGAGGGGAAGTAGGGAGCTCATTAGTAGATAAATGTAAGAGGTGGTGCGCGCCCCAGGGGGGGGGGCGGCAGGGGGAGGCACAGTGCCCTCACTTTTTCAAGTAATAATAATAATACTCTACTTATTGCGCTGCACATACATAGATCAAGACCAAATAATATTACATTTAACAAACATATGAATAGAAATACATGTACATGATAAGTATATTACAATTAACAACATTGGCAAATTGAAAATTAATAATAATTAAGGAAGGCGGAAAAGGTGGGTTTTAAGTACAGATTTGAAATTTGAAAAATTGGGTGCCTGTCGAATGTATTGTGGGAGATTGTTCCAAAGATTTGGTCCAGCAACTGCAAAGTACCCCAAAAGTGCCCTTTTTTATTTATGAAAAAAATCCCCTTTTCTCTCTGATAAGTGATCTTTTTTACTACTAAAGTGCCACTTAAAGTTTCTAATAAGTCCACTTTCCCCTTCTGATAAGTGCCCTTTTCTCCTTTTGATAAGTGCAATTTTACTTCGGATAGGTGCGCCATTTCCATTCTAATAAGTGCTCTTTTCCCCTTCTTACAAATGCCATTTTTCAAATCTAATAATTTCCCCCTTTTCTCTCCAACATGTGCCCTTTTCTCCTTTGATAAGTCACATAAGTGTATTTTTACTTCTGATAGGTGCCCCTTCCCCTTCTAATAAGTTCCCATTTTCCCCTTCTGATGAATGCCCCTTTTCAAATCTGATAAGTCCCCCTCTTTACTTCTGCTAAGTGCCCCTTTTCCTATCTTATATGTTTTCTTTTCCTCTTCTCATAAGTGCCCCTTTTCTCCTCTTATAAGTGCCCCTTTCCATCTCTGATAAGCACCCTTTGCTCTTCCGATAAGTGCCTCCTTTTACCTATATTCCCCACTGTTTCTTACAAAAAGAGCTGTATCTAGCTTCAAAGATTCGGTGCGGCTATATCATGTATATAGTAACAGGTCAGTGGCGGATCCAGGGGGGGCGGGGGCGGGGGCCCCCTCCCCTGGGACCAAAAAGGGGCCCAAAAATGTTGAGGACTTTTTTTTTTTTTTTTTGCTTGTCAGAAATTTTTGAGTTAAAAAGTTGGGGGGGGGGCTGATTTTATTTCACTCATTAATGACAATTTTCGAACCTTTTTTCCGAATTTTTATGACACGTGTCTATTCAAAAAAATGGGGGGCCACTGCAGCCCCTCAGCCCCCCCCCCCCCCCCCCGGTTCCGCGGCCCATGGACCATCGTTGTTAATTATTTCGGGAGAATGAGCTGAAGGGGTTCTGCATACGGCCGATATACTGGTCCACCCTGCTATTTTTCACCATGGTAGCTGTAGTCCATTTGACAGTCCTATTTAGTCTGTATACCATTAAACCTATAGGCCAGGAGCCTGTCCCGAAATAATCACCCCATTTTACATATGAGATTTGACCCCTTAAAGTTACTTAAATCATCCATGTCATTCACAAAAAGGTTGTCAGCTCGAACGAAGCCGCCGGGTTTGGCCCCCAGAGTGCCCCCAAAGGGCTCCAAAGTCGGGTAGAATTCAACCCATCTAAGATGTTCTCCAAACTTTGTCAGAAGGACGGTGTATCACTATACATTACCAAAACACAAAAACTAACAAAATTTTCCGTCGGGATGAGTTATCACCACATAACCCCTACAAATTGGGGAAATTTTTTTCCCTTAAGGCCCGTGGACCAAATTTGTCAGACCTAGTAACGAGGTATTCCATTAACCTGTTATTAATGAATGAACTACAATACTTGGAATCCAGTTTGCATACATTACTTGTTGCTATGTCTGAAAAGCCTCTGACAAGCTTTCAGGTTGTCAAGAACAACCTTTGTTTTGAAACTATGCGTAAAATTTGAATATATTTGTGAACAGGTCTATTGTGTTGTTCGTCATTGTAGAAGAATCCTGTGAGACATCGAAAGGAGGTTACACAGTAATATCCGATAATAATGTATGATACCTCTATTAAGGGGTTTTGTGGGGTGTAGAATCCAGTGTTAATGTTATTATCATTATTATTATTTTTTTTTTTGCAATTACATATCACGTAAGGTCCATGTAAATAGGCTCTATACCAACTTAATTATAATTGAACAATTGAAAGTGTTTTTTTTTTTACATTAGCAATGAAAGTAAGCCTACTAATAAGTAAAGGGATTTAGAGTGACTACCTTCATGTTTCGATCTTTTCTTTTCCCTTTCTTTATTATTCTTTTAGAATTTCCTGTCAGTTTCAGCCACAAAAGGTTAAAAGGAATGAACATAATAATGGAAATTTGTCTTGGGAAGAAGCAGAAAATCAGGGGAGAATAGTGCAAATTTGAGAAAATTCTAAAAAAAAAAGGGATTATAGAAAGTTAATTTTAAAAGCTGAGATCACTAATGATAATTGGAATCTCATTTTGGCAATGCAGTCATTATGTATGATGTCATATTATGGAGATCGAGAACCCTTTTTATGTACAAAAATATCCCAAAATATCCCTTTGTCCATTTTTATGACAGAACATACTTTTTGTCCATCATTCATTATGGGTGACATAATTATCTTTACATGCCCTCTCATGGAAAAAGTTTTTTTTTCAGAATAAGAGTTATGAAATGGGATGCTTAAAGTAACGTAAAACAAAATGTGAAAGTTCTCCATAGGACATCACACATCATGACCGCATTATCAATGCAAAGGTCGCCATATCACTAGTGATAGTGATCTCAACTTCCAAAATATCATAAATTCCTTTTTCTTTGTCCGATTTATTTCAAACTTACACTAAACAGCTAAATAAATATGTTTCTATGGTTTTTCTGCTTTCATCCAAACTTATTAAGAGTCAGGTTAAAATAAACAATCAAACCAACCAACCAACCGTAATTAAGCGATTCAAGCACAATTTCTATATGAAAGGGTTGATTCTCGTTAATTCAACGTCATAGTCCAGCAGATTGGTGCAGAAAATCGATGGAATTGTGCACTTTTTCATAAAAGCATGAAATTTGGCATGTATGTAGAGTTTTAGATGCCGAATAATTCTGGATATGGGGCCAACAAAAGTTCGGGCCCTGGGGCCCGTTGTGTCCAATTTTTTTTTAATTGGCCCTCTCAAGGTCTTTTCCCTTCAAAGTTGATGTAATCAAATTTAGTTTGATATTATGAAATATCATGTAGTATTTCCCGGCCTCTAAAATCAGACAATTGCTTTAGGTGTCCATTTTTTTTTCAAATAAAGGGCCGTCTTATATATCAAAATATCATAAAGTCACTGATATGTTGAATATAAGTTAATGCTTCTAATTGTGATCAGTCAACATTACGTTTTTGAAATCAACATAGGTGTCTCAGGGTTGCCCATTATAACTAAAAAGGCCCATAAATGCCCAAATAATTTATCTGCAAAATAATATTTTAAAAAAATATTTGGTTTAAATTTTAAATGGTAGACATTAATTTTGAAATCAAGGTCATATAAAAATCCCACTTTAGGAATCACATGAGCCCATTGATGGCCATTCAAAGGCAATTCTTTCTCTCACAAGAGGGTTCAACACGCCCCCCCCCCCCCCGAAGTGTTTGAATATGCATATAACCTTAATTGAGTTTGGGCTTTAAAGTATAACTATTGGCAAGGCACAGGTAGCATGTTTTATAAGCAGAATACCTCTAGTGTAGGGTTACTTCCTCTTATTATAAAGATGGCCGTCATATTAAAAATAATCACCGGTTTGTTAAGATGTGGTTATTTGCATTAAGTTTGCTGTGTCTTGAAGCTTATACACTACTCAAAAAAAGTTAAGGACCACTTTTTAATGTGTGTATAAAATTTTCAAACAAGGTATTGTATTTCTAGAAATACCGGAATATAGCTGTCCTGAATCTCCTCAAACACACTGTAATCAATTTCACACATGGGTGGTTTCAGTTGTTGCATGATGTCTCTCGCATCATTGCACATCCTGAAAAGTGGGCCCATTGTAAAGTGGTACAAAAGTGGCTTCCAAAGCATTTTCTGTCTTTAGTCTCTACAATCAACAACTTGCCTACAACAGCAATGCCAAGACACCACCTACAGTAAGTGAAACAGATGTAGCCAGAGCCCTAGGGATGCTGGAAGCTGGCCTCGGTCAGCGAAGAGTAGCCAGAATGATGGGCGTGTCACACAGTGTCATTAGCAGAGCAAATCAAAGACACCGAGAGACAGGGCTATACTGCGAGAGACCCCGTAGTGGCCGACCAGTTTCAACAACCCCTAGAGATGATCGCTACTTGACGAATATCAGTTTCCGCAACCGCTTTCACAGTGCACGCCGCCTCAATAATGACTTCGCTGCAGCAACTGGAGTGATTGTTTCCACTCAAACAATCCGTAACCGACTTCACAGAGCCAATATGCATGCCAGACGGTCAGCTCAGTGTGTCCCACTCACCCCTGCTCACAGAAGAATTCGTCTCAACTGGGCTCGGGAGCATGTCAGATGGACCAGACAGCAATGGCGTAGAGTTCTGTTCACAGATGAGAGCAGATTTTCCCTTGACCACAATGATGGACGTTCGAGAGTCTGGAGGCGACCAGGAGAGAGATTTGCAGACCCCTGTATTGCAGAACATGACCGTTATGGGGGAGGCAGCATCATGGTGTGGGGAGGCATCACCTATGGCAACCGTACTCGTCTCTACGTGGTCCCAGGGGGAGCAATGACAGGAGTGAGGTACAGGGATGAAGTCCTCGAACCTATAGTGGTGCCATTTGCAGAAAATGTGGGAGAAAAATTCATTTTGATGGATGACAATGCCCGTCCCCACCGAGCTAGGGTGGTGACCTAGTTCCTTGAGGGCCATGGAATTGAGCGTATGGAGTGGCCAGCGAGGTCCCCGGACTTGAACCCGATAGAGCACGTCTGGGACATGATGGGGAGGAGTATTGAGCAGCTCGAAGCCCATCCACTTGGACTGCAGCAGCTGGGTGTAGCTCTGGAGGCTGCATGGGATGCACTGGTCGTCAGAGACATCAATCGCCTCATTAGCTCCATGAGACAGCGCTGTGAAGCCGTTATTGCTGCAGGAGGAGGTCATACTCGATACTGAGCTGCCTGAAAGACACTCAGACATTCGTTTTTACCACTTCATGTCGGTAGCTGATACCCCTCTGGGCCCACTTTTCAGGATGTGCAGTGATGCGAGAGACATTGTGCAACAACTGAAACCACCCATGCGTGAAATTGATTACAGCGTGTTTAAGGACATTCAGGACAGTTGTACTGAGGTATTTCCTGAAATAAAACACACTGTATAAAAAATTTATATACGTTTTAAAAAGTGGTCCTTAACTTTTTTTGAGTAGTGTATCTTATAGGTATAGAAAGTCATGATGTTGGAACTTTTTTGCATATAATAATAGTAAGCGAAATACCACGGTGTATTTGGTTGAGACACAATAAAACCAAAGTAAAGGTATATCTTATAATGCTGAAACTTTAAAAGAGTGGGGAATTTCCAAGATTGCCATCAAATAGAAAAATACTGCATAAGCGTTGAAATGTAATTTGCATCTGATAATTTTGCATTTTGGCATAAAGCATCAAAATGCAAAATGGTTAAATATGCTAAAGAATTATGTATTCAGGCTCTATTTCTTTAAAGAGACATCCAACCTTAATGGCAAGTTGCTCTGGAAGAAAGCAGAAATATCAGAGAAGTAGATTGTTAAAAGTTTGAATGAAATCAGACAAGCAATATGAAAGTGGTAATCCCTATACATAGGAATTTCCAATTGGCCGAAACGGTAATGTCACTGTGATGTAGCGGCGGAGAACTCTCCAGTTTCAGTTTCAGTTTAGTTTATTTTCCACACAAATCAATCAAATACAAATTATACATTTTAAAATACATTCTGGAATAATAAAAATAGATTACATAATTCAAGAACAGATATGTCACAAAAATGAAAGAATCTGAAAATATAGAGAGTACATGCAATTCAAAGATTTACGTTCATGTATATATGGTGGAGGGGCCTAAAAAAAAGCTAGGCTTGTTGTGGATGGGCCCCAGTTAATAAATTGTTCCAACACACAGTGACTAAAATGTCAATTTTTCAAAAAAATATTGCTAAAATATATTTTTAGTAGTGCCCCACGGGAAGGGGGGCTTATGAGAAAAAGAAAAATTAATGGTGTATGACAAAATCGAGAGTTGACGGGGAATACCTCACAATCGACTGACCCAACTGCCAATTTGCGATTAAAATAGTGATCTCATTTCTCAAACATTGATAACTTTCTTATTCTTGGTCGGACTTCTTTCAGACTTTTATCATTATGTTTATCTTTATCTGATTTTACACTAATTAACTTATTACAAAGTTTGGATTGCCCTTTAATAGGTGTTGCAGATGTTTATAAAGAATACAGATATTAATTGGCATCAGTTTTGTCTTTTTTCAATATGGCCACGAAGATGAAAAAAGAGGAAAGTGCAGTTTTATCACTTGCTTGTTTTGCATCTGATTATTTCGGCATAATAACATTTATTTGTAAAAGAAGCGTATTTTTTCCTTCGTTAGGATATTAATATTGTTCATAAATAACTCTTCAATAAGAGGAAACAATTTTAAATGTTAGATTGATATTTTCTGT
The DNA here is from genome assembly GCA_025618425.1 of Heliocidaris tuberculata. Taxonomy (NCBI): domain Eukaryota; kingdom Metazoa; phylum Echinodermata; class Echinoidea; order Camarodonta; family Echinometridae; genus Heliocidaris; species Heliocidaris tuberculata. The sequence continues at coordinate 35,088,375 of CM046844.1, forward strand.
TTACAGAAATTTCCAACATATATGTACTAAATTCTACACTTTTATACCAAGTTATATGCTTCCAAATACAACGTAAACTTTAAAAAGCCAATATTCACATCTTAAATCACAACGGAGGCCATTTTAAATGTGACGGCCATCTTGATGAAATGAAGTGACCCAACTATTTTGCCTATAATAACCAGCTTGTAAATAGCTTTGCTTTAAAGCCCCAACTCAAGTTACATGCAAATAGGTATTTTAACACTTTGGCAGCTATTTCGAATTTGTTAAATTTGGCCAACCTCTGTGAGGAAATTAATCAAATTTAATTGTCTCGAATGGGCCATCGATGGGCCTATGTGGCCTGCTAAAGTGAGCTTTTTATACAATCTCGCTTTCAAAATTGATGTCTATACGATTAGAAATTAGAAACAAAGATTTAAAAACATTATGTTGCAGATATATTAATTTGGGCTTTTGGGGCCTTTTTTGGTCATAATGGGCACCTGCGCCACTTATCTCTTCGATCTCAAGGACGTAATGTCAACTGATCACAATTAGAAGCATTTCACTTATATCCAACAAATCAGTGACTTCATAATATTTTGATACATATAGGGTGGCCCTTTATTTGAAAAATGGGCACCTAAAGCATTTGTCTGATTTTAGAGGCTGTGAAATATTACATAATATTTCATTATATCAAATTAGATTTGATTACATCAACTTTGAAGGGAAAAGACCTTGAGAGGGCCATTTTTTTTTTAAATGGGCACAACGGACCCAGGGACGGAATTTTTGTTGGCCCCATATCCAGAATTATTCGGCATCAAAAACTCTACATACACGCCAAATTTCATGCTTTTATAAAAAAAAGTACACAATTATTTCACCAATCTGCCGGACTAATATATTTACAAAAATCACATGTTTCTTTAAGTTGATGCTAAGCCATCTTATTTCTGTTAACATTTCATTTGTGATAATTCTCAACATTTTTATGTCCATTTGCTCATTCATGCTGTAATAGTGAAAGATTTGAGAGTAATTTAAAAAATATTATGTACTCTTAATCATTTTCTGGTATCTGCATTTTGTTATTTCTTGTCTCGTTCGGTATAGAAAAAGCATTGGAGGGGCAAGCATTGTTTGTGAACAATGCTCTGCCCCTCCAATGTTTTGTCTATTTCGAACGACTCGACGCCCCGCACTGGCTTTTGTCAATGATTATCACGGTTTATGCCCGTTCACAAAACAACATACACAAAACAAAGATCTAGACCTTTACAACAAGTCCTATTTTCATACCGTACAACTGTACAGCAGTGATTTTCGTGTTTTGGGGTTGTCCGGCCGTGGTATTTCGTTCCGATTTGATACCACTGGCGTATATGTTAAAAACTCAACAGATACCATCATGTCAAAGCGATTTGGGAACGACCGCTGCGCAACTTTGTTGCTTTAAGCTTTATCTTCAAGAAGTATGACAGACAACGAGCAGAGAATTTCTCGATGGAGGAGGAAGTTGGTATTGGTTGTGGTACTATTTCTCCTCTTCTTTATCGAATACGGCGTAATCAAGAGCTTTGGGGTGGTCATTGGCGAGGTCGTCTACCAAATGGATTCCGACTTCTCGACTGTTGGGCTTATTTTCGGTAGTTATCACGGCATCTCGTATTTTCTCGGTAAGAGTAAAATTAATTCCTAGTTTTTGTCAGGATTTTTTTTAATAAGGAGGAGCGGTTTCCATGATATTTAATATTTGATATTTTTCCTGTACAATGAAAGAAATACTAAATTGGGTCAAATTTCACACTTTTTTCATTCAATTTTGTTTATACATGCACTGCAGAGGTTCCCCAAACAAGTTGATATTACATGCATTTAATGACTTTCGTTTCTCCATCGTCATGATTACCTTTAATTATAAATAAATTTGCTTCCTTTTTAGAAGTTCTTATCAGCATCCTACAAGACGTTGTTTCTGGGGATTTGTAAATTCAAGATGAATCAGAAATTTGAAGAAGAAAACGTATAAATGTTAGGAATCTTCTCCTGATACTGCATTTCATCTTTTCCAACATTCTTCAGGCAAAAGTGGGTATTGATGCAGATGATTGTGCAGGAAAGACACCACCTACAGTGATGGTGGTAATGTGGGTGGTGGTAGACTGGTAGTGGTTGTGGGGGGGGGGGTGGCGTATCCACCATTGGGTGAAACTGGTGTAGCTCCTTCATGAAGGCCCAGGGGAAAAAATAAGGGCAAACGGCTATATGCTGCAAGAACGGAGCTGTCCAGATACATAACCCCTGTCTAGGGAGGATTCGGCCCCTTCTCTTTTATCGATTTCTGGATACGCCACTGTGCCCCACTAGGTACATGAGTAAGGATTAAAATAAATGTTCATATCAATAATTGATACTTAAAAAGAGCACATGCAGTTACTGCCTAATGTACACTTTGATCAAAATTCAAGACGGGCATTTTTGCGCATACTCATAGTGTCGCCCGAGTAAACAGACCCTCACCCATAATTTTATACGAAAAAAGATATATATATCATATCAATATTGTGAAATTATCATTTGGGGGGGATATTTTCAAAGTGTGTACTTTTTTTAATACGCACTGTAGATTGTTCCTGTTGTCTCACAAAATATACAGCTCCATTCATCACTCCTATCCTCCAACACCTGAGGGTGTCATGGGTAGCTGGTATTGGTTTTGTAGGAGGACTGAGTATGGCCGTGTCCTCCCTTACGAAAACTATCGCACAGTTCGGGACCTGTCTTGTTATCTCGGGTAAGTTATACCAATAGACCTGTTCACAAAGTTATTCAAATTTATGGATGTTTCTTTCCATGGGACCTAGTAACGAGGTATTCCATTAACCTGTTATTAATTAATAAACTACAATACTTGGAATCCAGTTGCTATGTCTGACAACCCTCTGACAAGCTTTCAGGTTGTCAAGAACAACCTTTGTTTTAAAAGTATGCATACAATTTGAATACATTTGTGAACGGGGCCCCATTTCAAAAAACTTGCTTTCACTGACACTTTACATTAACTGTTATAAGCTACTGAAATCCTTGCATCTGATTGGCTGAGAACAAATTTGTCGGTAAAAATCACTGACAAGACACTTGATGAAACGCCCCCAGGTCTATTCATTTTGCCCTTTGCACATGAGGCGTCATTTCACAGGGGGTATTCGTTTTTCCGAAGGTTCATAATTCCGAAGGTTCGTAATTCCGAAACACAAATTTCCCATAGAAGGGAGTTCATAATTCCGAAAATGAGAAAGGGTTCATAATTCCGAAGGTTCGTAATTCCGAAAATGCATTAGAGTCCTACATAACTTTTCGGAATTACGAACCTTTGGAAAAATGAACCTTTTTCATTTTCGGAATTACGAACCCTACATCATTTTCGTAATTATGAACCCTTTTTCATTTCCGGAATTATGAACCTTCGGAATTACGAACCGTCGGAGTAACGAACCTTCGGAAATATGAACCTTGATTTGATTGATTGGTTGATTTGATTTGATTTATTTGAATACGGCATAAAAAAAACCTACCTTCAGCCGCAAGGCTGTTTTTCAGCAAGTCCGTACATATTTAAAACAATACAGAAAAGTAACAATAACAATAACAAATATTTACAAAAATTTACAAGTTACAGGAATAAAAACAAAATATTGCAATTTGAAACAGAGAATGAGAAAATGAAAGATAAAGAAAATAAGAAAGAGAGAGAGAGAGAGAAAAAAAAAATTATGAACAAAAGATGTCATGATCAAGCTTCAGGATTATCATTATCAATTATTTTCTTCAAAAATTCATAGGAAAAATATTTGAGATGCATTTTATGAAGGCTGGCAGATTGTTTGTGTTCTTACAATTTGGGGGAGTTTGTTAAATATTTGACTGGCTGTGTATAGTGTGCCTTTTTTCAGAACGTTTGTGTGGGGTTTGGGAAGTAAAATAATCCGTTCAGTATTTCTCAAAGAGTAGTGTTGTCTTCTGAGTTCAATTTTGGAACATAATACATCAGGTAACAAATTATTCGTCAGCTTAAATATTATCGTGACAAGGTCTTTCTTTAGTTTAACATTCAAACATTCTATGGAAAGAGTTTCGTATAGTGCACTTCTACTAAACCGCGAGTCCACTTGTAGTACGATTCTGAGTGCTCGGTTTTGGAGTATTTGGGGTCTTTTCAAAGGCACTGAATCAAGCTTTAGCCATACGGTGCTACAGTAATCCAAGTGAAGGTGAATTCTGATGTTTGGAACCTATTAGTATCAGCTTGCATTTCTTGACATTTAACAAAAGTTCATTATGTGTTAACCACTTCTAAATAGAGGCCAAATCCTCATTTATCATGACATGCTTTTGTATAGGATCTTTTGATTAAGCATATAAGCAATCGTCAGCATAAAGTGACAGTTTACAATGTTTTATCACTTTACGAAGATCATTCATATATGGTATAAAAAACAATGGTCCCAAAATGCTCCCTTGTGCAATCCCACATTGAACGACTGCTTCACATGATTCATTACCATTGATAACTGTAATTTGAGTTCTCAATCGAAAATAATCTGTAACCCAGCGTATACAGTCGTTATCAAATCCATAACATTTTAGTTTTAAAAGTAATATCTTATGACTGATGATATCAAAAGCCTTTTCTAGGTCTAATGTAACCAGTGCTACCATATCACCTCGATCAATGGATTTACTTATATTTTCCGTCAGATTCAAAAGAGCTAGGCTAGTTGAAAAGTTTGGCCGAAATCCAAATTGGTTGGGTATCAGTATGTCATTTTCGTTTAGGTATTTATACATCATTCTGTTTGAAAACCAACTTTTCTATTACCTTGGAGAGAACAGGTAGTACAGATATTGGCCTGTAATTTAGTGGGTTTGAGGTATCACCACCTTTGAATAATGGAGTAATTCTTGCTTTTTCCACTCTAGTGGAACATGTCCATCTTTGAGCATGTTGAGGGATAAATTAATGATATGCGTCGGTGATTCAAGAATACAGACAGACGAGTCTTTCAAAATACTACACGGAATCGTATCCAGACTTGTCGCTTTGTTTCGTGGTACTTCTAATATACATTTTCGTGCCTATTCAGCTGTAACTTGTAGAAAAGAAAATGTAGAGTTTGCACATGACATAAACTGTAGTGCATTCCCATCAAATTGAATGGATTTTTTACGATTTAAAGCTATACAAGAAAACACGTATCTTTACTTCTCGTGTATTGTTTACCTTTATAGGACATATTTCGTACGCTCGTATGCTTGTTTTTATTCGGCAAAAGTTCTCGTAAAAGTTTCCATATCATAGCTGAATTACCTACATTATTTTTTATACTTTCAGTAACATATTTTCGTTTTGCGGCTCGTTGGGTAGAGGTTACACGATTTCTCATTTTCTTATACTCATTCTAATCATTTTCACTTTTCGATAACTGCAATTTCTTTAGCTCTGTTTCTTTGACGCATTTAATCTAAAATCTCCCTTGTCATCCAAGGTGACTTTTTGCGTCTTACTCTTTTTCTTTTTACAGGAGCATGTTTGTCTAGTATTAATTTAAACCTCTTGATCCATATATCATAAGCCTCTTTTGTACTGCTTTCACAAAGTACGTCATCATTTGGTATACTGTCCATTTCGTTTATAAAAGCTTCAGTATCTATATTTTTAATGTTGCGTGAGAATACATAACAATGATTTGGAGGAAGTTCAGGTTTGACCTTTCCCAAAGAAAGCGCAACCATATAGTGATCGCTTAAACTGACAGGTAGAAAACATGGCCAATAAGAGTTTCCGATGATTCAGTAATTCGAGTTGGTTAATTAACAAATTGTGTTAAATTGAAATCAGTTGCGATGTCCACAAGACGTTTTGAATTATTTGAAAGCTTTCTTGGAAGTAAATCACAATTTAAATCTCCGATCAATATAAAATCAATTAGCCGTGCTTCTATATCCTGAAGGATTTTTTCAACAAGATAAAATATTTTTATACTTGAGTCAGGTGGTCTATACCATGAAAATACAATAAATGATTTCTGTCTAGGTAATTGCACTTCTATACAAATTGATTCTAGACCATCAATACACAGTTCTAGAGGCAAAGAATAATTTAAAGATTCGTGAATTATGTAATTACTCCATCTCCATTTCTATCCCTATCTCTTCTGACTATATTGAATAACCTTCTATATTTACTTCTTCGCCTAGTACAGATTTATCAAGTCGAGTTTCAGACAAAGTTAAAATGTGTATTTTACTATTTCATTTTCGTTTCCTTCATTATTGAGCGGATTTCTTCGATATTTTTTTAATAAAGAGCAAACATTCAAATGTGCAATTATAACACCAGAAAATGTTCTGAGTGTCTCGAATACATCTTCGTTAATACTTATAATAGATGAGTTTCCTATGAGGCTGTTTTCATTTGAAATATTTTCACAATCGTTTAAGGAGACATCAAAAAAAGGAAGTTCACACTCTTAAAACAATTGGGCAAAAAATGCCTAACTTTTAACCAACACTGGGCAACATACTGTCCACACAACTATTGGTTAAAATCTGCCCAACTGATGTTGGTTTGTTACATAAATTGGTTAATTCATTATGAGATTTGGGCAAGTGTTACACAACGTTGGGCCATTTTTAACCAACCATCAGTTGCCCAACTAAATTTACCCAACCTTTTAAGAGTGTGCATGAAACAAGCAATTATCACAAATCCAGTCCGAGTTTGATAAGAAGGATTGTTCTAAAGATGAACATAAAAAGTGAATCCATTTGGTACAATTTACACACATAACAGCATTCTGGTTTGATTTCATCGACTTATTACACTTTAAACATGGGAATTTCAGACCCATGAGTTTAAATAAGCATGTTCAATAGTCTCTTTACTTCGATATAGATTTAAAGTCGATCTAAGTCACTGACTTTTCGGAGTTTTACCTTAATGTCCTCCTTGGTTAGAGCGGTCACACGGCCATCATTTGTCTAAACTCTCTTTATTTGCTCATGACTTCGGGCTGCGAATACCAACTCGCTTCTCATTTTGGTCAGATCTTCATGAATGTAGACCTTTGATCCTTTTAGTTTCGATCTCGCTGCATACAATGAACTGCGGACATTGTCTCGGGCAAATTTCACAATGATTGGCTTAACCGGAGGTTGTACGGCGTCTTCTTGGTCGTCGTGCTAGTTTCGATTTCCTGATCGTCGACGTCGGTCATTGTTTTCTCGAGCGTGAAGTTGAATCCTATGTGATCGATCGATGTCTGATGGTTGAATGTCGACTTTGAGTTTTTCCCGGACGACATTGATGATGACATCGTCGGCGACTTCGTTGGCCGATTCTGGGAGTCCATGGAAGCGAAGACAATTTCTTCGGCTGTATTGCTCCTGCTCCTGGATGACGTCACGAAATGAAGAGATTTGATCCTTCATGGAAACAAGTTGTAGATCAAGTTTTGCTATTTTTTCTTTTTTCTCTTAGATGTCAAAGTTGATCGCTCTGTATACTTCCTTCTTTACGTTCTCCAAAATAGCTTCGGAGACTGCCTTGACAATAGTTGAGATTACTGCTTTTGACAGAAGGGCATCCTCAATTCTTTTCTGTAGATCACTACCGAACGGAATTTCATTGTCCTGCTTCATATCCATTGTATTCGTCTTTCTACAGTAATTAGTTTTGGTCATGCTGTTTGCATCCTGATCTTGGTCAGTAGATGGAGGGGTATGATCCTTCGGAATTATGAACCTTCGGAAAACATGTAACCCATTTCACTGGTATAGGACTGTGAGAGACATCCATATTCCTAGTTAACATTAGACATAGAACAGTTGCGTTTCAGCAAAATATTCGTTTTTCTGGTCCCAAACTTAAAACATGCCCTTCACTCCATACATTTACTCGTACTATAAAAAAGACATACTTCGTACAATAAAGTCAGTTGCACATATTGCAGGTTTCATTTTTCTTTTTCATTTTCTTTTCTCCTTTTTTATCTTTTTTTGTGTGTATGTTATAGTTGTTGTATAATATTACGTATTGTAAATGCGACCCCCACCACGTGCTTCCTGGGACAGTCGTCTCCTTCCACCAGGTTTTTTGTGAATGTACATTTCATTTTGTATTTATTATAAGAAGGAAATAAATCAGTATCTGACTGCGCCAGAGAGCAGCGCAGTCTTTGACGGGTCATATGAGAATAAGCCTGCCGTGTGCGTTCATTTGCGCAATGAAAATGACACCTCGTTTATTGGGAATTTGAAAGTTGTTTTACTCATATTGGAATAATAATGGTCTCCACGAGTTCCTACGATGTGATGGGGAACCCTTCTACCCCCCCCCCTTCCCACCGTTAATGTGTATGGACTCATCCTAAAATATACGTTGTCAGTATTCATGTTGAATGTTTACTTATCTGCAAGTGATATAAGAATTAACAGTGATCAGGAATTTTCAAACATATCATTCTCTCACATTGTTCATGGTATTATATCCTCTATCCTATCTTACTTTCTTTCTATCCCTATCCCTTTTGCCCTGTTATCTACTTGACTTTTTAAATGTTTTGTTTGTATTTTGTATTTTGTATTTTTTTTTGGGGGGGGGGTTTGTTTGTTTGTTTGTTTGTTGTTTTTTTTTTTGTAAACAGGCATCCCCAATCACAAGCATATGTTTTTCAGGGACCATGCCTCCTTCAATTATTGTACTTGAACGTTTTTCTTGTGTTTGTATCCCATGTATGTAACAAATCAGAAGGAAATAAATGTTGTTTTGAATTGCATTGAATTGAATTGAATTAAAAAAATGAACCACAACCCCAAACAACCTTATGAATGTAACCTTAAGCGTATACCAATATCATGAAAATTTTCATTAGAATATAATATGATGCAAATCTTCTCTCTTGATAGCAGGATAAGGTCGTAATATAGAAAATCGGTTCATTGCAAGGCGAAGTATAAGAAAAATTGTATTTTTTTATCTGGCTATTTATTTTGGACGCTGAAATTTGACCTTTTTAGTTGGCAAAATAATAAACCATGCAGAGAAAGCACTTAATAAATGCCAAGCTCACTAGTTTCCTTGCGACCAGTGTTGTCTATAGGTTTTGAATTCCGTATACTGACCATGTGGCATTTCCATCCTTTTTAAACGCAGGTATCTCCTACGCATTTGTTTCGCTTGTGGCAGTCATACAGTTCAGTAAGTACATCCCGACAGAGGAGTTCGCAATTGCTTTCGGTGCCGCTAGTTTGGGACTCGCCATTGGTATGGTAGTACTTCCAGTTCTGTCAGAATTCCTGCACTATACCTACGGCTGGCGAGGTTGTATGCTCATCCTAGGTGGGATCCTCCTTTACGTACCAGTCTTACTGTTACTAATAAACAGAACGACGGCTCAATTCCAGGAAGCTGTAGATAACGGAGAAATGACACCCATCGAGGATTCGAATCAGTCGCAGGACCTTGACTCAGAAGCACACGGATCAGACCAAACCCTGATGACTGATCGGGACCTTGGGGATGGTCATCCGGAAGAGGATGCCTCTGGTGTCCAAGAAAAGACGCATCAAGAGTCAGCCTGCCAACAATCCAATAGCGATCACCGTGGCATTGGTAGATGTATCCTAGCTCCATTCAAGTTTATCAGAACAGCAATGGGTTTCCTCTGGAACTCCCTGAACCTTTCTGTTTTCACGGAAGTGTCCGGCTATTTTCCTTTCTGTCTGTACTCTACATGTAGCAGCGTTGCTACTACAGCGTGGCTAGTTTTCCTGATTCCACATTGCCAAGCAAAAGGCTTCCCTCTCTCACGTTCGGTATTCCTCGCTTCTTATGGAGGAATTGGTAACACTATCGGCCGGATCTTACAAGGTGTGATAATCCATAAGAAGTGGTTATCATCCGTTACCCTTGCCATGGTCGTTACTGCTCTAAACGCCATTGTCTTCTTGATGGACCCACTGATAGAGTCGTTTCCTCTTCTAGGAGTTGCAGCATTTATCGGAGGCCTGTCCATCGGTGCAAAGTCAGCAGTGTTCATTGTCATGATCAAGGAATTGCTTCCCCAAAACTGGTTCTCCACAGGGTATGGTTTACTCTGTATGTTCTACAGCATAGGGGAGCCCTTAGGAGGAGTGATCTCAGGTAAGCATTGTGGAAGGTCAACAATGAATTTATTCTCCGCGTTGGCCTTATACGTCCCTGATTAAGGGTAACCTCGCTAGTCATAGGGACCGCTATTCATAAGGACCACTTATTCCTAAGGACCGCTATCCATAACGCGTGACTAAATGAATAGCGGTTTTGTATGAATAGCGGTCCTTCTACATAGCGAGCAAACTATAGACAAATTACCTCACTATTCATAAGGACTTCCGTTCATAAGAACCACTATTCATAACTATTCATAAGGACCGCTATTCATAACGCGTGTTAAATGAATAGCGGTTTTCTATGAACAGCGGTCCTTATGAATAGCGAGTGGACCCCCCCCCCCCCCCCCCGGATTCACCGTCAGGAACCTGGCAGCGATGTTTTACTTGGGGTACTGAGCAGTGGCGTAAATCCGTATCAAGGAGTGGGGGGGGGGGGGATGGTTGAAATAATGTGCCAACGTGATCTTGTTTGACAAACACAAGGCACGTTTTGTCATTCAAAAAACACCCATAGGCATATACCCCTCCCATATCATTCACATTATCTATCACCCATCCACACCCCCCATACACACACACACCTCTAATCAGCGTCTACAAACATCTAATTTTTTTCAAATGATGCGTCATTCTAGAAGAGTGAAGAAGAGTCTTGAACATGATGTATAAAATCAGATGAAATCTCTTTTATTTCAGACTTTGTTGCTTTAAAAATTTCTGTACATTCTCAGGGAAAAATCAAATACAGTTATTATAATGACCATGTTAATACCACTTTCCAGACAGAAGTTGAGACCGTGGAGAGTGAGAGAGAAACAGAGAGAGGGAGAGAGAGAGGGGGGGGGGGGGGGGGGGGGGGGAGAGGAGAGAAGCAGTCTCACCCCAACCTGATGAAAAGTGGTAAAGTTATTTTAGATATATTTTATAACAATGATATGATTGAAATATAAGGATGAAAATAAAAACAATAATTTTATGAATAACATTATCAATAACAATTTAATATACCAAAATAATAGTAATATGACTATGAAAATGATGATGATGATGATGATAATAACAATTACTGTAATAAATAACAATAATCATCCTCCTCCTCCTCATCAATCATTATCATCTTCATCAGGATAATAGAAGAAGAAGAAGAAGAAGAAAGAAAGAAAAAGAAGAAAGAAAAAGAATAATAATAATAAACAAAAGTGATAATACTGTTACCTGTTGATGATAATAATAATAAAAATGATAATGATTGCACTTTATTATAGAGATAATAATAATAGAAAAATATAAATAATGATGGTTATAATAATCAATACGATTATGATAATAATAATGATGATAGTCATAACAAAGTTAATAATAATAATTATAATGATAATAATAGCGATAATTAGAATTAGAATGATAATAATAATAATAATAATAATAATAATAATAATACATTAATACAGTAACATTTTTTTTCTTCATTTCTTTCATGAAAAGTGGGGGGATTATTGTACAGGCCATCCCCCCCTCCTCGAAAAGTGTGGGGGGGATATATCCCCCCATCCCCCCCCCCCCGGGATTTACGCCAGTGGTGCTGAGGGAAGAAAGTTTTGCCCACAAGTCCTAAAACTCTATTATGTCTATGGCAAGCAAAAAATAAAAAGTAAGAAATATCAACAACAACAAATAAGCAAACAAAAAAGTCATCACATTTTTTGTGAATTTTCATTTCATAGTTTTCCGACTATCACATAACATGAATAATAATAATTTTGAAAAAAATCCAGCATCCTCGACCTCAGCTCAATATTCATCATTAATTTTCAAGTGAAACACAAACCGAAAAGCAGTTATTTGGTTACGATTTAATGTAATACAAATTGGATACATAATGTACCACAACTGACTGTTAGCATGGAATATAAATGTCAAAAATGTTCCCTTGCTCGTTTCGCTCATTAAAACACCGTTTTATATATCATTATTGGCTTTTAAAGGGGGTTTCTCCTTAAAGGGTACCAATCACCAAAAATAATTTTGCTCTATATGATAGAGGTTGCATGCCGTTATACTATAATCAAAATATGGGCTTCAGATATTAATTCTATAAAGAGATATTGCAATTTTGATTGCACCCTCTATAAGTGTAAAAGGGACTAGTGAGTAAACTACTTGACGCACCCGTACGCGCTCGCCAAGGTAAAGGCTCGCGCGGAACCAAACTCTGAGTTCGGTGCACGCGAGCATTTTCATGTTATCCTTTATTTCCTTCATACTCATTATCTGTTGACCTATAGAATACCAGACAAAGTTCTTTGAGGTTGATTTTATACTTTCTAGCTGTACACAAATTATTTTTTCAGGTGATTGGTACACTTTAATTCTGCCATCGATTCACTATATATGTACTGTTTCTTTCTGTACAGGCTGGCTATCTTCGAGATTCGGCTTTGACATAGCATTCATCTTCCTGGGTGGAATAGAACTTGTAGGAACGTGTTTTTTGATACCAACGCGAAACGCTATGAAGCGGAGAAACGCTACAGAGTAAAACTACCAATAAAACTCAAACAAAAAAGAAAACAAACAACAAAAGCAAAAGTACAAAGTGCCCATTTTGTCTCATAAGCTTTTTCTGTGTTTTGCTTCCGGGTTGATAATTATTAGTGATTAATCAGAAAATCACACTGGCATATTTTGTATTGAAATCTTTGATTTATTCCTTACGGACGGGACATCATCTTGAACTTATAGTTGAACAGGTTGCCGATTTATTGCTGGCCATTGAGGGGAGTTTCATCATACAAAAAAAATTATGTTTAGTATATTGATATGCTAGATGTACATTGTATATGAAGTACATTAAACTAAACAGATTGCATCATATATATATATATATATGTAAGTATTTTTGCATCACTCTTTCGGGACAATGCCCTCACGTAATGATGAATTGATTAAATTGAATGAGTGACAGATTCAAGAATAACTGGCAGCGAGTCCTTCATGCCGTCCAATATGCCGTCCATGCCGTCCAATATCCCTGATTATCAGCGTCTTCGTTTTGCCTCGTGGAATGCACACTCTATTAACTCTAGAAATAAGTCTACTGCTTTGTGTGACTTTGTTATTAGCCATCAATTAGATATCCTTGTCTTGACTGAAACGTGGTTAACTGGTGATCATCGTGACTCCCGTACTCTAGCTGATATAAAGAACACACTGCCTAACTATTCCTTCCATCATTCACCACGCTGTCACTCCAGAGCTGGTGGTGTTGGTATTCTGCTTCGTGATGGAGTCAGGGTGAAAGTCAACGATGGTCAAACTTATAAATCTTTTGAGCATATGGATATGAACATTTGTTCCATGGCCACCTCATTTCGACTAGTGGTCATCTATCGCCCACCTCCTAATAAGAAGAATAAACTTACGAGCGCAATGTTTCTGGACGAATTTGGGAGCTTTATTGAGTCGCTTTTGTCTCAGCCTTGCAAATTCCTTCTAGCTGGAGATTTTAATGTGCACTGGGACTCTACAGAAAGCTCTGAAGCAGTCCTCTTTCGTGATATGGTGACTGCTCCAGGTTTCAAGCAACATGTTACTGCACCTACCCACAGGGCCGGACATACATTAGATCTTTTAATAACTGACTGCAATGACACTTTTGTTTCTTCGGTTACAGTTCTTGAGGAACTTCCATCTGACCATGCGGTCGTGAAGTGCCTCATTGATATTGCTCATCCTCCTCCAATGAAGAAAACGATGTGTTATCGCAAGTTACGCTCTGTGGATATGTCGTCTTTCAAAGCTGACATTACTAGCTCTTCTCTTGCAGCCTGTCCTGCTAATGACCTTGATTCTCTTGTTGCTCAGTACAACAGTGTTCTTCGAGGTGTTCTTGATTATCATGCCCCTAAAAAAGAGAGAGTCATTATTGTTCGACCTCACTCCCCGTGGTTTTTGGATTCTCTTCGTAAAGAAAAACAGAAAAAGCGGCAACTTGAACGGAAGTGGCGAAAGTCTGGTCTTACTGTTGACAGAGGTGTCTATGTTCAACAATGTAACATATATCGTGACCTCCTGTCCAGGGCCAAATTAAACTTTCACATCAATGAGATTTCCCAGTGTGATGAACGCAGCCTGTTTCATATCATTGATCAACTTTGCCATGGTAATCAGGCTCCAAAGCTGCCACAGCATGAGAATCCCAAGGATCTCGCGGACAAGTTTGCGGATTTTTTCGAGCAAAAGATCAGAATCTTGAGAGACAGAATTGATAATGTGACACAGCTGCCTCCACTCTCTATTCAGTTACATGAAGTTTGCCAATCTACCTTCACTGATTTTGACATTCTGACTCCTTCTGATGTCTTGAAAATAATTAAACAGGCTTCTAAGACATCCTGTGAACTTGATCCTTTGCCATCATCTGTTTTCACTACATGCATCGATGAACTTCTTCCTGTGTTGACGAATATCATCAACCAATCCTTGGAGACAGGCTATTTTCCTGATCTTCTTAAGGAAGCTTCTGTCCGACCTTTGTTAAAGAAACCACATTTAGATCCAGAAGTCTTGAATAACTACCGTCCTGTTTCTAGATTATCATTTGTATCTAAGCTTATTGAGAGAATAGTAGTCAATCAAACTCAAGAATATCTTGATGATAATAGTCTGTTTAATTCTACCCACTCTGCATATAGAGCTTTCCACAGCACTGAGACAGCTCTGGTTCGTGTCCAAAATGATATCTTGTGTGGTCTTGATAAGAAACAAGAAACAATATTGGTACTTTTAGACTTTTCTTCCGCATTTGAAACAATCGATCTTTGTTTTCTAAAGCAGAGATTATCCTCATGTTTCGGGATCAGTGGCACTGCTTTGCAGTGGTATGTATCTTATCTATCTGGTCGTTCCCAGTCTGTGTCTATTAATTCTGTAAATTCAGAAAAGCATAACCTTTGGTGCGGCGTCCCGCAAGGCTCTGTAGCTGGCCCATTGCTCTTTATAATGTTTACATCTCCCCTTCAAGATATCATATTGGCTCACAACATATCATGTATGATGTATGCAGATGACGTTCAGTTGTATCTAACTTTCGATGCTGATGATCGTTCTAATGCTGTGAAGAAAATGGAAGATTGCTTAAAGGATGTTAGAACGTGGGCACTTCAGAACAAACTTTCTTTAAATGATTCTAAAACTGAACTTCTACACTTTCATTCAAAGTATTGTTCTAGTGTCCCACAAATCAGTGTACAGATGGGGCAGTCTATAATTAAACCATCCAATATGGCCCGTAACCTTGGTGTTGTTATGGATTCATCCCTTACTATGTCTCAAAACGTTGCAGGGTTTGCCCTTAACTTTTTTTTAAACTAGCCAGACGGACTAGTTAGCTCTAATTTTGGGTAGTCCGCCAGAATTTTGACTAGCCACAATGAAAATTGACTAGTCTGCCAGCCTCATTTTTTTAAAAGCATAACAAACTGTTTACTGAGACGGAATTTATCCAGTTGGCAATAAACATTCTTTTCTCTGCTGCTCTGACCCCCCCCCCCCCCCCCAAAAAAAATAATAATATGGCACAAACATCCTATAAGGGTTATCCTTTTGGCTGAATTGATGCCCTCTCAGTAATTTATTTTGAATATTGTACTGATATCTTTCTTGTATTGTTTTGTAAATTATCTCGTTTAATGTAAATCAAATTTTATACTGACTCTTTGAGTAAAATAAAAGGAAATGTTACCTTATTACCCCTGAGTGACGGTTCAGATTATGTAATGTTGCACTTTGATCAGGAAAATGGTGAATACACGAGTGTTATTTTACTACACAACACCATTTCACACTTCAATCATAGCGAATTAATACCAAGTCAACGGACTGGCATTTGAATTTACCCTGATATTCAACAATTCAACTGCCATCATGACATTTATTCATGAATCTTCATGTAGCACTGCAGCCTCTGCCACTATATTAACATATAACTGTGTAACTGTTACATGATCTCTTACTTTATAGTACGAGATCATGTAACAGTTACACACTGGCAGATGTCTATTTATAATATTTTTTTTTTATCTGCCCACAGAATTTACACAACTGGGTAAATCATAACTCAGTAAGAAGAAATCCTACCAAAATTATTTTGGTTTCATTCACAGATGAAACACAGAATCCATAATTAATGTTTAAGTTCAGTCAAAATATCAATGTATAATGCATCCAGTTTTGTTATGATTTGATAGAAAGAAAAAAAAACAACTAAAAACTAACGGGTTTTAGAATGGTTAGGGGAATAAAATGTCATAAAAATAAATGAAAGAGATCGTGAAGGATCAGTAAAACATTTTGACAAAGAAAAAGACGCAAGCAAAGTCACGATGTACAATGTAGTCCACTAGCACGACTAGGGGGCGAATACAGGCTGTGCTTCGTGCAAGCACAGGTACAAATATACTGAACGAGATTGGATCAAACAAAGCTTTAAAACAACAAAATTACCGTAAAACAATTATTTGCTTTTGAAAATTATACTATTGTTACCCGAAACAACTCCCAGAAATAATGACTTTCAAGGAGTTAATTTCGACATAAAGACGTACTCCGGAACGGAAAGCCAATACGAGAAATGTGTTTGACAGCAGAAGGCAAACTCATGAATATTCAACAAGCAGTCCTGAGTAGCTCGGTGACGATGGTATTATTATTCATGAGTCTGTACCGCGAAGTTTGAATTTTCCTTGCTCCCCGAATAAAGGCTGTGCTTTTGTGCAGGGATACAAATATACTGAACGAGATTGGATCAAACAAAGCTTTATTAAAACAACAAAAATACACCTAAAAAAAACTTAATGTAAAGCAATTCCTTGCTTTTGAAAATCATACTATTGTTACCCAAAACAACTCCCAGAAATAATGACTTTCGAGGAGTTTCGACATAAAGACGTACTCCGGAACGGAAAGCCAATAATATGAGAAATTATAATGTTTTTGACAGCAGAGGGCAAATCATGAATATTCAACAAGCAGCCCTGCGTATCTAGGTGACGAATGTATTTATTATTCATGAGTCTGTACCGCGAAGTTTGAATTTTCCTTGCGCCCCACATTTTTCGAGCGATGAAAAAAGTCTCGTCGTTCGAAAAAATATAATTCTATTTTCCTATTAATCAGAATTTTCAAATCAATTTAATGCAATGTGATACTTATTTTTGAATCGTGATGCAGCGACTGGGTGGGTAACCGTTTCTAGATGTGCTATATTTTAGGTGACTGGAAATGTACTGTTTTGGGTGGTGACGTTATAGGCATATTGACAGCTGACGATAATCGAATAACCCATTACGCCATATCGTGCAGCCCTAGTATGCACGATATCGTATTTTGTCCAATAAAAAAAAAAGAAAAAAAGGGGGGGCGGGGGGACGTAAATAGAGTACCTTTATATAGAGAGTAGCGACATGGACGTCTGACTTTTTCGGGAAACAAAATGGCGTTTGAATTCTTTCTATTGAGAACACGCAGGTGCTCATCGGAATTGAATAGAAATGTTGCATAGCAGAGGAAACAAAATGGCGTTCAAATCATGAGTTGTCGCTACTCTCTTTATGTAGGTACTCTAAACATACCAGTGCGCCCTTTCTCGTCGTAAACACATCCGACACATGTACGTACATGTACATGTACGTGCAAACACACACAATAGCTACATCTAGGTACCTCTCTCGTGCTACAATTGTAGCTAGCTAGCTCACGTACGTGCTCGTTTCTACAGCTTGGCAAGTTGAAATATCAGTGGTGTGAGTCGACAGCGAAAGCATGCTTGCGCGGATTTTATAGACTTTATGATGAAACAAATCTGACAAATTTACACTTTACATGTAGAGCTTTCACTGATTATTAATTGTTTGAATTTGAATCATTGTCGGATGTGTCGACAATGAGCATCGCTTTGTGCGACACTAGAGTGATATTTTGGCTAGCCACACGGACTAGAAACTTCAGATTTTGGCTAGTCCGCCGTGATTTTTACTAGCCATTGGCTAGCGGGCTATCGTTAAAGGTTCCCTTTTATGAAATTCTAATTCTTGTTATTTTGTACATGATACTCATCTAAATTGAAAAATGACATCCACTTGCAATGAATACGTATCTGAATATTTTTAAAATAATATTTTCCCCACGTATTCAGGCCTAAACGAGTCTGCTAAGCTCCGCCCCCTTTTAAACCCGAATTCTCGTTCTTCGAGCATGATTGACGTGTGACGTCACAAACCGACATCGCCGGTGCTTGTTTACAATATCTTGCATATATCACGCGTGCAAACTAACTTGCAGTTATATATCACCTCGAAAACCACCTCTAAATCGAAGTATGCCGCAACGCTGTGTCTTTGCAGGTTGCAGCAACATCACAAAGGAGGGTGTAAGTCTACATTTATTCCTCAAAGACCCAAATATTAGAAGAAAATGGACCTCAAAAGTGAAACTAACTCGCGTCAATTGGAAGGGGCCGAATGACCGCAGTGTCCGTGTGTTCCGAGCACATTTGTGCGGAGGACTTCCTCGATAGTACGGGGCTGCATGCGGCGTTTGGCATCAAGAAGAGGCCGTCCCTGAAGCAAGATGCCATCCCCAAAATCAAACTTGATCTACGGTATCTATTGATCATATATCTATTGATCAACTATCGCTGTACCTACACTAACGTAGTCTACCGGTACTTATTATTCATAGCAGCACAATGAAAACATGCAAGGTAACAGGAGAGCTAAGGGTTTTCTGGATATCAATGTTAGAATTTACTAGAAACAAAACGCTACCACCCCATGCACCAGTAACCCTACCCAAGCCCAGGCGAGGCAGGGTCAGCAGGCGAACGACCGAACGGCACGGCGTGTACACCTGCGCACGTCGAGCTCACTGCCTCGATCAGCTTTCAGCTCAGCCTCATCAGGACTGGGGCATTTTGCAAGCGCAAACAAGATTAATAATTGGTGGATATCCGTAAATTAAAATTTAATCGGCAATCTAATTATCAAAAGGAATTACTAGTTATAATTCCCAAGTCTCCCGTCGATATCTTCTCCGTTATTGAAATCAGGGACGTCTCTGTCATATAATCAGAATCCGACATGTCTGGTTCAAACAAATACGGCCGTGCCCCTAATTCCTCTTTTATTTCTTCTGTCTGAAGAAGATGTTATCGTTCGTTGATATAGGATTAAAAAAAAACTAAAATGAAGGGCTGTAATGGCACGAAGTCGAAGCTAGGATCTACACGAAGTTCAATAGCCTACACACACACACTTTCAGCTTGCGTGGAGTCAAGCATTCTGAGTGTGACGTCACATGACGTCATCGATCGCTGGACCGATTTTCCAAAATTTTTAGGGGCGTTCCCAATTAATTTTTTATTTTCAAGTTTACAGATTAATGAATGGAATTCAGGTAAAATGGTTGACAGATCTGGATTCACAGTAGAAAAGTCTACTAATTGAAGTTCCTTTGTAATTCCATAAAAGGGAACCTTTAATGTCGAACCCTGCGTTGATGCAATTTGTAAATCTGCTTTTGTAGCTATTAGAAAAATAAGCAAAATTCGTAGGTTTCTCGACCAGAATACAGCCCATCGTCTTACTCACGCTTTTGTCACAACTCGGCTAAATAGTTGCAATTCTCTTCTTTTTGGTCTACCTGCAAAAATGATCTCAAAGCTCCACCGTATCCAGAACACAGCAGCTCGTCTTGTTTCCTGCATTCCTCGTTCTTCTAACATTACCCCTGTTCTTCAAAAACTCCACTGGCTTCCTATCACTTCTCGTATTACCTATAAAATTCTCCTTCTTGCTTTTAAGTCTTATCATGGTTTCGCTCATTCATATCTTTCTGCACTCCTTCCTCGATATAAACCTGTCCGGACTTTGCGATCTGCTTCTCAATCTCTCCTTTCTCGATCTCATACTTCCTATAAACAGTATGGTCAACGTTCTTTTTCCTATGCAGCTTCATTTCTTTGGAACAATCTCCCCTTTCAAATTCGCAATGCTAGTTCTGTTAATACTTTTAAAGTTATGCTTAAAAACCATCTTTTTAAATCATAAATCTTAAATCATATATGCCTATATGGCCTTTCCATCCGTTATGTTTGTGTAGTTATGCAAGGCCTATTACTACTATTAATTTGTGATAAGTTTCATATTTTGGTTGTGCTTTGTAATTTTTACTATTATTATGTACTGGAGGGTATTGATTTGATGTAATTTGTTGTGCAAAGTATTTGGTTTCTTTCTAGTCAACTTTCATCATTCTTTTGTCTTTTCGACCGCTTAGAGGCAATTTTGCAATTTGCGGTATATAAATTGATTATTATTATTATTATTATAATACAAGCTGGTATAGTGTCAAGGCCGGTAGCTTTATTTCGAGATATTTCATCAATACATTTTATACAGCCTATATCTGTATTGCTAGTATACTTTCTAAAATATTTGAACAAATTGTTTTCAAACAGGTCTACAAGTATTTAAATGAGAATAGTCTGTTGACAAAAAGCCAGTACGGATTTCGCCCAAAGTTCTCATCTGAAATGACACTTTTAAATCTCACTGAACACGTTAATAAAGCTATATAGATAGAAGAAAAGTAAATGGTTTGGTAGCTTTTGATCTCGCACTGGCTTTCGATATGGTACTGCAAGATATTCTAATTGAAAAGTGTAAACTGTTTTGTTTTAGTAATGGAGCTATTCTTTGGTTTGAACATTATTTATTTAAATTACCCTGCGAAAACAGATAACGATAATCAACGGTAACCAGTCAAAAGAAAATGGCGTGTATTATGGTGTTCCACATGGAAGCATTTTGGGGCCACTGTTATTTATCATATTCATGAATGATTTACCTGGAGTAGTAAAAGATTGCCAAGTGTTACTATATCCTGATGATACCTGCATATACTTTGCATCCGAAAATCAGGTGAGCTTGAAAAAGTGATAAATGACGACCTTGCTGCTATTCATGAATGGTTATTACACAATAAACTTATGTTAAATGTTAAAAGGTGCAAATTTATGTTAATAAAGTCGAATTTCCGACGAGTTTTAGATAAAATCACTTGAGAAAGTAGATCAATGTAAATATCTCGGTATTAATATTGACACAAATTTTACATGGAAGTCTCATGTTGCCCATAAATCAAAGATACTGCGTAACTTCTATGTTGTCAGAAGGACACGGCCGTTCATTGACCAAGCTATACGGCATTATCATTGTACAATACAATGATACAACCTCATTTTATTTACTGCAGCACATATTATGCATGAAACCTAATTCTGGCAATATAAAAGCACTTCAGACAGTTCAAAATAGAGCTTTAAGGATAGTTCTAAAGGTGGATATCGGTTTAGTAGACAAAAGATTTATCCCACGTTGGAAAAAGATTGTCTGAGTGCAAAGCTTAAAAAGAATCTTGCTATCCTAATTTACTATCCTAATTTATAAGATTTTGAATAACCTATTACCCGACTTTCTCTATTCACAACTTACTCTGAAAGTATCACATTATAGTCTCAGAAACTCATCATTTATTATCCAATTACCCAAGCCAAACACAAACTTTTTTTAAAAAAAACAGCTCAATTTATCTGGGTGCCCAGTCAGGAATGAAAGCAGTTTTCTACAATTTGTTGAAAAATAGGAACCATCTTTGAGCTTGAATTGTAGAACATGTATTTGTTTTTCTTCCTATTATGTTTCATTTATCTTTATTTTCGTTTTTGTATGACTTATGTAAAGTCGTTTTGATGTATAATTCATGTTTGTATTTATGTTTGTATTTATTTTATGTACACTGGCGTAGACAGGGGGCACAAGGGGGCCATGCCCCCCCCCCATTCAGCCCCTTAATAAAAAAAAAAGCAAGAGCGAAAAAGCAGGGGAAGTGAGAGAAAAAAGCCAAAAAAAAAAAAAAAGGCGCTACGAGCCGTTATCTTTCTCTCAAAATTTGCTAAAACGTCAAAGTTTTCGCGCTTCGCGTGGGAAGTGGGAAATAACTTCTCCCTTCCTGCACCCACCCCTGTACTAACATACAGTGCAATATTGCGTCCCAATAATTGAAAAGCAGTCAGGGTGTCGAACTATAACTTTCCGCCTAAAAAATTGTTTGCCACGAGCACGGTTATCTTTTTCTCAAATTTGCTAAAACGTCAGAGCTTTCGCGCTTCGCGCGGGAGTGGGAAAACTCCCCCTCCCTGCACCCACCCCCCTAGGGAGCACGCTTCGCGTGTTCACAACTGCCCCGCCTAAAATAAAATTCTGGCTACTATGGCTGCGCTGTTGGATCCTTTACGTCTGGCTCCCCTATTGAAAAATCCTGGCTACGCCACTGTTTATGTATGATTTATGTTTGTAACGACGGACTTGCTGAAGAACAGCCTATAACGGCTGATAAGCGAGTTTTTTTTTTATCCGTGCTTAAATAAAACAAACAAACAAACAAACATCCAGACACTAACTATACAGTGTGAGGCAGAAAAAAGTGTTACTCTTTTTGAATTAAGTATTGTTTTAAAAATTTGGGATTAACAGTATTTTTAGCATGTATGGATAGAAGTATATATTCCTTTGTCATGTTTGTTGTTTGGTAACATTTGTTTCAATGTTGCTGTTACGGTTGAGTGCACAACAGCCATTGTTTGAAAGATAGTCAAAAGTCATTTGCGCGTATGATTACCTGCTGAAACAGAGACAACAACGTTCACACAAACAATGAGCGTAAAGTTTATGCATATGTCTAATCATAATCAAGACAAATAAACATGATAACCAATAAATAAATCAATAAATAAATAAAGCCAGAAATCATAACAATCTTCACTGAAAAGTCCCTTTTCATAGTCATTTTGGGCACTTGGACATATAGCTTTCAGTCTTCCACATGGCGTCCGTTTCTCTCGATACATTTCTGAGCTCAATGGAGCTTCGCTGCCATTGCCTTACGAATTAGTGTCTGCCTGTCTTCTCGCAGATTGGTTGCTTTTCTGACGATTCGTTGCTGCAGCTGCAAGTCATCCAGGTCTGCAGGTGGGCTGCTGTACACCTTGGACTTCAGGAACCCCCAGACGAAGAAGTCCATGACCATGTGTGTTAAGTCTGGAGATCTTGGGGGCCATTCCACAGGAGCTGTTTAGCATTAGCTTCAACAGCCCCTTGCCTGATTTGGAATAACCAATTATCATTACAGAAGGCTTTTTTGCTCATTGTGCTGTGGAATCCAAATCAGGCGAGGCATTGTCAGTGTGGCCAGCGAAAAAATACTATTCTGCTAGCGAGCAGCGAAAATTCTGCCAAATCAAAAATTTTACTGCTAAATCAAAATTTTACTCAAAGATTCTCTGACAAGCAAAAGAAAAAAAAAAAAAAAAAAAAGGTTATCAGCATTTTGGGGGGACTTTTTACTCAAAAATTCTCTGACAAGCAGAAATAAATAAAAAAAGGTTACCAGCATTTTTTGGGAGGATTTTTTACTCAAAAATTCTCTGACAAGCAAAAAAAAAAAAAAAAAAAAAAAAAAAGATGTATTTTTACTAAAACATTCAAAAATTCTCTGAAACAAACAAACAAACAAACAAACAAAACCCACCAGAATTATGCTGAACTTCTGCTAAATTTTGTCAAATTATGCTTAGCATAATGGTAGATGCTAAAAGCGGTCAAAATTCTGCCAGAAAGCAGAATTCTGCCAACTCCGGCAACGTTGGGCATTGTTGAGGTTGGCGCAAATGGGTTTTCACCCAGATATATTAATTGATTCCTATCCAGTAAATTCATTACTGATTCCCCACAAATGCGGTATCAAATAAAACTGGGAAGAGTTATTCTATCTAACTGTGTTGCAGGAAATATGACATTTCTATGATATTTGTAATATAAGCAGTTTAAAAAGTGTAAAAAAAATTTCTGACTCGCACTGTAGTTCCCCATAACGACCTATGTCATGTAAAAGCTGAATATCTCTTCTTTTACATCTGTTCATTGTGCAATCAGGTAAGAATATGAAATGTCGAGCGAACATTTTATAACACTTTTCATTCAGGACTTCATTTTTACTATCGAAAGGTTCTGCACAGGCGCTAATAAGGAGCGCAAATATTGGGGGTATGTCGCGTCTTTAAAGACAACTATAGTTCCGAATAAATACTTACATCATGTAAAAGTTGAATATCTCCTCTTTGTCATGGGGTAATCAGCTAAGAATATGAAATTTCAAGTGAAGTTTAAAAATACTTTGATTGCAGGACTTCATTTTGACATGTGCCAAAGTTGTATTAAGGCGCTAAATTGTTATTTAGTTATCTTATTAGTGGAGCGTATAATATTTGGGGTGCACGGGTCGCAAATTGAAGTCAAAACAGTAAGGTTCAGACATCTTGGTCCGAGTACCAACCTTTGCCTCGAGAAAGTTGAATATCTCCTCTATTTGAAGAACTACTCAGCTAAGAATAAGAAATTTGAGATTTTTGAGAGACATTCATTTGGCGTCAATCATATCGTGCCAAATACTGTTAACATCTTTCAAAGTGGGGGCACCAGCCAAAAAGGGCACTTTTGGAGAAAAAAGGGGCACCTACAAAGGGTGAACATAAAACAAAAACAAGGACCACTTTTGTGACATTGGTATTACCCTACAGTTTAATTAATACGTAATCAACTTCATCATCGTTTATTTTAATGTGGCTCTGTATAGTACATGTGTATACCTGTTACCACTTAAAGCCGCACCGATTCTTTGAAGCTAGATATGCCTCTTTTTGTGGGAAACAGTGGGAAATTATAGGTAAAAGGGGGCACTGATCAGAACTTAGAGGAAAGGGCGCTTATTAGAGGTTGAAAGGGGCACTTATAAGAGATGAAAATGGGCATTTATGAGAAGAGTGAAAGGGCTTATATTAGATAGGAAAATTGCGTTTATCAGAAGTAAAGAGGGGTGCACTAATCAGATTTGAAAATAGGCACTCATCAGAAGGGGAAAATAGGTACATAATGTACTAATTAGAAGGGAAAGGGGGCACCAATCAGAATTAAAAATGCACTTATCAAGGGAGAAATGGACACATATTAGGGAGAAAAGGGGGCAAACATTATATTTGAAAAGGGACACTTATCAGAAAGAGAAAAGGGCACTTATAAGAAAGAAATATACCGACCAGTGCCGAACCGCACTTTACGTTGTAAATATTTTTGCGTTTTGTATTATCATTTTTGAGGACACCATACCGCGATTTTCTATCGTTTTCAACTCCGAGTGGTCGTTGGAAGTGATCCACTGATCTCTACGATTTTTTTCCGTAGAGATCAGTGGAGTGATCGCATCGTGGTGGGTAGAGATCGTTGAGTGGTCGCCAAATTATTCATTCATGAATAATAACCATCAATAACGCTTCTTGAATCTGGCGACCAATAAGTTCAGCGACCAATTAGGGTGTCGCCGAAACGTTCAATTAAAAACGGATTTTTTTTTCTAAAAAAAAGAAAAACTAGACACAAAAGTGTTCATTTACCACTTTGCATGGGAATGTTTAAAGGTACAAAAAGGGCCCAAATGCACGATTACATTTTAACTTGAGTATTATGGGGCATACTAATGATCCAATTAAAAAAAATATTGCAAATCTGTTGATCTAATATTTTATCACATGAAATAGTGAGCGGCGTACTGTAACGCATGACTTCTCGCAACTCAAAATGAAGTCCTATAGGCCTACGACAAAAGTGATGTAAAAACTGGCTCCACATTTCTTATTCTTAGCTGATTGTCGCTTCAAATAAAGGAGATATTCAGCTTTCTCATGGTATAGATCGGTACTCGGAGCAAGATGTCTAGATCTTAATTGTTTTAACTTAGATTTGCCACCCCACTCCACTTCAACAATAGCGCCTTTTTTAAAACTTTCGCACAACTCAAAATGAAATCCTGAAATCAAAGTTCTATGAAATATCGCTCGACATTTCTTATTCTTAGCTGATTAGTGCTTCAAATAGAGGAGATATTCAGCTTTCTCATAGTATAGGTCGGTACTCGGAGCAAGTTGTCTAGATCTTATTGTTTTAACTTAAATTTGCCACCTCACTCCACTTCAAATAGCGCCTTTTTAGAACTTTCGCACAACTCAAAATGAAGTCCTGAATTCAAAGTTCTATAAAAACTCATTCGACATTTCTTATTCTTAGCTGATTAGTGCTTCAAATAGAGGAGATATTCAGCTTTCTCATAGTATAGGTCGGTACTCGGAGCAAGTTGTCTAGATCTTATTGTTTTAACTTAAATTTGCCACCTACCCCCTATATTTCCACTCCACTTCAACATTAGCGCCTTTTTTTTTAACTTTCGCGCAACTCAAAATGAAATCCTGAAATCAAAGTTCTATAAAATATCGCTCGACATTCATTATTCTTACAATTTACAAGCTCTGCTTTTTAGTGGACCTCTCCATTTCCACAGAATATAAATCAAGTTTAATACATAATTATTCCACTTTTCTTGTCAAAGGTATTAATCATTGTATTGATCTATCTTAGTTTCAAATGTAATGTTTTGTATAAATTTTGCATTGAATTTTGTATTATTATGAAAATTGTATTTTGTATTTGTATTTTGTTGGAAATGGCAAAATAAAATATAAAACATTCTTAGCTGATTAGTGTTTCAACATTTTGTTATTTTCTTTTTGCATTTCCGTGCTTTGTCTACGCGAGGTAAGTACTGTAACGTATTTATATTTATTCATCTCATATTACTAATGATTGTTTCTGAATCAAGCATCTGTGTATATATTATCACGTGCCCACCCCCCCAAAAAAAAAGCAACAACAACAAAAGAAAAAAGAAAAAAGAGAGAGATAAAAAGAAAGGAAGAAGCAAAAAGGACGAGGAAAGAAGACGTTGGGACCCCTTTCCGCACCCTCAACCTAATCAGTGGTCTCGTAAATTCGCATTGAATTTTCCAAGTAAGACCGGTGCCCCCCCCCCCCCCCCGCCCCCTTAATGCCAGTGCCCCCTCACTGGCTGGATTCACCTTACGCATTATGCAGTGACTAAATAGCGACATTGTGAAAAGTAGCGACATGACGACAAGAAGGCATAATAGGCATGCTTATATAGCTGGTATCAAGTATTATGATGAACGAAAAAAAAAAAAGTATTATGAATATTATTCTTGTATTATCCAGCTGTTTTCGAGATGGAAAGTTTTCAAATATCAAATAACACCCTTTGAACATAACATGACGCAGATGCATATCTCATAACATGGTACATGTAAAACAATGATACATGGATGCAGGGGCGTCGCTTGTGGCTGGTGTCACCGCCCCCCCCCCCCCCCCCCCCCCCGCTCAAATGCGCCACCTCTACGGTCGGCAAAAACAAAAATAGAGAAAAAAGGGGAAAGGGAAGAGGAAAGAGAAAAGAAAAAGGAGAAAAGAGAAAGGAGAAGGGGGGGGGGGGGAAGAAAAAAGAAAAGGGAAAGAAAAGGAAAATAAAACAGAATTTTGGCCAAGTTTTCCTTCTTTTCCTTTGAATATTTTGTTTTCCTTTGTTTTCAGTTTTCTTTTTTTTTTTGTTCTTTTCTTTTTTATCTCCTTTCTCCTTTTCCTTTCCTCTTCCCTCTCTCCTCCTCCATTTTATTTGCCGACAGCAATTTTGAATGGGGGGGGGGGGGGCGTGGTATCATGTTCATGGGAGATATTATCCCTCATGCAAGGCGTGAAAAGTATATGGTTAAAGCTCAAAATCATTTTAACCTTACCCTTTACTAGAACTTTACAGAAGTTTGGACATTTTTGATTAAGATGGCATCCCAAGTCTACTGGAATGGAAGGAAGTCGCCAACATTTTATACGTCTACACTGCGTGACAAGGCAAGGATGACTATCATAAATTTTGCTCGAATTTATACTTGTGGAGGTATAATACTGAAGTTAGTCTCATAGGAAGAAATAGACAATAGTACTGTTATACATAACGTGAAAGTAAATGCAAAAGTTGAAGGGAGGGGATGGTATTGAACTGGGATTTAGAAAAACAAAAAAGAATCGCATGGGGCTTGTCCGGGAGTCGAACCCGGGACCTCTCGCACCCTAAGCGAGAATCATGCCACTAGACCAACAAGCCTTTGCTGTCAGGACGAGCGAATTTATAAATAATATCGCTTGTACTATAGACCGGCTGAATAGATGACCATATTTGGATTTTATCCTTACAGGTAGTGATGTGATTGGTCAATTGGACAATGCGCGCGCCGTGAGATGTGTCAATGAATGAATACTAGTATATAGTAAAGTGTAGTACACGTACACGTTGCTGAAAAAGATCACGAATGTAAACACTGTACTTGCATATGCGCATGCATTGATGTGGTGCAGTCAGTGCTGCGAGCGCGAGGTTCTATTCTTTCGTCGATATTTTACAGTTTTAAAGTGGAGTGTTAACATAATTACAAATTCAGAAAATGGACCATTTACCAGGTGAGAATTTATAGATTAGATATTTTAGTTTACTGTATGTGCCTGAGATGTGATTGAGACTGACTGTGAGTGAGGGAGTGAGTGATGAAATAAAGTTAAAAATGAGCCTTGGCTTTGCAAAGTCAGAAATTGACTGCACCTGGTTGCCACTAAAACCAACCAACAATAACAACAAGGCAATGCCAATTATGAATTAATGACAATGATTGACCGAAAATCCGTCTTAAAAGTAAAATATTTTGTTCGGGGATATGCTCCTCTGAGACTACGTCTGGCTTCACCATGTTCATGGAATCCTAGTTCTACTTCTAGTTCTAGATCTACTTGGAAATTGGAGGAGAGCCTCAAAAGTCAAAACAGCAAAAGAAAAAAAAAATGTTTTAACTCCTCCATTTCCAAACAGACAGATTTGTCTAGACTGTGGCAATAATTAGCCTACTTAGCAATGTCTATTTTACTATTGTTAAACTTAACTAGTAAATAGAAATATTCCTAACTTATTCCGGTAATACTTGTACTTGTACATGTCATTGAATTGATATAAGGGGGTCGGGCTAACTCGACACAACTATAGGGACAACTCGGCATATCGTACCTCTAAATAGGTTTAATTTCCATATTTTGTTGAATTTTGCTACTCAGAATTTTCAGTATTATCTTTTTAGAAACTATTTTACACATTTCTATCAAATATCCATGAATGTGCATAATATGTGAAAGATAATCGGTGCAAAACTTCTTTGCGATGGATTCATAAACATTCAAAATAGAATCGAACAAGATTCTGCAAGGCTGTCTCTGCCACAGAACTCCTAAAGACGTAGAAGGCTCGTGCGGGTGGGAAATTGTAGCCATTGCTCGTACGTGATCACGTGATATCCGCCATCTTGGTTAGTCCTTCGCTCTCCATGCAGATTCATGCAGTTCGTCGCGTCAACGACATTCAGTATAAAATGTTTGATCGTTGGAATATAACACTAGGGTTATATACATGTAAAATCTTACTGAAATTGCTCGATTTTGTTAATGCTAGTATTGAAATGAACCAAGAAAAAAAAAAAGAGAGGGAAATTTCTCTTGTAATACTTGAAATAAATTTGCCAGGAGTGTTATCAAATGTTGCTTCTGGTATTTTCATGCTTATTACAGAAGTGCAGTCATCATCCACTCTTGTTGCTCATTTTGATAATTTTTCTGTACTACATTTATTTACTATTTCAAACAATTTTGGTGACGGAAATGACAAGAAAATCACATTTTGTGGCCATTTGCTGAACTTGCCCTCGCCGTTCTCTTGGCTTTGGCAAATAACTTTATTGAAAGCGAAAATTTATATTATTGTATTCATCTCCTGACTATGCAAGTCTTTTACTTGTAAGAGTTTGATGCGAGGTGTGCTCATTTCAGTACGTTGCAATATACATATAACCCTCAAGAAAATTCTTGTTTTTACAGATCATTGTTATGATCCAGACATCTGTGTTTTGTTGAAGGTTGGTAGGATATAGATTCCCACTCTTATTAAGAACACTGAAAATACATCAAGCCCAACGAAGCGCTTGTCACAACTGCCAAATTGGAAGCAAGATTTAATCACTTGTCTTTGCCCAGCCGATCAAATTCGAGAGCCATGAATTAACTGCAAACAAGTCAGTACAGTTCTAATTTGATGCAAAGAACTCGATAGCAAAGGATTTCGAAAAATCAACTTTAGGGCAATTTCAATACCCTGTTCGGATTACGTAATACGTCATTGTAAAGATGTTCGCTTATTTCAATAGGCAATGGACATGGTTATTGAAATTGCCTTAAGTTGATTTTTCGACTAATTCTTTGCCAAAATGGTATTTAACACGTGAAATTTGCAGCAATATTTCTTATTGTACATATAAAACACTGAATCACAGTTTATTGCACAAGTGCTGTACTTATTGTATTCAAAATCACCGGCAGTCCCCAAAATAGTGGTAGAAGTTGAGGTTCTATGATGATTATGCTTTACTCGATAAAGTCCTGACTTATATAACGATTATCATCAAAGATAAAAGGAAACATGGCAGAAGCATGTTGAACAAACCCTTAAATCAAAACAAATTTGTAGGCCTTTTTATACCAGATGACACTGTACAAAAAGTATAACGTTATGCAAGTGATCTACATGATACAAAAGAGGAAGTATATATTTTTTAACTTGTATATAGGCCTACATGAAAATGTATTTTGCTTTTGTTTGTTTTTTTTCCGAGGGGGGGGGGGTGTCAAGGATGAAAGTGAATAAATGAACTCAGGCTGCCTTCTTGAAAGAGAACTAAAAATGATATTGACAGAAAAAAAAAACTGTTTAATATTATTTTGAACTTGAGAGAATAAAAATTTAACCTTTGTGTCTTAATTGAAAGAGAACCAACCTCTTCCCCGGCCAAAAAAAAAAAATGTACATGATATTAGTTGACGTTACTTATGTATGAAAAGCAACTGAACTTCAGTGGAAAAGCCAACTTCAAAATTTTAAGTGAAGAAGGCACAAGACCATTTATTTTGATAGAGAAGATCCGATTTAATATAAATAGGCATTGAGAAGCACACGGTCTGGTGGGCTAGTTGAAAAGATCGAGGACTAAGCAATATGGCGGCGTGTGCACTCGAGCGAATCCTCCAGCGGGTTTGACGGCTATACCCCGATCTACGTCTTTAGGAGTTCTGTGGTCTCTGCCCTGGGTCTCTGCCTTTCTTTGAAAAGAGCAAACTATCCTCTGACAAGCAAAAAAAGAAAAAAAAAAGTTTATCAGCATTTTTTGGTGTGACTTTTTACTCAAAAAATTTCTGACAAGCAAAAAAAAAAAAAAAAAAAAAAAAGATGGTTATCACTATTTCTGGTGGGTGTATTTTTACTCAAAAATACTCTGACAAGCAAATATTTGTGTGTGTTAGCAGGCTATGCCTATGGTCTATTCTAGATCATTTAAAATTTCACTTTCAATTCTGAATCCCCACATCTGTGGCACAATAAGAGTTGAAGAGTCCCTGAATCAGGTAATCTAGCATATTCAAGGAAATTAAATCTTGCTTAGAGCAATTTTGTTGTCTGTTTTTGACTACTGCAAATGAATGTTGGACACAGTCCCACATAGGCAAGGGCCTATGAGTGGGGTTTGGCACTCATGGGACCCACTCAGACTTGCGATTTTATTATAGATAACCTCGCACTCCATACCTTCATACCACAGAGAATTGCCTCCCTTCATGCCCATAGGCATAGTAGAGAGTGTATAATTTCCAGCAAAAGTGCGTTTTGAAGGAGCAAGATCGCCGAACAAAAATAGCCTGAAAATTTCACTTGATAAAAGTGATAAAGATCCTATTGAAGAATTTATGAAATCAGGTTTTCTATCATCCTAAAATGTAGAAGGAAGTATTTTCTCAAAATTTTGCCTATTATGTTGGTGTTTTCACCTCTTCAACTTAAAGGTCGTGACCGTTGCCGAAATCGCTCTCAGCAAGATTTAATATACTAATTCGGGGACTCTTTAGCTCTCATAGTGCTACAAATTGGAGGTTTCAGAGTTGAAAGTGAAATTTTGAATAATTATTTTCCACTCATGTGTGAAGGATCTAGACTGAACCAATCCCCGCTAATACACAGCAAACCTATGGAAGCCTATTCACCTGTTAAAGCTATTGTGGAGTACAAGGTTATCTTCAGATAAGCTGGTACATGTATAAGAAGGTTTTTGGCAAACCTGTATCAATCAAACCTGATGTCCAGAGACCAACCTTAAAAATCAACATCCAAGACTTGAGAGATGTGTCCCATTGTCGATCCAGGGTCAGACTTAGAGTTAGTATGTAGGTGAAGACAGAAAACACCAAGTTAATGTCTCGCTAGACTAACTACATATTATCTCCCAGAGATGCCCTCTCATCCAGACCAGCAGAGGTGATCTATACCTCCAGTATAAATGGATTGAAAATTTAAGGTGTGTTGGCTCAGTCAGTAGAGCGTCCGCCTCACAACCGGGAGGTCGTGGGTTCGAACCCCGGCCGCGTCATACCAAAAGACGTGAAAAGATGGGAGTTGCTGCTACCTTGTTTGGCGTTCAACAATAAGGGATAGAGCAACGTCGATCTGGCGCTGCTCAGTGGCTGCCGGGCTCACGATCAATTGGGCAAAAAGAATTTCCATTTCGGTTTAACTTAATAAAATTTGGAGTGGACTTTAAAAGATTATTATTATTATTATTATTATTATTATTTTGGAGGTGTTTCAGGTCTGGACCATTTTTCAATAGATCTGTATAATAGCACTATCAGTATCATTACAATTCTCCGTATCGCATATAGCTCTCCCAATCCGAACGCATGCGGCACTCTAATTTTTGGGCATGTGATTGCTGGCAACTGAGCTTCCGGGTCCGGCCGGAGCGTCATTGACAATGTGTTAGAAGACGTGGTCAGCCTAGCAAAAACTCCCTTTTGTTCCTAATATAGCATATAATTGTGATTTTATACAGTTGATATTTAAATGGGATTCTTCTGTGAAGCCACCCAATGTGGGATGTTGAGCCGACGATGCAAAACGTGTTTTCAGCAGAACAATCACGCACGAAAAAAGCAAGGAAATATCAGTGTATGCTCACTATAGCTATAAACTGGAACCGGAAATATATGTGCCAACATTGTTGTCCCCGATATCGGCATTGGGAGCTGATATCGGTTATATGTGATAGGGAGAATTTGAAATATTTGACATTTGTGTATTGCAGATACAATCCAGGAGCTGATCAGGAAGAGTGATGAGGCCAAGAATAATGCCTTCTGTCCTTACAGTAACTTCAGAGTTGGAGCTGCTCTTCTAGCAGATGATGGAGCAATTATCACAGGTCAGACTAACCAAATTCTCCATATTGCATACAGTTGTTGGCCATCTTGTGAAATATTCCACCGCTTATGTCTCATTATGACCTGTACATCATCCGCGTACACGAAAATGGATAAAAAGGTTACTTTACTACTTTTTCAGCATTAGACGCGTAACCCAGGTTACGCGTTTAGGGTATCAAAAACAGCAAAAATCAAGAAAAAGGGGTATCAAAATCAGAGGTGATAAGAAGAAAATCTGTGGAAAGGGGTATCAAAATCTGAGATGTTTCCCTGTTTAGGATATAAAAACTACTACTGCAATCCCTGTTTAGGGTGCTTTTCAGAAAGTGATTTACATAGATGATGTACAGGTCTCAATGAGACATGCCCGAGACACGGCGATGGATGATGTTGTACGTGAGGAGAAGGATCTTGAACTGGATTCGTTGAGGGATTAAAAGCCAATGTAGAGTGCGGATGACTGGAGTGATGTGATCTTGCTTTCTAGTGCGTGTGATGAGACATGCAGCAGTGTTCTGTATGTGCTGAAGTGGGGCTAGATGACAAGCAGGTAAGTTGATCAGCAAACAATAGTCCAAATGGGAAGTTACCAGGGAAGTTTCTTTTTATGGTTATTGAGTTGCCCACAAACCATTTAAGTGGTTTTGCCATTGCAAATTTAAAGGGAAATCCAATCTTTATAGCAAGTTGCTTTGAAAGAAAGAGGAAAAATCAGAGAAGCAGATTGGTGAAAGTTTGAACGAAATCGGACAAGCAATAAGAAAGTTATGAATTTTTGAAAGTTGTAATCACTATGTAATATGCATATGGGAATTTCAAATTGGCCGAATAGGTAATGTCACTGTGATGTAGCTGTGGACAACTCCCCCATTCGCTCTAACACACAAAATGACTAAAATGTCACTTTTTTCCAAAATGCATTACTCAGTAGGATCTTTTCATTCATGAGGACCTATAACAATATGCTATCTCCAATATATTTTAAGTACTGCCCCGAGGGTAAAAGCGTCTCGAAGAAAACCGCAAATTAATGATATTTTTGTGTACGACAAATGGGAGAGTTGTCCACAAAAATGTCACAATTGACTCACCAAATTGCCAATTTGAGATTCGCATAGATGTAGTGATCTCATTTTTCAAATATCCATAACTTTCTTAGTCCTTGTCCGATTTCTTTCAAACTTTCGCCATCCTGTTTTTCTTATTTTTCTGCTTTCACTCTAATCATCTTATTATCAAGGTTG
The DNA here is from genome assembly GCA_025618425.1 of Heliocidaris tuberculata. Lineage (NCBI taxonomy): Eukaryota > Metazoa > Echinodermata > Echinoidea > Camarodonta > Echinometridae > Heliocidaris > Heliocidaris tuberculata. The sequence goes on from CM046844.1 coordinate 35,123,236, forward strand.
GATTGCCCTTTAAAGCAGCCATTCAGGTTTCTTCTCAACAGTTTCTGTTGCAGTGAATTTGCAAACTCCCATGAAAGTAGTATTATGAGAAATATTACCTCTTATCATCTCATGCATTAATTACATGATCACTGGGGATAAGCAAACATTGTTATTTTTGTTGTTTTGTGTGTACAGTGTAAAAATTATCATTTATTATTATTTGTATGAAGGGTTTTCAGGCGACCAGAAAAATTGGCGTATCTCATGGTTTGCGCATGAGTACCCGGATGACCGTGCAATTTTAAAACAATATCTCATGGTTTGTGTAAAAGTACCCGGATGACCGTGCAATATATCTCCATATCTCATGGTTTGGGGTGCGCGTGACGCGTAAAAAAGTGAATACGCGCTTAAATACGCAAAGGTTAAGACAATGGATGTATTTGCGCAGCTCTTGCAAGATGCTTGGGGTAAGGACAAAAATGATTTTCTCCCTGTGTTTTATGTCGAAGTCCATACAAAAACATAAGGACATGTAATGGTGAAAATTGAGGAACTAGGTATCATACAATTAATAATAATAATATTGAATGGCTTTTCTTTTGTGGGACACAAGGATATATCGTACTCGCTTTGAAAATATTTCACTCGTCGTGCCGACTCGTGAAATATGCTCATAGCTCGTGCGATATATCCTTGTATCCCACTCAAGGCCATTCAATATAATATAATTATTGATAAATGTAACCCAATCCTCTGTGAATTGTAATTTTGACATTATTATTCAAACTTATGTTATCATTTTTAAACTGAATATTTGGCATGATCCTTCATATTTGGATTTTAATCAATAAATGAATATTAATTTGAATTTAAATCTAAAATCCCTAGTAAAGTTTGACGTGCCAGAGGTTCCCCCCCCCCCCCCTCTCTCTCTAAAAAAAAATCTTATGTCCACCACTATTAGTTAGTTTGCAGGCACAAACCCTGGTAAGTCATAAGAGTGTCTGCACTATAAGACTACCATAGGCCATGTACTGCTCCTGATGCCAGTAGGCAGCTGGGCTAGGTTGGGCTAGGCTTCTCCCAAGACAAAATGTTTTTCTGATTAAGTGTCAAATTAGGTTCTGTGCTTGCAGACTATTAGTCTCAGTAATATGAGTGTCAGATAAGTATCACACAGATGTTTGGTCATATGCCTATTTGTAGTTCTTCTTTCGTGTGGTAAAACCAACTTCAGTCAAGATTAGTCATATGGGAATGCTGGTTGAGAGCCAGTCTAGAGTATCCTCATCAAGTTCTTTTAAGCCTTCAGATCTGTAGTTAAACTTATAATACAATTCTGTATTTAAATCTGTGGAATGCGATTGTTCGAAATGGATCAGATAGCCAGCCAGCCAGACACTCTGTGTAAACACTATTATCTGATACATGGCATAATTCAACTAGTCTTGTGAAATCCATGTCTTCCTTATGATATCGTAATCTAGTGGCAACAGCCATATATCACTCATAAAGTTCCGCTTACTAGTCTCTTGTTTTTGATACATTTACTCAGGGGCAGATCCAGGATTTTGTAACAGGGGGCACAGAGCCGGAAAAGTACACAATTAAGGAGGCAATTTTTTCTTTATTGTGTACTTAAGGTATGCCAGTTGGGTTTCAAAAGGGGGAGGGGGGGTAGGGAGGCTAATTTCCCCCCCCCCCCCCCCCGGATCCGCCCCTGTTTACGAGACAAATTTTTATTGAATTAGCATTACTGATTCAAGTTTAATACAACTTCAGGATCCAAAGTTCAAACATAGGACCAGTTGTGTATCCCATACCCTTGTTCACATATAATGCTGTAACCTGCCCCCCTTCCCTCCCCCCCAAATAAAAACAACACCAGCCCCTAGTAAATAATAATTTTACTGGTAAATGAATAGCATTTGGAAGTAATTAAGAATAGCTAAGCGCAAAATGGGCTCCTAAGTGCGTACAAGACAGAAATGTGAAGTTCACTATGCTTTTGTCATTTTATTTTGCCGCTGCGCTTTTTATTTTAAGGCATTTTACCATGTCATGTTTGAACAAGGGTGTACATGTACATTATGTAGTGTAGGCCTGCCATTGTGTCTTTTTTTTTTTAACCCTTCTCTCTCCCCCATCCCCCTTGAAAAAAAAAAGTTAACTAGAACATGCTTTATTTTGCTGTTCATAGGGTTAAATGAAATTGTAAGAATAATAATAATAATAATAATAATAATAATAACTGTTTCTTGTATAGCGCCTTACCAGTACAATGTACCGACCATGAAGCGCTTACAGCATTATTACCGTGGTCACATTTTAACAAAGTGGAAGGGACTTCATAAAGAAACCATTTGGGAAAAGAGAAATGGAGAGTGTATTTTAGCTTATGAGCAATACTTAAGTCCCAGCCATGTTCAACAAAATTTAGTAGTTGTTATTAGATGAAAGATGATAATTTCTGTGTTGATATTTACATACTCCCTTCTTTTAATCAGGATGTAACGTAGAGAATGCCTCCTATACTCTTGGAATCTGTGCTGAACGTTGTGCTATCTTCAAGGCAGTCTCAGAAGGGTACAGGCACTTCAAGGCAATGGCCATCTCAACGTAAGTTAAAGATTAAGTGGAGTTGTGGTCATGCAATTACATTGTGCACAAAAACTCTCTTAAAGCAATTGGGAAAGGTTGACCATGTCTACATAAGAATTGTTTTATACTGTGTTATTTTGGAAATGTCAAAATAGATAAGAAATTGACCCAATCATGAAAATCATGTGTACTGCACACAGAAATGGGTATATGGGAATACACACACAAGTGGCATGAATGTTTGGCCAGCTATTTCTAGTCATATTTCAAATATACATGTAGGGGCATGTGAAGAGTAATCCTTTTCAGGGGATTTTTCTCCTATAATGTTCTTCCAAACTGACATACATGTAAATGGAATGAGAAAGCTGACAAATTGTTTTTCACCTTTCCCATTTGAGTTAGAACTGGTAAAGTGACAGGAAAATTGTGAGCTTCGTTTTTGTTCCAATGTGGAAGAATGTCATGGTAGTAATGTCACATTGTCACATGAAAAGGATCACACTTGAAATGCTCTCATATATCAAGTAACTCAACCTACATGTAACAAGGATCATGTCAAGGTACTGACAGGGATAATAAATCTATTAATTGTTTTAACCCACTGCACAGAGTTGTAGCCTTTAATTTTTTAATGTATACCTGCACTTGGTCCACTGCCAGGACTATTTTCAGTGATTCTTCCGACGTTGGTGGCGTGTGAATGAAGTGGGTTAAAAGGCCACACTGAAAACCTATTTTAGGTGGTGGGGGGTAATTAAATCAATTTGGTTATTGCGTGCTCTTCCTGTCATTCGTATCTACTCGTATGCATAAAAATTGGCAAGAATCTACCCCCAAGAAATGCTGCAATGCCAAGTAAATCACTTTGCCAACTGGATTTGAAAAGTCCAAGAACACATGGAATTATTCATTTTTGGGTTCATGTAATGAAATCTAAACAGTATGCACCAAGAGATGATATCCGCATGTTTATTTCGTTGTTTTTTTTTTTATTGTAGGGATGTTGAGAAGCTCTACTCAACACCATGTGGAGCCTGTAGACAGATCATGTATGAGGTATGATGAGAAAACAAGAGTGATTTAAAGGACAGGAATTAATTTAGGGCTTCTTTGATCACATTTTGTTCTTCAAATTGGCCACAATGATATTTTTCTATTAATGCTACATGGTTTTAATATGGTGTAATGTCTTTGAAAACAATATACATGGTTAGGAATTTTATCGAAATGTTGAAAAAATGGCCTATTTTTATAAAAAAAAACAATGATTTTGAACCTCTCAGTGTGTTGCCAAATTAAGGAATTTAAAGCTTATTTCTCGTTTTTGAAATTCCTGGCATCAAACGCAATATAGTCATGCTACAAAAATGGACAAAGTGTGTGCAGAAATTTTTGTTCTTTCTACTCATGCATCTGGTCTATTTTTTAGAGCTTGGAATCAAAAGTTATTGAGCCACAAAATGTGGCCAATTGTCTTGAGAGGTTAACATGTGTTTTCTTTGGCTATAACAAGATATCCATCCAGTGTTTGTTTTTATCATTTGTCATGATAAATAATAAAAACAAAGACTGTGTTGTCTGTTTAGATTTGAAATTTGTAGGTAACTGTGATATTTATTCTTGATAAATTTCTGATCAAGTTCTTTCTTTGTAATTGTGTTTGTCATCATCAAAACAATAACTTATAACAACATATTTACTCTCTTTTCTTTGGTCCTCTTTCCCAAAGCTAAGCTCTGAATGATAGTTATGATCTACAGTATGTACATCTGATCAAGTGCTTTACCATGTATCATGAATTATCATATGTATGAAGGGTTTTCAGGCGACCAGAAAAATTGGCATATCTCATGGTTTGCGCAAAAGTACCTGGATGACTGTGCAATTTTAAAACAATATCTCATGGTTTGTGTAAAAGTACCTGGATGACCATGCAATATATCTCCATATCTCATGGTTTGGGGTGCGCGTGATGCGTAAAAAAGTGAATACACACTTAAATATGCAAAGGTTAAGACAATGGATGTATGCGCGCAGCTCTTGAAAGATGCTTGGGTAAGGACATAAATGTTTTTCTACCTGTGTTTTATGTCGAAGTCAGTGCAAAAACATAAGGACATGTAATGGTGAAAATTGAGGAACTAGGTATTATACAATTGAATGTACTCACTTTGAAAATATTTCACTCGTCGTGCCGACTTGTGAAATATGCTCATAGCTTGTGCGATATATCCTTGTATCCCACTCAAGGCCATTCAATATTATATAAATACTTGTACCAATATGTTTCTTTTGATCTAGTTTATCTTTTTCTTAGTATGGCTTGGACTAATAAGTGGGATCTATCCTGATCAAGTTCTTCCACATGTGTGGGGAAACACCTCTACCAATATGTTGCTTTTGTTCTGTGACACTCTCTCTCAGTTCGGTTCTGACATGGACGTCTATATGACACGACCTGACCACACCTTTATGATGAAGACTCCGAGAGACATCCTCTGCCACCCCTTCGGTCCTGAGGAGCTCCGCATGTTAAAGGTCGGATTGCTTCCCAGTGTGGACGGTGACCTGAATGATAACAACAAGATGGTGGTGGTGGATGGTGCCGGTGATGCCCAGCCTCTCAAGAAACACAAAGGAGACACAGCCATTCCAGCTCCGTGAGATCCTTCCATACATTCACACAGTACAATAGGGCGATTCCGTGTAGAGTGTCCCGTATGACATATGACATTTATCCATATATTAATTTTCATCCATAAATGAAAAATCTCTTGATATGACTATGACTATATTATACTATTAATACATGGTTGGGAGTGCGTTAGTGCGATCTGGCAACACAAAGGTTTTTATCGTGGTGTACTAACGCACGAGGCGTAGCCGAGTGTGTTAGACATCACGATAAAAACCTGCGTGTTGCTGGATCGCACTAATGCACGACCTCACAACCATGTATTAAAAGTTTTATAAAACGGGTCTACATTCTTAGTGTTTTCTTACAATCTTAGTGTTTGATCCGGATTAGCCGTGCGTTAGTCCCCTCGCCGTGCGTTATCACTTTTTTTTTGCACGGTCACGTGGTGTTATTTGACCAATCAGGATGGCTACATTCTTGAACCCCTTTTATATTTGGTGATACCAGAAAGCATCATTATTCATATCAAAAGATATAAATATAGGCTCGTTCACAAATGACATCAGTAAACCACGGTGGCAAAATGAAAACTATTTTACTTGTAAATGAATGGCAAGTGCAGGTTACATAAAAAGTACCTGTGAGTAACAAAAGGCCCTTAGTGTACTTAGTTATCTGTCTAATAAGATACACAAATGTGCGGCACACTATATTTGTCATTTCATTTTGCCGCAGCATTTTTAGTTTATATGGTCAACCATGTCATATGTGAACGGGGATTTAAAGAGAAGGTTGAGTTATGGGAAATGTGAAAAATAATTTGTGAGCCTTCTCATTCCTATGTCAGTTTGGAAGAACATTATAGTATAAATGTCCCCTTAAAAGGGTTGCTGTTCTGGGGAGCGTTTCATGAAAGGAAGTTGTCGGATATTTTATCCGACAACTGTTATAAGCTACTGAAATCCTTGCATCTGATTGGCTGAGAGCAAATTTGTCGGATAAAATATCTGACAAGTCCTTTCAAGAAATGCCCCCCAGATGCCCTCATATTTGGAATATGACGAGAAATAGCTGAAGTGTTCAGGGCAAACATTCATGCCACATGCGTGTGTGCAGTCCCATATACCCATTTCTGTGTGCAGTGCATATGCTTTCCAGCGAGATTGGGTCAATTTCTTATCATTTCGATGATTCCAATACCTCACAGTGTACACCAATTCTTATGTAGACATAATCAACCTTTCCCAATTGTTTTGAGTCAGTTTCTTTCACAATGCAATCACATGACCTGGGTGCCATTGCATAAAGACTTACTATTATAGTAACTTTGCCATCAATGGTAACTACCATGGTAACGTTGCTCAAGAGCCAATCAAAATCCAGTATTCCATGAAAAGTTACTATAATAGCAAAGTTACTATAATAGCAAGTTTTATGCAACGGCACCCAGAACTCACCTTTATCTTTAAGGACCATGTGAAACAGTGAATACACTTCAATATTTGGCAAACAACAGTGGAAAGTTGTTAACCCAATATTTGCTCTGGTGACAATGTTTCAGGCTTTATGTTTTGTCAAAAAGATAGGATTGGGTTGCAGTTGAGAAGGTAATGTTTGAGGTTTGGGTTAGGGGTAGATTTTGTTTTTGGTCCACAGGTGAAGGAAGAAATTTGGTTGGTTAGTAGAACTTGACAGGCATATTCTACTCTATATGACCAAAAAAAATTGTTTTCCCCATACACATGTTTATAGTAAAAAGCTGAACAATGTAATCATCTGCAATATTTGATATTTAATGGATTTCAGCTCATATAACCTCTTTTTTGCTGTGTTACGATGTCAACATTTCACCTATGTGAGGTAAATGTCACTTTTTGTCTCACATAATGCTACCAATTGTTTGTTTTTACATAGTGTATATCCATCCATTCACATAGTATTCTTCCAAATGAATTCTTCCAGTAAAAACCAGACACCAGTAGGGTATTAAGTTTTCTCTTACCGGTTTTGCTCTCAGAAGAAGATTTTATAGTTGAATGCAACAGATATATGATGACCGTTCCAGTGCGCACACAATTTATCACTTCTTTTACCGTAGATTATGTGCCTTATGAAAAAAACAATCTTATTTATTTTTTGCACATGTATTCAGCTTGACTTGTTGACTACCTTGATTCTTACATCTTGATATTCTATGCTCTTTTTGGAAGGCTTCTTTTTCATGTGTAATATTTGACGGAGTCTTGTAAAGAAACTAGCGTGGTAATAACCCGACACTTCGTCAATAAGGGGGGGGGGGTACTTCACAATCGTTACTCCATACCCTTCGTGAATTTAGGGCTTAGTATTCACGAAAGGTCGTGTAACATGACGACATGACGTCAACGTGATCTCACGATGGTTCGAAGTAAGCCTTGTCTAGTGACAAATGACTGAATTTCACTATTTCACCTCGAAGAGTAGTACCTTACATGCGCATGCATCAATTATGTTAGTCCTCATGCTCAAAGATTGTTTACAGAAAGTTTACTGAAATCACTCATTTAATAATTGCTGATCACGTCAAAGAGTATTCTCTTCAAATGTAATTTTAGAATATTTTTTAATCTGCATCTATCAGGTTTCTGCAAAGAGTTGGGCTCAACATTCTGCAGTTACTTCTCCTATGTAGCAAGCATACATGTAAGTTATATTGATCAAAATCTCCAATATTTGTAATAACATTATTGGATCAAATATCTTGCTGTGACTACATACTGACAATGTTTCTTTTTGGTTCGGAGGAAAGGAAAGGACGGGTATAACCCTGTATTGTAATTTTTTCTTAATGTTGTGTAGAACACTACAATTTCCTTCAAGGTACAGTGAGCCCTGCTTTAATGATAACCACCTGCATAAATAGACAACCTGTCCGTAAAAACCTCATGTTTTGGGGTTCTCTTTAACAGAGTTTCTCATGGAAACCTGTATGTTAAGCCTACTAGTACCGGCCTATGAAGACCAGGGGATGTATTCTAAGAACTATGTTAACTTCTATGTTAACTTCTATGTTAAGTCCCAAAGTTAAAATGCCCTTAACATACATTGTACCTCTAAATTAGTATTCTAAAAACTATGTTAAGGGTATGTTATCTTTTTTTAGGTTACACCCCCGACACACCCATTTATCATTGGTACTCCAATTAAAATTACTGTTAAAATGTACTCTTAGCCAATCATGCTCCTTGTTTGATCGCACCTACAAGTATGTCAAATATGGCACGCATTTATTGAGTTATCATAATTTCATACGCACTACCTTTCTCGCAAAGGTGTCCATAATAAGCTACTTTATTCCTTTCTGTGGAGGCGCGATGGCTCAGTGGTAGAGCAGTGGTCTCGTAACTGGGAGGACCCAGGTTCGAAATCAAGTAGATGCGCTAGTACCCTTTGTTAATCATTAATCCTCATTATCAAGTCCTTTGGAGAGGACTTAAAGCCATCAGTTCCCTTGTTGCTTACTTACAAGTGTACATGCTTTCTTAGCAGTCAGGTAAAATAAACCATCAAACCATCAACCTTTTCTTTTTATGTTTTTTATGTCTGTTTCCCGTTCAAAAGTTATAGACTTGTAGAATTATATCATAGATTTCACAGAAACCAAATCGGGAAAACACAGAAAAGAAAATATCTTCTGCATTTCACGTATAAATAGACCGATGTATCATAGTTAAAAGACCCCTAGACCAATGTTATGTTATAATGTTAACTTCTATGTTATCTTTACATTAAAATAGGTTTTAGAATACCAAAGCTATGTTAAGTCTGTGCATGTGGCTTGTGTAAAGGTATGCATTTGCGCATTGCATCTTCCCGCCAAAAAACTCTGTTAACATAGTTTTTGGACTTAACATAGTTTTCAGAATACCGATTATGTTAGTTAACATAGTTTTCAGAATACCAATACCTTTTTATTTCTCTGTACTAACTGCATAAACTTGTAGATTTTCAAGGCATTATTTAATCAACATTCTTGCCGAGGATATAACTCTTGACAATCATTGAAACATTATCTGCCTTGTAAAGATGTTAGTGGGCTTTATGACAGTTTTGATTGTATTTCTAAAGTGGAGCTGACTGCAAAATCTGTTAAAATATTTGTGAAAGTATGTACTACCAATATTTCCTCTCACTTTGGGGGAATATGGACAAAGTTCATAATCTGCAATTATTGAATGAATCTTGCCTCTTGTAATATCCATTTCAGGCTAGTTATTGAGTATTTCTCAATCTTTCCTTTTCTATCATTCCAGTCTTCTCACTTGAAATTTATTATTCCAGCTCAGGAATTTATAAATGAAATACAGATTATGTAAATTATGTACATATTTATTACAGTACATGTAAATGAAGCAGAGTAAGAATCATGATTGAACAGGTTTGATGGCAGGTCATGAGGAATGCATGTATTATATTAGGCATATATAATCTTTCTTATAACTACTTTGCTTTTGCTTTTGGGGTTGTACATATATGTGACACTGTCACCAGAACATTCAAGAAGACTTGAGCTGAGCCTAAGTCAGCTGTAAAATAAACAGTACAGGACACTTGTTTTTTCAGTAAAATATGACACAGATTGTTAATATTCGGGGGAGGGAATATTTTTATCAGCAGAAATGTTGATTAAAATTTGCTTTGAAACATGCTGTATGTATACCAGAGAAGTCAGACTCTGCATGTTTCAGCTGAAAAAAAAGCTTAATTTAATTTTTCAATAACAGAGAAGCTTTCATTGCCAAAGATTTCATTCCAAACACTGAAATATGTCAAAGTGTCATATTTTTAAATACACTATATGTGTACATGTAGTTGCTTTCCATTATTTCAAATTGCATATGGCTGATACATCTTATAAATGTTTTTTAGATAAGGGAACGGTGAAATCGTCTTCCTAGATATTTTTTTTATTCCTGTCTCTCTATCCATACACTTTTATTTTTCTATATAGTGTAGTGATAAAGGCAGTGTATTTTTGATATGTATTATGTTCATGTAACAAAATGTATTGTTAAAAAGTTTATACACTCATTACATGAATTTTGATTGTTGAAAATTGTACAGTATAACACCAAGATCAATGTCCATCTTTTGGGCGCAATCCAGAGGAATGTCTTTGGAACCAAAGTTTCATGAGACAAAATGTAAAAGAGACTAGAATCGTATGGCTTAGGGACTTTTGGTCTTGTGGGCCTTCGGCCTTGTAAAACTTGGGATTAGTTGGTACCAGTGTTGGGTCCAAGACCAGAGGGTCCGAGATCAAGATCAAGATCAAGATCAGACAGTCCGAGATCCAGATCAAGATCAAGATCCGCAGCTCAAGATTGAGATTAGAACATCTGAGATCAAGATCGGATATGTCCGAGATCAAGAACAAGATCGATGTTACTGATGCCGATCTCGAGACTGGTCTCGAGGTACCCAACACTGGTTGGTACTTGCTAGAAGGTTCATCAGACCCACAACTTTTGTCTTTTTCAACTTTTGGTCTTGAGAAGCTTATGACTTGTTGTAAGAACATCTACAAGACTGTGAAGTTTGGTCTCAAGAACTTTTGGTCTTGAGAAGCTTAGGACTTGTTGTAAGAACATATACAAGACTGAAGTTTGGTCTCAAGAACTTTTGGTCTTGAAAAGCTTATGAATTGTTGTAAGAACATCTACAAGACTGTGAAGTTTGGTCTCAAGAACTTTTGGTCTTGAAAAGCTTATGAATCGTTGTAAGAACATCTACAAGACTGAAGTTTGGTCTCATGTTGGTCTTGTGGTCTCAAGTTAGGACTTATTGTCAAAAGGTCTGTAAGGCTCGGGGTTTTATTTAACTTGAGGTCTGATGGGCCTTAATTTTGTACAATGAAATTTTTCAACAAATTGAAAGAATTACTGACACCTTCAGCCTCTGATCATTTGATTGTATGATCTGTAGGTCAGTTAGTGGGAAGTCTCCTACTTAATGTTGCTTTGACAACAAAAAAATATTATTAAGCTTTAGTTGGAGTCATGCGTAAAATATATTGTATACTTACTCCAAATTGTAGTGCCGTATTTGGCTGGAAGTCTTTCCAATCATCTGCTACTAGCATAGGTGTACAAGGGCTGTTATTATTATTTTCATGATTGTTGGGATTATGATGAAATGTCAAAACTTTTGCTTGCTTTGCTCATTCTGAATATGTAGAAAGTTGAAAATTTGATATTTTTACAGGAGATTCTAGCCTCCAATGATGAGGAACAAATGGTTCCTCTTACTCTATGTATAGTTAACAATACAGATTTTGACTTAGAAACAGCGTATTTTGAAATATCAAATTCACAGTTTCATAAATGTTTTTAAAGATCTGAGCACATATACAGCAATTTGCTTATTGATAATTTTCTTATCTTTCTTCCTATATTATGTATGTTTGTTAGGCTCCTTACGCATCCCTTGGGATGGATATGTGGGGGTCTGCCCGCTATTTATAAAGGACCGCTATTCATTTAGTCACGCGTTATGGATAGCAGTCCCTATGAATATCGGTCATTATGACTAGTGGTCCTTATGACTAGCGAGGTTATCCCGGATATGTGCATATTATCAAATTATTGATTTCTTATCAAGTGAAATATGTGAGATTTTTCATATTCGTCATATTGACTTGACTGAAATAATCAATAAGCTTATTATCCCCTGTCTTATTATTATTAGATTGCAGTGCTTATTGTTGCTCAGGTTGCAGAAACTCTAGGCTGAATCAAAAAGAAAAAAGTTGTGTAGCAGCATTTTGTTTTCAATACCATGGCAAATACTATGCTCGGTAAAGGCCACCGCACACCTTACGACCGGTCTGCGATCCGATTTCAGAAGAAAATGTAATATCATTTGACAAGTCATTTAAAAACGAAAAATATTTTTGATTGAGGGTCTGAATAGTCATACAGATAGTAAAATTGATAATTGATAGTCAGTGGAATGGCCAAATCGGCTCCGAGTCGTAGTGACGTCACAAAAATCGTACAACTGCCTACGATTTGAAACTAATTTTGCCCTTATTCCCTGTAGAAAGCTGACAGCTCACCAAAACTCTATGTTTACTATTCATATTACTTTTCAGAACCTGAATAGGGTTGATTTCATTTGTTAAAATGCCAATATTTAATGCCATAGCAATTTATTTCACAAATCGGATCGCAGACCGATCATAAGGTGTGCAGTGGCCTTAAGTTTGTCTTATGGTGAGGAGTATGTAATAGTATTCAAACCATTAAAAATCATTAGATGACTGAATGTATAGAATTCAGTGTGTTTACTTTAGATCTTATTTGTCAGAGTGTATAGTGTTCAGTGCGAGTGTAATGGGTAAAAGTATGTCTTCTTTATATTGCATGTCATGTGATATTTCAATTTTTGTTGTTCATGTAAATTCATAATGAAGGTATTAGTAATTAAAGGTGGATCAGAATACCAAAGTGATAAAGGGAGAAAGGGGGAGAGAACTGGAAACAAACAGAGGGAGGGGGTAAAGAAGATGAGAAAAAGAGGAAGGAGAGAGGGGGGAAAATACAGGGATGCAAAGAAGTGTGAGATACAGACATTGGCGCAAATCCATTTTGAAATACGGGGGGGGGGGGGGGGGGGGGGGGGGTCATCACATGATTTAACTTTTGTACCTGTCCGAAATATCCGAAAATTTTCTGAAAACCAAAAAACAAATTTTATCACATTTTGTGGGGGGGGGGGGACATTGGCCTATCTTCAAATCGTGGGGGGACATGTCCCCCTGTCCCCCTGGGTTTGCGCCCATGGATACAGAGAGAGGTGATAAAGAAGGTGAAAGAGAGGAAGAGAGGGGGGGGGTAAAGAAGGTGAGAAAAAGAGGAAGGAGAGAGGAGGTTGAAAGAGAGAAAGAGGGAAATGCAAAGAAGTGAGGGAGAGAGAGAGAGGGGGGGGGGTGATAAAGAAGGTGAAAGAGATAGGAGAGAGAGAGGGGGGGGGGGGGGAGTGGTGAAAATAAATAAAGGGAGGGGCTAAAGAAGAGGAAGGAAGGAGAGGGGGATGCAAAGAAGTGAGAGCGAGAGAGAGAGAGGAGGAAGGTGAAAATAGAGAAAGAGGGTGAGGTACAAAATTTGAGAGAAAGAGAGGTGGGAAGAGAGAGAGAGAGAGAGAAGGGGGGGGGGGGAGACCTTGGTGGCTTCAGATATTTCAGTGCAATATTTTCAAGCATAGGTTCAGTCACTGATGGGGCACTCACGTATATTGGTGGTACGGGGACGTGCCGCTTTGATGACCCCCTTTTTCAGACCCCGATTTCCGTTCTCTAGATACTCAGTTCCACTCAGGAGCCGCTCAGCCCCGCTCTGAAGACCCCCGTTATGAAACATATCCGTTCGCATGCGGCCGGGAGCGTGGCGGAGGCAGTGGTCGCTCGACCTGGTCTCGCGCCCTAGGCCCTTTCGTCGCGCGAGCCTTGAAAACTGCTCCAGCTAGCTAGCTCCTAGCGCTACAAGACCCCCTATTTTCACTCTGCCGGTTAGTTTTGTAGTTCCCTAGACCCTGTTTTTCACTCTGCCCAATAGATCATATAGTTCCCAAGACCCCGTATTTTACACCTTGAAGTCAGTTCCTTAGACCCCCTTTTCGGGGATTCGTGAGGCACACCCCCGTCAAAATATAATTCGAGTGTTCCCCCCCCCCCCCCCCCCCCCCTGTGGGTCTCACATTATGTAGATGAAATGTGAGGGATCAAGTTGCCATGGCCACACGGGATATAGAGTTGGAAGGGGAAATCGTCATTTTCTCATCTTCCTTTTGCCCTGTACGTTCCTTTCTCCTTTTTTTTTTCTCTGGCCTTCCTGCTATAATCCAAGAAGACGTCCACTGTATATCTTGTGTAAAGTGCTTACGCCCTCTATGGGCTTTCGCCAATGTGGTTATTTTGGTTATCACTGAACTCTACCGTGCCGTGACGTGTAGTGCGAGCTTTCGATTTAAAAAAAAAGTAGATGAGGAGGATAAAATACAATGAACCAACGAGAAAAAAGAGAGAATCAGACAATCGTATATATTACAAATGATGTGAAAATTGGAAATAACTATCACTTTCCGTCATCTTTTAGTGATGCACAAGGGCAGTAATAGAATTCCATAGCAGTTTGGAACTTTGGACTACAATTTTGAATGCAGGGTCGTCACTAAACCATTTTGAATTTTAAAAAAGCTGGTCAAAAATCTTAAAAATCTGAAGAAAAAAAAAGGTCAAAAGCCGGTTCTTATATTTTAAAATCAGCCAACAAAAGTTCAAAACCTTTTCAGTCAAGCAAAAAGAAAGAAAAAAAAATAGAAGGAAAAGAAATATTTATATATATATATATAAATTTTGGGGATTTTCACGACATGTGTATAGACAAATTGAAAATATGGTGACAGAAAGTTTGAATTATGGTGTCACATTCCACATACCCCTCCTGCTTTAAATGCTATATATGAAATGTTGGCAGTTCAATTCACTTTGACTCAATTTAGGGGAGGGGCAGATCCGGCCCGTGGCCCCATCCCTTTTTGAGCTAATGACCCCTTTTCTCTCTCTCTCTTTTTTTTTTTTTTTTTTCGTGCTTGTCGGGAATTTTCTGCCCCCTCTTTTACAAAATATTGGATCCATCCCTGGGTCGATTGGTAAGACTTCAACAATATCAAATACAACTCTAAGTTATATGTAAATAAAATTAAATCATATCAATTTATTGAATTAAAATCCACAATTTTGGACAACATACAAATACAGAGGAAGATTCAGAATAGGTTGCAGATGATCAAAACGAAACTTCAATCGTTGAAAAATAACAAAGCAAAACAAAAACAAAACCAAAGTAACAAATGAAGAGGAAGGTCATGACGTACTATTTTTTTTAATTGTGTACTTAAGGTATATGCCAGTTGGGTTTCAAAAGGGGGGATGGGCCGCGGCCGATTCGGCCCCCTGAATCCGCCCCTGTAATATATACTGAACCTAATATATAAAAATCAGAACAATAAGATCACAAAGAGTGTCGGTTCAATCGAGTTATACGTCAGAGAATTTCGCATAATATTTGTCTTTTATCTCTATAGTAAAAAGAACATCTTGAATGTTAAACGTCTTGGCTGATGAAGTTTGTGAAAATTTGTCCCCTTTCCGCAGGGGCGTCGCTAGAACATTTTGACTGGGGGGGGGGGGGGGAGGACACCTAAATTTGCCGACAAAAAATGCTGCACCTTAATCCCCCCCCCCCCCCGCAAATAATAATAAATCATTATCCGGTACACCCAAATAATATGTGGATATTCAGACACCTCGCTGCCCGAATATGAAGTGGAGTTTGCCCGAATATCGGAGTTTGAAAATCCTTGGAGGCCGGGTGTGTGTGTGTGGGGGGGGGGGGGGGGGGGAGGGAACTGGAGTCCATTGCTGAAGGTAGACTCCTTTTGCCCGAATATTAACTTGTTATTGATTTTTGCGAGCGAGCGAAGAAAAAATAGCCAGTTTTCCCTTCTTTTTCCTGCCTTCCCTTTTCCTTTCCTTCTTTTTGTTTTTCTTCTTCTCCTTTCTCTTTTCTCCTTTTCCTTTTCTCTTTCCTTTACCCTGCCCCCCTCCCCCCTCCTTGTTTGTTTTGTTTTGTTTTGTTTTGTTTTGTTTTTTCGCCGACAGAGGTGGCGCATTTGCCGACAGCAATTTGGAGTGGGGGTGTGACACCCTCTCTCCGTTCAATGGGATTCCCCCCAAACACCGGGTTTATGGAATTCCTGTTTTTAATAATAATATCATTCTTATGGGAATGTTTGTATGCTGAAATAAAACAAAATCTATACAAATTTAACATATTAACAGACTGATAATTTTTGCATAAAAAAGGAGGACAGCGTATATCCCAAGAAGTGAAAATAATATTACATTGAATATGACAGGGAATTGGGAAAGACGTTCATGATTTTAAAAAGAAAAGAAGAAGAAGAAAAATGTTTAAAAGGAAATCCTAATATTTTATGATATTTTTTCGTAATGTTTCAGGCAAATACATGATCATTATAACTCTTTTGTACCTCTTTGTCGCCGACTGCGTTTCGGGGAAAAAAATGATGAAATTTGTTATGAGAGAGATTTTTTAAAACCGGGTTTTTTTTTTTTTTTTTTTTTACACCGGTCATCTGCATTTGCGATAGTCCTAAATGTGTCTAGTAGAAATGAAGACACTATAATGTAAAATGTATATATATATATATATATATATATATATATATATATATATATATATATATATATATATATATATATATGTATATATATTAAGTTCACGAAACGTTATTCTTGATAGCATTTAACATAATATTTATCCAATTCTATAAATAGTAGCATCCTGTTATTTATTCCTCGTAGAAAATGGAGGAAACGGGAAGGAAAGAAAGAAATATAAGAATATTTGTTCAAAGTACATGTGTCAAGACGGAAAGCAAAAATCATATCAGGTTATCGAAACGAGAATAGCAATGATTTTAGCTACTTTAAACAAGTCCTGCGATAGAAATACAAAACACTGTGATTTATTTCCCCTTGACTTTGCAATACGTCTGATAACTAAATGAAAAACGAGAAGGGGTTGAAATAATATTTAACGTTACGAGTAGTGAAATATTGAGATATAACGAATCTTTTGCACTATATATGCCTGAGGGAAGTATTTTGTCTTAATAATATTCCGACTTTCATAATTCACATCTTGCTATCTGTGAAGGGCATCGCATCGGATGGGGGGGGGGGGGGCGGGGGGAGGGGAGAAGGATTGCCGGTAAAAGTAAAAAAAAATATATGGATTCTGATCTTTTTGTTTTAGAGTTTTTGACGCAAAGTTATCTTAGCTGGCGGTAGAGGAACAGAGGCTTCTGAAAAATATGAGCAATTTCTTCTTGAATTCAACTTTCTTCCACAGCATTCTGATTTAGTCCAAATACGCAATAATTTCCGGAGCCCTTGCCGCCCCATATAGCTGACTTGATGTGTATATAGGCATTGAACCTAAGGGGAAAATCAATCCCCAATTTGCTCTCTTAATTGCTCTTTAACTTTTTGATCGATATTATGTGCTCCTTATATTTTCAGGACTCCTTATGCTATTTTAGGTCAGACGTGTACATCCCTTTATAAGTTTAAAAACTATATGCAAAGCTTTTAATCTTGACTCAATGGAATTATAACATTGCTATTCAAATGATACCATTAATTTACTTTTCATTTTTGTAATATACCATGTTACCTGAGTGTTATGTATATCTTGTATTTCATGTAGAATTATTTGTTAAACTGCATGGAGCCTTTGGAAAGCAGTTTTTAATAACTGAACAAACCAACCATGCAGTATGAAATAAAGAAGACAAAATAATTAACTAAATAATAAATACGGTCAAGTTTTGTACTGTGTGACATCGATGGCGTATCACAGAGCAAGGTAGGACCGGCATAATTATAATGTCGGAGGGAGGGGGGGGGGGGGGGGATTGCTCCTACCACCCCTGGTATGGTGGGACATTTAACATTCAAGACTATGGAAACGATTTTTTTTTTTTTTTCGGGGGATCATTTCGCTACACCAATTTTTGACAGTCCTGGGTCACCCCCTGTGACTGGTATCTCTGGGCAAGTAAATCAGCCTAAAAATTGAACAGGAGTGAGTTGGCATGCATACGATTTACAGACAATAATTATGAAAGATATGGATTGTGATGGGGATGGATATTAAATAGTTTGAACATTTTCAATATGTTTTGGCGGTTTCTATAGGATAATTGCCACTGTTTATATGATCTTCCTTGCCTTCCTTAATTGGCAAATAAATTCGTCACCGATCCTGCCTAAATTGTACAGATTACACAATCTCTTATGTCCAGGGATGCTCTCATATGCAGGGTAGATGATGACTGCCACATCTAAATTTACACAGATTTATTCGATCAGGCTCAGATTTCAGGGGCTTCCTGATCGCTATCCCGCTAGTCTGAAATGAGACTAATTTCGACGGCCAGCTGATCGCGCTGAGAGGTCATTGAACTTTCTAGACTGATTTGCTATATGTGTATCATTTTCCAACATGTGTGTTGAGGAGTCGCTGTCATCTTTGAAGTTCGAGATTGTTTGAACTTTCGGAAACTTTTGGAACAAGGAAATACCGTAGATTGGGAAACATGTTAGACTGAATACACGCTCACTAGGTAAGTTCTTATGAAATACTTTCTTGAATTGGGGACAATATTTTCAAAACTTGGCTGACGGGGAGCAGCTGAAGGAGAAGGCAGGAGAGTTGGGGGATGAACGGTGGCATTGCTTTTACCCCACCCGTGTCCCCCACCCGTGTCCCCCGGGCCAGTCAGGTGTGACTGAACGTTGCTATTTGCTTGTTGAGCACAGCTGAAGTAAAAGTCACTGAAACTGAGTACGGTAGTGGACCCTATTTCCGAACACTTTTCACAAAATCAATCATAGCAAATAAAATATTACATGAATAGACTTCTATCTGTCAAACTTACATAATGAGTGCTCAAAGTCCTACAGAAAAAGAAGTTGATGGAATTTAAAAAAGACAACGTAGATTTAATACGATATTCCCTTCCGAGCGAACCCCTTCCCAACGACGCAGCGTTTTGGTCCCTTGAAAAAGGTATTGTATTACCGAACGTGTGCCCCCTATGGGAAAAAGATACACAACCTACCCTGATTCGGGGCCAGCGAGGTGATGACTTGGGGGGGGGGGGGGGTGACGAGACAGCAGGTTATAAGATATTATTTATGTTTTTTGCCTCATTTTATGATCTTCTGCCCTGTGTTCTGTGTTTCAAATAATGTGGAGAACATATGCGTAGTCCTAAGCGTATGAAAGCCAATTTAACCCCTTGGCTTAACTGTATGCGTTCGGTAATACAATGCTGTTCGGAAATACAATTCATGACTATATAAACAATACATGTACAAATGAATTTTCCCCCATTCCCTTCTTGAGTTCTTGTTGCCAAATGCTATGTGTAGATATGGGGTCGGGCTAACTCGGCACTAGGGCGAACTCGGCACTGCGCGGTGACTATGTTTCAAGAGTTGAACTTGAAGTCCACGCTACGCACCGTACCCTTTTTTAGCCTTAAATTTCATTTTTTGCATAATTTTGCTTCTTGAAATTGTCAACATTACTTCTTTGCTAATCATTTTACACATTGATTTCAAATAATATGAATTTAAGTGTTTTGAAATGTGTAATTAAATGCGAAATTCAACACAAGTGTTTGCGATCACTTTAACTCTCTAGGCTCACTCCGCGGCGATTTCCTGCCAAGGCCAAGTTCGCCCTAGTACCGAGTTAGCCCGCATCCTTCATTTGCCTAATGCACCCACAGAACCATGTGGGGCGGTGTCAATTTCAGTGGTGGTCACTACCTCTAAGCTGTAGAGGCAAAAACACCAATATAATCAGCAAAATTTTGAGAAAATACTTCCTTCTACATCTTAGGATGATAGAATATCTGATTAAATGCTAGATTCTTCAATAGTATCAATATCATCTTGATCAGGAGAAATCTTCAGGCTGTTTTTGGCCGGCAATCTTGCTCTTTTGCAGCTAAAGATCACATACTTGCTATGAGAGGCAATTCTTCATGGTACGAAGGTACAGAGTGCGAGGTTATTTATAACCTTGTATACACTGTTCATGTATGTGTGAGTGGGCCTAATGTAATGGGGTCTACTCTATATCATTTTGAGCTGATCAGTAATATTGCTATTTCCAAAAAATTGTTAGAAAAGAAAAATGTATTTTCTCTTCCTAAAAAAAATCAGGGTACAAGCTTGTAAGAGATACAGGATTGTGAGAGATATTCCAAACTTTAACAGTTGATCATTATGAGCCCTCTCCTACCCCTTCTTCTTCTTCTCCTCCTCCCCTTCTTTAACCCTTTATATATGCTATGTACATTAATAGTGCTGCCTGAGTGCCAAATTGTTTTCTTGACTATTGATTCATCCTTGTAAATAATTGTATTATCTCCCTTTGGAATCTTGCAACTTTTCTTTATAAGTAAGCTCTGATCATAAGGAGTAGAAGGATTGGTGAGTATGATTGATTTTATGAGTCTGACTGATTGATCTACACATGTACATGTATGATTGTGCGAAAAGGTGTATGTGGCATGGTGCTAGAAGATTAAAAATGTGTGTTTGGCACAATAGAAGCCAAAATTGGGACTGTACCATTGATATCCATTGAAAGTAATTCATGAATTGAAAGGGAAGTATTTTTAAATTTAAAGAAATGGTAAATATAAAGAAATATATGAAGAAACAAACAACCACTTCATAAAGAATCAATAAAAAAAAAAAAAAAACACTGATAAAAATCTTGGGCAAAGATATTAACTAGAATACTAGATACATGTGATTACTATGTGTGCATGTATGAAGGGTTTTCAGCCGAACAGAAAAATTGTTGTATCTCGTGGTTTGCACAGAAGTACCCTTGTATCCCACTCAGGGCCATAAAATATCATATAAAGATTGTTATATGATTTGTCCTTTATTTTCTACTGTACATGATGCACATAATACACATACATGTACTACCTGTATATTAAAACTATGGATCTTGATCAAAACATACGGTATATGTACTTGTCCTATCTACAAGCATAGCTTTCTGATATAACCTACAGTGTCTATAGTAGGTCTGAAAATGTTTTAAACACCAAATTAATTGTATAATCCAGTGCTTTTTATGAGCAGCCATTAAAGAGGATCTAAATCTATAGAACAGAGACCCAGTCACCCCCTCATAGACCTCATAATTACCATGTCCAGTTATATTCATGACCCATGAATAGAGAAATCTCAGCCATGCTTTTAAAAGTCTGTTGTAATCTCTAACCTATTGGCTGGAATTCACAAAGGTGGTTTCAATTCAGACCATGGTTTATGCAGATTTCGTGTTATAAATACGCTTGATTTAGCGCATACACTTAAAAAGATCCAATAATGAACGCGCGCCGGTCGCGCGTGGTTGGCAAAAGCGCTAAATTCACGCTTGTTGCCATGGTTCAGACCATGGTTTATGTAAATTCAGACCATGGTTTATTTAAATTAATTTACATAAACCATGGTCTGAACCATGGCAACTAGTGTGAATTTAGCGCTTTTGCCAACCACGCGTGACCGGCGCGTGTTCACTATTGGATCTTTTTAAGTGTACACGCTAAATCAAGCATATTTATACCACAAAATCTGCATAAACCATGGTCTGAATTGAAACCACCTTTGTGAATTCCGGCCATTGTGTTTTGCTGATCATATGGTGCAGTGGTAGTAGTAAATTGATACTTACATTTAGTTATTACCTACATGTAGGCAAATAAAATAGTCCTCAATCCTGACTATTCAAGGTAAGGGAAGTTCTTATGTTTGATATATTTATGGTAAAGGCAACCCTTTTTTTACAATACACCCTCTCCCGATTCTCCCTCCACCACCACCTACAGCCCTTTCAGACACACCATGTTATCCTATACTGTACAACGTATTGATTTGAGAGCATTCAGACACAACTTACCGTTATATGATAATTGTATGGCAGCATTCAGACCTCGCACACTGTCAGGTTTCATGGGAAGCTCATGAATATGTACATGTACAAGTCTCTCCCTTGCGCAGTACGAACTTTGCGCGGGCTTTTGCGCAATTTGTTGATATTTTGTGTTGAATTCATCTGACAGTTCGCACTACTTATAATTATATGATGTATGGACATGAGAGCATTCAGACACAAATGTATGTCGTAAGAATATAGGATCATCTTACGAAACGATGCTCATACCATCGTTTCGATATATGACATATGACAATCAATATAAGAGCATTCAGACACATAAAAACATTTATCCATACATGTACGTCGTACATGTATATCCATACAAAAACTCTCTAGTCTGAAAGCCGGGCTAAATACAGTATATTCCAGTTAAAGAGTGTCATGGAGAATCATCGATTGTGAACCACCAACTCCGTAACAATCCCCATAAAAATTGACATTTGATATACTGTCATACTCGTTCAGTTTACATGTATATTGTTTCATAATTTGGGTTTATTTGTTCAAACTAAAGTGCATTGTTCAAAGCCATCAAAACCATTCAAATCTGAACATGTACTCTTACATAAGGTCATGAAATTTTCTGATTATACAATACCAGTATTTCATCTTTATTTGTTCATTTGATATTTTCTCTTCCCAAAATCTTTCAGTGAAGTCTTTTTTATGTTACATGTATTAAGAAAAAAAAATGAATGTTTATTAGATTGGCTTTGTATAGAGGTCTACATACTCAAGAATTTTTCAGATCATTGGCAAGGTTTTAGGCCCTATTAGGTGTCTTAAAACCCAGATCTTATTTTCACCAATGGAATTCCGTGCAGGATTTAGAACCTAATGCATTTTTGTGGTAGTGATTATGCAATGATTGGGCCCACTGAACTCACAAGTATTGTCCAAATTCTACACCCTTGAATCAGTGTCAACAGTGACATTTCCCTGCTTGAATCACAATTGTTGTTGTTTTTGGTTAAGTTTTAATGGTGCTTATTATTCAGTTTTGTGTAACTAAATGCAATCAAAATTTTCATGGCATGGCAAAAAGGTTTTGGAAAATAAGGCAAAGGAGATTTTTCCAGAAAATAAAAGATGGCTAGAATTTGTAATGGCACCAGCTGAAGTTTTTTTTTTTCTTTGCCTCGTTAGAGGATTTATTTTACATTCAAAGTTTACAACTCAATATAACATTAATCATACATAAATGACACAAAAGATAACTACAAAACTGAAATCGACTTACACATATCGTGTTACATTTTCCAATAAACTACAACAAATCCTTTGGTAATTCATTTTTCCCCCTTTTTGTTTGTATTCTTTCCTTCTGCTCCTTATATTCCTATTCTTTTTTTTTTTTTTTCTTCTTCTTCTTTCTGATATCTCTTTCAAATCTACACAAATTACACATTCAAATGAACTTCAACAATTCCTTTGGTAATTCATCGTTTTTCTTTGTTTATATTTTTTCCTTTCCGCTATATTGTATCTCTATTCTTTTTCTGATTTCTCTTTCAAAAACATGTTTCAGTACAAAATCTCTCCTATCTTTTCCACTTGTATTGCGTTCCAAAATAACTTTATATACGCTCCAGAAAGCTATGGTCAGAAATAAATTAGATTGGCAGCACCAGCTGAAGTTGACATACATGTCATTGTGAAGATCACAAAGCCCTATATTACATCATGGGTAATCCCCTTCCTCCTCCTGGTTATCAGTCAGATTTCATTGCTTTCAGTTTCACATTTTAGTTGAGTTTGCTTAGATTTTCCTACCAGTTGTGGCCTATTTGCAAGAATCCAAATGTACATTATTTTGTTTTGACAAATTGACACCAACAAAATACATTTATATGTCATTCATTGTCTTCATATATTTATTATAACATGAGATATCTTGCAGATTATTTAATTGTTACATGTATTTTGATGATGAAATTTGCTCTGGTGATGTTTTGTCAGGGTTTTAGGTTAGGTATACATGTACACTGTAGGGTTAAAGCTCATGTACAGTATTGGTAGCAAAAAAGAAATTGGAAAGAAACATGTTAAATATAGTCTCATGTTGTTCTCCTTGTATCAGAAGATGTCTGTAGGAGATCATTTAGTATTCCATCTATGATTTCTGGTGAATTTCAGTGTAAATATCTGTAAGGAATGCTTGATCACTGCCATTAGGCTAGGACCCTTCCACCCCAACGGCTCCCCGCACAGCAGTCTTGGGGCTTCGCGTAGAGACAGCGTGTGTGCACTGTGTGTAGCTACTCATCATTGGTTTTATACACGTGTGTGTACAGTGTATAGCACATGCTGCCTTTTGTTGGGATTTTACGTGCCTGTCCCGGCACATAAATTAGTTTTTGCCTCTTATTTGTTTAATATTAATGTTTAGGAGGTGAAATCTTCACAGTGTCTTAGTATTGCTGGTATCTTGCTATTTATCAACAAAAATTGAAGAAATCTGACGAACAGTTTTTGAGGGCTTACCAAAACTTTACATGACCTTTAAGGTTTGGTAATGTGTTGTGTTGGGTCTGGGCCTGGGGTTGAAATAAGGGAATTTTTTGTGTAAGAAATTGACTGAGCACTGTGCTACTGTTGCCATAGTACATGTATGTATTGCAATCACAACATCCCCATATAGGGAAAGTCCACCCTGATTACAAGTTAGTTTTAAAAGAAGCAGAAAAATTTGAAAAACAGATCATATCTTGCAAGCTCCTCTCCCATTCGCCCTGTACCCCTGAAATCATTAATTTCCATTTTCTCTAAAGAAAATATTCAAACATACATGGATCTTAGATATGATCATTGTTCATATGTTTTACACAGAACCTGTATGAAACAAATATATTCTTTCATCAGAAACTGAGAAAATGAATAAATGATAATTTATGAAATTTTTTGTACCGAGTACTTTTTCTGCAACAACCTACATGTACATCTACATCAGATTGCACTGGGACTGGAAGGATTTTGTATCCAATATAAAGAAAATCAAGTCTGTTAGAGATTTTTCTTACACCTCCCTTTGATCAACATGTAAAGGAGTATTCCTCCATACTTAACAAGGCCTGTCTATTGAAGAAATGCAAATTACTTGTACATGTAGGCCTACTATGCCATTACCATATACAATAATTTATGGGTATTTAGTTTCTTTTCCTCATGAATAACATACTGTTAATGGCTACTATCTGTAACTAGTTTAAAGGGTTGTTGTTTCGGTATAAACTACTGATCCCTTTAAAAAAAAAATTCATGCTAAAGAAAGGTGACATTTTTGTGGAACAGTGGACCCACATCAATTGAAAAAAAAAAGTATGTGAAATGGATAATTTCTCAAAAGTATAAGTGTCCCCAAATAGATATTGGAATAATGCTATGCTCTCATAAATGTAGATTGATAAAAAAATGATAACAATTCAGCAAAAAATATTGTCACAGATTTATCAGACCATGGCTTGGTTTTTGTAGAAGGGCAAATTGCTAAAAACTATTGTAAAATATGAGCTAGAAAGATGTACTCTTCATTACATGTAGATACAATACTGTATGCCCTCAAATAAAGTTTTATGTTAATTTCAAATGGAGTTCCGAGATTTATATGACTTTCTGTTTGTCCTGGTTTTGGTTTTATATACTAATTGTTTAAAGTAGTTCTGACTTACGACACTAATTGCACAAAGCCTGCAGATCATTTTTTTTCTGTGCACATTAATTGCCTTTAACTACTTTACAGAAGCTATTCAAAATGATTAATATAAAGTGATAAAGGATTCTTGCCAAGATAGGGAAATAAAACGTTACAAAAACAGCTCAATGCCATATTTAATTCACTTGCTAAATTCCATCTGATCAGTTTTGAATAGTCAGAAATTTTACTGTCTGCTTCAAATATTTTCATTATTCATTTATCATAATTTTATCACTTGTAATGTCTCTTTTAAATGTTTATATTGAATAAGGTTTTCAAGTGATTCATGGCATATCTGTATAACAACAACTCAGATGGTGTTTTGGGGTTTTAACTGATATATTCTTAAATTTTTGTGTGAGGATTCAGAAGGAGATCTTTAGTTTTTACATAGCGATGTAACGGTGAGTCCATGGATGGGCGAGCATTCGTAGGAGAAGGATGAGTGGTTTGCGTACAGGAAGGGAGTTTATAGTGTATTGTTGAATTTTTTTTTATAAGTTGGTGTAAGTTGTGAGGAAGGACATGTATGAACGAGGTTGGAGACTGAGTGTGAGAGGGTTTGTGTGAGTAATCATATGGGACTGCTTACTCATCCTTGGACTCACTCATGCTTCACTGCACTTTATTTTTATTATTAATTTACTTTTTACCTTTGATCTTCACACATAAACCTTGAGTTGTTGTTATACTAGACTTTATGTAAACAGTGTTTTTATCGAATTTGTTTTTAAGTAGTTTTACACCATGTCATTGCAAAACTTGTGAATTGTACATAATTCAGCCTTTTGGCTGTGAAGTGCAATATTAATAAAACCTTTTCAATTCAATTCAATTCAATAGAGTTTTGGGAAGGCCCATTATTCATATCATTCCATTGTTTCAGAACAAGTAGATAAAGTGCTACATGCCTGCATGTACATGTAATGTTTCTGAAAACCTAAGAGACATTTATTTTTTGAGATCATAGGTTACAGGTTCAATGTACAAGTACTCAGATACAGGACAGCCCTAAAAACAACAAACTGTGACAAAGTAAAAGCATTTTACATACCAAAACACGGCAAACAGAGGGGAAAAGAAGTAGCTGGGTGCAGCAAAGTTGTACTCATTTATCCCTCATTTTTAATATCTAGAAATGTGAAGTGCACTATATACTTACTGTAATTCATTTGATTATTTACCACCATGGTGATTTTTTGAGGACAATTTACTGCAATTGATTCATGCCTGGTACATAGAGAGGGGAGAAGAAGTAGCTACATGTCACAAAGTCTTAATTACCCACTTATCCTCCAGTTTTGATATCTAGAACGTGATTAAGTGCTCTACAACTACTTGTCATTTTTTTGGCCCGTGGTGATTTTTTTTTTATAGGATGGTGTACTGCTTTATGTGGAGAAGGCATAAGAAAGGTACATGTATAGCAACAAAAAAAAAACAAAAAAAATTGTTATTGTCTTATCGTGTGTTGAGAGCCAAAAGGATGTCAACTCCTATACTTCTGCTTACCTTTCATGACAGGAATTATTTAAGATCTAAATTGATCACATTTTGCTCTTCAAATTGGCAACATAATATATTTCTTTTAGTGCTACATGGCTCTAATGAATGTAATGTCTTTGAAAACAATATACATGGTTAGGAACTTTGTAGAAAAGTTGAAAAACTTGCCAATTTTGATCAAGAAACAATAATTTTGAACCTTTCTATAATGTGTTGCTAATTTAAGGATTTTGAAGCTTATTCTGCTTTTTAAAATTCCTGGCATCAAACACTATATGGTCATGCAACAAAATTGGACACAATGTGTGCAGAAATTTTTGCTCTTTCTACCCATACATCTGGTATATTTTTTAAAGGTTTGAATCAAAAGTTATTGAGCCAAACCACAAAATGTGCTCTATTGTCACGAAAGGGTTAATGCTTTTGGCTTTCAGGAGATGATGTATAAATATGTGATAAGTTCCATGCATGTACCTTAACCTTTCAGGTTAAGAAAGCCATTTAAAGTTTTGAGATAAAAATCAGCATTAAAGGGTACCAATCACCCAAAAATATTTTGCCTTGTATGTTAATACCGGTTCCATGTCGTTATACTATATTAAAAGTATGGGCTTCAAATATTGCTTCTATAAAGAGATATTGCAAGTTTAATTACACTCTCTGTAAGCATAAAAGCGACACGTGAGTAGACTATTTGATGCACCGAACTCGGAGTTCGGTTCCGCGTGTGCACCTTCATGTTATCCTTTATTTCCTTCATACTCCTTAACTGTTGACCTATAGAATACCAAATAAAGTTCTTTGAGGTTGAATTTATACTTTCTAGCTGTACACAAATTATTTTTTCAGGTGATTGATACACTTTACAGTAACTCTTTACTGACTTCGGGTGAAAAATGGAACAAACGGGCCTGCCACAGTCGACCTTTGGTTGGTACACACACAGTATTAATGTATTATATACAGTACTCCAAACAATACAGCAATCAAGGGTTTACTTTGATCTATGGCAAAGAAAGGGTTGATTTACATATAGAAGAATATTCATGCAGCATTTATAATTGTATTGGACATTGTACTTGGTTAGATTCGTGCACATACTTTGTTTGAAAGCTCACAAATGATTTATCTGTTTTTATCATTTTTGCTGCAGGAACAATTAACCAGCGGACATTTGAGAGACCTCGGTATATCCTGTCATTTACATGTGCAGATAATTAATACCACCTCAAATGAGTCAAGGACGTACCTGTACGGTACATAACATCATTCTCTGCAGCTTCCACAGTGGATTATACCTTTATGCAACTTTATGATCATCAACAATCTTCATCAAATTTTTCTGGTGTGGTCTAGCAACAATATCTGCATAACATGTATGTTGCATGTTTCTTGAATTGCGTGGACCCAACAAAGCTGTAAACTGCTTCGAAAGAATTTGTGATGAATGTTCAACTTGTCGCTTGAGTTTTTTTTAGATGAAAGAAGCCCTACATGTAAGCGAAGTGACGTTACTTGATGACTGGATCTCGATAAACTGCTGCAAGATAAAAGCAGGGTGGGATTTCGTTCACATTTAACAAAAATAACTGCAAAACAAAAACTGTTGTTCTTGACCGAAGTAACTGCAGTCCTGATGAGAACAAAAAAACTTGTGAAACTGCTCAAGGGGGGCTCTGAAATTCTAATGCTATTTCAGTAACTTGAGAGGTATTGTCCAGATAGAGGGTCAGTCCTAATCTAAATACCATCAAGCAATTTCTCTGGAAAGAAAAACTGACCAGTTATTATTTATTCTGTGAAATCTCAGCTTCCAAAAATATGATAAATGATTCATCAGTAGTCAGATGAATAATTTCTGAATGACCAGAAAGTTCTTGCACCTCTGGTAGCAGAAGGAAATGAAGGATTTTTTTTGTAGCAAACTGGTTGGAAGAACTACTAGTTACATGAAGCTTCTGGAGAGTGGGGCCCGAATTGCCCGTTGACTACTGAATTCTCTCATTCCCATAGGATTAATACAGGGAGCACCTGGTTCCCGTATGGAATGAGTTAAAAACCAAAACACTCATAGCAGGAAGCTTTCTTGATGGAGGAAGTTTTTCTTCCAATTTCATGAACACCTACAAAGCACCAGCAACCCTCATAGGTTGATGATCAGTGCATTAAAACAACATTTTGGTTTATCTCGGAAGTTTAACAGGAAGCGTTCGCAGGATGACGGATGCTGACAGTGGCTGTCACACGGAGCAAAACCTACTGGGAATTGATATCAATAGCTTCTTTGCTGCACTTGGTAAGTCTTTAATTCATGCACACACTTTTCATTGCCAGTATTGCTAATGCCATTGTCATTTTAAGGTGACCTGTGGTTCATTTGTAAATGTTCATTAGTAGCGGACGACTATTGTATTGGTAAAGATGGAGCGCCCAGGATTTAATAAATTGGAAGTACGAGCTCTGATTCAAAGCATGAATCTGGGTGAGTCTCTCATGTTATTCCACTTCTTGGTGTTTTTGTTTTAGCAGGAAAACATCCCAACATCATCAGTATTTGCTTCTTCTAATTTGATAGGCATTGCTTTTCTGTGTTGGTACTACAATTTTGTGGTATATATAAATATATATATATATATATACATAATTCCTACTTAAAGCGATTTTTTTTGCGAAATATTCAACGGAAGGGGAAAGCCAACGTTAAGTCGAATTTTTTGATTCGCCTTAACGTTTTCAGCACTGTTTTTTCCCATTTCCGTAGGGGTAGGAGGCATTCTGTCGATATAAACGTAGAGGGTGCCAAATTACTTATAATACTACAAAGTATTGTTCGGTAGGGAGAACTCATTTTCGTATAACATATAACGTGGAAAATCTATATAGTATAACTCTTGGGGATCTAACGTCCTGAGGTTGGACTTGGGGCGATGTCTGTTTTTCTTGATTATATCAATAGTTTGAGGATTTACAAAAAATGCCTTATTGCACACAAAAGGTCTTTTATTATACGATTCTTTTTGCCATAAATGCAAATTGAATCAAATTAATTCTAAACATATACTAGCATTTTGAATCCATTAGTTCTTTATAACGTCATTTCGCGCTGATATACGTATATACAATAAAAAAAAAAATTCGCCTTTTAGTTGAATCTAGGTATATATATATATATCTCTCTCTCTCTCTTTTGTGTACCTACATGTACCTAATAAATTACACATAGTGCGAAGCGCTGGGTTTATTGTGCGAGGAACCTTCGGGTGGATATGGTCTTGGCGTGAGGCAGTGAAAAGCCGTTACCAAGCGTTTCTTACAGATATTTACACTAAAATTTGTTCGAAATCGTAAATGGAATGTTAAATAATCTCATACATGTGTCTTGTGATAAAAGGAGAGTAGTATGTGACTATGTTAGATAAGTTTCTTGCCAGTATGATTTTGCTACCGAGACTGTCTATGAGCTTTAATGGCTTGAAATCATCTGTGAAATTGACTTATTTCCTACTATATAATTTTGCCTGCCATGTGTAAGCTTATTCAGACTGCTCAATTTGTAGGATACAGTTAATTTCTGAATAGCAGAAAAGCATGTGCATTGTCACAGGCATATTATGAACAGCAGAGAATGGAACTTTATGATGTTTGACCTATTTGTTTGGTGCTGGTTTTAACCATCAAATTGGTGGTAGGGGGCTAAGAAAGCCCCTCCAGGATACTCTCAGAGGGGTTCTGTAAACCCCATGGATCATTCCACTAATTTACACCCTCACCTGTGCCCATTTCAGCTATCGAAATTCGCAATAGCTACGTTCATATGGGACTTGTGGTTTCGAAACTTTAAGTTAACAAAACAACGACTCACTAACCACAACAAGGGTTCATATGGGCTCGAAACAACAATGCTCTTTGTTCTAAAACTACAAGCTGAGCGATCGTCGTTTTTAACACCAGAAGTAGATACCGATTGTGTGTACAGTACACATACAGATCCTGTGTTCATAATTCGTTCGAAGGGTATGACCCGAAAGTTTAACATGAACAGAGAGGTCATCGCTAACTACAAGCTTGAGAAACTTAAATTTTATTCTGTTCACATGGTCTGAATCTGCGACGGAGGACCCCCCCCCCTGCTGCTCGTGGTTTCTGCGTTAACCACGAGCTCGCTCGTGGTTCTAGAACTACAAGTAAACTTAACGGGGCATACCCTCAAAATGTAAATGTTCTTATATTCAAAGATGTAATCTATTCCTTCTTGTTTTCCTATGTAGTTTTGCATTAAAATATACGAGATGGGTATAAATCAAGATTTTCTCAGCAAAATTTATCGTCTGCTAGCGATACCTGTGGGCTGCCATTTTCTTGATGTGTACATATAAAGATATTTTTAATCCGAATGCGAAATTGTCTTTCTTCCTGATACAAAATCCCATTTGAGATTTAAAATATTTAACAGATATATACATACATGTATATTCTAAAAACAAAAATGTGTTTTATATTTCTTTGAAAATTCTATTTTACTAAATAGAAATCTATTTTCTTGATACTACGATGTACCCAATGGAGCAAATTAATTCAAATTTATGGATGATAACTTTCCCGAGCATCAATAGTGACAAACTACATGTATGCATTCACCTGTTTGAGATAATGGTCTTCAATAGTCAGAATGCATGTTGTATAAATTATGTTCTGCTCTGCCAGGCAAGCCCAAGAAATCGATTTCTATTTAGCAAAACCAAAGAATTTAAAAAGAAATCTATAAATTTTAAATTTTAGAATATATATGTATACACCTGTTACATAATTTCCATCATATGGGTATTTTTTGTAATGAAGAGAAGAAATTTAGCTCTAGGATTAAAAATATCTTCCTGACCGGAACAGTTTCCAATGGTTCATGTGCAACTCCATATCAAGAAAATGGCAGCCCCCATGTAAAGTGTTAGCAGATGATACCATGTGCTAGAATGTCTTGATTTAAACCCTTTTATGATATTTTATTTCTAAAGTGATACAGGCCAATGATTTAGAATATATTACACCTTTGAACATAAGTATATTTATATTCTGGGGTTAATTCTCCTTTAAAGTTTTCGGCCTGAAACTAATAGATAACTACACGTACAAATTAACTTAAAAGTTTTGAAACCACAAGCGAAACTAACTCGAACTGCTAGCTCGAATCATGTCAACTTTTTCTCACAAGACTTGCATATTAGTTTTCATTTTATTGCCACTGTGGTCATTCTTACAGCAAATGCCAGACATGTGGTGCTGTATCTACATTGGACATTGTATAACTTCCACAGAAATCTGTTGACATTGTCAGTTTTGTAAATTTGGGGCTTCCAGCTCCTATTGTACCAATGTTTACTCCAACCCAACAAATAAAGCATGGATAGAGAGAAAGGGATGAAGACAGCAAGTTTTGGAAATAGCAGTTCTGGCTAATTCTCTGCATTCTTTTACTGAGATATTAAAGAAAGTTTGAGCTATTTGCAACCAATGAAATACAAAATGAAAGAAAATCTTTCAAAATTGTTATTACAATGTACATGTAGATGCAAGATTAGCCTGAAAGTTACTTACAGGTACATGAACATGTATGAACAGAATATTTCTTGAACTTTGAAGAAATGAACTATATGCAGGAAATCATTGGCTTTTTTTAATTACTGGAAGTAACATATCCTTGCAGAAAATCACATACTGTACACATGCACAGAAAATCACAAACAGAAATTGTAAGTAAGCCAGGAATGAAAATAGATTTAAAAATGTAGCTATTGGATAAGAGCTGAGTTTAACATTACACAAACAACAAAGTATGACAATTTTCTTTTACAGACTAAATCTCTTTGTTTTTACCTCCTCAGAACTGCATCAGCATGTAATCTTCTCTAACATTACAGACTCAAAAAAATCTTTTTATGTTGGTTGAATTCAGTCTTGAATTTGAAATCAGTTCATATAAATCTTGATTATGAGCAAAGTTGGTGAATGGTGTCTGTCTTTACTATCAGTTTTTCTTGATTATTGATGCTAACTAATCTATTTAAAGTTGGGCTTGAAAAATCCATTATTCCTCCTTATCAATTAACAGCTGCAGCTTCTGAATGCTGTATCCCTCTACAGTATTCTTCTCCTGCTTGTGGAAACCATCTACAGCTGGGTGGCCAATTTACAGATCGTATGTGTACAAGCTGTAAATGATTCTTAAACGTTTTAACACATTTTTGTTTTGGTCTACATGTATGTTTATCAAAATGAATTTAGAAACAAAGTTTGGCATCTCAGTAAACTCCCATTTTTCATGTGGAGGTAAAAATTGTTCAGTTTTGCTTGAGATACATATTTCTTGACATTTATGCTTTTAAAGATAATTGGAAAGTTTTAGCAGAAGTTTTATCTTTTAGCCTTTTACAGATTTTACAGATAGGTGACTGATACAACATGAGAGTTTACAAAACGTTTTTTTCCTTATTGTAGAAGTGGTCAAATGTGTGTATTACATGTATGAGCCTATAGCATACTATATTAAATCAGATGACAGTATTTATCTTGTGAAAACAAACTTGCTCTTTGTTCAAAGACTTCATATGAACCAAAGTTCAGCTTTAATGGACTGATATATGGTAAATATTTGCATGTGTAGTGATAATATAAATAGCCCCCAACTAATGGAGAATCATTCTGAATAAATATGAGGTCGACAGTATGAGTTCGAAACTGCAAAAATAATTCTGATTTCTTCCACAAAGTCGTAAGTCATATCACCCAGCATCTTGTTTGGCTGCCAGAAAATGAAAGATGACAGCCTTTGACATACTTCTAGACATGATGGGATATCAAATTTCTGATTTGCAAACATTTATGCTTCTTTCTTCTGTTATGTTGGCCTTATTCTGTCCATATTTGAATACAAAATTATTTGGATTGTTGGAAAAAAATGAGTTTGTGCTTGCTCTGTGATCAATAAATTGGAGCAAGAGGCATACTTCAGACTTCGGTGGCTGTCCTCTGTTTGTTCATCTGTCTGCAAGTTGGCAACACACTAGCCTTGCTTGCAGGCTCAACATGTCTAAAACTGTCATGGAAAATATAATCAGTGAAGACTATTAAAATGATCATGCCTTATTTGAATGCTTTCTTATTTTTTTCTTCCTGCAGTTTTATCGTTAAATGTGGTTTGCTTTTGACAAGGAAATTATTCACATTGCATTAGCTGTTAAAGGGAAAATCCAACCTTAATGGCAAGTTGTTCTGAAAGAAAGAGGAAAAATTAGAGAAGCAG
Organism: Heliocidaris tuberculata; assembly: GCA_025618425.1. NCBI lineage: Eukaryota > Metazoa > Echinodermata > Echinoidea > Camarodonta > Echinometridae > Heliocidaris > Heliocidaris tuberculata. Next base: position 35,157,624 of record CM046844.1, read on the forward strand.
ATTGGTGAAAGTTTGAACGAAATCAGGCAGGCAATAAGAAACTTATGAATTATGGAAAGTTGTAATCACTATATGGGAATTTCAAATTGGCCGAATCAGTAATGTCATTGTGATGTATTGGCAGACAACTCCCCCATACAGCTGTATGTTCCAATAGACAAAATGACTAAAATGTAATACTCAGCAGGATCTTTTTCTTTTATGAGGACCTGTAACAATATGCCATCTACAATATATTTTGAGTACTTCCCAGAGGGAAACAAACAGGAGAGTTGGCCGCCAGTATGTCACAATCGACTCACCTAATTGCCAATTTGAGATTTGTGTAGAATAGTGATCTCATCTTTCAAACATTCATAACTTTCTTATTCCTTGTCCGATATCTTTCAAACTATCAAAAATTTAGTGTTGTGTCACTTTTAATTCACTAATTTCCTGCATGAGACTTTTGTGAGTTTGAACCACTTGCAAACATTAAATGCGCTCAAAAGTTTCTAGTTTGATATGTGTAGTAGCTCTTGGGTTCAGAATTAGTCCAGGACTTAGTCTGGACTTAGTCTGGACTTAAACCTCTTCTACATTCAATGTGAAATGGATCTTGTTATTTCCCTGTCATTCACACCTTTTAGAGATTAGTGAAGGTAATACAGGAAGATCTACATGGTGTAGGAAGACCCTGAGGAAACAGTGACATTCACAAATCATTGAACTAAATTTCCTTGTCTCCTATTACAAGATATACAAATTACATGTATGTTGCCAATTTTAGGATTCTTAGGATGTGCATGTAGAGGTATTTACAGAACTGCATTATGAATTTTCAAACTGATCTCTACTGGAAAATTATTTAATTATTATTAATGCTTTATTCACTTTTTGTAGGTTTAACAAAGTTATCATTTACTAACATATTTTCTGTTTGAACTACAATGAAACTCTATGCTATTACAGGCCTAAAACTTCCATGATATGGAAGGACTGATTGTTTTGTTAATTTTTTTAATGAATGTAGATATTGAATGACTGTTTTCAATGTGGGTCATTCCACGAGGCGGCAAATAATAAAGACGATGTCCATACATGTACATGTACACACTGTATTGTACTTGAATCAATATTGACATTAGCCTAGGACTTCAGTGGGATATGGGAAAAAAATCTTATTCAAAACTGATTTCAAAATTGTGAAGATAAACAAGTAACTTTTCCAATCACTTTGTGGAGCCCTAGTGTGATATTTGTATGTATTTATATGTAAAATCACATCAGCAATTATTCAAATTAAATGCCGCGTAATGTAACCACATTCTGCGCGCCTAGGGGTATGATCTCATTATCATTTCGTGAAGCGTACCCCATCTTCGTTTCCGTAACTTGCCACACGAGGAGTCGGCAGTTTTGCCCAGGGCTACTTCCTGTTGTAGTAAAGGAAATCAATGTGAGATCTTGCACACTATGCTGAAACCCTAGGCATATCAAGAAGAGCCTGTAGATATCATGAGTGTAAGACGAGTACTCTGCCTTTTGTCCACAATACAAGGAAGATTTGTAGTAGGACCTTTGTGCAGTAGTCAATGCTAGGTGTGTTCATACTTGGTTTCTTCTTGAAAATTCTTGAAGAAAGGTTTGCAGTAGGACTTCTGTGCAGTTATCAATGCTAGGTGCATTCACACTTGGATTTCTGCTTGAAAATTTCCCTCTTGGAAATGAAATTAGAGGGGAAGTCCACCCTGGCATCAAATTGGCTTTGATACGTACGGGTAAAATTGAGAGAAACAGATCAGTGAAAGTTTGAGAAAAGTCACATCAGAGACAAATTGCCAGCTCTGTGATTTTCCTTTAACTCCTCTTTATTTGTTTTGTACTAATTTTGTTTCTTAATTTAATTTCCATTTCTTTTCAATAGGATGATTTTTTTACAGATTTTTTCTGCATTTTTATTTGCTGAAGGCTATGTAGGGCTAGACATTAAAGAAAAAGTCAAGTCTGGTATTTGGGTGCTTTGAATAAAAGCAGAAAAATGAGAAACAGATTAGTGAAAGTTTGAGCAAAATCCGATATTAGAAGTAAGAAAGTTATGAATTTTTGAAGTTGTAATCAATCAGACAAAAAATTGGCAACGCCGTGACGTATCTTGCGAGCTCCTCTCCCATTTGCTCAGTAAAGAAAATTTCATAACTTTTTATTCTTTTAATTTTTGATAAAGAAATTAATTTGTTTCATACAGGTTTTGTGTAAAAACATGAGCAATTATTATATCTAAGGTTCCTGTATGATTCAGTATTTCCTTTAGAGAAAATGGAAATTAATGACTTTTGGGGTACAGGGCAAACGGGAGGGGAGCTCGCAAGATATGTCACAGAGTTGCCAATTCGTGTTTGATTTATAACAACTTCAAAAATTCATAACTTTCTTATTTCTTATCTTAATTTGCACAAAACTTCACTGATATTTTTCTTTAATTTTTCTGCTTCTTTTAAAATCAACTTGTAATCAGGGTGGACTTCCCCTTTAAGAGGACACATGGGCACCCAAAATCTAATTCTGGACCCCCATGCAGAATGTCAAAATTCAGACATACATGTAGGGTTCATGCTAGACAAAAAAAAGTGTTTACTTCACTTTAGAAGGGAAACAACTTTGCCGCAATTTAGAGTTGTATCCTGTCTTGCTCTGTCAATTAGAATCAAAGAAATATGACATACACTGTACAATATAAATGTTTTGTGGCCTACTACAACTGTACATAAACAAAATGTATGTACCTACTTATGGCTGTAAAAAACTAATCTGAAATTTTGTAATCTTTCAATTTTTTCAGGGGAGAGATGATTTTCCAGTTTTAAGTCTTTTCCTTCACACATTGTTTAAAACAAATCCCTTTATAGCTCTTTCCTATTTTGTACTGTGGCCATTCATTTCTTTGTATATTATGCATTATAAATCAATAGCAGTGAGTTTTTCAGTGGATAATTAAGAATCACTGTAAAAGGATACTTCTGTAAGTCAATTGTTGTTTATATACAGTTAACAACACAATTATTTATACTCTTAACAAGTTGTGACATTTTTTTTCAATTTTGTTTTGTGAAAAATTGGATTGTCATGATTTATGTTAATTGGGCATGCTACAAATCACTTGTTAAAATAATTACACAAGACAATTTACCAAATGTTGATGGTTCAGAGGTAAATTATTCACTTTTTTTTTAAAAGATGGCTTGTCCAAATATTTTCATACCCTTTCTTGAATAGTTGCAAAACATGCACAGAATCTTAGGAATGTCTGACACATGTGCATTTTCATAAAAATATGCCTGCATCCCTGGACCAGGATATGAATATTTCTAGAAATGCCAGGAAATTAATATATTAGCATTTTCATTGTTATGCAAATGAGGGGAAACCAAAATTATTGTTCATCTCAAGCCAACAATTAAAAGTATTCAACCAGTGCCCAAATTACACTAGTCCACCTTTCATTCTTAAGAAAAACACAAAAGACTTTAAAAATTACAAGGGGTATGAATAATTTTGTTGTTAACTGTATATATATATTTTTTAAATAAAAAAAAAAAATGGGGGAGGGGGTATATTTCTTTGATTTTGGTTGATGAATACATGTCATGGGATGAAGAAGAAGAAGGAAGGGCTGAATATAAATTATATAGGGTCATACATGTAGTTATGAAAATCCATGAATGGAGAAAGAAGAGGTGAAAGAAGAAATATGGAGAGGATTAAGAAAATGAGATTTGAGGATGGAGGAAGTAGGAATAGAGGAAAGAGGTAAAAATGAGGAAAGAGAAAGAAATTAAATTGAAGAGGAAGAAAAATGATGGGTCTGTGCAAAATTCGATTGGAAGAGCAGAGAGGAGGAAGGAGGAATGAGTGGAGAAGAGATAGAATGGAAATGGGATGATAGAACGAATGACAATGGAGGGAAGATAAACAGAAGGAAGAGGAGAGGGGAGGGTTGAATTTTTATTTTAGGAGAAGGAAATTCAGTGGGATAGATGATAGAGAAGAGGAAGTGAAAATGAAAATAATAAGGAAAGACAGAAAAAGAAAAAGAGTAGAGGAATCTGAAGAGGATAAAAGGCTTTTCACAGTTGATTCAGTGTTGTCAACTCAAATCGAGATCAGTACCTACTGCGATTAACATTGTAAGGCAACAGGAAACCAGACTTTGAATTATGTGTGCCATACCAAAGTGCAAATCTTGCCCCACTAGTCCAACAGCTGTCCAGGGGAGGAAACAGAGCTGCTCTCGTCATCCTCCTCCTCCTCCTCCTCCTCTTCCATTCTCCTTGGCATCGATGATAATATGAGCATCATCATCCTGCACATGGACCGCATCATCTATCCTCCATCTCGGCTCTTGGCACACATTTGTGAATATCGGTGCTATCATCTGCATCTCTCTGCTACTCACCGCCTCCTGTAACTTTTACGGTTTGATTCTGTCATTGCACTCCTCTAAGGTAACCAGGTATCTTGTTACCTAGCAACGCATCATCGTTTTGTCTTAATTTCTTAAACTGTGTACCAACTGCTTGAACAAACCTTGCCCTTTTCTGGAAAAAAAAAATCAGAACCTCTTGTTACATCTTCACTTCTGTAAGATGACCATTAGCCATCTTGTTACCTAGCAACACATCATCCCTTTTCTCATTATCTTAAAGATTGATAGCATCCTGGTCTATTTGGTGAATTTTGATCTCAGAAAGGAGCTTGTTATCTGTTATATGCAACACTTTTGAAATGATAGGATTTTTTTTTAATTCACCAGTTTTTTTTATATTCAGTTCTTCGCAGAGCTCATTCTGAGCTCCCATTTGTCATCAAGGATTTGGTCTCCAAGGAGCAGTGCTATTTTCCTGTCATCTTTCAGGATGCAGTGTAGATGTAATTAATGCAATAACTTTGCAAGTAGAGATAGAGCCCTGACAAAACTTTGATGGAGGACTGGAAATATGCCGTGAGATATGCTCCTATTGAGAGTGAAACTGTTTCTAACAAAAGGCATTGATGGGGAAGTTGTCAGCTAAAAATTAAAAGTCATTGTACCTGATGTCGATAAGAAGCATTTTGCCTCTGTGATTTCAGCATGATGGTGTTAATTTTGTTGCTTTATGCTTCAGTAGTACAAGAACTCTGCTGTGGTATGTTTTGAACAAATCTACATGTGCCACAGGACTATCTACCCGTGTCCAGCGTTGGATTATAAACCTGTGTTAATTTGATGCTTAAATGTCAGTGGTACTGTTTAGCTGAGCAAGCTCTTCCAATGTATTTGAAAGAGTGGGAAGGAAATACAGTTAATTTGAGAGCCTTGAACCTAACCAGTTCAAGAACTGTTTGACTGTATATTTTTAAGCAAGCTCTCATCATTAATGTGATTATGAACTAGCGTTACATATGTGGTATATATAGGCCTATTTCTAACCAAGCCTCACCACTTGTACATGTATCGTCTGTGTTGATTATGATTGAACTAATGTGCCATCTGGAACTTTGAACTTTCTGAGCAAGGATCCTTGGTAGAGTATACATGTAGTATTCATGGAGCTTTATTATCTGTGATAAAGTAAGTCTTCCTCTCATCCAAAGGAGTGTCAGATTATGAAGGAGTGATAATTAGGGATAAATAGTACTATAATTTGGAGATTTACATGCCACTAGTTCATCATCCATCTGAGCTGAATGTATAGCTTCAGTAATTTAAGGAGGAGTTAATATTACATTAAATGTTGGATTATAGAGATTGTTTAGCTTTAATTGTACCTGTTTAGCTTTGGCTTCAGAAATTTGAAAAGAGTTTATGTTGGATTATGATGACCATTTAGCTGAGTACCTCAACAAATCGCCAAGCCCACCTTAAAAATCAACGACTGGAAGTTTCTAAGAGGTGAATGTTGGATTAAAAGGACTGCCTGGCTGTGTACCTCTAAAACCCTACTAGCCTTTCGTAAGATCGGAAGTAGAGTTTGCTCATGTGATTCGTGGGATGGAGATCTAGTTTTCTTCTCATCTTTCATCACTTCCATCATTTGAGGTCCTTGCTGCTGTCAACAATCGATGTTCGCTAATGAAAGTATGTTAGGATTGCTGGCCTGGTTCATGTACTGCTGCATATCCAAAGGTTTATAAAGTAAGTCCATATCATCATTTGGTCCTCCAAGTAAATGTGCAGTATTTATGTATTGAGCTCTTGTATATATACTACTTTGTCGTATGCATGGTTTACAAGTCATGATATGTATTAATGAAAGTATGTTATAATCACTGTCCTGACTCATGTACTAAAGTGTGACCAACTGTTTATAAAGTAAGTCCATAGCATAATCGTTTTATCCTGTATGTACATGTAGATCTTCAGTATTTATGATTTTCTGAAAATAGTGACAGATCTCTGGGGATCCAGGCCAAACGAGGCACAAGGGGCTTGTGCCCCTGTTATAATCCCATCTAGCGTACCGTACATGTGCTTGTACATTTTGTAAGTATACCAAAAAAATGTCCCTTTAATTGTGTTAGTCCCTCTCTTTCAAATTTCAGACTAAAAAAAGGCATCTGAAATATTACCCCCCCCCTCCCATTTTTGCTTGTTAGAGATTTTTAGGTATTAATTGTGGGCCTACTTTCCTTTTTTAGAGAATCCTGGATGTATGCCCAGATGTTGAAGGCAGTGGGACAAAGAAAGCTCAAATATACATTCTTATTTTTATCCATCAATGAAAACTGTAAATCCGCAAAATAATCTTACATTCTTTTCAGATGTTGCATGGATTTTGAGCAAACAGTTGCTAGTTTGCATCTTGCAACAGTTATTTGATATGGTCACCGATCCCAGCCAAACAATTATAATGCCACTCATCACCCTGTACAGTAAACACCCCTAACACATCATTGTAAAAGCTGATGGAAATTCTTCAAATCTAACAATCCGGGGATTTGAAAGGACAGGAATGAATCATTGCACCAAATTTTCTGAAATTCACAGGGTTCATTTATCTATTATGTGAAATTTAGATTCCCATGAGGACAACCAACCACTACATGTACATCCTTGCACTTCAAAAGTTCATTCATATGAAATCAAAAGTTGGAATGCTTGTTACCAATCTTTTCTGTTTACCAGTTCTCTCCATTCTCTTTAACTATTTTTGCACTGCACAAAGTTTTTCTTTGCATCTTATAGTACATGAATTTGCATATTGTATGAATCAAACTGTTTCTGTTCAGTAAGTATACATGATTCATACCATGTTTCAGTGTCGGGTACGTCGAGATCGATCTTGATCTCAAGACAAGTCTCGAGATCGGCATCAGTAACCTCGATCTTGTTCTTGATCTCGAAGGTGTTGGTCTTGATCTTGATCTCGGAGCTTCTGTTCTCGGAATTTTTGCTCGAGATCGCTCGAGATCAACATTGTTATTACGCAAATTATCAAACGAAAAAGCTTTTAAAATTGTTCACCAATCGGCGAAAACACGACTCAGTGTTGGGTAGCTCGAGATCGATCTTGATCTCGAGACCAGTCTCGAGATCGGCATCAGTAACCTCGATCTTGATCTTGATCTCGGACATATCTGATCTTGATCTCAGATGCTCTAATCTCGATCTTGAGCTGCGGATCTTGATCTTGATCTTGGACTGTCTGATCTTGATCTTGATCTTGATCTCGGACCTTCTGGTCTTGGACCCAACACTGCCATGCTTAAAGTCACATTGTTTCATGAATTGACCTTTTATATAGTATTTAAGCATGATTTATGGGTCATAAAAACTGTTTATGTGTGACACAAAAGTTTTTTTTAGACATACATGTTATCACATATTCCTAAACCAAGCCTTTATGTATAATGAATCATAGATAATAACATTTTTAAGTGCATTGAAGTATTCATGTAATGCGCTATATAAATGTATCATATTACTATGTGCAGAATGTATTCATGATATAAAAAGCCAACTCCTAAGCTGTACAAAAAGTTAACATTGATTCTCAACATTGTGATGTCTATAAAATCTTTAAATTTATTTTGGAGTCCTTTTGTTCTTCTAAGACATTTTTAGAGACTGGAAATGCGTCACTACCAGTTGATATGATTGAACATTGCACAAGTGAAATTATAATGTTGATAGTTTCCTATTATGTATGCTGATCTGGCACATAAAGATTTAATTATGATTATCATTCTTTCAAGCGATTAATACCACATTCTGACTTTCTGTATTTTACACTACCCCCTGTCATGGTCATTAAAATACATTTGTGATCTTAAAGGGTACCAATCACCAAAAAGTATTTTGCTCTGTATGTTAGAGGTTCCATGTCATTCTACTATATTCCAAATATGGGCTTAGAATATCACTTCTATAAAGAGATATTACAAGTTTAATTATACATGTACTCTCTATAAGCATAAAAACGACTTGTGAGTAGACTACTCAATGCACCCATACGTGCTCGCCAAGATAAGGGCTTGCACGGAACCCAACTTAGACGTTCGGTTCCGCGCGAGCACCTTCATGTTATCCTTTATTTCCTTCATACTCCTAAACTGTTCACCTATAGAATTTCAGATAAAGTTCTTTAAGCTTAATTTTATACTTCCTAGCGATATACAAATTGATTTTTCAGGTGGTTGGTACTCTTTAAAATCTCAAAACTTTCATTCGCATTTACTCATGAATACATATTACATATTGACTGTACTTACTTTTGAGTTTCTCTGCAAGAGGCTGTACTATGGACATATTTCAATAGGCTTTGCATTGTCATTTCTTAGAAGTATGTGTGGCCATTTTACACATTCTACCCAAATTTTATATGGGAATTGTCTTTGTTTCTCAGTGTGCTGATCTCAAAAGCTTATAGGATTATTTAGCTGGTCAGTGGCATTGCATTTGCAATTTAAAGAGATCATCTACAATAATTTACAATCAGATATTCAAACTGAGACTGATGTGCAAAATGTTTAAACTACGATTCTATTTAGTTTTAGTCAGAGAGTGGTTGAGACTAGGAATAGTCTTCCCTCATCTGTCATCTCTGCTCTATCTATCATGGTACCTTCTCTGGGTTTGGAGGTTGATTGCAACATTTTTTTTCCCTCTCTGCATCATTCCCTCATCATCTCTAAATTCATTCATTGTTTGGTCAAATATTGGTCCTCTCAACACCAAATCCATCCATAAATGTCCATGCACCCTGCATGCATGCTCACTAACTATAGCTACATGTATAGTGTAGGTTGGAAAATGTACCACTCAAAGGAACGACTGGAAGTTTCGACAGGACTACCTCTTACTTCTGTGTACCAATTATGATGATGATGACAGTTTCTTTTCATGAAATAGAAACTGATTGTTTCCATCAAATGTACAGTCTTGCTTTTCATTGTTCCTCCCTGGTGATGGTAAATAGACATAAGTTATTGTTTGATGGAAAGCTATAGCTGTCAATAAGTGAAACTTAAAATGTATTGTACATGTATATATAGGGAAGAAGGGAGATCTTTCATAAGACTTTGCTTTTCTGTTATTTTATTATCTGAAGTGATTAATCTATTAGAAAATGCCTAATGTGTTTCTTTAAACCTGCATTCAGTCATTTCTGTTTTATTTTATAATTGAGCTTTAAATGCAGTGACATTGACTATACCGTTAAGTGATCAGAAAGATGAAAATTTATAGGATGAATCTCTAGACCAAGGTGTGATGGAGAGCTTTATAAGTTACTCACCCCCATTCATACTTCCTATAAGTTTGTTGTATACATGTACATGTACATGTAGCTATACGATAAGTAATTAATTTTCTATAGTCTGAACGTTGTAATAACAAACTGTTGTATGTTTGAGAATTGTTTTGACCGAAAACTTGATGAAGAATCAGCATCTCCTTGTAGTCTGAACGTTGTATCGTACGAAAATCGTATAATTGGGCGGGGCTTATTGTGTTTGCATGTTGATGTGACCAATCACCTGTAATTTTGTATGCTCCGTCATTGTCCATGACGTAACCTAATACAAAACATATGGTGTCAGCTTGCTTCCCCCCCCTACCACTTCCTTTATACATGTACATATATATGTATGATGTTTTTTTATATGATGTTGTTGTCCAGTCTTTTTCGCTCCTTTCGCTGTACGATGATTTATACGATATTTCTTCATACGAATCTCGTATAACTTTCCTTAGTCTGAACAGGCTATCAATATCATCACTGCATCTGACGTTGTTCATGCTCTAGATGTGTTTATTAGCATCACACTATCACACTCTGGATAATTAATTTCCTTTTTGTGTAGTAATTGGAGGTTATAATAGGCATGGAGAGGTGAGAGAACTTTCCATTAAAGGGCAATCCAACCTTGGTAATAAAATGATTTGTGTGGAAGCAGAAAAATAAGAAAAACAGGATGGTGAAAATTTGAAAGAAATTGGACAAGGACTAAGAAAGTTATGGATGTTTGAAAAATGAGATCACTACATCTATGCGAATCTCAAATTGGCAATTTGGTGAGTCAATTGTGACATTTTTGTGGACAACTCTCCCATTTGTCGTACACAAAAATATAATTAATTTGCGGTTTTCTTCGAGGCGCTTTTACCCTCGGGGCTGTACTCAAAATATATTGGAGATAGTATATTGTTATACATGTAGGTCTTCATGAACAAAAAGATCCTACTGTGTAATGCATTTTTAAATAAAGTGACATTTTAGTCATTTTGTGTGTTAGAGCGAATGGGGGAGTTGTCCACAGCTACATCACGGTGACATTACCTATTCGGCCAATTTGAAATTCCCATAAGCATAGTGATTACAACTTTCAAAAATTCATAACTTTCTTATTGCTTGTCCGATTTCGTTTAAACTTTCACCAATCTGCTTCTCTGATTTTTCCTCTTTCTTTCAAAGCAACTTGCCATTAAGGTTGGATTTCCCTTTAATTGCATTTCTAAACCGAAGAGGGGGGGGGGGGGGGGGGAGATAAAGCTATTTTAGGTCCCATTTATTCCCAAATATGTAATAATGAACATAAATGATCATTTTCCATGATGATTTGTCTGATCCAAGCTAGGGAACTATCATTTTTAAAACAATAAGGTACATACTAAAGCTGTTGATGTAGTCCATAAAGTATGACTTGCATTTTTAAAATGCCTACTCTCTCTTGCTTAATATTTTAATTGAGTTGCCAAATTGGTAACTTTACAAAGTTGCTCAGATTGCATAATTTCACTTTCGATCGTCATTTACTATGGACTGTGCAAAATTCTCATCGAACATTATTAGCAGTGTTGGAATTAGAATGATACAAAATTGTTGCTTAATGTGATAGTTTGACAAGATTAATCAAAGATGAAATGAACATTGATATTTTCTTCTTTGTGAGACATCATGTTCAGCATATAGATAGAAAGGTTATCATATATACACTGGAATGTTATTAATAATAACTCCATTGCCTGAGGAAAATTGATTGAGAACGACAAGGAATACGAATACATGAATTTTTTTGAGAAATGCAAGCAGAGCCCCTGTATTCTGTGCATTCACATGAATGTGGTTTACATGTATTTGATACTGTGTGAAGGAGACTCAAAAATATTTGCCAGGTTTAAAAGTAGTTTTTAGTTTTAGTTACAACTTTTTAAACCAGTAATTCCAGAAGAAGAAGAGGAAGAGGAAGAGGAAGAAGAAGAAGAAGAAGAAGAAGAAGAAGAAGGAGGAGGAGGAGGAGGAGGAGGAGGAGGAGGAGGAGGAGGAGGAGGAGGAGGAGGAGGAGGAGGAGGAGGAGGAGGAGGAGGAGGAGGAGGAGGAGGAGGAGGAGGAGGAGGAGGAGGAGGAGGAGAAGGAGGAGAAGGAGAAGGAGAAAAAAAAAGGAATAGATGGGAGAAAGGAAAGAAGTTATGGAAGAGGTAACATCTATGTGATGTACATGTAGGTAGATAAAGAGGACATCTTAATGTAGATGAAGAATAAAAAGAGAAGGAGAAAGAAGATGATATAAAGGGGAAGGGGCATTTAATAATAAACATGATGAAATAACAGAGTCGGACTGCATTGTAGATGATGTGAAGGGGTTTTATTACAAAGTGCAGGGATAGTTAGGTCTCTGGAAAATTAAAAGAAAGTAGGTTGACATCTACTTGAGATAGCAAATACTCTTCCATCAAACCATTGACATGCTACCTGTACTATTACCTTTTATTACCTCTACCTGGGATGTTTGTATTTAGGAGCATGGTTGAATCTATCCAGTTTACTCAGACATGTATTTTACATGTTGGAGAGACTGGAGGGGTGTGTGTGTGTGTTGGGGGGTGGGCTGTCAAGTGTGTGCTTTAGTCGTGTAGGAGATGGGAAGGGAGAGGGTAAGGGAGAGAAGTATGAAAGATCTGAATAAAATGATATAGAAAGGAAAGGAAAGGAGAGAGAGAGAGAGATAGAAAGAAAGAGAGAGAGGGGAGAGGTGAGAGGGTGGGAGGGGAAGGGTGGAGAGGGGAGAGGAGGGAGGATGGGTGGGAGGGGGAGGTTGGGACAGAGAGAAAGAGAGAGAAAGAAAGAGGGAGGGGAGAGGGGAGAGGAGGGAGGATAGGTGGGAGGGGGAGGGGGAGGTTGGGACAGAGAGAAAGAGAGAGAAAGAAAGAGGGGGAGGGGAGAGGGGAGAGGAGGGAGGATAGGTGGGAGGGGGAGGTTGGGACAGAGAGAGAGAGAAAGAAAGGGGGAGAGGGGAGAGGAGGGGGAGGTTGGGACAGAGAGAAAGTGAGAAAGAGAGAGATATATATAGAAAGGAGAGGAATGGTAAGAGATTTAGAAAGAAGGGAAAGATTACAGAAATATATATATATATATATATATGTATATAAAGACAGATGGATAGAATACAGATATGGGGAGACATAGTTAATGAAAAAGGAGACCAAAATTGTTTTGTAGAGAAGAAATAAGTATGATTAAAGGCTCAAGTAATGTTTCAAAATATGGAAAATGGAATGGTGTGGAGCAAAGGAAGAGAAGCTAGATTAAGGTAAGAGAATGACTCTTAAAATTTGAGACCACATTTGTGGATATACACTTTATGGTATACTCGGCTTACTCACATGTCATCCCCAAGTAAAATTACAATGACTTTATAAAGTAGACATATCTCTTATGGGCCAGAAGAATACTAACTTTATGTGACAGCACATGAGTTGATACCTTTCTGGATCACCGCAGATGAGGTGTAGTAGATTGTAATCAAGATGGGTTGGAGATGTTGATCATTTTCTTTGAAGAACTCTGTCTTCCTACTTTAATGTATTGATTTTTACATCACAGAAGGTCATGATGATTGCAATTGAACAGACAAAGAGATACTTCTTGAGACCCTATCCGGTCTGGATAATTGCTTCCTCATAATGGTGCATGAAATCGGTGAGTGGGCGTCAGAGAGAAAACCTTAGGATCGTTTAACATGGAACCCATGATGGAGCATTGCTCTCTGAAGCATGCCGAGTAACGCATCCCTAAATCAATTCGACTCACATTATGTATCTTGGCGTCAACCCCGCTTCCCTCGTATTGTCGCGGGTGTATCGTTAGTGACATACGATCTCTCAGCGCTCACTCGCCGATGCTAATCGACCTTGTGCTGGGGGTCACACCTGTGCACCATGCTCAGTTCAAGTTTTAGCCACCATTCAAGAGCAACAGAATGACGTGAAAATGTATTTGTATAACCATATGGGCTTAGCTAAAAAATCAGGAGAATTCCCTGTTTGTGTAGGATAATTCCGACACTTGTTTGAAACATCTCATTCATGAAAATGATGAAATCTAGATCTAATTTGCTTTCCCAAATGGAATTACATGCAAAATCAAAATTGGACTAGTATTTTTTAAATTTCCTTTTTATAACGTTGATGACCTTATTTGCGATATTTTATTTGAACTAACATGTTCACAAGCTTTTTTTTTTACCATTCCTTTTTAAATCATGTTGCATTTTTAAGCAAGGCTCAGCTAGACATGCATTTTCTGAAGCTAGAAGTACATGTATCATATTTCAGCAAAGAGAAGTTCTGATTTTGTTGGAAACTTTTTATTGCATTAAAGCCTTTCAAAGCACTAGAGTGAATGAAACTGGGAGTCAGGGCCATCATGCAGTGGAAGTATTATATTCAAGTCATTATGAAAGCTTTTAATGTAATGTCACAAGGAAAAGAATGTTAAAGATTGTGTACTGAGAGCAAGAAGGACATTAATGCCTATCACTTTCTTATAATTGATGCCCTTCTGCTTCTCATCAGCCGAGACACTCTCTAACTAATGATAGTAGTGCAAGCCTTAAAAAGGGGTGCTTTAGATTATTGGAATTAAATTGAATTTAGCACTCATGTGATGAAATGTGGGATTTGTATTTTTACAAGAAAATCTAATCACTAACTCTTGGAGTATGAAAGCATTTGTTGAGATTCAAAAGGGTGTTATCTCTCCATGTATGTAAAATGATGCAATTCAATGCTTTTATATTCTGGCTCTTAGTAGATAAAAGAAATATGTGTAGTGCATGCCTTCTGTAATCTGAACATTGTTCATATCAGTAACAATAGACCTGTTCACAAAGTTATTCAAATTTATGGATGTTTCTTTCCTGGGGACCTAGTAACGAGGTATTCTATTAACCTGTTATTAATTAATTAACTGCAATACTTGGAATCCAGTTTGCATACATTTAATACTTGTTGCTGTGTCTGACAAGCTTCTGACAAGCTTTCAGGTTGTCAAGAACAACCTTTGTTTTAAAAGTATGCATAAAATTTGAATATATTTGTGAAGAGGTCTATTATAAAGAACAAGAACAATTATTACAACACCATTAAGAATGGTTCAGTCTGGCCTGAAGGGAAACAAGAAATCAGTCATTGTAGAAAGGTGATCTTTAGGTTCATTAAATACATGAATTTAATTGAATTGAATTTTTATTAAACATCATGGATTTACATCAATATTCTGTTCATAAACATATAACAGAGTGTATCATACATATATCAAAATATACATACAAATATGTGGAGTGTATAACAGAAGTATAACATATGTCAAATGGAAGGTAAATACATAAGTAATACGTAATAAAAAAAAAATAATAGCTACATTTATATTGCGTACGTATCCATCCCAGGGGATGCTCAAGGCGCCTACAAAGTACTATTATTACCATGGCTTTAGCCCAGCTGCCCTAACGCGCTGAAAGCTTTCAAGGAATAAATTCCTACCAGGTACCCATTTACTACACCTGGGTGGAGAGTGGCAAATGTAGATTAATATCTTGCCAAAGGACAATGTAAAATATGTAAAATATATAATTTAGGATAGTATCCTAAAAGATACTTTATTATGTTATACATGCATATCTATGTAAAATGAACATTCAAAGCTTTGAAATTTAGTCTTTTGTTTTATCTACCTGATGTATATGGGAAATATAATGAACAAAAAATGCATGTCTGTTTGGATAGGTGTTGTTTGTATGCAGGTGGTTGGTGAAGCAGGTTTGGCTGTACATACTTGTATCATGGTGATTCTTGAGGATGATTGGAAGATATCCTACAAAGTAGTAGGACTAGGTCCATGATACACCAATCACTTGCAGATTTAGGGTTTGTTTGGACACAGCTGGCCAGTGTTCCTGCTAAAACCAAACTGGTATTCTTTTGGTACACAGAATGAAAAAAATTTGCCAACATTTTAGATTCAAAGAGTCATCTGAAAATGTGATAAATTTTTTGTTGGCTTGTCAGACAGTTTAGACATTAAATCCTAAAGATGTGGTAACCTTTTCCCTCTTTCCTTTGTCCCTTTATTCTTTTCTGAATTGTGCCACTCTTCTTTTAAAGGTAGAAGATAGTTTTGGGAAGCTCTCAAAAACTTTTCGTGAGATTTCTTTGATTTTACTTAATAAACAGCACGGTACTAACATAACTAAGATGCTGTGAAGTTTTTTCCTCCTCAAGTGAAATATTTATCGAATGAGAGGTGAAAAGTAATAAAAATCCCTGGCCCAAAAAAGAGGGGATGTAAATTCAAACAACGGCCACACACATTACGCACATAGGGATTGCTGTGTGTTATAGAATATGCTGCACACAGTGGGAAGCGCTGGGTTTATTGTGCGGGGAACCTTCGGGTGGATATGGTCTTAGCGTGAGGCAGTGAAAAGCCGTTACCAAGCGTTTCTTACAGATATTTACACTAAAATTTGTTCGAAATCATGAATGGAATGTTAAATAATCTCGTACATGTTTCTTATGATAAAAGGAGAATAGTATGTGACTATGTTAGATAAGTTTCTTGCCAGCCTTGTTTTTGCTACCGAGACTGTCTGTGAGCTTTAAGAATCCTGATCCGCCCCTGATACCAATAGTCACCAGCTTTGAAGTAAGATTAACAGATGCTGAAAATGACTGAGGTAAAACGTCATCACGCCAGGTTAAATTGATAAAATCAACATTATCCCACATCGTGTATGTCATGCTGAGATGTACAGTAGAATATTGAGGTAAAGAGTTGCACCGCATCTTCCATTTACGTACATGTAGGATGCCAGCCCAAGATGCGATTCTGTCGGTAGTCAGGGGCTGTTTGTTCTTACTGCTAATCTATTTTAAGCTACTCAAAAAGGTATAGACAAGATCACATGACAACAGACTGCTATGTAACCTGAGTTTAGCGCTTTCTAGGGTTATCATAGGTTTACTCTGAGAAACAGAAAACAGGAATGAAATGCCACGTGGATTCCCCTCCAGTCGTGATGTTATTGTGGAAAATCTGGGTGCTATTTGTGGAACAGACCACTCGAGAATGGGCAAATAGTGAGAGCATATTCAACCCCCCTATCTGATCCCCCATCTTGCTTTTGTAAAATATGCATCTGTGGCTCTGCAAATACCAAAATGCACTTTTGCAAATTTCAGGTCGCGCATATTGTCTGTTGAGAGTAAGAAGGGTGTTAATTCTCTGTGGAAGTGTATGAGTTAATGCCCTTTTGGCACTGAGATGATATGTTTTGAAAAAAAGTGCGAAAATAAGATTTGTGGAACATCATTGGAAACTTTTATCGTGTTACTGTTTAATGCTGACTTTGTCTTGCCACCTCTCTGTTTCGATGTCTGATCTTTCTTCTCTTCTCTCATTCTTTCTGTCTCTCTCTTCTTGTCTTCTCTCATTCATTCTGTCTCTCTCTTCTTGTCTTCTCTCGTTCTTTCAGTCTCTCTTTCTCCCTTTCTGCTTTTTACATTTTTATGTCTTGTTACCCAAATAGAAGACTATACTGCTATTGATGAATAAATGCTACCCCATATAAATATTAGAAATAAGTGATGAATAAATGTATCATCCATCTTCCCTCTTGCCTATATTGTGCTGGTGAACTGAAAAGGAACAGCGACAACTAGAATATGAGCAAATCATTTCCTTTTGCCTCCAATCTTCTTTTAGATGATAACGATACTACAAAATTCAAGACTTTTTATTATTTTTTTAAAATTTGGTTTTAAAGAGAGATGAAAATTTGAATAGAAAGAGAGAAGATGAATTTGAAGGAGGGGGTGATACATGTATAAAGGATATTTTTTAAATTTAGATCAGAAATGTGAGGATTGTATGCTTGTAGATGTTGTACCACTGTCATGTTTGACAGTGTCCCAGCATGACAGTTCAAGAAATAAATGCCTGAAGTTAGTATACTCACTGACTGAGTGTGATGTTTGTTTTTTAGTCCATTGAGAGCCCTGCATATATAGGGAGAGAGTGCATGCTATGGCTGCAGGGAATTATGGGAATGAAGAAGACAAGAACATGTCAGTTATATGCACTCAAGATAACCTTTTTGCACTCTTAACTTTTGTACGTCCTTAAGATAAAATAAACCTACACATTTTAACCCCCTCACGTTTAAAAGCATTTGCACTATAAATAAACGTTGTCAGCTTTCTATAGTTTGGTAAAATAAAATGAATCTGTAAATAATCTTAATTATATGTCCCCTCCCTCACATTTCAAAACATATTGCACTCTTAATGCCTCTAAACTCTTTAGCTTTCATGAGTTAATAAAAAAAGGTATCCATCTCAATCACTAAATTGATATAATAAAAATAGAGGTGTTGTGATGCAGTGGATAAGTCACCGGACTGTGAACCACAATCTATGGGGTACGAATCCCTGACACAGCACTAATGTCCTTTGGCAAGACATTAATCTACATTTGCCACACTCCACCCAGGTGTAGTAAATGGATACCTGGCAGGAATTATCCTTAAAATGCTAGAGCGTGGTAATAGCAGCCATGCTAAACCTGTGGTTTTGTAGAGTGCCAAGAATGTGAAGTCTGACAGACATGTGCGCTATGTAAGAACCCACTGTTATTATCATCATTATTATTAATTTGATTTATTAAACCCCCTCCTTTTCTCTTCCATTTTTTTTTAAGGAAATCAGTGTGATTGTTATCCTTCATCACATGTTGCTAATGATATGAACACAGTTCCGTAATGTTCCATGCTGAAGCTTTTATGCTGTAATTCACAATAAAAACTAATCATGTTTGAGTGGGAA
This sequence comes from Heliocidaris tuberculata, assembly GCA_025618425.1. Classification (NCBI taxonomy): domain Eukaryota; kingdom Metazoa; phylum Echinodermata; class Echinoidea; order Camarodonta; family Echinometridae; genus Heliocidaris; species Heliocidaris tuberculata. The sequence continues at coordinate 35,176,246 of CM046844.1, forward strand.
TAGAAATAAAGGCCTTTTTTCTCGATCACACACACAAGGAAATGAGAACAAACAAACTTCAAATTGGCACCCAAAAGACCATTTCCTCGCCCAAAGCAGAAACCCTCCACCTCATCCCAGACTCATTTCCTTCCCCGTCGAGGGGTTAGGGTAAGATGGGACGCCAAGGCAAGGCTCTGGAATTAGATTTGTTTGACGATAGCGACTGATGGAGGAAATGTCGAGGAAGAAATTAGATTACCCAAAAAGCAATTGTCAGAAGAGGAGATAACATCTGAGATTGGAAAAACTGTCTCTTAAGAAGACCATACAGATCTTTAATGGTTAGGTACATTTATTCTAGACGCAGTAGAAGAGAATGTCAGAAGGTTTTATATCAGAGAGCATTTAATTCTGATATACATCTCAAACTTGTCTGGAATGGTCAATGACCCAGATTGTGATTAATCCACTGAAGATGAAACCTAAGATAAAAAAAAAAATCCTGTGAAACTGGCCCTCCACCCTCCTCACCCGTTAAGGCATGGGAAACAATGGACATTTCATGTGATAAATCTATAAATAACTCTTCACTAAATAATTCAGTTGTCATACATGTGTAATCTTATAGCGGGATACATTGCATACAGAGATTTGGCCAAGCTTGGAAAGATACCTCAACAAAGAATCAGGGTTGATTCATCTTGTTTAAATAGTTCAATATGAGGATTAAACTCACCAACATTAAATTATAATGTGACAGTTTTTTTAAGTGTAGATGTTGGTAAAGAAAATAAAAGAGAAATGCCACAATAAATTTAGCTTGAACTTTTTAAAAAGAAGCTTTTTGTTTTTTGTTTACAAAGTCAGAATAGTTGTAATGATCAGGGAAGACGTTTTATGACCTGACTCACCAGAAGGTATTCTCTTATCTTATCTTAATTTGATCTGAAAATATTTACCTGGGCCTTAATGAAGTTGTTTGAAATCTATCTGAGCTGTCATGATAATAACGATGTGGTCTTTGGTTGCTTGTAACGTGGTTTCAATGACTGTTATGTCAATATTTAAAGAATGACCAGTTGTCAAAGTTATGTCTTTTCTACATTTTCAAATGTGTTTTCTGATAGTGTAGTATTAGGGACAAAGGCAATTCCCTACCTCTTTTATCATAAAAAATTAGTTTCTTGAAGTGTCTAAACTCATTACACCAGAGCTGAGCTCTTTTTTTAATGGTAAAGGTGCTTGCTAGCACCTTAGAAAGAGCTTCCTGGTTTAAAAGGATGCTTACTAACGCCTTAAAGCTCATATGTAGTTTTGGAAGCAAAAAGGAAATTGGAAAGAAATGTGTTAAATGTAGTCTCATGTTGTACTCCTTGTATAAACAAATATATGTATGAGATCATTTGGTATTCCATCCATGATATCCGCTTAAATCTAGTGTAAATATCTGTGAGGAATGCTAAATAATGACTATACACTGCCCTGTATGCTAGGACCCTTCCCCATGACTTCTGCTAGCACAACAATGTCAGTGCTTCGCGTGGACATGTAGCATACATGTACGCAATCCCCCCTGTTGGTTGTACATGTTGTACAATTTACTGTTGTAGGAGTTTTTATTGTTTAATTTCTTTTTATTCCTACCCAGATTTTCTTTGAAATTCAAGTGCCAAAAATTCTTGCTTGAACTTACAATGTATTTTGAATGTTTGATAGCACCTGCTGATGTAATAGACATGAAATTGTTGTTCCCCATGTTTTGATGATGTTTCAGCCCCAAACCTGATTGTTTTGTTATTAAAAATGAGTAGTACAAAGCAAAGGGTATACTTCCAATCTCTTCACTGCATTGTTATCCAACATTTGCTGATAGAGGGAGCTGTTGTCATAGCCTCCAGCTAGATAGCTCAAGTTTGTTCATGTACATGTATGTACATGTAGAGACAAGAGGATCATGAGAGCATCATTAATGCAGGGAATTCCTTCCTTAATAATCTAACTTATTATTTATCAACCAACCATATCAATCAACCATAATTGTCTACACATGATGAAAGTGAAAACTTCTTTAGAATTGATGGTGTCATTCTCTTTAGTTGATTAATTGAATTGATTTTGGCTCATACTGCCAAGTTGATGGTTATGTGTGTAGCTTTGAAAGCACACAAGATATTTTCATACCATAGTCTGGAGTTTAGTGAAATGCTCATGCTCATGTATGTATGATTTATGTGCACCTTCTCCAATTTGAAAGGAGTATTGTGTGCTATCCTTAGATGCATACATGTACATACAGCATACATATAGTTGCTATTGCCATAATCCATTTAACAAAAAATACAACCCATACATTTGACAGATTAAGAAATTCAGTATTTTATATTTGATTAGTCGATCACATTCCCTTGTTTTAATATTATATGTATACCTTTGTAAATTTATATTTTTTTCTTGTGTGTGTGTTTATGTTTGAGTGTGTGTGGGTGTGATTGTGGGTGTGTTTATGCTTGTTTATACTATTTAATTACCTATGATTATTTAAATGTCATATTGCCTTTATATTTGCATTCATATTTTTGTTTCTGTCCTTTGATTTTTTGTATTGTAAATTGATTGTTATATACATGTATCTATGATTTTATGTTGCCAAATTTGTAAACTGATCCTTTCAGCTTGCTGTTGATCAGTAATTTTATATACCAATAGATAAATAAAATAATAAATAAACATGTATACAAATGGCAGTTTCATTTGTATTTATTACATTCATCAGAGCCATTTGGATTTCGGCTTGGCATTTTGCTTATTTATTGTTGATGATGATCAACATTTCCAGTGGACCTTTCATAATATTTTTTCTTATCTTATATGTCTATTTTTTAAATAATTGAACAATTTTCTTAATTCCGTCATTTTTCTTCACGCCTTTTCAAATAACCATCAGAATGAGAATACGATAGTAACTATCACATCACCAACCAGGTAAACGTGATGTTAAATGTAGAACATAGCAAGTTTGTGGAATGAAATTTGCATTATTGCTGTGCAGAGCCCATGAAGCATTGCATATGATATTGTTTTTATTCACTGTTGTGCTGTGTTGTGTAGTGTGGATTGTGTGTTTTATTAAAGGAGAATGAAACCCTGGGGAAAAATCCATTTTATTGAAAAGAGAGGATAGAGAGAAGTATTTTTTAAAAAGTTATGTGAAAATTGGTTACAAAATGAAAAAGTTATGAAAGTTTGAAAAGTCTCAATTTACTTTCTATGGCAATCCTCAAATTGGCAATGTTGCTTCAAAATGGCAGGTTTAGTAGTACAACTCTCAATATGTTTTGTACATAAAATTCAACATTTTCTCCATTATCTCTAAAGATGCTGCTTGTCTTTTTGTGAACTCAACATATCTTGTGTCAAATACATTTTCCCATGATATATCTTGAGCTTAGAAGGAGACAAGCTGCACCTTGAGAGATAATGGGGAAAATATGAAATTTTGTGTACAAAACATATGGAGAGTTGTACTACTAAACCTGTCACTTTGAAGCAACATTGCCAATTTGAGGATCGCCATAGAAAGTAAATTGAGACTTTTCAAACTTTCATAACTTTCTCATTTCGTAACCGATTTTGATGGAACTTTTTAAAAATTGCCTCTCTCTATCCTCTCTTTTCATTAAAATTGATTTTTCCCCAGGGTTTCATTCTCCTATATTACCCTACAAGTCTTTGAATCCCAAATATAAGTTTATTTGTTAGTACCACTGGTAATATGAGAACTATCCTCTTTAATTTGATCGTAAAAAGCAATTTTGCATGTCCTGTTGCTTTGTTATATATGTAGATTTCTTCAAGTGATTTTTCATTGACTTTATCTTTATTATTAATTTGCATGAATTGTGGTAACAATGATTGTTTGTGCTATATTACCTTTTCAAAATTAATTTGTTTATAAGCAAATATTTAGTAACTTTCGGTTTTGTAACATCATTGTTAAACTTTAAAAAAAAAAAAAAAAAAAAAACTCTCTGCTGTAGATTTTTCATTGACTTTATCTTCATTATTATTATTATGCATGATCTGTGGAAACAATGATTGCCTTTTCAATATGAATTTCCTTAGAAGCAAATATTTAGTAACTTTCGGTTTGTAATATCTTTGTCGACCTTCAAGAAAATAACTCTACCAATACAGAGCTGATTTGTTATCAATAGGAAAGACTCTACTGTAAGACCGGAAATTTATTGCTTGAAAGTCTTGCATATTTTTAACGACTTTTGTTTTTTGCAGTGATTGACTTATTTCATGGCATAAAACTCATGAACCCGGATTGCTTGCATAATTAGTTTTATTTCAGTGTTTACAGACAGAAGGGCATTAACTTTGTAAAATGATTCCAGTTAATGCCTTCTGGGTTTCATTCAAAGATGTGGTTTTTCAAGTGCTCATTGTATTCATATTGGAAAATACAGTTATTTCCTTATGAGGTTGATAGTTTTCATTCCTATCACATGTACATATAATGTGTGTTGTAATTTGTTTGTGTCGGTCTGTTCTCTATGTGCTTTACATGTATATTGCATGGGAAAGGGGATTTAATGAATATCTCTGCCATTAAGCCTATCAGACTATCTGTGAGCTAGTCCGTTCAACAACCAGACATATACAAATTCTTGTGTCCATACACATGTAGTCCAGTGGCGGATTTAGGGGGGTTACACCCGGCCCGTGCCCCCTCCCCTTTTGGAAGAGTGGCGTGACCCCAAAAATAGTCTCCCTCCATGCAGTTTCCAAAAAATGACAAACCTGCATTTGTGTGACCCCCCCCCCCCCCCCCCCCCCCCTTATACAAAATCCTGGATTCTCCCCTGATGTAGTCAACAAGAGAATGGATCGAAGGGACTAAGAACTAGTTGCAAAAACACTGCCAGGATAAAAAAGATCATGAGGCTTGTTTGGTATATTTTTGGAAAGATGCAATAACCAAATGTAAGCACTAATCAGCATACGTGTGGTATCAGTGATAAATGGAACTTCCCAAAAAATATCTTGATTCATAAAATTTCTGCCGAAATGAAAAAATAAGATGATTTTCAAACAAGGTTTGAGAATGATTGTACACACTACAAACTCATGCATAATCGACAGACACTTTGCGCTTTGCTTGATCCCATACAAAGACTTAGACTGAGAAAAATGCATGCAGTAAAATACACTCCAAACACAAGCCTAATTGCCATCATCATCATCATCATCATCACTATCGTCATTGTCTTTATCAGTATCATTATCCCCATCATTATCATCATTAACATCATCGTCATCATTATCATCGTCATCATTATCTTCATCATCATCATCGTCATCATTATCATCGTCTCATCACAACGTCATCGTCTCTGTCTTTATCATCATGATCATCATCATCTTTTTCCTCAATATCTGTGTCATCATCATCATCATCATCTTTTTCCTCAATATCTGTGTCATCATCATCATCATCATCATCTTTTTCCTCAATATCTGTGTCATCATCATCATCATCATCATCTTTTTCCTCAATATCTGTGTCATCATCATCATCATCATCATCTTTTTCCTCAATATCTGTGTCATCATCATCATCATCTTTTTCCTCAATATCTGTGTCATCATCATCATCATCATCTTTTTCCTCAATATCTGTGTCATCATCATCATCATCATCATCTTTTTCCTCAATATCTGTGTCATCATCATCATCATCATCATCTTTTTCCTCAATATCTGTGTCATCATCATCATCATCATCATCTTTTTCCTCAATATCTGTGTCATCATCATCATCATCATCATCTTTTTCCTCAATATCTGTGTCATCATCATCATCATCATCATCTTTTTCCTCAATATCTGTGTCATCATCATCATCATCTTTTTCCTCAATATCTGTGTCATCATCATCATCATCTTTTTCCTCAATATCTGTGTCATCATCATCATCATCATCTTTTTCCTCAATATCTGTGTCATCATCATAATCATCATCATCTTTTTCCTCAATATCTGTGTCATCATCATCATCATCATCTTTTTCCTCAATATCTGTGTCATCATCATCATCATCATCTTTTTCCTCAATATCTGTGTCATCATCATCATCATCATCTTTTTCCTCAATATCTGTGTCATCATCATCATCATCATCATCTTTTTCCTCAATATCTGTGTCATCATCATCATCATCATCATCTTTTTCCTCAATATCTGTGTCATCATCATAATCATCATCATCTTTTTCCTCAATATCTGTGTCATCATCATCATCATCATCATCTTTTTCCTCAATATCTGTGTCATCATCATTATCATCGTCATTATCACCATCATCATGGAACCCACCTTGCCTTCTTGAATTTTCCTACACACTTCCACTATCATTGATAGGCAATTGATTTGATTTATGAAGTACACTATATTGTCTGGTATCACTGACATTCTTTGAACGATAACATGACCCTGACACTAGGTGCGTCTCCATCAGCCCGAGTTTGCTCAAGCTCGAGATTCTAACCCGATCACCGCTTCTCGAGAAAAAAGTCCGAGTTTGAAAAACGCCGTCTCCATCAGCCCGAGTCGAGCGATTCCCGCTCGTTCTTGGAATAAACTCGAGCTTCAGAGCATGCGCACTTCGAAGATGGAAAATTAAAAAAAATATAGAGGATAAATGAAGAGAAAAGAGCAAAGAAATACATAAGGAAAAGATAAAAAGAGAGAAGGAAAAACAAAGAAATACACAAGAATAGAAATAAAAATAGATAATTGGGAAAACAAAGAAGTATAAGGAGCAAAAGGAGAGAAGGAAAAACAAAGTAATACATAAGAAACAATGAAATACATAAGGAAAAAACAAAATAGAAAAACAAAGAAATATATATTAAGGAAATACGAAGAAAACTGGATAGAAAGAGGAAAAAAGAAATACATAAGAATAGAAACAAGAATAAATAATGGGGAAAACAAAGAAATACATAAGGAGAAAAAATAGAAGGAAAAACAAAGTAATACATAAGAAACAAAGAAATACATAAGGAAACAGATAAAATAGAAAGAAAAACAAAGAAATACATAAGGAAACAGATAAAATAGAAAGAAAAACAAAGAAATACATAAGGAAACAGATAAAATAGAAAAACAAAGAAATACATCAGGAAACATAAAATAGAAAGAAAAACAAAGAAATACATAAGGAAACAGATAAAATAGAAAGAAAAACAAAGAAATACATAAGGAAATATAAAGAGAAGAGGACAGAAAGAACAAAGAAATACATAAACAAAGAAAAGAGGATAGCAAGATCGAAGAACAGAAAATGGGGAAAACAAAGAAATACATAAGGAAAAGATAAAAATAGAGAAGGAAAACAAAGAAATATAAAGGGAAGAGGGTAAAAAAGAAGAACAAAGAAATACATATAAATAGAGTAGACAACAGGAAAACAAAGAAGTACAAAAGGAAAGGATAAAAAGTTAGAAGAAAACAAAGAAATACATAAAGAATCATAAAGAAAAGAGGATAACAAGAAGAACAAAGAAATACATAAGAAATTAAAGAAGAATAAAAAATTGGGAAAACAAAGAAATACATAAGGAAAAAGATAAAATAGAAAGAAAAATAAAGAAATACATATGAAGAGAAGAGGAGAGAAAGAAGAACAAAGAAATACATTAGAATAGAAAGAAGGAATAAATAATGGGGAAAACAAAGAAATATATAAGGAGAAAAAAGAGAGGGAAAAACAAAGTAATACATAAGAAACAAAGAAATACATGAGGAAAATATGGAATAGAAAGAAAAATAAAGAAATACATAAGGAAATATAAAGAGAAGAGGACAGAAAGAACAAAGAAATACATAAACAAAGAAAAGAGGATAGCAAGATCGAAGAACAGAAAATGGGAAAAACAAAGAAATACATAAGGAAAAGACAAATAGAGAGAAGAAAAACAAGAAATATATAAAGAAAATAGGATAGCAAGAAGAACAAAGAAATACATAAGAATAGAAAGAAGAATAAAGAATGGGGAAAACAAAGAAATACATAAGGAGAAAAAAGAAAGAAGGAAAAACAAAGAAATACATAAGGAAAAGGTGGAAAGAGAGAAGAAAATCAAGAAATACATAAGGAAAATAACATTTCTAGGATTGGTGTCATGAATAAATTAACCTGAGTCAAAACCCGAGTGCGTCTTCACCTGCGAATTAGCGTGCTAATTCGCCAAATAGCGCGCTATTTCACAAAAAAACCCGAGTTGACTTAGGCTTCTAGCTCGAGCTAGAAACCCACGAAATAGCCAGCTAATTGCGTCTTCATTACAAACTAGCTCGAGCTAGTTCTGATCGGGTTAGTTTCCCGGATCAGAATTAGCGGGCTATTTTGGAAACTCGGGCTGATGAAGACGGGCCTACTGAGCTGATTCCAATCTTGATAAAGGCTGATAATTGGCTCACTTACAGGTGTGTAAAGTGAAAGGGCAAGGAACGTTGTTTGTATTTAGCTCTTCCCAGCATCCAGTAGTCGGCCATACATTGTCATTGTGTTTTTGACTGAGGCGCAAACTACCTGTTACCTTTTGGGAAAGTTCCTGGCTTATATGTTGAGTAAAATATTCCTAGGATTGACAGGGAAAGCCTAGCGGGCCATCTCTCGTGTTCGTGCTTAACTGCACTTGTGGAAATAGAAGGTGGATATACATTAAGTGGCTGTGTTTTGTGATTTATTTTGTGTTTTATAGCCTGTTCAGACTACAAGAAAGTTATACGAGACTCGTATAAAGATATTGTCGTCGTTTTTACAAACTGACAAATCCGCGCATGTGCGCATATACGCGCTTTGGAGAAAACAGTTTTATGAACCGTCGAATCATGTTTCAATGGCCAGTGCTTCCTCATTCCGTATTAATATACTTAATAATATACACCATTTCAAAATTAAAGTCATAAGCTTTCTTTTGATGCATATATCGATACATGAAATTGTGCAACAAAAGCAAATTCTGTTATCTAAGAACACCTAAATCTGTAAATTCGTTTCCCACCAATTCACAGTGCGCAGATTCGTCAGTTCGTAAAAACGACGACGATATGTCATATGAAGAATCATTCTATGGCAAAAGGAGTGTACGGACTGGACTATAAAGAAACGGGTTTGGGAGAAGTCAGCTGACTCCATATGTCTATTATCAGGTTATATCAAGGATAGCGATGGAGCATACAAAATTACAACTGATTGGTCACATCAGCACACACACACAAGATAAGCCCCGCCCAGTTATATGAATCTCGTATGATAAGATGTTCAGACTACAAGTGCATACTGATCCTTTAACAAGTTTTCATTCAAAATGATGCACAGACATGCATTTTGCTATACTACGTTTCATTTTGATGTTCAGACTATGAAAATTTAATTACTTATTGTAAAGCTTTACGATTTTCCAATAGCAAGAAGATGAATTTAGGTGGTCTGAACAGGGGGTTAGAAAAGAACATTATCAATTTGATACATGTTATTATTGGAAGTGTCTTTTGCAAAGTAATCCCCAAAGTGACAGAAAATCTGAAAGTTTATCTCCTGTGTACATGCTCAACTTGACACTTGAATGACAAGCTGTTTTTATTTTGTAATGTGTTTTTGTTTTTGTGACATTTCTATTATTAACACTGTAGATCTTGTAAAAGCATTGCTTGCAGTAATTTTCTTTTTATTTACAAGTCTATGTAGCCACTGTTTTCCCACTGTACTCAGTGCTTTTTGAGGATGTTATATTGTCTGTTTGGAGCCAGAAGGGTGTTAAATCATATACCTTAACACATACATGTTAATACGCCCTTCTGGTTCTTAACAGACAATATTATCTATTTATTATTTTATTTCATGCCCTTGAGGCATTAAACCTGTTTCATGATTGTATGGGTGTTGCTTTTTGTTTTAATAGGGTGCGTATTTGTTCTGTTATGTCTGTTATTATTTTGTGTACAGAAATGATGTTTTGATTATATGAGAAGTTATTGTAAGGATCACAGATTTCATTAGGTGAGCTGCTAGGCTATTGAAATTGATCTAGAGATGATTTTGGAGTCAGTAACTGTCGTCTACGTTGCATTATTAGTTTAGCATTTTTACCTTGACTCTCGTCACTGCATACGCTCAATTTTCTGTTGTGGGGGAATTCCCGTTTGGGTACCAGGTACCCACCCAACATTTTTTAGTCAACCCCGGTTTTGAAATGCCTGTGATGACTCAGGCTTAGATGATTTCAAAACAATCTTTGTTATTGCATTACATGATCTATGCTACGTGAATTGCAATAATTGTCCCAATATCTGATGAAGAGAGTACCTACTGAACAATTTATTTCTTGATTTTTCTTGAAATTCAACTTTGTAATATTTTACCACATATCTGATGAAGATTGTAACATACTAATAAAAATGAAATTCATGATCTTTTTTATTTTTCTTGCAATCTATTCCAAGTTGTAATAATTCTAGATACATCTGATGAAGATGGTAACGTAATGATTACGAGGGAAAATTATTATTCTTGATTTTTCTTGAAATTGTAACTTTGTAATGGCTCTACCCATATACAAATATGAAGATTGTAACCTACTGATAAAGCAGAAGTATTATATATCTAAATTTTTCTACTCTGAACCCCCCCCCCCCTCTCTCTCTCTCTCTCTCTCTCTCTCCTATGTGACAGATACCAACAACCACAATAAGATAGGAAGGAGTGTCTCCTGCTACTCTGCCCCTAAGATACGGATTACAGACCACGACAGAGATTCTGCAGATGACGGGAATATCTCCTCAGAGTAAGTCAATGACTCTTCATTCAGCATTCTGTGACTTTTTTTTCTTTGTTTTTTTGTTGTTTTGTTTTGCTTTTGTTTTGTTTTTGGCTGATGTTAGTTCATTTGATGATTATTGTGAAATTTTACATGGGAGAGTTTGTATTTATGTAAAATATATGTTCAAGAGGGAGAGATCGAATGGAAGGGAGAGAAAGAAAGAAAGGTATGTTAGGAGAGATGGAGGGCAAGAGAGAGAGAGAGAGAGAGGGAGATGAGAGAAAGTGAAATAGTAGACAGGGGAAGATAGATCGAAAAAAGGAAGGAGATGAGAAATTTAAGAGAGAAATATGCAACAAACGTTCTGCTTGTCTGTAACATTTTGCAAAGCTGTCATTCTATATGTAGGCTTGAGCCTTTTAATGAAAACCAAATGTAACAGAAAGAAAAACTAATGAATGACATGTATTTTATATGATATCAGACCATGACATCAGCAAATATGAGCTGAGGCCTGTTTTCTACGATAAGAGTCATAACCCTGACACTGTGATCATCCTGAGAGAAATGAGCACGTTCTTCTGTGTGTGTGTAAATCATAAGGTCATCCACCCACTGGGATAAGAGCTTACTGAAGGCAGAGGTGACAGGTCCCTCTTTGACAATAAACTTGTCAGCTCTTGTTTCTTATAGTGCATCTTCATTAGTCCAAAGAAGCTCTAGCTTGAGATATTATTCCCATCAGTGCTGCCGCTAGCTATAGTTTTACTTTAGATGAGAGTTCAAGCTGATATCTTCAGTGCAACAGTGAAATAGCCAGCATATTTGCATCTCCATAGTATGCATGTATGAGCTTGGTTTATTGTGATCAGGCTAATTTCTCTAGATCAGAATACATAGGCTATTTTGAAAATGAACATGGGCCTATACACTTATGGAGATAATGCTAGTTATTCCTTAAAGTAGGCATACCTTTAGATAGACCTGTCTTAGAAAGCCTGATCCTGAAAACTACTGAAAGATAAGCTCCCTGAAAGCATGCTGTCTCAGTCCTTGTTGGACACTAAAACTTGTCAAGATCTAGTTCCTCTGGACTAATTCTAGACCTGTCTTGTCTCTTAACTAGCTCTCGTTGTTTGCAGTGGGTGATGGACTATTACAATTGCCAATTCCAATTAACATTTCATGTACAGTGATGGAGCTAGTCTGACCCATCTGTTTGAAGTTCTGTTGTGTTTCAGTTATCAGACAGTATCCCGTTCTGTGCACCTGGGAATAAATGACTTTTCCTTGACATACAATGTTTAATGAGAACAAACCTAATATTGGAGAATAGAGATGTCATGTGAGGAAAGGTGAACTACATGTACCAGGGGAAAATAGAAAGGAGAGAAGGTGGAGAAGATTTAGAAGAAAATGAAACAGATGCAGAACAGGAGAGAAGGCTTAACCCTTTCATGACAGGAATTATTTCAGGGCTAAATTGATCACATTTCGTTCTTCAAGTTGGCAACAATAATATTTTTCTTTTAGTGCTACATGGTTCTAACAAAATGCAGTGTCTTTGAAAACAATATACATCATTAGAAACTTAGTCGAAAAGTTGAAAAAATTGCCAATTTTGATAAAAAATAGTGATTTTGAACCTTTCAATGTGTTGCCAATTTAAGGATTATGAAGCTTATTCTCCTTTTTGAAATTCCTGGCATCAAACGCAATATGGTCATGCAACAAAAAAGGACACAATGTGTGTAGAAATTTTTGCTTTTTCTACTCCTGCATCTGGTTATTTTTTAGAGCTCTAAATCAAAAGTTATTGAGCCAAACCACAAAATGTGGTCAATTGTCTTGAAAGGGTTAAGATGGAAGAGGAAGGAGAGATGATGTTGATGAAGATAGGAATGGAGAAGAGAGGAGGATGAAAGTAGAGGGGGAAGGAGAGATGAGAAAAAGGAAAGGGAAGGACGAGGGAGCAGTAAGAGGAGGGGGAAGAGGGAAAAGTGGAGGAGCAGGGAGGGTAGGGGAGAGAATAGGGAAGAAAAAAAGGAATGGGTACATAACAGGGGTAAGGTCATAGAGAGAGGTGTGAATGTCAAGCTTTTGTCAGCAAATTATAGAAAATGGCACCCTTTAAATTCTTTTTAGATAGTCAGTTTTAAAAGTGATAAATTTTGTCTCCTATTTTAGGTTTAATACTCCTGCTTAATGATATGGAGAATCACCTTTCAAATTTGAAATCAGTCCGGTATGCGTGCGTGAATTATCATGGGCTTGCTGTACCAGACACAGGGTGCATCCCAATTAGCCTGAACAAACTGAGATACTATAGACAAGTCAAAACTTGAGAATAACGTCCAAGTTTGAAGTTCCTTTGCTCGATTAAGAGTTTGAGTCTCGGCAATCCTGCTCGCTTGAGGAATCATCTCAAGCTTCAGATCATATCTATAAGTCTGAGTCTGCCTTCTTCACTGACGAATGACATGGCTAGTTGGCGAAATAGCGGGGTATTTCATGAATAAACTCTATTTTGCTTGAGATTAGAGCTTTAATTAATATATGTATATATATATATATATATATATATATATATATATATATATATATACAAGCATGACAGTGAAATATAGCCTGCTTTTTGCATCTCTACTGTGGATTAGCTCAAGCTAGTTTGTGATTAGAGGTTAATGAAGATGGGCCTACACAGTGAAGCATGTAAGAATGGTAGATACATTCACTCATCAGTTTAAATAACATCAATTATTCAATCAAGTTAGAGTCTGATCTAGGCAACTCTAAAATCACTCTAGTCTTTTCATACAAACTTGCAGTTATTGGTTAACCTAGGAAGGCACCTACACTTAATTTTCATTAGTTGTATTCACATAAGGGCTCAACTTTTGTAGTTCTGGGGAAAGTTTCTTGAAGATTATGAACCCAGGAAAGTCTTGTTATATTTCCACAAGTATAATTCTTCAAGAATATTTCATCAGTTGAAAACCAGATGGCTGGTAGCTCTGTGTTAAATAAAGCTCACAGCAGACAATTTCTTGGAATATCAATTTGAGATTGTGAGAAAAAGTAGAATGAACAAACCTCCTGTTACCTTCTGTTGTTGTTGTTGTTGTTGTTTTTTTTTTTTGGGGGGGGAGGGGGGGAGTTGGGAGGGGTAAAGAGGAAGAAGAAGATGCTATTGATCATTGTACTCCCTTTGAAAAAAGGTGAGTTTTCATTCTATTTTCACTCACCCAGGATTCGGGTAAGTGATCACCTATTTAGGAGTGAATATCAATTTCCTGCAAGAAGTCATATGTTTATTGTTATACCATGGTTATACCTCATAGCAAAATGAGTCTATAACTTTAATGAAAATATGTTGAACTAAATTTGGAGTTTGTTTAAAAAGAAGGAGAGAGAGAGAAAGAGAAAGAGAGAAAGGGGGGGGGGTGGTGCACATAGCTTATGTATTCCACACTTCGCTGATATGCAGAGGAGGTAAACAAAGCAATTCGCTGAAAGCCAGACTCAATAAAATTATGAATAAATATGTACATAACTTTATATAGTGGAGAAAGTTTACCAATATCTACTGGGCTGCAAAAGCTCCTGATGTGCTCAGAACTATTCCATGTATAAAGAGTTCAATTTAAAGATGAGTTTTTAGACTCTGAAGGAAGGTAGCCATCTTTTGTTTTAGAAGGATGTGAACTAGAGGTCACCAAACTTTCAGACCACCTCCCACAAAGTCAAAGCAACTCCCAATGTTAGGAGGTCAAAATGACATTCTTTTGGCAATGAAGACAAATAACAACCCACAGTGTTATAAAGTGCATGATAACCAGAGAAACAAATATCCAGTCAAATATTTCTATCAATAATTGCTGTGTAGCTTTATTGTTAAAGTTTGTGAAACCACAGGGGCACACATCTCCTTAAGCACATTAAACTCTTATTTTGCTTAAAACTCTCAGACATGTTTTTTTCCCTGAGCATGTCAAGATAGATCTATGCGTAATGATAACACTTTCATTTTCTACCCCCCCCCCCCCCCCCGGAGAAATTACACGAATGGAATAAAATTCAGTTCAACAGTACATTTATAGGGTACCCTTGTTTTGCTAAATGCACCTGTCAAACTTTAAGAAAAGTAAAGCAACCTACTCGACCTTAAGCTGAAGTAAAAAAAAAAATGTGTTTGAAAATTATTTGGCAAGAATTGAAAAAAAAATCATTTGGGAATGAAAGTAAGAAAAGCAATGTACATCCTGTTCATACATTATTTTCAAAACAAGTTATAGCTTGTCTCTGCATTTTGATAAAAGATATCTTTTCAATAGATACATATAGATTTTATTCTTAGTATGACCAAATTTGCATCATGTAAGAATGGTGATTTTTTTTCAATACTCATTGTTGAAAAAGTTGAAGACAAAAAATCATAATGCACTTACAAGAACAGAATATAAGAGTTATTGTAGCAACAACTTTTTGCATGCAGTATGTCTATGGACAGTAATATGAAAACGTTTGACATGTACAGTACATAGCTTATAACGAGGCAATGACATTCATAAATTCTAATTAATATATTTGTGAACTGGGCCCAGTTTCATAAAACTTGTTACCAGTAACAACTGTCTCATTTCTATGTCAAATTTGCTCTCAGGCAATCTAATGCTATGATTTCAGTAGCTTATAACAGTCATTGTGACTTGTTATTGATAATAAGATTTTAGAAACAGGGTCTGTGTATCGTGGATCAATATCTTACTCATACCGGAAATTGTTCAAGTTTTGAAGGCTATTGGTAAGATGTGGTCCTCAATCTCCATGGCAACTACTATCTTTGGCATTCACTTAGTGCCTTAAGTGTGTACTCTTTATAGAAAGGACAATATAATAAAACCAAACTTGAACTGAATGTTAAAGGGAAGCTTGAGTTCTGGGAAAGGTAAAAAATAATGTGTGAGCTTTCTCATTCTTTTTATGTTAGTTTGGAAGATTATCATAGTATATATGTCCAGTGAATAGGACTGCTCTTCAAATGCTCTCACATTCAAAATATGACAAGAAACAGCTGAAATGTTTGGGCCGAGCATTTGTGTGTAGTCCCATATACACATTTCTGTGTGCAGTGCATGTGACTCAGCAGGATTCGATTTCTTATCACTTTTGTAATTCCAAAACCTTACAGCATACAACAATTCTTATTTGCTATACAATCAACCTTTCCCAATTGCTTTTGAGACAGTTTCTTTCATAATTCAATCTCAAGACCAAAACTCAACTTTATCTTTAAACACCACAAATGCAAGTGAGTAAAATTGACCAAATGATTTTGGTAGAAAATATGTGTAGACCTACATGTGCATATTCATGTATATGGAAGCTGAAACACTGAGTAAATAATGAAAATCAGCCAGTGTAGTCTCATCCATGTGAATAACACACTGTCCAGACATGCAACTGTTATTTCCAGCAAGTTATCGTTCATTTGTTTGTATTTTGCTGGTCTTAACCACCTATCTACTGCATAATAGCTATCCAAATTGGTGGCATAAATCCAATGATTTATGGATGAACTGCTAGACAAAAAAATTTGACATCTACAAACTGATTCAAATAGATTGATTCAAATCACCGTAAAAACATATTTTTCTACTAACCCTGGCACTAACCAGTTCTCTTGACATGTAACGCCATATATACGAGAATTTGAGACTAGCTTTAAATGTTCCCTTTTATGGAATTACAAAGGAACTTCAATTAGTAGACTTTTCTACTGTGAATCCAGATCTGTCAACCATTTTACCTGAATTCCATTCATTAATCTGTAAACTTGAAAATAAAAAATTAATTGGGAACGCCCCTAAAAATTTTGGAAAATCGGTCCAGCGATCGATGACGTCATGTGACGTCACACTCAGAATGCTTGACTCCACGCAAGCTGAAAGTGTGTGTGTAGGCTATTGAACTTCGTGTAGATCCTAGCTTCGACTTCGTGTAGATCCTAGCTTCGACTTCGTGCCATTACAGCCGTTCATTTTAGTTTTTTTTTAATCCTATATCAACGAACGATAACATCTTCTTCAGACAGAAGAAATAAAAGAGGAATTAGGGGCACGGCCGTATTTGTTTGAACCAGACATGTCGCGGATTCTGATTATATGACAAAGACGTCCCTGATTTCAATAACGGAGAAGATATCGACGGGAGACTTGGGAATTATAACTAGTAATTCCTTTTGATAATTAGATTGCCGATTAAATTTTAATTTACGCATATCCACCAATTATGAATCTTGTTTGCGCTTGCAAAATGCCCCAGTCCTGATGAGGCTGAGCTGATAGCTGATCGAGGCAGTGAGCTCGACGTGCGCAGGTGTACACGCCGTGCCGTTCGGTCGTTCGCCTGCTGACCCTGCCTGGCCTGGGCTTGGGTAGGGTTTTACTGGTGCATGGGGTGGTAGCGTTTTGTTTCTAGTAAATTCTAACATTGATATCCAGAAAACCCTTAGCTCTCCTGTTACCTTGCATGTTTTCATTGTGCTGCTATGAATAATAAGTACCGGTAGACTAAGTTAGTGTAGGTACAGTGATAGTTGATCAATAGATATATGATCAATAGATACCGTAGATCAAGTTTGATTTTGGGGATGGCATCTTGCTTCAGGGACGGCCTCTTCTTGATGCCAAACGCCGCATGCAGCCCCGTACTATCGAGGAAGTCCTCCGCACAAAATGTGCTCGGAACACACGGACACTGCGGTCACTCGGCCCCTTCCAATTGACGCGAGTTAGTTTCACTTTTGAGGTCCATTTTCTTCTAATATTTGGGTCTTTGAGGAATAAATGTAGACTTACACCCTCCTTTGTGATGTTGCTGCAACCTGCAAAGACACAGCGTTGCGGCATACTTCGATTTAGAGGTGGTTTTCGAGGTGGTATATAACTGCAAGTTAGTTTGCACGCGTGATATATGCAAGATATTGTAAACAAGCACCGGCGATGTCGGTTTGTGACGTCACACGTCAATCATGCTCGAAGAACGAGAATTCGGGGTTTAAAAGGGGGCGGAGCTTAGCAGACTCGTTTAGGCCTGAATACGTGGGGAAAATATTATTTTAAAAATATTCAGATACGTATTCATTGCAAACGGATGTCATTTTTCAATTTAGATGAGTATCATGTACAAAATAACAAGAATTAGAATTTCATAGAAGGGAACCTTTAAATATCATCATGAGAACTTCCTCTTGTATTCAGTAATACTTGAAATGTCTGTTGACCGAATCGCTTGACATGATATATATCTCTTACTCTGTTTTTCATGGAGTTGTGCGATATAAAGTTCCAGCTCTGAACCATCTCTTCCTTATTCTCCTGCTGTTTATTCAGGCCATATTGACATTGTATTTTTCTTTCAATGTAAAACGCTGCATTTATTGTTATTTTTTTTGGTGGTCGATGCTCTTATTCATACATGCACTCATGTGTGTATGTATAAGCTTCATGAAAAGGGAGGACAACTTCACGAAAAGGGAGAGAGGGAGAGAGGGAATTTTAGATGTCAACTTTTTTCTGTCACTCACTCAGCAAGATAAGGTCCTACCTGGGTCGGACCTAATTCTATGGAGGTTGCACAATACAATTTTTTTTAAGGACATACCTCTACGGATTGTTGTTATGCTATTGTAAGGCAGCACTCCTGTTGGATTCCCAGAAAGTGTGAGATATACCACCTTCGTGCATTGTAGTTGGGGTGAGTATATTACAGAGAAGTACATGTGTGGGACTATGACAGAACTTGTCAAACAAAGTTATTGAACCAGATCGCTGTTCTCTGTCAGGGAAGCGCTGAAACGGATCTCGATTGGACATTGAGTACTGGCATCCTGCTGCTATTCTGTGAGGGTAATTTAGCAACAGGAGAATTCAAACTATCTATGAATCATGTTATTTTACTAAAATTGACTTGTTGATCTTGTAGTACTTTACTTTGAATGCAGCTGGTTCGATACAATAGGATCTAAAGGAGCTAAATTAGAACACAATCTATCAATAGCAATCGAACTGAAACTGAAATTGAATCGACGTAAGCGATCAGTGCTATGAGTAACATGCAGTGCAAAGTACCCATTTTTTTTGGTTGGAGAGCATCAAGTGCTATATGGTAAATAAAAATTTTCTTTATTCGTAACGAGGGATTGAATGATTGATTAGATTTGACTGTATCGAAGTGATCACTTGAAGTAGATGAAGACTCTTCATGTCTGGAATATACGTGACTTTGCTTCGATGAGTATTGATTACATGTATTTACAAACATGTTCCTTCGTTACTCTTGATTCTCTTTTAACTCTTGAATAACTACTGAATCCAAGAGCGGTCATCGTTTTCATAGAGCTCTCTCACAAAAAGTTTGACTTCCCTTTGAAACAATCGGGACTGGATTAGACTTGGATTACCCTCATCCTCACCCCGTTGGATTTACGAGAGATTAAAAACATGTCAGGATCCTACACATTGAATCATAACATTACGATTGTCACTGAGCCGCCGACACCTCCGCCTACCGGATCTAGGAGACACAGTTGTGATCAGACCGCTAGAGATCTGTGTAGCGGACAGTGTGCTACTCTTCCTGGTCTTTGTGAGGAGTAAGTACCTAATATTGTAAAACCAGAAATTTTCATGAATGCATTTCGCATGTGATTCGTGAAGGTTTCATGCTGCAAAATAATTGAATCGTAGCTAATGCAACTTTGAATCGTTGCAGTTCACGAAAGTTTTTCATGTTGCAAAAATTTCTGGTTCTGCAGTTATATGATCTGATGAGAGCTGTAAGAGTGCTAACTGATATCATTTAAAGGGAAAGTCGACCTTGGTATTTAGTTGATTTGAATAAATGCAGAAAAATGAGAGAAACAGATAAATAAAATTTTGAGCAAAATCAGATAGAAATAAAGTTATGAATTTTTGATATTGTTATCATTCAAACACAAATTGGCATCTCCGTGATGCATCTTGCGAGCTTCTCTCCCATTTGCTCAGTACAGAAAATTTCAGAAAATTTCCATTTTCTTAATTTCTGATGAAGGAATAGATTTGTTTCATTCAGGTTTTGTGTAAAAGGAAAAGCATATGAGCAATGGCTATATCTTTAGAGAAAATGGAAATTAATAATTTTGGGGGTACAGGGCAAACTGGAGAGGAGCTTGCAAGACACATCACAGAGTTGCCAATTTGTGTTTGATTGATTACAGCTTCAAAAATTCACAACTTTCTTATTTCTCATGGGATTTGGCTCAAACCTTCACTGATCTGTTTCTTTAATTTTTCTGCTTCTTCTAAAACTGACTTGTAATCAGGATGGACTTTCTCTTTAACACAAAGCTTATACCCTTCTGGATATCAAGAGACAAGTAGAAGCTGCGTTTACGTTACGAATGTCATATGTTGTATCAAAAAGCTCTTCCATTTCCTCTCTTCCTCTTCTGTTTCTTCTCTCCTCTCTCTTTATATAACTCCCTCTCTCTCTCCGCTAACCTTTGCTCCCTCTTCTTCCCTTTCTCTCTTTATATAACTCCCTCTCTCTCCGCTAACCTTTGCTCCCTCTTCTTCCCTTTCTCTCTTTATATAACTCCCTCTCTCTCCGCTAACCTTTGCTCCCTCTTCTTCCCTTTCTCTCTTTATATAACTCCCTCTCTCTCCGCTAACCTTTGCTCCCTCTTCTTCCCTTTCTCTTTATATAACTCCCTCTCTCTCCGCTAACCTTTGCTCCCTCTTCTTCCCTTTCTCTCTTTATATAACTCCCTCTCTCTCCGCTAACCTTTGCTCCCTCTTCTTCCCTTTCTCTTTATATAACTCCCTCTCTCTCCGCTAACCTTTGCTCCCTCTTCTCCCCTCTCTCTTTATATAACTCCCTCTCTCTCCGCTAACCTTTGCTCCCTCTTCTTCCCTTTCTCTCTTTATATAACTCCCTCTCTCTCTCCGCTAACCTTTGCTCCCTCTTCTTCCCTTTCTCTTTATATAACTCCCTCTCTCTCCGCTAACCTTTGCTCCCTCTTCTTCCCTTTCTCTCTTTATATAACTCCCTCTCTCTCTCCGCTAACCTTTGCTCCCTCTTCTTCCCTTTCTCTTTATATAACTCCCTCTCTCTCCGCTAACCTTTGCTCCCTCTTCTTCCCTTTCTCTCTTTATATAACTCCCTCTCTCTCTCCGCTAACCTTTGCTCCCTCTTCTTCCCTCTCTCTTTATATAACTCCCTCTCTCTCCGCTAACCTTTGCTCCCTCTTCTTCCCTTTCTCTCTTTATATAACTCCCTCTCTCTCCGCTAACCTTTGCTCCCTCTTCTTCCCTTTCTCTCTTTATATAACTCCCTCTCTCTCCGCTAACCTTTGCTCCCTCTTCTTCCCTTTCTCTCTTTATATAACTCCCTCTCTCTCCGCTAACCTTTGCTCCCTCTTCTTCCCTTTCTCTCTTTATATAACTCCCTCTCTCTCCGCTAACCTTTGCTCCCTCTTCTTCCCTTTCTCTCTTTATATAACTCCCTCTCTCTCCGCTAACCTTTGCTCCCTCTTCTTCCCTCTCTCTTTATATAACTCCCTCTCTCTCCGCTAACCTTTGCTCCCTCTTCTTCCCTCTCTCTTTATATAACTCTCTCTCCGCTAACCTTTGCTCCCTCTTCTCCCCTCTCTCTTTATATAACTCCCTCTCTCTCCATTAACCTTTGCTCCCTCTTCTCCCCTCTCTCTTTATATAACTCCCTCTCTCTCCATTAACCTTTGCTCCCTCTTCTCCCCTCTCTCTTTATATAACTCCCTCTCTCTCCGCTAACCTTTGCTTCCTCTTCTTCCCTTTCTCTTTATATAACTCCCTCTCTCTCCGCTAAACTTTGCTCCCTCTTCTTCCCTTTCTCTCTTTATATAACTCCCTCTCTCTCCGCTAACCTTTGCTCCCTCTTCTTCCCTTTCTCTCTTTATATAACTCCCTCTCTCTCCGCTAACCTTTGCTCCCTCTTCTTCCCTTTCTCTCTTATATAACTCCCTCTCTCTCCGCTAACCTTTGCTCCCTCTTCTTCCCTTTCTCTCTTTATATAACTCCCTCTCTCTCCATTAACCTTTGCTCCCTCTTCTCCCCTCTCTCTTTATATAACTCCCTCTCTCTCCGCTAACCTTTGCTCCCTCTTCTCCCCTCTCTCTTTATATAACTCCCTCTCTCTCCGCTAACCTTTGCTCCCTCTTCTTCCCTTTCTCTTTATATAACTCCCTCTCTCTCCATTAACCTTTGCTCCCTCTTCTTCCCTTTCTCTTTATATAACTCCCTCTCTCTCCGCTAACCTTTGCTCCCTCTGCTTCCCTTTCTCTTTATATAACTCCCTCTCTCTCCGCTAACCTTTGCTCCCTCTTCTTCCCTTTCTCTCTTTCTTTCCTCCTACGCTTTTTGGCAAGAATTTTTTTTTTAATGCCAGATTTATGCACTTTATATAAAGTCTAACTTGTTTAACCGTTTTCAAACAATTTCTTCTGTTGATTATTTATGTATTCCATTTGTTTTCCTTTTGTAAATTGGACAATTTCAGCTCTCGAGCTACATATTCTTTTTATTTCAATAAACTGAATGAATGAATGAATGAATGAATGTAGAATATGATATTGATTCTATACACTTCATTTTCAGTTTTGACTTCATGGTAAACCTTCCAGTACATTGGCTTTAAAAGCTAATGTACTGGTCCAGGAAGAATAGTTTAGATCATTCCCTTTAAATCATGCATTTCTTTTATGAAAAATAGTTTTTTTTTTAAATACTGTAATTTTTTTTGGTGTGTATACATGCTAAGTTGAATGGACCATACCTGTGGAATAGAAGCTTTGAAACTGTTCCATTCCTGATTTATCCCTGAATTATCCCTGATTAATTGATTCATTGAGTTCAATTGGGACATAATTTGATTCATTATGATTATTGGGTGTTCAGCAGAATATCATCAACACCCTATATATGTGATTTCTGGAAAATTCAGCATTTCAATTTTAAAGATAAAGTTGAGTTCTGGTCATGAGATTGAATTGTGAAAGAAACTGTCTCAAAGCAATTGGGAAAGGGTGATTATGTATCACATAAGAATTGTTGTATGCTGTAAGGTTTTGGAATCACCAGAATGATAAGAAATTGACTCCATCCTGTTGAGAGTCACATGCACTACACACAGAAATGTGTATATATGGGACTACACACAAATGTTCAGCCTGAACATTTCTGCCTTTTTGGGGTCATATTTTGAATGTGAGAGCATTTGAAGAGCAATCCTTTTCAGGGGATATTTCTACTTTGATAATCTTCCAAACTAACTTAAAAAGAATTAGAAAGCTCACAAATAATTTTTTACCTTTCCCAGAACTCAGCTTTCTCTTTAAGCCTTTTGTGACATTATTTCATTTTATTTTGTAAGGTAGCGTGATCTAAGCTTTGGATCGAGTGGGTATATATAGCTATCACTTTGGCCTAAGTCCGGGTCCAACCCTCTTCTAGTGAATATGAAAATGGTATTATTGGGGTCCATCATAGCTCATAGCAGCTGAATGCTGACAATACCATCTGCTGTAGTGAGCACTGAAATTTTCCACATTCAGTGCTTATAATTTTGGGAGTCTGTTTCCTCTGTTCAGACCACAGAATAATGAATGCTGGAAAGTGCCTTGACCCCTAGGATTGTGCTAGTAGTACATGGTAGAATGAACTAGAAGGATATGTTTGTTTTAGTGATGAGAGTGTAAATATGGATAAAACTTGAAAAATGAAACTAAATAATTTGCGTGTTTTGCCATAATTTGTATGAAAAGGAAAAAGGAAATGTAAAAGAAACAAAGAGTTGTATGTATTCCAGGAATGTAGTTTAAAACAAGGTCATGAAAAGATGCACAGGAGCAGACAGGTAGTTCTTTGGAAAATAGACGAATAAGAAATTTTTCCTCTTTGAAATCCTGTTTTACACCAGTATCCAAGAGATCATTATAGGCTCATTCGTACACAAGAAAATGTAAGATTTTAATTACTGTGCGAATTGGTAGCAAAAATACCAAGAAAAACATCCGGTGAGATATTTCCTTGTGTTTTCATACTTCTGTTAAGCAAACATGGATTTAATTATCAAAATAAATGTAAGATTGCCAATTTCTCTTTTAAAACACACAAAAAAAACATTTTGATGAAACATTCCTATAAATCTAATCTAACATTTTTCAACAGTGCTGTTCCACTACTGGAGAGGATGTTTTAGAACAACGTCATTAAATGCCTTTAATTAAAATATGATGTTCTACTCACAATAATTAATATCTAATTGTAGGAAATGCCATTTTCTCTGCTCACACATGCCAGGATTATTGAAATAACATTTCAAAGCTTGCCAAATTTTGATAAATTTCCATCATGTTTCATAAGAAATGTGTGGGTTTTTGTAAGCCTCATCAGTTAGTCACGGACGAACCACATTTGGTGAATTTGAAAGTTTGAAGGCTTGTAGAAAATAAGCATTTAATTGAAGAGAGCTATTCAATGTTTCTTTGTGAAGGGCATCACTGAAGGATTTAAAATTTGATAAAATTTGGTTGCCATGGTTGCCTACTAAAATTATAATCCTTAAAATATTAAATGTCACAGATAGACAAAATGAATACTATTAACTGATCAGGCTCTTGAATAAAATATATGTACAACTCAGATGAATAATTTTTAATAACTGTAGCCCCACTTGATTGATGTTAGATTGCCAGCAAATTGTTTAAAGTTTATTGATAGAATTGATGAATGCATGTATAACCAACTCCTTAGTATAACAGCTCTATGATATTTATCAACACCTACATGTATACGCATGTAAATTGCATATTTTAATCTAATTATGTGGGTGACAAAAGGAGCTGTGTGGTCAGTGGGCAACATGCTGTCAAATTACATTGCCACTTGCCTCAAAAAAGCCAGCCTTGGTGATGCATTATGGTGGTATTTCAGGACTGTTTGCCAATAATGACATCAATCGGGTGAAAAAATAGATTAGAATTGTCATTGAATGGTTAGAGGTGATTATGTTTGAACCCATTTGAATCTCAGTGGATTATTATAAATGCTCATGAATTGAAAGATATGAGGGGAAATATACCTGTACTTTGTAGTCTTCAAACGCAGACCCTATTACCAGTTTTATCAGAATGGTCAATGAGTATCATACTAGATGCATGCCCACATGACATCACCATTCACATTATATTTCTATTTGTTGATCCCCTAGTGAATCATTTTGAATTATTTTAAATGCTGAGAGAAAGAATGATAATGCTCCAGTAGGTGGTAGGCTTCAAGCATAGACCCTATTAATGAATTTATTAGAATGGTCAAAGCTATCACAAGCAACTGTCCATGTATTTTTATAGCTTACAGAAACTGTATTAGCATTGTATTTCTATTTGCTGTGTGCAATCTCTATTCATACAAGGCTTACCTTACTGATCATGATACTCCTATAAAGCTTGTATAACAATAGAATATTAACAACTTTAGTTTGAGTTACAAAGTCCAATGTCAAAGTCGTGAGAAAGGTCATTGTTGCAGAATGGGGTCAGTCATTGTATGACTGAATACATTGTGAAAATCCTGAACTTGAAGGGACTATAAATGAACTAATATATCTATCATGTGATATTAAAACCTGCTACATGTATTTCTGTCTCAGAGAAAATGATTTCACAATTGCATTCTCAATGGCCTCGTTTAAAACTATCATCCTAATGAGTATTACATCAACTGTCAAGATACAAAAGAGGATTCATTCAAACATTTAGATCAGTATTCTCCAGAGCATACGTTGTAAAGCTGCTATTCCGGTAGACCAGCTACTCTTACACATAGGCCCCGTTACGAGATTGGACAGTGGATCGCTGTATCGTGGGGCGACGCATGGTGCGCGCCGAGGATGTCCACTGGCACCCACTGTGTACACATCTGCAGTAATCATCGTAGCCCTCTCTGCTAAAGAGAGGATGATCTAGTGCGTACTAGATCATGCTTTTGGGGACCTCGGTGGAGCCCACCAAAATGACGTTGCCGCATTCTCACCTCAGAGATGGCGCGATCTTGCGTGCTACCTTATGTAATGAGCACAGGGTAACAGAGGGAATAGGCCTACTTGCACTATTACTCAAATAGATTTTGGTCCAACAAAATACAAATATGATTTTCTCATGATAGACTTCATCTATCGAAGAAACAGTTTTCACTGTCATTGTGATTGAGATCTAGTTTTTGCTGGGAGAGTGTTTTATTATTACACTGTAAAACCACAAATGTTGGCGGCATGGAACTTTCGCAAATTGTAAACGACGGCCATTTTCACAGCAAGAAACTGCAAACTTGCAAAACCACGATTTGCGAAAATTTAGTGTCATGTCAATTGTGAGTGAACGATTTCGCGGCATGACACTTTCGCGAATCTGAACCACTCACAAAATTTGTGAACGTTAAATGCTCCTGAAACTTTGGTTCACTATATTGTCAGCTGAAAGCTAGGAGAACATTTGAAAGCTCATGTACTTTGATGTAGATTTTTCAATTCTTGCTCTGAGGAAGATGATATCTTCATGTGTTGTACCTGAGTTTGTGTTGAGTCTGAGGCTGAAGACTAGTTATCCACTTGGGGCTCAATCCCTTGACCCTGGTCGTGTGTACTGAAGTCAACCTTTGACTGTAATGAAAACCACCCTGGAATGGGGCATGGGGTGGCCTACCTTGGATAGAGGGTGTGTTACCACTTTCCCTTGACCCTGGTGATGTGTACAAACTTAATGCTTGACTGTAATGAAAACCACCCTGGAATGAGGCATGGGGTGGTCTACCTACTAACAGGGGGTGTGTTACCACTTTCTAACTGTGTATGTTGTTTAGTCTTGTACCATATTACAGGGCTGCCAACCTTGAGTGAGAGTTTAGAGTGAGACATTGTGAGGGAGCAAAGCGACCGAGGGGGAAAGGTATCGAAGGGGGGTGTCCCCCCTTCCATGGTAGGGAGCTTTGACAATTTCACATTTTAAATGGTGCAATCTGGTGCATACTTTAGTTGTGGTTTCAACACATACATAGAAGCAGCAGTAATGTACTAAATTGAATTGAATAAGTAATAAATAACTTACATTGTTATTAATGCAACATGTAGTTCACCGACCATGAAAAATTACAAAGTTCCAGATTTGTAACTGCAGTATAATTAGATTCATGTCTAAATTAGACAATTACCCTCCAGAAATGGATCTCACTCTCACACAAACGATCGAAATCATGATTTTGAATACGAATTTCAAGAGTTAAACTTACAATGAAAGATCCTGCTGTCCGGCTGTAGAGGGATGTGCTGGCTATTACATTTGGTGTACGATCGACGGCGTGGCCGGACTGGGGCACCGGGCGGGCCACGCGCCACAGCCATGTCAGGTCTGGCCATAGTTACACTTATCATAGTCGTCACACATACATGCAGTATAAACCAATTGTAATCCAATAGCTCGTCTTTGCACGTGAACCCAAAACGATTTTCATTGGTTAAAGCTGCTCGGGCGTGATGTAAAGATGGCGCTTCATGCAATGCTTGCGAAAATCCCACAGGGCAGCACCATGATAGTTAAAGAGTCTTGATGAAGTCAGTTATGCTCTCCAGAAACACAGTTTCTGGGGAAGTGTAAAGGTACAATCATTTGTAAACACGTTTATATTACGCCATATAAACTAGTAGCATGCGCAGTGAGGTTTTTGCGAAACCAGCTGCAGAGCCTGAATTCTCGTGGAGAAAAAAAGCATTAACAGTACCCTGTGAAACTGCATCTTAGATAAGCGTTTCAAAACTCCATTCTCACCCTTCGCTAAGTAAGTATAAACACACCCATAGTGTGATCCACTAGGTTACAGCAATGAATGATTTTGATAAGATTCAAGATAATCATTTTCCATAGAATCGTTATGCTTTCTTTATTAGAATTATTCAAGAGAAGAATACATGTACATGCCCTTGAATGTATTAGTAAAGTAAAGTATCTTCCAGAATTTGATTTCGAGAATTTAACTTCTTAAAGGGATTGATTAACTTTGTGAAAAATTGTGAAATCAGCTCAAATGCCAGTGAATTGTATGCAGTCCTCTAACTACATATATAATTAAGGATATGTGAAAGTATGAGAGAAAATAAAACCCGTTTACTATCCTAAAAAAGAGAAAAAAGCTAGCTAGGCGAAAGGTATCGCGATCGATCGCTAGCGCAAGTCGCTCGGCTTCTTCGCTGCGCTGCAGTCACAAAAACCAAGCACCAGCGCTTGGCGATTTCAGAGCGGGTTTCCAGCCCGTGAAGAAATAGGGATTCGTTCATTGTACGGTATTCTGTGATAGAACCGTAAGAGTTCTTTAGGGTTCGGTGGTACTCTATCCAGACATCAATGTTCATTCGTAAATATCTTGATATATAAATGACTGATCAGCTTATAAAACTCAGGCAATTCCTGTCTGACCTAAAGGTTTGCAAATATGATTACAGCATTAGCTGGAACAGTGATTTTTTTTTTTCAATCCTGGGCAAAGTTAATCAATCCCTTTAAGAAGATTGCTAAATATGAATGTGAGTCATCAAACTTCTGTGATCATTATAAACTATCAATTCACCTCAAGTTTCCTTGAAGTGTTGTTATTGAGTATTAATGTGTATTAAAGTGAATGAATTTGAACACAGTCATTCATTTTGCAGTGAGAATACATATTGAAGTTTGAACGCACCATTACATTATTTTCACATTCATATCTGGGCTTTGTGCAAGTGTTGATTTACAGGTGAAAGTATTTCCTAAAGCCGTTCTTGTTTTGCTTCTGTGCTTGTATTTATGATCTGATGGGAATTGGTGAGAAAATGGAGTTTGGTCCATGCAGATAGGCTGTACTGTGAGATGGTTGTGGAATGGAGAAATTGAAAACTAGTGCTCCCATTATAAAAAAATCTCTATTGATACTTGAAACTCCACTATACATTATACACTCATATGTGACCGCTCACGACGAAACCAGGCGGAAGTTGCAAGTGGTACTTGTCTATAAATAGCGTGTTTTAGTGTAAATGTCATTTTCCCCCCAAATTTCTTTTTTTACGTATTTGGATTCTTTAATGATTCATTTACCACTTCCCAAAATTTGAAGTCAAAATACTAAGTATAAGTACCTGAAAACTGTGTTTGTATTTACCCTTTCCAAAACGCTTCATCAGGATTTTGGTTTTCGAAAATTTACATTGCTCGCTCGATCGATCTTTGCACACCTCTCTTTTGTTGCTAAGGCGGCGTGGCCTCGTACGCCGGATGACGTAATCCTCAGCCTGACGGCTTAGCGCATTGTGATTGGTCATTCGTGGTACACCTACCTGTCATGTAAATAGGCACCTGAATATTCATGACTGGTGGGTGCATTCAACTTGAAATCGTCGAATTATATTCTTTATAAAATCAAATCGTCCTTTTCTGTAATGAATTCGTTTTACCATCCATTTTTTTGTTTTACTTGTATTAAAGACAAATAAGAAAGTCAGTCGCGGTATAAAGCTCATAATAATTGTACACTTTCTCTTTAGTTAATTATCCATTTACTTAATAAAGCAGTAGGTATATAGTTTGTTTTGTTCATCCATTAGAGCGAGGTCGCAACGAAGCCTAACGGAAAAACTATTCGGGAAATAACCATACCGGGCCCGCTTTCAAATATCTGCCAAACTTATTGGCCCCTCTTGCAGTTCTTCTTCTCTAGACGCAGCTGTGGACACAATGCTTTCCTGCCTTTTGCTCCTTTGTTTCCTTTCTCTGCGGCTTTCTAATGATAAAGCGCAGGATTCACTTAAAGTGATACTACAGTATGTTAATGCCCTTTTGTCTACTCGTCTTCATTTATTCTTCGCAATAGTTAATCCTGGCATTTTAAAGAGTTGTGAGCTTTCCTACAAGGTGTAGGTCAAAAAGCAATACAGGCCCCAATGTTTATTGATTTTTTTTTCTAAATCACGCACCTGTACACATTGAAGTTGATGAATTATTCCCTGCCTTTTGCTCTCTTGTTTCTTTTCGTTTTGCTTCCTAAAAGAGCAGGATGCACCTTAAACGGCGCTATAATAATGATCCTTTGTTTGATGATCTTTCTTTGTCACTCTAGATAACATGTTCGTTTTTAAAATCTCTACAAGTTGCTATTTTCTTAAGAGATGTGCTTAAAGAGTAACAGGCCTGATACAATTTGGGGCATAAAACTTTCCCTTACAAGGGGGTTCATAATTCAGAAAGTGAAATAGAGCTCAGTTGATAATTCTGAACATTTCTTGTATTATTCCAAAGGTTCATTATTCCGGAGGTTCGTTATTCCGAAGCTTCGTTTATCCTGATTCTAATTCCAAAAATGAAGTATATAGGGTTCGTTATTCCAAAGGCTCGTGATACCGAAAATTAAATAAGAAAATGAAAAGGTTGTACTGCATTTTCGGAATTATGAACCGTTGGGGTTATGAACTCCATTTGATTTTCGGAAATAATAAACCTATTCCAATTTCGTAATAACAAACCTTCGGAATATCGAACCTTTCGGAATTATGGAACCTCGGAAAACGAACCTTCGGAATTATGCACCTTAAAAAAAACCCTACCAAAATTACTGTTTTTTGTTTCCTGAATCAAGCATCAGTATAAACTTTAAACTTGACATTCTTTTTGTCTTCTTTTTGAAGCTAAGTTGTTTTTTTTTTTTCACTTCACTTTCTACTTCGTGGAATAATAAAAGTGGAATGAATTTCAACAGCGCTATAATAAATTGGTCTTCGTTTTATGATCATCCTTATTTTCTTCACGCTAAATAGCCAGTTTTCATTATTCTCACCAGGTTAACATTAAATCGCTCTTAACACAGTCACTGTTTTCGTGGATTTGTTCTCTTTTTGAAAGCCAACTGTTTTCTTCTCTTCACATCTAACTCTTTTCAGGCTAAACAGAGAGTGGAACACAAGTTGGAACAGCGCTATGATATAAACAGATCTTTTGTTTGACGCAATATCTGCACTCTATTATAGTCAATTTCAGCTTTCTTAAAATAATCTGCCGCTTCCTTAAAAGAGTTCCCTAGTTACTTAGTACATGTCCAGACGATTCTTTTATTTTGATCCCTTTTTCAAATTACTACGCTTTCTATGATATGGAATGGTGGAATTAGTAGCCCTATAAACAGCTCGATAATCAATTAGATCTTTTTTCTTTTATTTCATTTTTTGCTTTACACGTATTTTCATCAGGTACAGAAGATTATCTCCTCTTTATAAAATCAATTTGCTTTAATATAGAAGAGAAAAACAAAGCTTGTTTTCTTTCCATGACATGAGTGTATAATTGCAAATGACAAAGTCCAACAAAATGTTCAGAGATTGGACTTTCGGATTCTTCAATTCAAATTTCCAAACCATTGACATCTTTTTAGGATAGCCAAGCGACTTCTGTCTCACAAAAAACATGCCTATATATCTATTTCTTAAACAAAGAGTAACCCTTGGAGGGGATAGATGTCAGAATAGGAAGGGCACCATTAACTTTCGAAAGCGGGTTTTCTTCACTAAGAATTGGCATTTAATCGGTGAAATAAAATACCTGTCTGCCTAAATTAGATAATGAAATAGTCGACCTAAGCTCTCTCTCTCTCTCGGGAGGGGGGGGGGGGGGGGGGGGGAGGGGTATTAATCATTTGCTTTATATGCCAAACAATATAGTTTCTAACTCCTGAGATTTCCTTAAAAATGAAAAGGGTATTTTAAAAGCTTAGTGCGTGTTTTGAATATTTGATTTAATTTTCTTTAATCCGAAAAGTACATTATTGCTCAAAGTGACTTTTGTCTTATAAAAGGGCTTTTTCTTATTTTTCAGAGTGCGCCTTTTTTAAAGCATCATGAAGGTTGCTCAAACAAAATAACGGAGAATTATTTTACTTTGTAAGTGCAATAAACGCCCCCCCCCACACACACACACACACACACACACGATCTCTCTCTCTCTCTCTCTCTCTCTTCCCCCCTTTTTTAGGGGGGTGTATTGGTTGATTGCTTCACTTGCAAAACAATGCAACATGCAGTTTTGAATGGGTAAGGTGGAATTATGGTTGAATAGAACATACTCTGACCACGCTGACGGGCCGGGCCCAGTTTGAAGACAATGCCCCCTATGCCTCTCAGCGTTATTGATTCTTGGTTTAAAATGAACAAAAGGAGCTCTTTTCACCCGCACCCTCCCGCTTAAATGCGTGTCTTGTATTGTTCTTCTCCAAGGGCAGGACAATTGATACGGATTCTTATAATGCTGGTTAAGTTTATGAAAAGCGTTTAAAGGATCTGAATTCTTTACATGGGCAATATGTATGCATCGGCTGTGATAACTCCTTGTGTCCTTGCCACCTGCTCGCGCTTTATCGTACAATGATTTATTGCGAAACCAGAATCAGCGTTTTGAAACAGTTATGAAACAATCTGAAAACGATGTATCATGATCCCTGAATTCTCTTTTCTCTATGCAAATTATAGTTCTGCTTCCTTTTTGTGACTTTTGTAATTGTGTTTCTGTGAAGAAAAAAAAAGCTCCAGGTACATCTGCATTTTGAACTAAATGGGTATCAACATGCTGATTTGTGGGACGCGACTAGCCTTTCTTTATTTTCGTTAAATCTTCAAAATTTCCAGGGGAAGCATCATATCATCAAAGTCACATCTTCCTCTCTGCTCCCAAACTTTGATTTACTCACTTTAGTTTCTTTTGCGTTCATTATGACTTGTATAACGTAAAACCTTTAAATAATGAACATTACACATTAAAAAAAACACAAAAACAAAACAAAACAATATAGGTAACCTGGCCCAACGAGAGATAGCAATCGCTTTTGTTATTATTCTACGGGAAAGTATATGGTTTCCCGTTCATGATAATGTCGGAATGTCGGCCTATATATCAGCCTATATCAGCCTGTTTTTATTTTTTTTTCAATGTTCATAAAATTATTTCATATGATATTAAACAATTCATCGCCATCAGCATGATGAAGTCTCTTTTCAAAATCCAATTATTTTTAATTTAGTAGGACTATCAGTCACTTTCGCTTCGCGGCTAGTTTTAAGAAGCCATGATGGTATAATGGAGAATGTGACAGAATTTTATGGGAAATGGAATGAGCGTCTGATTTTGATTAAAGTAGAACACTCCTGAAATTTCCTTTTAATTTTTTTTCCCTTTCTTCTTCTTTTAGCTTGATTAATACGTGTCTAAAATATCATACATTTAAAGTTTAAAGAGGTGCAATTTTCTATTAATTTTTTTTTCCAGAGGGCGCATTTTATTTTAGCATTGTGAAGGATGCGAAAACAAAATAAGACGGGGGAGGGTCTTGAAGTCTACGTAATACTTGTTAAGTGTAGTTTTAACATGTTAACAATATAAATTTGGTAGTTTCGATATTTCGATTTGTAGTCACAGGTGAAATAGAATAATGCTCCGTTAATGCAACTAAATGCACATGTAATAATATTGCTCCGTTCCCTCCCTCTCTCTCTATCTATCTATTTATCTCTCCCTTTCTGGGGTGGGGGTATTAACTGTTTGCCTCACTTGCCAAATAATACGTAATCCTCATTTGTAATCATGCGGTTGTTGAATGAGTGAAGGTGAGAAGATCCTGCCCTGGCGAGCCCACTATGAGGATATTATCCCCAAGCTTCTCGGTGCTATTTTGCTATTGATTCTTGCATTGAAAATGAACAAGAAGGAGCCCTTTTTTCACCCCCACCCTCTCGCTGAAATGCGTGTCTCGTTCTATTAATTCTCCAGAGTCAAGACAAGATTTATTCCGATTTTATTCATGCTGGTTAAGTATACGAAAAGAGTGTAAAATGGTTTCTTAGCATGGACAACGATTGCGTTTGTGGTGTCACAAATCCACCTTCAAGTCCGCGGCTAAAAGTCAACAAAAAGCCTGCGCAATGGTCAGCCCTGGGTCAGCCATTGACCAATGGAGCGAGCCTGTCACGTGACAGTGTACTGCTTGAGTAATTTCTTTTTGTTTGCACACGGCACGCTACTCTGCCTCATGCTCGAGAGGGCACGTTCAAGGGGGAACGTTGCTAAGGAAGTTTTGAAGCGGGTCACGCTGAATTCGCACCCTCAGCTTTTGCTTCGCACCCAAACTTTGAATGCGATTTTCTCCGTTATTTAGATTTCTATTCTGATACTTTCCGTGTTTTTAATCGCTTTTTACGATGACTTCTACTTGAGCAAAATAGACTTGTTATACATCATTTTAAAGCTTATGAACCAGAGATTCCAAAGGACGTAAAATTAGACTTTTTGATTTTTGCGACTTCCGCCTGAAACCGTCGTGCGGGGTCACATATTATGATCAGCTTTTGGAAGAAATACAGTCATTCCTGCTTTAGCGACCACCTGTATAGAAAGACCACCTGTCTGTAAAGACCACCATTTTGTTTCCCTTGAAAACTGTTTCTCATTGAAACATGTATTAAAGGAACCTGTACATAAAGACCACCTGCTCATAAAGACCACTTTTCTTGTCTCTTTTTAGCAGTCTTTATAGATAGGTTTCACTGTATAATCTTGGAGATTCCTGGAGGCCATATTAACAGTAAAAAATGAAATTGTATAATTAAGGGCCAAATCAGACTCCATTGAGGACTATCTTGCAACTGATCTGATGTCGCTACGATTTGCAGCCGATTGGGCCCTTCCTTCAACTGGAAGGCCCACAATACACCACATATGTGATTTTACTATTCATTACAGTCATTGTATCATAAACCCCCAAACAGGAAGGTTTTACATGTTTATATTTCATATCTGATAATATTTTATTTTCTTCTAAACTTTGATCACAGTCAGATGAATTCACAGCCAGACCTGTAAGCCTCTGCAGTGACCGCTCATAATGGGAATGACATTGAATGACCTTTACAGTTTTCTGACCTATATTGTGTGTTAACTTGGCTTCATAATGCTTGAGCACTGAGGATTGGGACTACTTTTTAGAAATTTCACAGTGATTTATTCATTTTGAGTGGTATTGTTGTGCCAGAGTGAGTAAATATTCTGCACTCAATAGGATCATAGAGTAATGCCACTTAAAGCTAATACTCAACTTTTGAATATCCATTTTGTAAATCAGGTCCAAAAGATGATGGGACGCACGATTAAAGGGTTATAAGTATGGCAACAGTGTTATGGAATTCCTTTGATATTACTTCTCTAGTTATGGGCAGTTCAGTGATTAGTTATGTTACATTTGTAGGTACAGCATATTTGGCTACTACATGAAGACGCATTGATTCCTTTTTGGTAGTGTGTATACATGTAGCTCAGGGCTACATCACACTATGAAATAAAGTCATGGGGCTTATTCTTTTGAGTGATAACAAAAACTGACATTTCGGTTTGTTACGTTGTATGAAAAGAACATGGACAAAAATTACAAGACTTTGCCAACAAAAGTTTGCTCAAACAGGGTCAATCTGAAACAAAGTATTATAATGATATCATTGCCGATGTCTTAATAAATTATTTGATGAACAAAATTTGTTTGTAAATCTCTCCACTTTCAACTATAGCAACAAAAAAATTGTTAGTTCTGTTACAGGTTACTTATGTTATACCTTGAAAAAAAAAAATGAAATAATGGGGTTTTAACACCCTTTCACTGAGATTTTCTGTTCTTTCATTATCTGGAATACAGATAATTTAATTCTTTGATATGGTACATCTCTGTCAAAAACACAATTTCACAGTATGCTAAAACCTAGATTTTGTCCATTATTTTTTGGTGTAGTCCCACATATGTCAATTCATGTACAGTTTCAGTTTCTCCATGAAGGAGGCATGTAAGGATCAAATTAATGGTAGAAAATGATTCCCTTATTCTATTTAGATATTTCATCCCAATCTCAACTGTCTTGGGCATAAAAGATGGAAGAAATACGGATTTCAATTTTTATTGCAATGTCTCATCATGGTATTGCCTGTATGATGAAATCTATGATTTTCTTTAACTGTTTCTCATATAGACTTCTTATGTTTATTAAAAAGAAAATGAATATCAAGTCTGTGATCATTTTTCTTAGTATTTTAAGGGATGTTTTACATTCTAGTAAACAAATGAGGAACCAACAAATAATGACCGAAAAAGAAAGTCAAATGTAATTTTCAATAATTTTATGCATAAAGTTGGGTAAAGTAATAATGTTTGGTATCCTAAGGAATTGTAATAAATTTCCTACAAGTTCTGTACACAATATTTTGTGAAATGATGGATGGTTAATGCAGTGCAGACATTTGAAAAGGAAGCATTGATCACATTTTGGTAAAATTTTGAAGAGAGCTAAACCCCTTGGCACAGTAAGAGTTAATACAGTACCTTTAAGGAGGAATATGATACAAAGGGACTTTCCCTTTTCAAGTGCTCCCTTGTAATCCACTTGAGTTGATTTGTTCAAATACTTCAAATATGTATGCTACAAAGGAGAAATGGGGAGCATGATTACCATTTGTGTTTACACATATTTTATATAAGTCGTTGAATTGAGAAGTTTTTGCAAAAAAAACATGTAGAAATTTTCCAGCAAAATGAATATGTGATTTTGGTTAATGCACGGAGAGAGATAGAGAAAGAAACAGAGAAAGAGATAGAGAGAGAGAGAGAGAGAGAAAAATCATGAAATTATTAAAATAAGAAAATTAAAAGAGGAGCCTGATCAGTTAAGATTGAGGATTGGGGTGAAAATTTCATTTTCAGATTTTTATGATGAAATCACTTTCAGGTGTTTTATTAACCCATTCGAGACAACTGACCACATTTTGTGGTTTGGCTCAATAACTTTTTATTCAGAGCTCCAAAAAATATACCAGATGCATGGGTAGAAAGAGCAAAAATTTCTGCACACACTATGTCCATTTTTATTGCATGACCATATTGCGTACGATACCAGGAATTTCAAAAACGAGAATATGCTTTGAGATCCTTAAATTGGCAACACATTGAGAGGTTCAAAAGCACTGTTTTTTAATCAAAATCGGCAATTTTTCAACTTTTCGACAAAGTCCTTACCATATTTATTATTTTCAAAAACATTACTCCTTATTAGAACCATGTAGCACTGAAAGAAAAATATAATTATTGCCAATTTGAAGAACAAAATGTGATCAATTTAGCCCTTGAATAATTCCTGTCCTGAAAGGGTTAATATCTAAAGTTACTAAAATTTATGTTTGTTTTAATTGACAAGGTCCGGAAAGAACACTAATTTCACGGATGAATATTTTCTAGAAAGATTGATGCGGTCCTAGTTTAAGACTCTCTCAACATTAAGTTTTGTTTGCAAATGATTATAGATCAAACACCATTCCAATGAAAACCTAAACATATTTGAAAATATTTGTACAGAAATGGTTTTGCTGCATGGTCATTCACATCTTGATGCAAATTTGTCTGACCGTGACAGAATTTTTTTTTTAATAGGTTTTTTTTTTCATCGGTTGGGCAAAAATGAAAACAAAAACCATGCTGAGCTATCTCACTAGCTAGAGACCTGAACAATGAATGAGTAAAACCTTGATCAATTCTGGAAAGAAAAAACCAGCAAATTGGGGGTATGAAGAGTGAGATTGAGTAAGTTATGACAATGGAAAGAACACTTTCTCTGCTTTTTACAATAATAAATCCACCTAACTTAAAATTATGTGATTAAGAATTTGATCAACATTGTATCTTGGTCATAATATGAATACAAATTCAAAATCTTTATCCTTTGTATGTATATATGTATATATATATATATATACCTAAATACAACTAAAAGGTGATTTTAAATTTTTTTTTATTGTATATACGTATATCAGCGCGAAATGACGATACAGAGAATTAATGGATTCAAAATGTTAGTATATGTTTAGAATTAATTTGATTCAATTTGCATTTATGGCAAAAAGAATCGTATAATAACTACCTTTTGTGTGCGATAAGGTATTTATAGTAAATCCCCGAACTATTGATATAATCAAGAAAAACAGACATCGCCCTAAGTCCAACTTAGGACGTTAGATACCCAAGAGTTATACATATATAGATTTTCCACGTTATATTATACGAAAATGAGTTCTCCCTACCGAACAAAACTTTGTAGTAATATAAGTAATTTGGCGCCCTCTACGTTTATATCGATAGAATGCCTCCTACCCCTACGGAAATGGGAAAAAAACAGTGCCGAAAACGTTAAGGCGAATCAAAAAATTCGACTTAATGTCGGCTTCCCCCTTCCGTCGAATATTTTGCCCCAAAAATCGCCTTAACCCTTTCAGGACAAGAATTATTCAAGGGCTAAATTGATCACATTTTGTTCTTCAAATTGGCAACAATAATATTTTTCTTTTAGTACTACAAGATTGTAATAAGGGGTAATGTCTTTGAAAACAATATACATGGTTAAAAGAATTGGCGAAAAGTTGAAAAAGTTGCCAATTTCGATGAAAAGCCATGATTTTGAACCTCTCAATGTGTTGCCAATTTAAGGATTTTAAAGCTTATTCTCCTTTTTAAAATTCCTGGCATCAAACGCAATATGGTCATGCAACAAAAATGGACACAATGTGTGTAGAAATTTTTGCTTTTTCTACTCCTGCATCTGGTATATTTTTTAGAGCTCTGAATCAAAAGTTATTGAGCCAAACCACAAAATGTGGTCATTTGTCTTGAAAGGGTTAAGTAGGAATTATGTATATATATATATATATATATATAATTATCCAAAAAAAAATACTGAACTCTCATTTCCTTAGTCTTTCTCTGTGATGAATAACTTATATTACCAAATATTCTGAATTATATGTTGATGGTTTTGTGAAACGATGCAAGTGCAATGCTTGAGCCAATCCATGTACATAGTTGGTCATTGAACCCCGAAGTTGGTCATTTTTTTTTTCATTTATGAGGAAATACTACAATGATATATAATATAGTGTACTGATGTTTCAGCCATTTGAATGATGTCACTTAATGTCAGCCTCTACTAAAATTACTCTCACCCTTGTCTGAGAGATATAATTTCCTTCCTTGTTGTTCTGAAAAAGTAAAGATGCTCTAAATATTAAAGGGAATGTAAAACATATTATATTCTAACCGTAATATTTACAGAAGATTCTAGTGAAGATACTAGGTACATAGGATATTCAGATAATCAGTTTCATTTATCTCAATGTAGTCCTGACTCCAAAGACAGTATGCAGTCACAATGTGGGCAACCTCTGGTGTATATTTCTTTCAATGACCACACTGTGTCACACTATGTCACACTGTGAAATGTGTGTAAACAGTGTTTTTTCACTCAGCAATATGAATGTATTCTAAATAAGGTTCTTTGCCACACTGTGGTGCATGCACACTGTAAAAAAGTGTAAATACTGTGTAGAATGATCATGTCCTAAATGCAGTATCTATTCACACTGTTACCCTGTTCAGACAGCAGAACAGTTATACAAGACTGGTATAAAGATCGCTAGATCGCGCCACCTCTAAGGTGAGAACGCGGTGACATCGTTTCGGCGCGATCCATGGAGGTCCACAGTGATTCCACACTGGACCACCTCGGGGGGGGGGGGGGGTCCACAAGAGATAGCGTGATCTAGAGCACGCCAATTTACTGTGAAGAGAGTGCTAAGATAGATCGCGTTACCCTCTGCAGGTGTGAACCCAAGGCGTGCCAGTGGACCTTCCCGGCGCGCCCCACGATAGCGCGATCCACTTTCCAATCTCGTAATGAGAACGGGGTCCTTGTGTTTTACCATCACATTTTAATTTCAATAAAATGGAGGCTGACCTGTGAGACTAGAAGGATATTTAGTCCAGTTGCCGCTCATGAGGTGATACGAGTTAGATGGAGTCTGAACCATGAGACTATAGAAGGATATTTAGTCCAGTTGCCTTCCACAGTTTCTGTATATCCGATCATGAGGTGACATGGGTTAGATGGAGTCTGAACCATGAGACTATAGAAGGATATTTAGTCCAGTTGCCTTCCACAGTTTCTGTATATCCGATCATGAGGTGACATGGGTTAGATGGAGTCTGAACCATGAGACTATAGAAGGATATTTAGTCCAGTTGTCGTGCACAGTTTCTGCATATCCGATCATGAGGTGATATGGGTGTGCTTTCTTTGATTTCCTGTCTTTCTTCCGCTATTCCCTGCACATCAAGCTGTTCCCAGTCCAGCTAGATTCTACAAAAATGTTTGAAAATATACTGAAAATATACTGTTAAAATCAGCTTCATGAACCTACTTTTGTAATCATTCAAAAGCGTGTTCCTGTTTTATACCAAATTTCTTCTCAGAGACTCATCTGTAGGCCCTCTAGAGGTGGGTCTTGAGAAAAGTTAGTTACTTTTCTCCTTTTGTCTTGTGATCCAGCATATTCTACAAAAATATTTGAAAATATACCTTTGACACACTGTTAAAGCTCACAGACAGTCTCGGTAGCAAAAATCATACTGGCAAGAAACTTATCTAACATAGTCACATACTATTATCCTTTTATCATAAGACACATGTACGAGATGATTTAACATTCCATTCACGATTTCGAACAAATTTTAGTGTAAATATCTGTAAGAAATGCTTGGTAACGGCTTTTCACTGCCTCACGCTAAGACCATATCCACCCTAAGGTTCCCCGCACAATAAACCCAGCGCTTCGCACTATGTGTAGCGTATTCTATAACACACAGCAATCCCCATGTGTGTAATGTGTGTGGCCGTTGTTTGAATTTACATCCCCTCTTTTTTGGGCCAGGGATTTTTATTACTTTTCACCTCTCATTCGATAAATATTTCACTTGAGGGGAAAAAACTTCACAGCATCTTAGTTATGTTAGTACCCTGCTATTTATTAAGTAAAATCAAAGAAATCTCACGAAAAGTTTTTGAGAGCTTCCCAAAACTATCTTCTACCTTTAAATTCATCATCATTTCTAATCATGTTTTAAGATTGAATCATATATACTTGTACCTCTTTTATACATGTAGCTGAGTTTTTTCTTAGAGTAGCCCTGACATAAGGCTGCTCCCAGTCTACCAGAATTGTTCAGAAAAGTCCTTGACTTATTGTTGAATTCTCAGTCATATCATAATCATCCATTCACGTGATTATAACCCTTTCAAATTGGTCTTTGTAGTGTTTTTCTATTTGCTTTAATACAGGGGTTGAAATATCTTCCATGGAATACACTGCACAAAATTAATGCATGTATCTGTATCTGTTCGGGAGAAGAAAAAAAATGTATATCTATTTGGAGACTAAACGTGTATGGTCCAATGTTTCAGAATAGTGGCTTGAATTTCTCACCCATGGTACAAAAAGGATTATTATCATTCTGTTTTGGGCTTACAATATGTAGAGAATTACAAATGCTTTTTTTTCTGTTATCTGTAGTAATTAATTATTTGTTTTTGTTTGTTTGGAATATATGTACATTTCAGTTTAATGATTATTTGACAGTTTTTGTTTTTTACTTTGTTCGATTCGGTGGGCACACATTCTCTTACTCAGTTTGCTCTATTGTGAATTTACCACGTATATGCTAACATACCTGCATACTTTACACCTAGGTTGATGCCAACATCATTGGTCCTATTTAATATTATTGTCCTGTGGTTTATTGTGCACAAATAAACAAGTGATTATTATTATTTTTTAAATGCCTTCTTTTGTTCACCCTAAAAATGTTGACTGTACATTTCCTCAACAAGCAAACATGTAAAACACAATATAAGACTTCCTGTTAACTATATGAATTTCATTTTTGGTGACATATTTCACTCACTGTTTGTTTTCATGGGTATGTTGTTGTTCTTAAAGGTAACCTTGAGTTCTGATAATAACAGGAAAAAATCTTGCTGAATCAAACGAAACCTGACACTAAAATGTTCATTACTACAGATAAATTACAAAGATTAGATTGATTTTGGTAAAAAAGTATAATATCTGAGTAATATCAGCAAAGAAAGATGAGAAAAGCAAGCTAGTTGACCAACGCTTTTTTTTTTTGCTTGAAACTTTTTGATTTGCCTTTTCAAGTAACTTGTGAGAGATTTATCATAACTTTTCCTCGAAGAAGGTAGACTTACTTTTAACTGCATGCTGGGTAGAAATGTATGCGATACCTTAACCCAATGAGTATTAAAGGGCTGTCCTACGTTTGTAATAATTTGATATGTGTAAAAGCAGAAAAATTAGGAAAGCAGATTGGTGAAAGTTATAACAAAATTTGACAAACATTAAGAAAGTTGTCATTTATAAAATTGTAATCACTATACATATGGAAATTTCAAATTGGCCAAATCGGTACGGTCACTGTGATCAAGTGGCGGTCA
The DNA here is from genome assembly GCA_025618425.1 of Heliocidaris tuberculata. Classification (NCBI taxonomy): domain Eukaryota; kingdom Metazoa; phylum Echinodermata; class Echinoidea; order Camarodonta; family Echinometridae; genus Heliocidaris; species Heliocidaris tuberculata. Next base: position 35,218,572 of record CM046844.1, read on the forward strand.
ACTTTCCCATTCGCTCCAAAACAGAAAATGACTAAAATGTCAATTTTTCAAGATGTATAACTTTGTAGGATCTCTTTCTTTTTGGGAGACCTATGAAAATGTGCTATCTACGATATATTTTGAGTACTGCCCTGAGGGAAATGGCACTGAGGAGAAAACCGGAATATAATATTTTTAGTGTATGACAAATGGGAGATTTGACCATGAATTCATTGTTGTTGTTGTTGTTGGTGATGGTGGTGGGTTTTTTCAAAATTGTGTAATTCTTGTATCTTGTTTGTTACTGTATACATATTTTTATTGAAATTTGTATTTTGAATGTCCATTTTCACTCTGTAAATACTTTCACAATTTGGCAACACATTGCCACGATGAGGATATGAATAAAACCGTTGAATTGAATTGAACTGAATACGTCACAATTGATTCACCAAATTGCCAATTTGTATTTTTTTTTACAAAGCTAGTATTGCCCTTTAAGCCTAAGATCAGTCTAAGCGGAATCTATGGGAATTGTGTGTTAAATCAAAATCAAATGTCGCCAGTGGGTTAAACTAGGAAGGTGTGGTGTCTATATAAGAAGGGTCAGTCAAGGTGATGCTTTCCTGCATCCGTTCTCATGTCTCTCTAGAGGAACAAAGAGTCATGTCGTCCGCTCAGTGCCAGAAAGATGTTAACTCACATCCTTTAACACAGAGTTAACATCCTTTTGCCTCTCAGCTAGCAGACAATGTCTGGTTTGGCCATCTATCCACCGGATAGTTGCTGGAAGATGCAGTGTTGTAAGAAGGTAGGAGAAGTGACCGCGTAATGTAGGATAAACCATGGAAAGTGTCGGAACAATTATTTTTTTCTTCAGTTTAGTTTGTACCCAGTTCATCTAACGGAAATACATGTATATGTGGCATCTTATCCTTTTGCAATTGGCAGATCTAACGTTCATGTCTCAACATATAGCAAAGGAGAAGTGACTTTGAACTCTTGGATTATCGAGGAAAGTTTTGAAACAATAGTTGTGTATATTGTCAGAGGATTGATTAGTTGTCATTTGAACAAGTGGGCGTACCTTTGACACATTGTTCTGAATTATAGTTGATACTACTTTAAAATGTGAAAACATGGAATGTGTGTGGAGAGGTTTCGTTTATTATTGAAAGCAAGTGGAAAGTATATCTTTGAAAGGTTGACTTTCTCTCATGTTCACTGTGAAGCTACAACATATCTCTCATGTCATCATGTTTTGTTTATGTTGTGCTGTTGTGTCCGTTTTCTCAAATATGAATCATGACTTAAATTAGAGAGTCATTTCTGTATAAACAGGAGGAGTGACATTGAAAAAGGTATTTTACAAACATTGTTTCCTCATATCGAACTTGGCAAGATTTCAACGATTTTCAACAGCTCATCATGCTTTAGCGATCCATCTCTAGACATTCATCAAGTTGGTGTAAAAATGTCATCAAGCTTTCTCATAGCAGGAGCAGACTGGTGTGGCTTCTTCAGATGAAAGTTGTACTCTCGAAGTGGTCAAACTCAATAGAAAAAGGAGGAAGTTCTGCATCAGAGAGTGAGTTATTTTAGATGCTTTGTACAAAGTCCATTACTTGGAGGAGTTAATGATCAGGTTCGTGGCAAGGAAACACAAAGATAAAACTGCAAATGATACTGCAGATGTGGTGAACAGCATACAGGGAACACGATAGATTTATTCTGTACAAGGCTTGCGATGTGTTTAGATGTAAGACCTCTATTGGTAAGTTGACTATTTTTTACAATCCTTTGTAGTCAAATCTGAGGTGTTACCTGCTGGTCACACATCGTTGATAAGGATAACAATTTGATAATGATAAAATCAGTATGTGTAATTACTGATTTATACTAATGACCTTTCAGCGCAATCTTTTTTTTTTACCATTCTACGTAGATTGATTTCATCATTATCAAGTCGTTATTGTTATCGATGATATGTGACTAGCCCTTTAAAGTTAGTGAGATCAGATAATTAGGAAAAACTCACAGATCAAAAAAATATTTGGATGACTATGGCCATTGTGTGCATTTACCAACCAATAAAAAAACACCAAGAAACACACAAAAAGAAAGGAGCAAGCATCAGATCATTTTGCCTTTAATTATCAAATGCTGAAGTCTTTTAAAATGAATCCATGCACAATAAGGCCACTTTGTTTTTCACAAAGAAATATTTAATACAAGTACTTTTAATTACTCATTCTATAAATCCATTATACCTTTACAAATGGATCTGTGAAACCAAATAATTCTTATTTCTATATTTACTCTATAATTGAAACAAAGGGTTGTTGTGTCTATACGGAAACAATCAGCAAGTAATATATCACCCTGAAGCAGGGCTTTAGCCAGGATTTAAAAATTGGGTGTCCAAATTAAAAAGCAGGGTGTCCAAAAAATTGGGCGAGTGCAGCGAGCCGTTCAGGGGGTCCAGGGGGCAGTGCCCCTGGCGAGGGTAAAAGGGGGCAGCGCCCCCTTTCCGCTGGAAATTTTTCATTATTTCTATCTAAAAAGACACTGTTTCCTTGCTTGTTTACTCCTAGCTTGCTGGAATTATCCCCTCAGTGTTTAAGGTAAAAACATGTTGAAGTTACACATTCTGATGATTTGTTTTCCCTACATGAATGTAAGTTTTCATTATACATGTATTAATGTAAGTATTACTTTACCACCAAGTTAACACTGTACCAATGTCGACCAAATTTTTTTTTTTCGCCAGCCCTCCAAAAGTCGTTCAGTGGGGGGGGGGTGTTATGGGGTCCAGTTCCCCTCCAGAATTCTCTGACAAGCAAAAAAAAAAGGTTTCCTGGTCGAAAAGGGGGGGGGGCAATGCATTGTTTTCCCTCAAAAGGGGGGGGGGGGCACGGGCCGGGATTGCCCCCCCCCCTAAATCCGCCACTGCGTATATGTACGTACGTACATAAATACACTGAATGCACACAGTTGCGGGCGATTTTTTCTTTTCCAATTTGTTTTTCGCGGATACCATTTCACTTGATGAGCATCAATCTCGCGCGCGATAAGTAAAAAACCCCATCATAAATCCACCGATTTCTTGAGTTTTAGCGCGTTTTCGGTGACTCTGTTCCTCACAACCCGACTTAAGCGCCGCGTGACTTTAAAAAATGGCACTAATTCCGTATTTTTGAGGCAGGCTTTGGCTTTACAGATTGATTTTTTGAGGTGACTATGGACCAGCGTCGGAAATACACGGGGGCGACGGGCGATTTCGCCCTCGTCGGCCCCCATATCGCCCCAATAAATGCTGGAAAACCTGTATTTGGGGGCGACCGTTTTCATATGAGTCTCCCCCATAAATGATTCGAAAGAAAATCACTAATATGCTCAAAAAGCAGCTAAATTCAACCTTTTGTCTCGTTGTTGATTCTGAGCTTAGTACATCGCGAGTGTGTAGCATCGTGAGCGCTAGACCAAATGACAACAATTACAGTATATAGCCAGATATCGCACGGAACTGAAGATAACGCTTTTTTCATGCATACTACAGTAACTACCCGCATTGACGCATTCTATAACACGGTCGTATAAATTCATCGACAGCTTCATTTCACTTAGTCTTTGCGCGACACCTTTTGTGAAATTTTCCTTTCCGAAACGCAATATCACTGTTACAATGATAGGTCTAAAATTACCATCATCCGTGTAATGAGACTATCTCTAGATCTACGACCGGATACACCACACAGAGAAATTGTCCCTTACCACATTAAGTCCGTAGTCACCTCAGAAAATCAATCTGTAAAGCCAAAGCCTGCCTAAAAAATGCGGAATGCCATTTCTTCAAAGCATGCGGCGCTTAAGTCGGGTTGTGAGAGACAGAGTCACCGAAAACGCTCTACAAATCAGGAAATCGGTGGATTTATGACGGGGTTTTATACTTATCGCGCGTGAGATTGATGCTCATCGAGTGTGATGGTATCCGCGAAAAATCAAATTGGAAAAGAAAAATCGCCGGAACTGTGCGCATTCACAGTATATATGTACGTACGTACGTCCAAGCGGATTTGGGAGTATTATGTGCGAGAAAAGAAAAAACACACACCAAGCCCGCCTTTTCACTTAAAATAAACATCTGTGCAGGAAATACGCCTAATGACAGCAAATTCGAGTGAAATTGACCTATTGTTGAATTGACCTATTTTTGATTTATTCCTTCAAAGTTTTGAAAAAAAAAAAAAAAAAATCTGATGGGGGGGGGGGGGGGGGGTAAAGTTAAAATTTTAAAAATCTATGTTTTAAAATTAAATTGGGCAGTATGTCGTAAAGTAAACCTGTGCATGAGATAGTACGATTAGTACCAATGTAAACAGCAATCGCAATATCACAAAAAAACCCAAATTGATAACCAGGCTGACAGTCTGCTCTTTCCATTAAAATGGTAGCCCCAATGATATAAAAAATAGCCCCATAAAATTCAAAAGTAGCCCCAAGGCAAAAAAAAAAGTAGCCCCTAAAAAAAAAAAATTAATTCCTAGGCTGCTATGGACTTAATGTGGTAAGGAACAATTTCTCTGTGTGGTGTATCCGGTCGTAGATCTAGCAATAGTCTCATTACACGGATGATGATAATTTTTAGACCTCTCATTGTAACAGTGATAATGCGTTTCGGAAAGAAAATTTTCACAAAAGGTGTCGCGCAAAGACTAAGTAGCTACAGCCTAGACCCGTACGCACGTACGGTACTTGTTTGCGGGAGCGTTTACGACTTCGACTTCTGCTGAGAAGCCGAGGATATAAATTATCGTGAATACAAAACATCTTTACAAAAACTGAAAGGGCGTCCATCAAATGATTTTTAAAAGGCGTCTTGCAAATTAATCTTTAACTATTAAAAGGGCGTCCATCAAATGATTTTGATCAAGGCGTCTTGCAAATTTTGCTGGGCGTCTTCCAGAAGAAATGGGCGTCCAAAAGACGCCCAGACGCCCGGCTGGCTAAACCACTGCCCTGAAGATCATTAATTAGACACAGTTCACAGTCATATGAATCTTCATGGTTGCTAGTAATGTCCCAAAAGCTTGCCAGAGGTTTACCTGTCCAAGCAACCTGTCATAGCTTACCTGCTATAGTAACAAAATCAACAACTAATGTACAGTTTACTTTGCATAAGTTGAATCTGTTGGGACCACAAAAAATAGTTTGACTTATGCAAAATTTGACTTGGAAAATGTAAATAACACATGTTTTGCATAGTTTGGTCAGAAAAATTGATTCGACTTAGGAAAAGTTCGACTTATTCGACTTTGAGTTATGCAAGGTTAACTGTATATAACTTGCATGCTGACTTTATGATAACTACTATACCGCAAAACCAGAAACATCGCGACATGAAACTTTCGCGAATTGTAAATGACAGCTATTTTCACAGCAAAGTGAAATATAATGCAGTATTTTCGCAGCATGAACTTTCAAGAATCTAAACCACTCGCGCAATTGGCGAACATTAAATGCAGGCAAAAGTTTCGGGGTAACCTCGCTAGTCATAAGGACCGCTATTCATAAGGACCGCTTATTCATAAGGACCGCTATCCATAACGCGTGACTAAATGAAAAGCGGTTCTTATGAATAGCTGGTTTTGTACGAATAGCGGTCCTTCTGAATAGCGAGCAAACCGTAGACAAATTTCCTCACTATTCATAAGGACATCCATTCATAAGGACCACTATTCATAACTACTTATAAGGACCGCTATTCATAGCGCGTGTTAAATGAATAGCGGTTCTTATGAATAGCAGTCCTTATGAATAGCGGTTCTTATGAATAGCGGTTCTTATGAATAGTGGTTCTTATGAATAGCGGTCCTTATGAAGTTGCGGGTTTGGCAGTACCCCTAACAATGTAGGGAAATGTAATTGTTTGTCAGTCACTCGGGTCATCCATAAATTTGAATGTTTGTGAACTGGACTATGGTGTGGATGTGTTAATGAGAAGGGCGGTTCACATAAAACATTAAAGTGTACGAATCACCTGAAAAAATAATTTGTATACAGCTAGAAAGTATAAAATCAACCTCAAAGAACAGTTAATGAGTATGAAGGAAATAAAGGATAACATGTTGCGCTGTTCTGCTAAACATGGATGTGCACTATTGGATTTATAAGCGGAAGGTCATTAGCAGTAAGTACCTGTAACTTCAAAATGAGTGCTTATTTGATACAAACTACTGAAATTAGGTAGTTATCACCCATTTTCACTTTTCATTAGGTGATAAAGAGAGAAATCCCTGTTATGTTTGAAAAATTGTTTAACATGTACAACATGTATAGAGCAATCAAAATTGTAGAAGCAAGTTACCAGAAATTTGCTTCATGGCATGAGTGCATGCTACCACCCTTCTGCCACTCACGCAATGATATGTTGTGCTTTTTAATTTGAGAATTATTAGTAAATGTGACTTTCAGTCAGTTATTCAATATCTTGTTTATATTTTGATGGTCTGAGCAACCCATCTGTACAGCATGATAAACAATTCAAATAACTTTAATGCCAATCTCTCTTGTGTTACAGTCCTATTACCAATCAGAACTCATGATTTTGATTCAAGTGGCTATAAAGATATTGAGCTAACTCCATTATATGCTATATTTTGTATGTATAGCAAGTTCAGCTACTTTACTGTACAAATATAGCATGTTCATGACCTCAAAATTATAGTTCAGGTTTGTATGTCTCTCCCTACAGACAATAGGTATACACCTTGAGGAGTACAATAGAAGGTTATATGAATTCAAGTTTCATTTTCTACCCATGGCAGTGTTCACATTGGTGATAAACTCATCCTCTGGAAAATTGTTTCCTGGGATAATGACAACAGCAACTACTTGCATGATTAATCTTTGAGAATATTATTGTAAAAAGAAACATCCTCATACATAGCAGCTGAGGAGATGTAAATTGCTTGCAGTTACTGGTATCTTGCCAAAGGAGTATTCTTGTTGGAAGATCACCTCTTTTGCAATTGTTGGGTTAATGTTCTTGCTAAATTTCATTGTATCACCTTAAATACATGAAGGTTCACTCCAAATTTTGCAGGGACGTGCCCTAGAAAATTGTGATAAAGACAAGTGTCTTTTCAACCTTCTAGTTTTCTTTCTAGCTGTTTGCTGGAATATATGCCCTAGAAATCTCTGATTGCCCCATGTGCCTTCTGAAATGTATGAATTTCACATAGATGATTTTCATTTGAACTTTCTATTATGTGAACTCAGCTCTACATAGTTAACCTATTCAGGTATTCTTGTGATCTTTCTCCTTTTAGTTTTGTTGACATGGTTATTCATACATTCCATAATTGTTAGTGTGCCATTCAGTAGTATTGAAAGTTACTAAGTATATCAGAGTATTTCAATTTGAAAATGCTTCTCTAAAGATTATGTCCAATTAATCTAATGCAAATATTAACCAAATTGATGTGAAAATCATAGAGACAAAGATTTTGTAATTTTGTGCTATAAACACTGAAATACATGTAGATCCTTAGCCTATGGAATTTGATTTGTAATGAAGTCTAAGTTAAAGGTAACCGATAGTTTTGGCAAGCCCTCAAAAACTTTTCGTGTGATTCCTTTGATTTTACTTAATAAAGAGCAGGGTACCAACATAACTAAGATGCTGTGAAGTTTTTTCCTCCTCAAGTGAAACATTTATTGAATGAGAGGTGAAAAGTAATAAAAATCCCTTGCCCAAAAAAGAGGGGATGTAAATTCAAACAACGGCCACACACACTACTCACATGAGGATTACTGTGTGTATAGAATATGCTACACATAAGGCGCTTTCACACCTACCCGATCAGGAAAAATACCTGGTATTTTCTGATCGGGTATTCTCCCCCGATCAGAAAATACCAGGTATTTTGCCAGTGTGAAACGAAAGTACTCGTAATATCCCCGCAAGAAAATACCCGGAATTTAGAAGGTACTTTCTCAAAACTACGCGTACTTTCTCCAAGGTCGCGGGGATATTTGCAGTGTGAAAGCAAATTACGAGAACTAGCTATTATGGCCATCTCTCGCATCGCACGTCCACCGCTGCAGAAGCAGTGAATTTGAAAGCGCGCGCCTCGTCTGCAAAATAAACCATACTGCGCATGCTCATAACTTCGAGAACTTTCCTCGAAGAGCTCTGGTTCGGGGAGGTGTGAAAGCGCGAAATAATTATCGGGTATTTTGGGGCCTGAACAAGTTCTAGTAATTTACGGGTATTTTTCCTGATCGGGTAGGTGGGAAAGCGCCTATAGTGCGAAGCGCTGGGTTTATTGTGCGGGGGACCTTCGGGTGGATATGGTCTTAGAGCATGCCGTTACCAAGCGTTTCTTACAGATATTTACACTTAAATTTGTTCGAAGTCGTGATTGGAATTTTAAATAATCTCGTGCATGTGTCTTATGATAAAAGGAGAATAGTATGTGACTATGTTAGATAAGTTTCTTGCCAGTATTATTTTTGCTACCGAGACTGTCTTTGAGCTTTAAAGGGGGTACCCAATGCTGAAACAATGTTAGTTCATTTAAAAGATCATGATTTTATTAGCAGAAAATCATCTGCCTTAAGTTTTTTAAAAATTCGTGTTGCCAGAAAAATCCCCGAAATATGGTAAGACTTCAGGATATTTTGGCCCCTCAGCTGTGTCCCAATTTCAGCTAGGTAACCACAATGACGTCAAAGTGGTTACCCAGGTTCGCGTATTGCAGATGTGTTGCGCGCTAGACTGTACAAAATACATTACACCTTGCGCGCATTTTGCTATAATTGCGCGACAAGGTAACCACTTTGACGTCATTGGGACACAGCTGAGGGGCCAAAATATCCTGAAATCTTACCATATTTCGGGGATTTTCTGGCAACACGAATTAAAAAAAAAATTTAAGGCAGATGATTTTCTTCTAATAAAATCATGATCTTTTAAATGAGCTAACATTGTTTCAGCATTGGGTACCCCTTTAAGGCACAATATTGGTAAAAGTGCAATATTTAGGTTAAAAATGATTTTCTATTATAGAAATGATTTTGATGTACCTCTGTGAGTAAAGCACAACCCTGATTGATGTTAACTCTTTTGAGACAATCAACCACATTTTGTGGTTTGGCTCAATAGCCCTCAAAAATATACCAGATGCATGAGCAGAAAGAGCAAGAATTTCTGCACATACTGGTCCATTTCTTGTTGCCTGACCATATTGTGTTTGATGCCAGAAATTAAAAAAAAGGAGAATAAGCTTTAAAGTGATTTGGTAACTTTGTAGAGGCTTGATAAAATATGATGAGCTGCCTGGCATTACATGCTATCACTGTATGTATTATGGTGTAAAAATGAAGCCCAGGAAAAAAAAGCACTTCATAATCATCATGTGCTTCACAAACGTAAACATATGCAAGTGACCGGAAATGCCAGACTCATTTTCCCCCATAGACTCAGTGTTAGACTAAAGCGTATGGCCATATGCTTTTGTAAATGGGAGTATTCATTCATAGATATCTTGATAATAGCATTATATATTTGAAAACCTTTCTATGCATGGCTATTTATTTATCCTTCTGAACATCATTATACAAGACAGATATCAAAATTCAGCAATTTATTAAATCAAGCCTCCACAAAGTTACCAAATCCCTTTAAAATCATTGTTTTTATCAAAAATTGGCAATTTTGTCGACTTCTTGACAAAATTCCTAACACGCATATTGTTTTCAAGGATTTTACACCTTATTAGAAACATGTAGCACTAAAAGAAAAATATTAATGTTGCCAATTTGAAGAATAAAATGTAATCAATTTAGCCCTGAAATAATTAATGTCCTGAAAGGGTTAAAGGAGTTCCATACCATATTGCCACCATCCATATATCCGATCTTGCTTCCCATCACATTTTGAAGTGATAATACCACATAATTTCAAAAGTTAAAAGGTTTTAGGCACAAGTCATTTTGAATGCATGGGTTCAAATCCTACCGCTGCCATTAATGTAACGCTTCTTAATAATGGTTGAGAATAACCCCACAATCAAACACTCTGGAACCGCTGCCACAAATGTAATGCTTCTAAATAATGGCTGAGAATTACCCCACAATCAAACACTCTGGAACCAAAATCAGTCAGATGAAGGATCAGATGGAGCACCAAAATTACCGTCAAATCAAACTCTGAAAAAAGTAGCTAAAGATGGATCCAAAATAATGACTATTACAAGATGTAGTCGTGTAGTGCTCTGCTTTATTCTACAGCACTGCAGACTGCATTGTGAAGAAAATTAACATTGTACTCATTACATAATGTAACCCAAAGTGGCATAGCAGAGAATACAGGGAATAACAATTAGTAAAACATAATTGTAATATTGCCGAATATAAATGATAATTGTAAAATCATCTCCATGAACCTGCCTGGGGAAAAGTTTGACAATGCTTCCCTGAAAGGTCAGGCATTGATAGTTAATATCCTAGTACATCCCTCTTCTGCTAACACGTGATTGATACAAGAGAACTTCGATTTCCTCTTGCCTTTCCTACCAATTGAGTTCCTCGCCAAGTGAAATCTCTTTTTGGTATCACCTTACCTCAAGGTGGTCATATATCTTATTCCTAATTCCTGACACATGTTGTTCAGATGTATATAAAAGATTAATGAATTAGAGATCATTGTTATTTTGTAGGCTGTGTATTTGTGAAATTTCTGTTCAGTAGCTCATTATTCATGAATGTATGTTTATGCTTCAAGTTTTCATTGATAAATGTATTAAAAAATTCAATGATTGTTTGGGATGACAAGGCTATTAAATCCCTTTGAATAAATCATTGTCGAGTAGTATTTGCAGTATGGTATTTTAGGTGTGTATTTTGCCAATATTTCACAACCAGCATTAAAACCACTAAGTTATGAAATTTCACTCTTCAATGTAAAGTCAAGTTCAAGGAAAAGTGACTTAATTGATGCTTTATGATAACAATTATGTTAATTTCTGAGCAATTTATTTCATAATATGCAGCCAAAAGTATAAAGTGTAGGCCTCTATTGTAATGTAAAAAAAGGGAAAGTTGGCATACAGAGACTACAGAATCCTGTACATCCTGTTTCATCAGTTTGTACCTTTCCTTTCCTTTTTTATGAACTCCGGAATTGATTGATCCTGGTGATCCGAATCAACTGATACTAAGCAGGAAAAAGCATGCATAGGATACTTGGACTTCTGTATGAAGTTGTGAAGCTACATGTAAGTTGGGAAGTTAAATTTGGATTTGCAGTGTAACTTCCTTGTTGCTCAAGACATCTAACTGGCCTTCACGGGGGTATTGATTATGTTGTTGGATGATGTTTCTGTTTACATTGGAAGTGGACATAACTATAGTGATTCCTGCACCAAGATGTCTCTGGAGGACTTAATGGATACCGTACATAGTTGATTCTGTTTGCTTGGATTCCGATTTGGATCACTTGTGCCGAGTTTGGAGCAGGTAGATTGTATGGGGAAGTTTTGTGGAGAGGTGCTTGAAATCTAAAGGAGATTTGTTAGGTAGCAGGTTGTGAAAGCGCCTTGGTAGCAGATCTGTGGTATATTTCTCACATGGTAGTATCATTATGGATAACAGATAGTTTTGAATCAGAAGGGGAACATTATAAAGTTCTTCTTTGGTTTTTTTCTTTTAAAATTCTTTGAGAGATAATAGTCAGGTACACACAAATTTTAAGTTTCGCTTGTAGTTCCAAAACTTAAAGTTAACTAGTAGTTATCTTGTAGTTTCAGACCGTATGAACGGACTCTTAGTTTTGAAACTTAAAGTTTATTTGTAGTTCTAGAACCACAAGCAAGCTTGTGGTTAATGCCAAAACCATGAGCAGTGGGGGGGGGGGGGGGGGGGGTCCTCCATCTTTACAGATCCAGTAAATATGATGTCCTTTTGGTTCTATACTTCATGATTGCTATTAATTTGAAATGTGTTGGCAGTAATTTTGATAACAGTTCTTTGCTCTGTATGCTGCGTAATATTTGAGCTGATTTCTTGGTTTCATTGCATCTCCACTATGAATTTGAGTGCTATCTTGATTTATTCAGCTAATGGTGAAACACTTAGATTCATTGATGTGGTTATTTAAGAGATTTGTTCTAGATAGATAAACTTATTGTAGTATTATGACAGAAAAGCTTTTTATATTCAAGTTCAGGTTGACTAAGAGCATTTTTGTAGCATTTATAACACTTGATTGATATTTTTTCAATCAGATTTCAGTAGATTGAACAATACGGTTCTGATGTTTGCCCTTGAAAAATAGTTATGCTTTCCTAGGTTTTAGGTCATAAAATTATTGACTGTTACAAATGGCTTTGTGTTTAAAATATAGACTATATTTGCAGTGTACTGTTGATCTGTGAAGGTTTTAAAGATGAAACAAATTCAAAATGTTCCCTGGATGAATAATTAGAATATACAAAAAAAAATCTATTTCCTTGATGATTTTGAAGTTTTGATAGTTACCACCTTCCATAGCAAGGCAACTTCACATAAATCTGTGGAGATGAATATTGGCCATTTATGAAGATGTACAATAATGTTTAATGAAAGAGGACATCTGTTAACCATGTAGGCCTTAGTTCAAGTTTTGTCACTATATAGTTAATTCAAGATGAAAGGGGCATTCACTTATATATATTATATATATATATATATATATAGAGAGAGAGAGAGAGAGAGAGAGAGAGAGAGACAGACAGACAGACAGAGGGGGATCGAGGGAGAGAGAAACAGATCGAGGGAGAGAAAGAGAGAGAGAGAGAGAGAGAGAGAGAGCAGGGAAATACAAAGAGATACAAAGCGCAAACGTAATTCATGAAACGGTTCAATTAATATTGGTCATTGTAAAGGGGTGTGATGTTGCACTTGTCGCATCCGTACATGATTCGTGATTGGAGGGTGTGTTGCAGGTCGCTGGAAAGCTGTCATGCCAGATGTTTGATTGTTTCTACGGCCCAGTGACCATGAATGTGTCTTGTGAGCACATGATCACACCCTAATAACGCCCTAATAACGCCCTTGACACATTTAAATCCATATCTGGGAAGAAACCACAATAGATCATATTGAACACCCTTTTAACCCTCTACAGTACTAGGCTCTTTACACTTGCAAAATTTGTGCTCAGTCCCGTACTATCGGTAGGGCTAAACGAGGATTTAGCCCCACCGATAGTACGGGACTAAGCTTCGCCCACTTTCTGTTCACAATGCATTTTATTTTACCAAAGTGGGCTAACTCCACGATAGTACAGGATTATTCTAGCCCTGAAAAAAAGCAGGGTTAGCCCACCAAAAGTGGGGCCATATGTCAAAAGGAGGGGCTAAGCACTCTGGCAAGGGAGGTTATACGGGACTAAAACTGCAAAATATGAAAACAGCAAAATATAGAGTCCTGGGTTAAGGTTATTCCTGGTTTAAAGACAGCACGGGGTTAAGAAATCCAGTGTAAAATGCCTGTCTAAATCTTGAATGCAATATTTTTAGACAAAAATAGCTTTATGGGTTGAGGAATTATATAGTCCGATATTATGGAACTCTCTTTGTCAAGCTAAATCATGAAGAAGAAAAAATAATCTTGGTTCAAAGTTGATTCCTGAGGTTGTAGTTGTGATGCATGTTTGTAAACTTTGTCGCGCAATGCATTTCAAAGAGAAGTATTTTTTATTACCTAATGATATCTTCATAAAGTGAAAATATTCAGTTTTGTTGTTTACTAATTTCAGTGATGAAGCTTTTGCAGAATAGCTTTTTAAAGTATTTATGATATATTAATTTATAAGCGAGTCATATTCATCTACCAATTTGTGCGAATGTGTGCGAATGTGCATGGCTGTAGTGTGCAATAATTGCACGGATGACTTTGCAAATAATTTTTAGGTCATTTTGTGGTAGATATTCCTTCCTGATTAGATGATTTCTCTGAATACCACTTAGTGTTGGAATGATTTTATATATTCTCTTTGTTTTGTGGTTGATATTCTAAGAATCACAACTTTAGGCCTTCAATATTTAAAGTGATTGATTAACTTTGTGAAAAATTGTAAAATCAGCTCAAATGCCAGTGAATTGTGTGCAGTCCTCTAACTACATATATAATTAAGGATATGTGAAAGTATGAGAGAAAATGGAACCCGTTTACTATCCTAAAAAAGAGAAAATCGTGATCAATCGCTAGCGCAAGTCGCTCGGCTTCTTCGCTGCGCTGCAGTCACAAAAACCAAGCACCAGCGCTTGGCGATTTCAGAGCGGGTTTCCAGCCCGTACGGTATTCTGTGATAGAGCGAGGTATGCCAACCGTAAGAGTTCTTTAGGGTTCGGTGGTACTCTATCCCGACATCAATGTTCAATCGTAAATATCTTGATATATAAACGACCGATCAGCTTATAAAACTCAGGCGATTCCTGTCTGAGCTAAAGGTTTGCAATTATGATTACAGCATTAGCTGGAACAGTGATTTTTTTTTTCAATCCTGGGCAAAGTTAATCAATGCCTTTAAATATTGCAAAAGCGTAAGTTCATGAGACTTTGTAGATGCACAAGTATCTGGTTTTACATTAGCAATTATACATTTTCAGGTGGTAGTAATTAGAGTAATTAGGTATGATTGAAAAAATAAAAGTTTCAAACACTTTACCAGTGCTATGAATTTTGTTCGATCCTGTGATAATTTTATTTGCCAGAACTCAAAGAGTACCTGAAATTAGATGTACTCTGGAGTCTACAGAGCCCTATTTCACCATGCACTGCATGCATACATAGAGATTTATGAAATGGAGATCTAGTTGGTCTCGATTTCATAAATCTATATGAGCATTCATCGTATTCATAAGTGTATATCCCTGAATGAAGTCTTTCTTCTTTTTGGGGGGAGGAGGGGGAGGGGAGGGGGAGGAGGGGGAGGGGAGGGGGAGGGGGGGGAGAGGGAGGGGAAGAGGGAGGGGACGGGGAAGGGGGGGTGGGGGTGGTATATGGGAGTTCATCTCCTGGTTTACTTTTAGAATCTTGAATACCTTTGCATGTATACCAAATGTAACATCAGTCAAAGTTTCTCACAGCAGAGGGAAAATGACTCAAATCAGACCTTCTGACATCTTTAGCAGACTCTATTTCTCAGGAACCCGTTTTGTTGTTAGCAGCCTTCATTTCTAACTTGATTAGGAGGATATCTGTCGTATGGATCAGATTCTTCTCTCCATCATCCCAATTTACACTTGAGGCTTTCTCTGTTTTCTCCTTTGTAATATATTTTTTTTTCTCTTTTCCCCATTTCCATACCACAGTTCCCTATTTCAGCTTTTCTATCTTCTTTTCTCCTTCTGTTATTCTGTCTCTCTTAATTACCTTTGATGTTGTGTAGTTTGTTTTCTTTCTGTGTTATGCGCTGTTTATCTGATCCTTTCTGCTTGTTAGAATCTATCTGCTTCTCCTGTCTCTCTGCATCCCTATTACTTTCTGTTTCCTTATTTCTTTCTCTCTCCCTCCCTATTTCTTTGTGTAATTCCCATAGAGCTTTCTCCTTATCTTTTTTTTTCTTTCTTTATCTCTCACCTGCTCTCCTCTCTCTTCATGATGTTGCTAAAGGGATCTTATACTTCCTTTAATTCCCCTTTCATTGTCAACTTCTCATCAAGATTAATATTGTCAAATTGACTACCCCAACTGATAAAAAGATGATGCCTTTTTGCTATATATTAATTTTTATTAACCACTGTACTGTTCAAATAAAGAGAAGGACCCCTTTTGAGAATTCCCAAGTTATCTAGTCAGTCTGTGAAGGTTTAGAAGTATCAGCAATATCATAAATATGATCATATAATGACACTTCCATCTATTTCTTTTCTACACAATGGTTGAATATTCAGATGTGAAGAGGGCAAATGATTTTTACCCATTAATATCTGTAGATAGTAAAGCAGTTTCCCCTTGACCTTGGTCACGATGTCTGTACTCTGATGGGTATTCCTTACTGTATAATCCAAGAGGACAGTTTCCACTTTCCAGTACACTCACTGTAAAACTATTTTCAAAATATTTACAATAGCTTCCTTTGAAACAATGCATAATTTTTAAAGTACCGGTACTCTTGTTTGTCTATAAAATCCTTCATAATGAAGCTCAAAAAATATATTTGGATACCTGTTTGAATTTATGTACATCTACCAGGCAATTGAGGTCATCCAGTGATCCTCTCCATCTCATATGTTCAGTTACTCGCACCTTGGCCGGTGATAGAACATTCACGGTGTCTGGCTTCAAAATACTGGAATGATTTACCACTTACAATTAGACAGTCTTCATCAGTCAATGCCTTCAGAAAGGCCTTGAAAACACATCTCTTTAGCAGTTTGTAGTTGTAACATTGTTTTTCTTACTACAGGTATTTGTAATTGAATTTATTGTAAGCGCTTTGGGCCTTCTGGGAAAAGCACTGTATAAGTAATAATAATGATGATGATACTACTACTACTACTACTACTGCTAATAATCAGTTCTAATTCTTTCTTGTCTTTCTTGTTTTTTGATAAAGCTTGAAAATAAATGTACATATGTTGCAAAATATTTTGTTAGTGCTTCTGATGCAGAAGTGATGTACTGGTATGTTTTATTTACATGAAAATCAACTAATTTACCTTCACAAATTAACTCAAGGTAGAATATTTCAAGTTTATTTTTATGGAGATGAACGAGGTGTGTGATATTTTGTGGTTGAAGCTGTAGGATAGAATCATCTTGTATCATGTTGATGAAACAAGATTTGTTAGTGTGAATGTCCCTTGTAATGGAGAAGTAGAGCATTAGTCTGATGTCATCTACACTTGTTGTTCAGGGGTCCATTTCAGAGGTAATTCATTCTTTACAAGGCCTTGTATCTGCATTAAATGGTTTGCATTCAGTACTTTGCTCTACATGAATTCGAAACTTATCAAATGGCATTGTTTATTGTATACATTATGTTTATGTAGGGTCACCTTTAATTCTTTGAATACGAACCATCGAACATTTGTCATACTCTAGATTTCAAAATGCATTTAACAGGGATGCTATATTTTGTAGCTTTTGTCTTATCTCAGGCCATGACACCTTTCTGTTTGAGGCTTTTTCAGGCTTTACGCTGTAGCTTCCAACATTATAGGTCTATTTTCAGGTTAATTGAATAAAACCAACTGGTATCCCTGATTATAAAGGGAGCCCTGGTAAATATTTCAGTTATTTCCTTTTACATGTTTAGAGTCAATGATTACATGAAGTTTACGCAAATAAAAAAAGATAACTCACTTTACGGTATTGTTTTTCATAATTATAATGATTTCTTACAAAATGTATTAGTGTAAGTATACTGCTCTTACAGCATGTAAGTGCATTGTAAACTTAGAATTTATGAGCTCTGGTTTGTATTCATATTATATTACATTTCCTTGTACATTGATTTTTATGATGTATTTGACATAATTGCTATATGAATCTATTGTCTGTAATGATGAATGATCATGTTACTTTTAGGTACATGCTTTACTTTATTACTGGTATGTCATATCATTTCTTCTGATAGCAGTGGTATCATTTGATTTTACTAATACCTTTCATTTCTCTTATCAACATTGGAAACAATTGAACTAAACCTGCAGAAAGGAAGATAGTGATATTTTGTTTATCTCGTATGACTTCCTGGAATTACTTTAATGCAGTATAATGAATATATCAATATTTATGCAGGTTCTGAAATTCAGCAACAGGAAATTGATTTTTTCATTTAGTCCAATCAAGTAGCTCTGTCATAACAGAAAGAATAACAAGATGATTTAGGAGGTTTCACTTTCAGTATGAATCGTATGTAAACCAGGTATCAAAACAAAATATATTGCTAGATAATCTTTTATTGTGGACAATCATTAAATATTATTGTTATTAAGAAGTATTTTGAAGAGTGTACCAGATGGAATGACACTGATAATTAAAACAATGAAACAAATTGTTAGGGAACTCAGTGAAGATTGAACCTTTCCTCAAATGAAAAAAAGAAGCATCTGTAGAACCAGGTTCTGTCAAGGGTTGTAATGGATAAGATCACGATTATTATATTAATCCCCCAGATACAACTTTATGTTAATCTCCTCTCTTGTTGCACGCTTTATAGGTAGCTTTAATCTTAGCGCTACTGTAAATAAGGGGGGGGGGGTACTCATTTTTCTGAAGGTTCATAATTCCGAAACACAAATTCCCCATAGCAGAGGTTCATAATTCCGAATATAAAATAGGGTTCATAATTCCGAACATTTGATGCATTACTCCGTAGATTCGTAATTCCAAAGGTTCGTAATTCCGAAAATGAAAAAGGGTTCATAATTCCGAAGGTTTGTAATTCCGAAAATGCAATATAGCCCTCGATAACTTTTCAGAATTACGAACCTTTGGAATTATGAACCCTTTTTCATTTCGGAATCATGAACCCTATTTCATTTTCGGAATTACGAACCGCCAGAGTAACGAACCTTCGGAAATGCGATCCTTCAGAAAAACGAACCTTCGGAATTATGAACCTTCAGAATTATGAACCTTTGGAAAAACGACATGTAACCATAAATAAATATACACATTTATTATCTGTTATTACGTGATTTGCAAATAGTTTACTAGTGCAGCCTAAAAGTCTGAAGTAGAGTTGAACTTGTTGAAGTACATTATTTGAACCATTACAGAGTTGAAATGCTATCAAGAGGATTTTACACTTTGTAGCCTTATAGCTAGACATCAAAATCACTAATCTGAGAAAATCAGAGATTTTGAAAATGAGTGAATGGAAACTACACAAACAATATACGCTTGCTGGGACAATGGGGTTATTGCTTAAAGGTGATTGTACCGAGTGTAAGTCAGGGGTCGCCTCTTCTACAACCAAGGAAGATATCGGATGGCTGCAAAAACACACAAAGGGGTTTCGGAGTGAGAACTACCACAATTACCACCGTTTGCACCCTGGGGCCTTGGGGACACAACCGGTCACTTGAATGCTTGAACTTGGGCTTGAGAGTCCCTCACCTATTTCTCCTTTTCTTCCGAGCCTCCTTTCTTTTTTTGCCGTGATCCAAAGTTTGATGGGTTTAGCAGTCGGTAGTCTCTCTGGTTGCGTGTTTTTCTTTTCTCCCGTGTTGTGTCAGCAATTGTTGAGCTGAAGGGGGGGGGGGGGGGGGGGAGGGTGGCAGATCCTTTCATTGTACTCTTATCGGTTCCTCCAAGCTGTCTTGCAGTGTGTCGTGGGTAATAGCAGTGGTGGTGCGTAGGAGGTATAAGTCTCTCCCCTTCTCTCTCTCTCTCTCTTTCTCTTTCTCTCTTCTCTCTCACTTGCTGAGATGTTGCTTGCTGGTGGGAAGCACATGTACCTCTTCATCATATTGCCTCTCTCAGTGATTAGGGCTTATCATTGGCAACCTGTATGCTCATGGAAGGAGCACTCATCTCAAATGAGGTTAGGACCACAAGCAACGTTGGAATCGTCTTAACATCATCAGTTGCGAAGAAGTATGAACATCTTCAATTCTGGATTGTATGTAGTTGTATCGCTGCCTCGTTGGAGTTATTGGTATTGCTGTATCAAGATAGTGTGCTTTTGTAGTGCTTCTTTTCCCGTGGAATATTCAGGATTTGCACAGAGAAACTGGAAAGGTGAAATATTTGTGGAGATCACATGATCGTGAATGTATCGTCTTTACAAAGTGGAGTCTTTAAGAAGTGTTGTGGAATGAAATCTATCTCTGCTGTGGCTATCATGTGATGATGATATTGTTCTGCATTTTTCATTAGTTTAATGGACCCAGTCCAAAAGGTATTTCATACATCACCTTTTCCTTTGCAGTTAGGAAGCGTTATAATAACTACTATGTGGAATACAATGGATTACACATGAATGCAGCAGGCCTTTTCTATGCAGAGCTCGATGGGTATACTGAGGAAATGATTTTGCTCTTTTGTTGCTATTGTGGTTTCTGCAGCTGAGATGGAAGTATAGTGGTCAGGTACCCTTATAGAGAAATGGTATGAATGATGCTAAGGGGTATGGGTTCAATACTCAATCTGAAAGGTGAGAATCTTGACGTAGGGTATGGACTGCAAAAGACTATATCGTCTGTTGAGAGCCAGGGGAGCGTTTCATCAAGCGTTTTATCAGTGATTTTTACTGACAAATTTGCTCTCAGCCAATCAGATGCAAGGATTTCAGTAGCTTATAACAGTTGTCGGTAAAAATCACTGACAAAACTCTTGATGAAACGCTCCCCAGAAGGATGTTAAGTCTGTGTTAAAGTATATGAGTTAATGCCCTTCTGGCTCCAAACAGATGATATAATCTCCTGAGAGCTAAAAGGGTGTTAACTACAGGTAAAGTTTCATTAATCATAACTTCCTTCTGACCCTCACTGCCTTAGCAGAATATTAGGCTGCAATGCTTTGTGTATTGATAGAGAAGAACCAAATGCGTTTTAAAGATAAAGTAGAGTTCTGGGTGCCGTTGCATAAAACTTACTATTATAGTAACTTTGCTATTATAGTAACTTTTCATGGAATACTGGATTTTGATTGGCTCTTGAGCAACGTTACCATGGTAGTTACCATTGATGGCAAAGTTACTATAATAGTAAGTCTTTATGCAATGGCACCCTGGTCATGCAATTACATTGTGAAAGAAACTGTCTCTAAGGAATTGGGAAAGGTTGACCATGTCTACATAAGAATTGTTTTATACTGTGTTGTTTTGGAATCATCAAAATAGATAAGAAATTGAGCCAATCTCACAGAAAAGCACATGTACTGCACACAGAAATGGGTATATGGGATTACACACACACACAAGTGGCATGAATGTTCGGTCCGAACATTGCAGCTATTTCTAGTCATATTTCAAATATAAGAGCATTTGAAGAGCAATCACTTTCATGGGATGTTTTGATGTTCTCCCAAACTGACATAAAAGGAATGAGAAAGCTCACAAATTATTTTTCATCTTTCCCAGAACTCAAGATTCCCTTGAAGCCATTGTAGGTGGTTGGTTTTGATCCAGCATGCATTTTTAATTCATTCGCTTAATGCTGTGTATTATTCACCTTTTATCTATGGGTTAAAGCTCACATACTTTTTTTTCCTAATGTAGGGTACCCTAAACTCTGTTTATTTACATATTTCTATTATTTTAGTTCATACAAATAGGCCTCAATAGTAACATACTTACATTCTATCAACTGTAAAATTCTTTGCAGTATAGTGTGAAATGAAAGAGATTAAAAATACTTGTCAATGGGGGGGGGGGGCACATCTGATGTTTTACTTTCCTTTTTTAAATCTATATAGATCCTTATGTCATGTACACTCACAGTTTAAAAAAAAACAAAAAAACTACAGTATTTTGTCTGTGATTGGGGGGGGGGGGGGTTGAGGCCAATGTGCCATATGGGGATGGGTAAGGATTGTTAGGAAACAGCTGCAAGTAGCTTAGTACAAAAGATATTTTGGTACAAGAGATTGATATATTTCATAACAATAGCCACCTATAGATTTGGTTTTGCATGAGAGTGGGAGAGAGAGATAGTGATAGAGAGAGAGACAGAGAGAGGAAGAGAGAGAGAAAGAAAAAGGAGAGAGAGGGGGAGAGAGAGGGGGGTAGCAGTGTTGATAATGCGATCATGTTCACATTTGTGTGAGTAAACAGCCGTACTTCGTGTTAGCCTTCAATATCAGACCCGTTAAGATATTGCATTCATCAACAGTGACATTTATTTCATCTATCTAAGAAATATGCATCCATTAGATAAGTCATTATTTTAAAGAAAATGTTCATGAGTAAGTCCTAAATAAAGTCAGTCTGAAGGTTTTCAAGAGTCTCGTTGTGCATTGTGGTAGTCATAGGGTCTGCATTCAGGACTACAAGCATCACGTGTAGTCTACTATTGTTTAGTGGGGGAGCCCTTATTGTGAATCACTCTTTCAATATTTGCCGCCGTATTTTTTTTCTTGCCACTTAAAAATTCATAGATGACGCTTTGTTACTTTGTCCGATGATTATAAAGAAATTGACTGTTTGGAACGAGACAAAGGGAAACAGAAATTTTCTAAAGTTAATCATTTTCTTCCAATCTACTGCTGTGTAGTATTTTTGTCCGCATATTTTATGGGGTATTTGTTTCATTGGTGTATACGATTACTCGCTGAGCTTAATGTGATATCCGTCCATCGTAATATGATGTTCTTTCTTACGCTGAACAAGACTGAGTCAGCTTTGTTTGTTTTTGGATGGGATAAGTGTATAGTGAGAATTAAGATTAATAAGGGGAGGGGATATACATTGAATTTTGGGAATGTGGTTTTAATCTGTTGCCACGGCGATTGGATTATGCATCATCTATCTCACACAGTAGGCTCATATCTACCATTTAGGTTGTAGTACTCTCAGTGTAGGAGATTATAGAGAGAGGATGAAGATGAAGAGCTTTTTGTCCAGAGATGGGGCTGCCCACCGTCTAATGGGAGATGGAGAGAATGAATTGGATGGAGATTGAAATCTAAGGGGTATCCCAAATGGTTGCCATAGTAATAGCATCATCTATCATAGAGATGCAATAATTGGCATGAAGCTTGAGGTCACTCCGGGACTCTCCAAGACCGCCTCCACACAAAAGAATCTCAGGAGTCCCATCCGAACTGATATCAGATTGCTATCTTCCTGGATAATGCTCTGCAAATTTGTTGCTTTCCATCCTCTCTGCATCGAGGTTCTTTGATAAGAAAATCTTGCCAAGTCTGGTGAGTGCTTTTTTGTATGCATGAGATGGGATTTAAAAATCTTTGGAGGGAAGAAACACACCTTGCCTTTTTTTCTTCAGATACTGTGCTTGAAACCTACTGTTGATTAAGAACAGTGGGACAATTTTGTGACAAGTTTTGTGACTAGTTTGCTGGAAGTACAGTCTAAAGCCATAGTTTGGATATGAAGTGATCATTTATTCAAATCTCTTTAACACTCAGGTCAACACACTGCCTTATGTTGTTAAGTATTAGACGTGGTATTAATATTTTATATTATTCCAATCATGGGATGCAAATCCAGGGGGGGGACAGGGGGACATGTCCCCCATGATTTTGAAGATAGGCCAATGTCCCCCCCCCCCACAAAATGTGATAACCCTTTTTTTTTTTTTTTTTTTTTTTGCTTGTCAGAGAATTTTAGAGGAAAACTAATAGTTGAATGGCAAAAATGTGATAACCTTTTTTTAAAATTTTGATTTGCGCCACTGATTCCAATTATTGTTATTTAAGACTACCCTTCCTAATCAGTTGTAAGATATCATTCTTTGAAAAGACCTTGTGAATTTCTTGTAGATGAGGCAGACTTGGCTATGAACTTCAGTTCAGTATGTCCATGCTTAGCCATTTCCAGGCACTGAAAAGAGATGACCACAAAATATGAGCTCAAAACCACACAATCAGGAAACATACTGATCAAAATGCAAAATGAAAAGACATCTCCTTAATGATGCACAACCTACATAAAAAGAATTATTGTTGGACCCTGTATGCAAGAAAATACATTTTTATTTGAACTCTATTTTCTTTACAGAATACATGTTATTTGATACTGTCTGTCATTCTAAGAGGTGTCTGGTAATGGTCTACACAGATAGTTGATGATTCCTTGAAAGATGAAATAGTAGATACTTTAATAGCAGATTTTGTCAGGTTTGTATCATTGCTTCTCTGATTTGAAAGTATTGGTAATGGACTGGTTTAATGTCTGAGGTAGATGGAGATATTATCGAAGGATTTTAGTAATTCCACTGGATTCATTTCCTTCATGCATATATTAGCAACTCCAGTGGTGCATTGTATAAAAAGATAGTTACCTCGTCATCCAGGTCTGCTTTAATGAAGATCCAGAAGATTTGACAAAAAATTAGATTACCATAGCAACAGCACTTATTCCAATATCACTAGAGGGGTTAGAATTCCCTTTTATTACCCCATGGGTATGAATATGGGTGGGGTATGGTAACATTATCTCTCACCGTCATGCAATACCTCCATATTTTTCTCGAAACCAGCACAATCCCTTTGTTTAGGTTGACTCAAAATTGTCCTCTTGATTTCATAATCCTACGTTTTTTGTTTTGTCTCACTCTAGTCTACCCCTCAGAGTGGAGGCTTGACAAAGAAGCATTGACATTGAACAGAGATATTAATAGTAAAGAATGCAAAGAAGCTTTGATCTTTATGCATAGCGCATATTCCATCATGACTAGCGGGGTAACACTTTTGAGTCACTCTTCGGCGAAGAGGCCCGGATAAGCTAGGAAAGAGAAGTCTCTCAATTAAAAACAACTTAAAGAGAGGTTGGGAGGTCTATAATCTAAGTAATGGGTCAGTAGCGTGCCGACCTATCGATTGGACTAGATAATGTCTCGCACAGTCGTGTCTTATCATCTGGTTCTACTACTTGCCATCCTACAAAAACATTGGATCTTCCAAGAAGCATCTTCTAGTCTTGTTGCTCAGATGGTTGGTTTTGCCTTCTATATTTCTGAAGACACTATATCCCAGAGAAATGATATGGATGATCTAATTTTGATAATCGCTGTTTGAAAATCTATTCATTTGTTTGGAAGATATTAATGTAGGATGAATTTGCAAAGGGATCGCTGCACATGCACTTTGGAAGTTTGTTGATATTCTGGAGCTGATCTTGTAGATAGAGGATTTTGCCTTTAGTGTGGGATAGGATAGCTGTTTTGTCTCTTCTTGAAGATCAGTTATGTGACACGTGATACCGCATTGAGATGTATAATGTAATTATCGTTGGGAATCTTGTGCAAGCAGAAGTTTACTTTCGTTTGAAAAAACAAAAACAAAGGAGAAATATCAGGAGAAATTAGGAGTTCTTGATAGTGCAAGCTGATACTCCCAGGTGCTTATGGCATTTGTGTGTTTTATTTTCTTATCCTTCTTGTCACCACCCATTTTGTTTCCCTCAAACCATTATGTATAGTCTCTCTCTATCTCTCTCTCTCTCGCTCTCTCTCATTCTCTTATTCTGTCTCTGGTCCTTTCTCTGTCTCCCTCTTCTTCCCCACTCTCTGTTTGCTCTGTGTGTTCTTCAGATATCTAGGTCTTACCCTTCCACTGACTTATCCTATATTTGATACCCCTGCTCCCATCTAACACAAGTCATTCTCCAATAATGAATTGATGGAGCCACAATCATATCATATCAATCCATGGCCAGTTGTTTAATCTTCTTGCATTCAGTTAGATGCTATTCAGTCATCTATTTTAAGGAATTCTCTCAATTTATCCAAATTAACCTTACCCCCAATGATGCATTCACCATTGACTCATCAATGGATACATATAAATCTTTTTATTTCGTACAAGTTTGATGAAGCTCTATTCCTTTCCTCGATCATTTGAAATTTGGTAAAAATAGAAAACAACACAAAACATCTCAGCTTGGATAGGAGTCTGTCTACTCGGAATCAGTTTTTATCTATCTTAAGGATTCCCAGGTAATATACTGGCTACATCATGTCTTACTCTTTCAATCCCCAAGTTTATATTGCAAGATATGATCCCTTGCTCACATTAAAACAAACAAAAAGATATGATCCCTTGCTTTTAGTGGACAGTGCATATCTATTGTATTAATCTCATACCGTAGAATCTGGCTTTGATAATAATCTTACCACCATTATCTTACCACCATTATCATGAAAATAATGCCATGAAATGAAATTATTTCCCCTTTGATATCCTCATTCTAGTGCCTTCAGTTTCTATCACCGCTTCTGTACTTCCCGTCTCTCAGTACAAAGAGAAATTTACCTTTTTTAATATACCGGTATTTTGTATTTCTTGGAATGACTGTCATGTATGATCAAAGCATAACCTGGATATTCAAGGAATGTTATTGCTTCAGGATTATATTGATTTTGCAGACATTTAAAAAAAAAAAGAAGCAATTATAGGATACCTTTCCTAATTCTATTATCAAAGTAAAGGCATTGAACCCTCGTCCTGTTCAATGCTGCACACTCTCTGTCAGTCTCTCTCTGTGTCTCTGTCTCTCTCTCTTCCCCCTCTGTCAGTCTCTCTGTGTCTCTGTGTCTCTGTCTCTCCCTCTTTCTTTCTTACTTTCTCTGTCTCTCTGTGTCTCTCTGTCTCTGTCTCTTTGTCTGTCTGTCTGTCTGTCTGTCTGTCTCTCCGTCAAAACCTATTCCAATAAATTGTTTTTCTTCTTCCTCTGGTACAAGGATTTGGAACAAATATTCGTTGCTTGGACTTGGTCAACATTCTCTTTGTATCTTGTCTTTTAACCTTTCTGATTATTTTTCATTATTTTTCTTCTGTTGAAGTAATTTTGTAGTTGAAAATTCTATCACAAGATTCAGCAGCCTGGGAAATTTGGAGCTATCCTCCTTTCTATATATTTTTTTTTTTTCCTGCAAAAAGTGTATTAGCTGTATTTTGAGATATTTTGTTTGTATAGAGCATTTGATATGCCTCATAGCTGGAAATTTGATATTGTTAATTCAAGAACAATAAAGAAATTAGAATTGTGGTTCTTCCTTTATCAGATTTTACATTTATAATTTGATATGTCAGTATCATGTATCCAGTCAGTTTGAACCCAATCCTTCCCATCCTCTGTCACAGATAGGTTTATCTGGAGTTCATTGTCTGAGATACGGAGATGTTCTTTGTTTGTGTTCACATCATCATTCTCTCTACTCCAATGACTGGTCCCGTGTTCAACGGAGGAAATACATGTAACTCAGGGCTGTCAACTTTAGGGAACTGCTTGGAGGGATATTCTTTTTTTTTCTCTCTCTCGCCCAGTGTGACCAGTGCCAGAAATTAAATTATGTTAAAAAGCATAGAAAAATTATGCTGAATTAATGCTTTAAAAATCTTCGCTTTCGGGCGTCTTTTTACACCAAAATTCTCTGACAAGCAAAAAAAAAAGAAAAAAAGAAAGAATGAAAGAGACAGGTCATCAGTGTTTCAGCTGTCTTTTTACTTGTGAGACTCCCGTCAAATGTGGGAGGGTTGACAGTCCTGTGTAACTTTGTACAATTATAACTCTAAAGCTACACAATGAATTATGAAAATTTTCTTGTGTGAGTATTGTGTAGCAGAACATTTGGCAAAATAGATTTTAGTAGAGAACTCGGTGAAGAATCCTTGTTGATATGCTTTATGAACATTTTATCATGTGGGAACTCTAAAACTAGGAAGGACCTTTGCATGAGCATACTTTGAAAGTGGTGTGAAATGATCTTCAGAACTTAAAAAGCACTATCTTGAGTAAAGAGCTGATTTTTCCATCCAGATTTTTTTCCCTCATAGTTATATGTTCCTTTGTGCAATGTGTTATCAAGTTTGCACCCATTGTACTATTTGAATGTTGTATGCATTTTCAAAATTGTATCTTTATACTTGTTTTCTCTTGTGTGAATGGCTCTTGGACTTTCTAGGATGACTGGATAATGAAGACTACATGCTGAGTGTCTTGGCTGATACTTGTGTACTTTGTCTGACCCATGAGTGGGCTTAATCACTGTTGACGCAATTAATATTAATCAGTAGTCTCATCCCTCAGTCCCAATAACTGAACTTAACAGATTGTTTAGTGGGCTTCATTGCAGTTGACATGGTTAATATTAATTTGTAGTCTTTTCTCTCAGCCTCACACTGACATTCGTGGATGGTTCATGCACTCCGTTAATTACATGTTGATATAAGTATCTCTGTGTAATTTATGCATCATAACATAAAATGTGGTATTTAGTGGCTTAATCATTTTAGGTGCACTTAATATCGATCTGTAGTCTTTTTGCTCAATCCCACCTTGTGACTTCTGTGGATGGGTCAGTGCACCCCATTCAAAACAACTTGTGATTATTTTAACACTCTTCCCTATGTGGTAACATATACATGTGTGTAATAAAATGACACTTGTTGTTCAATACCTGAAGCCATATCCATGCCATGAATATCAATATGTATATGGGTCAGTGCTAATGACTTTTTAAGTAATTAATATTGATGTGTAGTCTTTTCTTTTTAGACCTGCTTCCTGGCTTTTATAGGTGAGTTTACTTGGATTAATTACAAAAGAGGAAACTAAAATTAACCCAAATCTCTCCTTACAGTCTCATTAGCTTACATAACAAGTCTAGCGAACAGTTAAGATGAAGGGGTACCATTTATGAGTATGTTAGGTTGATCTGGAAAACTTTAAAGGTATTCATCCCTCTTGAAGATGACACAAAATTCTGGGAAACTTTGCACAGGTTTAGTAGACATCCTGTAGATACTGCTTATGAAATTTCAAGCTCACAAGTTCAATAACTTCTTTGTAAGAAATAAAAAAATCTTGCTCTTGTTGCAGAGGGAGCTGTTCAGAAATCAATGCTAGTACATGTACTAGTAACAGTCAAAAATAATGTTATAAATTAAGCTAATTACTTTTTAGTCGAAAAAAATTAGCTAGTTTTTTCCGACTCGAAAAAAATAAAGTGTTACCAAATTGTTATTACTTAAGAGAAAATTATAATCCTTTTCAAATATATGCACAAGTTTTCCAATTATAATTCTTTTGTAATTTATCGCATACTAACACAACTTCAAAATTAAGGGCTGCAGAAGGGATGAAGTACCTCTAATATATGCTGAAATATGGCTAGCTGCTTTGATGAAGAGATTTGAAAAAATCAGAAGGGGGGGGGGGGGGGGGTGATGGAGGACTTATTGTAATTCTCCCTATCGCATATAGCCGATATCAGCCGATATCAGCCGATATCAGCTCCCGATGCCGATATCGGGGACAACGATGTTGGCACATATATTTCCGGTTCCAGTCTATAGCTATAGTGAGCATACACTGATATTTCCTTGCTTTTTTCGTGCGTGATTGTTCTGCTGAAAACACGTTTTGCATCTTCGGCTCAACATTGGGTGGCTTCACAGAAGAATCCCATTTAAATGTCGACTGTATAAAAACACAATTATTTGCTAGATTAGGAACAAAAGGGAGTTTTTGCTAGGCTGGCCACGTCTTCTAACACATTGTCAATGACGCTTCGGCTGGACCCGGAAGCTCAGTTGCCAGCAATCACATGCCCCAAAATTAGAGCGCCGCATGCGTTCGGATTCGGAGAGCTATATGCGATACGGAGAATTGGAAGGAGAGCTGTAGGAAGAAATATTGTAGAAGATTGGAAATGAAGAGCTTGAAAGGAAAGGGGTTAAAATGAGAATGAGATTTAGAATGATCATTATTTACTACATATTAGCTTAGAAACATATTATTCTACTTTGTACAAGAGGGTTAAATAGTTAGCCTTAACACTTTATATAAAAGATGTAAAGTTACTTCAGACATAATTCCACAAAAGAGTTACAGAATGTGGGATTGCATAGGGGAGGAGGTTGACAGGTAAACACTGAGTTTTGCCACAATGCACCATTCTCGACCCTTGCAATACATTCTTGTGTGCTTGTTTTTCAAGTATATTGCTGGTCTGTAGGTTGGAGCATAGTTGGTCCATGGTTGGAGAGAGCTAGCTAAATTAAGTGTGACACTGTGGCATACAATGTACTGTAACATAGTGCAGCCCCCCTGGCTGAGCACTATTTACTTTGAAATGAATACTCTACATGTCTTGAAGACAGACTATAGCTAGTCTGAAGACGTAGACCCTATTTTGACTCCTTTACCAAATTCCTTTCCTACTTGAGCCTAGCCTATTTTTGTCAGGCGGTACGTGATTGTGCCACAGCACATGGGCCTATGAGAGGCTAGTCTAGAGTACAGCTAATTCAGACTCTATAATGACTTCAGAGGGCTGGTGCATGCAGACTACCAGGAAAAAAAATGAAAAGCTCTGGAAAGCTCCAAAAGAGTTGGAAATATAAAAAAAGAGCACATTTAAAGAACAATAAATATCTAACAATTGGTGAAGGAAATCTCATTTTTTCAATAGCAAATTCAAATTGAGCTCTCGTGAACAGAAAAGCATATTTTTAAAACTGCAAACTAGACTACAGGACTGCATGTGGTGGCCATGGGTTGCACTCCTTGAGTCCAGATGGAGCTTTTCTCAAAGATACACTCTTCGGGTTTCCCAAACTCCGCAGAGCCGTATTGACACAACGCTGCAAGCTGTTCGTTCGTTGCCCTCCCACTTCTCCTGAGTCACGTTATGAAGTTGATTTTTCTCTTACTATTCTTCGTTTATCTACATCAAAGCAGAAAACTTCCAACATCTGGAATGGACTCATGTGACATATTGTGGAGTTTCTTATCTGGTACTGAAATATCTTTGGAATTATGTAATATTGAAATAGGAATTTGTTTTGTGTACAGTGGAATAGCCTGACAAATTGTGATTCAAAATCAGGAATTTCTGAATTTCTATAGAAACTAGTATCTGGAACATCGACTCATTTGACATATTGTGGAGTTTCTTGCCTTGTGAAATATAGTGCTGTTTTGTTTGCCATGAGTCTTTGGAATTCTGAAATAATTAAGGGAATAGGAATTTTATTTGATGTACAGTGGAAAAGCTGGACAACATAGATTTAGGTGCCACTTGAGATTCAAAATCAGGATTTTGGTATAGAAAAGTGCAGTATCTGGAATGGAACTTTTTAACATATTGTGGAATGTCTTGCCTACTCGTGAAATATTTTGTTCTCCATGGATCTTTGTAAATATGAAATATTGAAGTAGGAATTTATTTGTGTATGACGCAATAGCCTGACAACATAGATTTCGCAAATTGAGATTCAAAATTTTCTGTAGCAACGGGAGAATGTCTTTTTTTGACATACTACAGAATATTTGTGTACATGTTTTGACATGTTATAATCCATGAATATATGGAATCTAGAAAAGGGGAAAAAAGCCAGATTTTGTTGTGTATTCTCATGAGTGGAATGCCCCAGGGCATAAATTCAAGGAGTTGAGACCCAGATTTGCTTGAGGTATTGTGGAAGGCAAATTTGCATTTACTTACAGTTTTTTCTTTCTCCCATTGATATAATTGAGCAATTTTTATGGATTTATTTATGGAATATATTCAAAGTATTTCTTACAGGTTTCTTACAATATTGTATGTGGTTTGTCAAGCAGAAGTCTCTAAGATATTACTCTCTTTCTAAGTATATAGGAGTTTGGAATCTTCAGTACATGACAAAAGTATATTGCTTTTGGTGAAAAGGTTTCTTTACTAAAATATTCAGCGACTTGTTCCCTAGGGTAGATCATATTTGCAAGGTAATAGTCAATTCCTGATGATGTGTGTTGAGGGTGGATCCAGAATTTTGCAATAGAGGGGGCACAAATCTCAGAAAAATTTTTGACAAGGGAAAAAAAAAAAAAAAGAAGAAGAAAAAAAAGTACATTTTGGTTTCAAAGGGGGGGGGGGCATAGGCTGGAAGTGCCTCCTTAATCAGCACTGATGTGTGTAAAGTGTGAGGAAAGAGTTGTTTCTACCTTCAGACCTATACTTCAACAAATCAGTCGTATGTACTCCAGTGTTACAACTTAATTGACTTCTTGATGTAAACCTACATGTAAATATTGTTTTAAAAATATCTTTGAAGCAGGATGGGTTTTAAACCTGTCATTTACTGATTAGTTGGCAGCAATAATACCATGCCATGTATCCCCCCCTCATGTCCCCCCCCCCTCATGTCCTCCCCAGTGTAAAAGTGACTTTTTTTGTCATGTGAAGATTTTCTTACAGGATTTGCTAAATCGTAAAAATTATATTTCCTCCAATCATTATCCATTCCGTTTATTTATTTTTATCTGATCTCAATAGAATATTCCAAGAACTAAATTGCTAATCTGCATATTTTATTTCACTTTTGTCATCTCAGGGATGTATCCTGAGAAAGCTCTCTTACATTCATGGACCTATTTTACACAATTGCTTTAGTGATGTCTTCTGCAAAGAGCCAGAATGGTGTTAACTCTTCTCAGTATATGAGTTAATGGCCTTTTGTCTCTCATTAGGCAATTCATGGTAATGGTATGGTATCTGTGGTTTGCGTGAGATATTCAGAACCAAATTGCTTCTGAATCAGAGGTATTTTCAATCTATTTGCTGTGCTGTCGAGATACTCGTTGTAAGCCACTTGTTAGAAGCACTCTCACTATTTTAAAGACACAGTCCAACCTGCTTTAGTGACCACCTGTCTATAAAGAACACAATTTTTGTTTCCCTTGAAAAATGTTTCTCATTTAAACATGTATTTAAGGAAACTATATATATGTAAAGATCACCTGCTCAAAAAGACCACATTTCTTGTCTCCCCTGAGCAGTCTTTATATACAGGTTTCACTACTATACAACACCCTTATTTTGAAAAACTGAAAGAAAGAGGCTCATTTTTAGTGGAACTTTTTTTAAAGGCTTTGAGAATATATTTAGCAGTTATAAGGAAAATGATCATCACCTATCATAACAGATATATCTGACTCATTTGTTTGTCTCTGTTTTCCCTGTGCATTATTGGTAATGAAATTTTAAAAAATGACAGAATCACCTGTTATTTAGATTTTTTTCATAATATTTCACCTGGAATATTTTTCTTCATTATTTTGCTAGTTTAGATAGATTTGCAACTTAGCCCCTCAAAAAGTGCAAATACATGCATCGCACCTTTAGAAAAGATAAGTGTCCAATATTTTTTCAAGATGATTTCAGACATCTTCATAATATGTCTGGCATTTAAGGAGAGCTTTTTGAGTGCCCTTGTACATCTCTGATATGCCCTATTCTGGAGATGCAAATTTATGAACATATATTCATGTTGAGTGGGAGGATGAGAATTGAGAAAGGGGTGAAGTATATTTAGTTGATAACTCCAAGGATTTAGAAGGGATAGAGTAGGATAAAGTAACCTTTACAAGAAAAAATAAGAGTCTACTGTGAATAGGTAATAAGAGAGAGAGAGAGAGAGAGGGAGAGAGAGAGGAAGAGAAGAAAGCTTAAAGACAGAGAGAGAGACAGAGAAAGACAGAGAGAGAGAAGGATGGATGGCAAAAGAAGAGATAGAACACTACTTATGAATTGCAAATCACAGGCTTTGCCCATTTTTACTGCGGTTTCTATATATTGAAGCCTTGGACAAATACCCACAAATTTGGCATTGTCACATGCAATTTATTTCAAGACATTTGAAGAAAGCGAAATAAGCAAGGCAGAACTGCTTGCAAATACTGAACAAACAATAAACTGAGGATATTAAGGTCATGTGATATTGAATTCTTGATCAAATTTGAACTTATTTATCGCTGATTGCCGTTGGAAATGAAAACATAGTTGGCTAGAGGTGCTGTTTGAGTATACAAATACTTGTAAATGAACAGTTTGTAATAATTTTGTAGCCTTTGGGTGGTCAAAGGGGGAAGTAAAAGAAATCTGAGTAAAAGATATTTTGTATTTGCTAATACTTTATTTGGGCTTTAATGGACTTGCAAGTATGTAACCATGTTGTACCCCTTTTATAGGAGATAGTCTGGAGTTTGCAGGGAAGTGCAGTATTATCCATTCACAGATGTTCGTGCAGTTCTTTTATTATGATATATGACATCAAAGATAATTTAGCAGTGATGTCTTCTTATTTGCATACTGTTACCATGTTATTTCATTCATAACTTGACAGCGATCATGACAGCGATCATGACAACATGATGTAGCTTGGCCCCCGTTTCATTAATCATTCAGTGGTGGAATGCTTGACACTCTATTTCTCGCATTCTAGGTTAGCCCACTCAAACTCATCAAAGTTTGAATAAATTTGGCTTTGGCTGTAAGGGACTCTATTTGCAAGTGTATAAAAATGAGAACAATGCATGCATAAGTGTACTTCTCTTTCAAAACAGGAGCTACCCTGGAATAGAAGGGGTATAATGTGGCTAGAGTATTGATAGATAAAGACAACAGCTTGTTAAACATTTTGTCTTGTCATTTATTACTCAATGCATGAGTATGAGTAAATAGGACAGAAATAGACAATAACTTGAGTGACACATATTCTTAATAATTCAGATCATAGATTTGGCACCTGTAGGTTGCTCTTCACTACTCCTCATGCCCCCTCTCACTCTCCCTCTCACTCTCCCTCTCACTCTCCCTCTCTCCCTCTCTCCCTCTCCCTCCCTCTCCCTTCCTCTCAACTCTTCTTTTCTCTTTCTCCTTTTTTGTTTATATTTTATCTCACTAGGTTTCGAGACAATTGAACACATTTTGTGGTTTGGCTTAATAACATTTGATTCAGAGCCCTAAAAGTATACCAGATTCATGAGTAGAAAGAGCAAACATTTCTGCACACACTGTGTCCATTTTTGTTGCATGACCATTTTGCGTTTGATGCCAGGAATTTTTAAAAGGAGAATAAGCTTTAAAATCTTTAATTGGCAACACATTGAGAGGTTCAAAATAATTGTTTTATGTCAAAATTGGCAATTTTGTCAACCTTTTGACAAAATTCCTAACCATGTATATTGTTTTCGAAGATATTGCACCTTTTTATAACCATGTAGTACTGAAAGAAAAATATTGTTGCCAATTTGAAGAACAAAATGTGATCAATTTAGCCCTTAAACAATTCCTGTCTTGAAAGGGTTAAGGCTCTCTTTCTCTCTCTCTCTCTCTCTCTCTCTCTGTATTCATTTTGTATAACTTTTGCATGAAACTTTCAGAGACTTCGTGAATGGTCCAGATCCAATCATTTTTCTTACCGAGATATGACTGAATTAAAAATATGAAGTTTCGGAATCTGCAAAATTTTCTTGGTGCAAAAACTTCCCATCTTTTAGTTTCAGATCCCAAAGTCTTTGGTTTTACAGTAACGCAATAAAAACTACTTTTGAAAAATAAACTCAAGGGCAATTTAAAAGGCCTATTGTACTGCCCATAGAAATCTTGTTCGGATTACGTAATATGCCATTATAATGTTCGCACATTTCTAAAGGTGATAGACAGGGCTACTGAAATTGTCTTGAGTTTGTTTTTCGAAAGTAGTTTTTATCATGTTCAGTACATTTCTATCTCTGTCTGTTTATATCTAGTTTTCTCTGTTTTGTTTTTTGTTGTGATTTCTCTCTTTTTTTTTTGGTCTTTGTGTTCATGACTGTGTATTTTTCTCTGTATATTATTCTGTGTTTCACCTTTCTTTCAATTTTCCTTTCTAAGTTACCCAAAGAAATTGGTAGATACAGGAGGCCTTTACCTGTCTTAACCCTTTCCAGACAATTGACCACATTTTGTGGTTTGGCTCAATATTTTTTGTTTCAGAGCTCTAAAAATGTACTAGATGCATATTTAGAAAGAGCAAATATTTCTGCACACACTATGTCCATTTTTGTTGTATTACCATATGGCGTTTGATGCCAGGAATTTTATAAACAAGAGTAAGCTTTATAACCCTTGAATTGGCAACACATTGAGAGGTTCAAAATCATTGTTTTTCTCAAAATTGGCAATTTCTCAAACTTTTTGACAAAATTCCTTACCATGTATATTTTTTCAAAGACATTACACCTATTGAATTAGAAGCATGTAGCACTAAAAGAAAAATATTGTTGCCAATTTTAAGAACAAAATGTGATCAATTTTGCCCTGAAATAGTCCTGAAAGGGTTAAATGCCATTTGACTATTATATGCCTTTGCTACGCCTAAGTAGTCTTTATGCTTTAATGGAAATTTGTGAACATGTCCAGAAAGAGGATTAGTTTTAAAAGGAAACTATCACATGACGCCCACCTGTCAAGGTGGGGAGAGAAAGGAAGAGAAAGAACAAGATAGGAAGAAAGAGAGAGTGAGAGGAGATACGGGGAGGGAGAGAGAGTGGGAGAGAGATAAGGGCAGGGAGATAAATAAGGGAAGGGAGAGAGGGGGGGGGGGCAGGGAGATAAATATGGGGAGGGAGAGAGGGAAAGGGAGAGAGATAGGGGAGGGAGAGAGGGAAAGGGAGAGAGATAAGGGGAGAGGGGGAGACAGATAAGGGGAAGGGGAAGTAGGAAAATTTAAGGGGAGAAAAGGGGAAGGAGAGAAAAGAAATATATAGAAATGAGAGAGAAAGGGAGAGGAACAATGAAAAAAAAAATTGAAAGAGAAAGTGAGACAGGAGAGGGGTAGAGAGAAAGAAAGAGAGTGAAAGAGCAGGGGAGAAAGAGAGAGAGAGGGGGGGGGGGGGGCTGGAGGAGATAAAAGAGAGAGCACACTATGGTCAGCTGCTTTTAAAAACTTTAGGAAAAGGCCCTTGGAAGGATTGATGCAGATTTAGATTCAGCCCCATTGCCCCCATAACCTTTATGAGAAGGTGAAATACAAGTAGGTTTAGCTGTATGTGTTTGTATTGCATGTCTACATGAAGGGTGCATTGGTGCATTGATGCATTCAACAGATGGCTTATAATCAATTCACATCTTTAGAAGACAGGATCCTACATGCATACCTCGTTCACTGGAGATGGTGGTGCCCTGTATGGAAGTCTGTATGTAAAATTGTGCTTTGTCAGGCAAGTCAAATGGTTTATGATGAATTCACATCTTTAGAAGATGGGGACCCTACATATCATGTATACCTTGTCTGCTTGAGATAGTGGTAATGGGTATTTTACCCTGTATGTGCTGATGCTATGTCAGGCAGGTTAGATGGTTTATGATGAATTCACATCTTAAGAAGATGAGGACCCTACATATCATGTATACCTTGTCTGCTTGAGATGGTGGTAATGGGTATTTTAGCCTGTATGTACTGATGCTATGTCAGGCAGGTTAGGTGGTTGATAATGAATTCACATCTTTAGAAGATATGACCATTCATGCATATGGCTTGCTTTCTGAGGTGGTAAGACGCTCTGTCTAAGTCTGTATTTGCGAGTGCTATGTCAGGCAAGTCAGATAGTTTCTGATGTGTTCACATCTTTAGAAGATAAGATATGATCCTGCATGCATACCTTGCCTGCTTTGGGGGTGGTCCCTTCATGGTATCCTGTATAAATGGGTTGGTGCTTTGTCAGGCAAGCTTGGCACCTTATTTCAAAATGATTTTCTTAAATACATACTTGTGTAATAGTTGACCCATTATCATATTCATATAACTTTACATATTATATCATGTTCCCCCCTGGCTATTACTATAGAAACAGTCTCAAGAGGAGAATGAATTCCCTCGGAACTGTGGATCACTGTTCGTGAAATTTATTACATGAAGACCATTTTAATTCCCATTTGTCCACTCAGGCTTGACTTTCCCACTATATATTCTTGATTTATGCTCATATACATTGCACTAATGAGGTAAACCTATACTCTGTTAGATGCATCATATTATGCCTCATCTAAGAATGTCTATCAAGAATGCCTTTGTGCTTGAAGATTCCCCAGAGGCATGTCTAGGGCATATGAGAGTGATGGCCCTACCTTATCCTGGCTGACAAACAACCCTAGAACTGGTGGACCAATTTATGAGTCCAACCCTGGGTCAGACAGCCTCATCATCTCCAAGAAATAGATCATTGATTAATGGTCGGATGGGGAGAATTTAAGCCGTAAGAGCCCATGTCGTACACCGTGTTCTGGTATTGTAATTTGCAATCATCTTCACCATCATAAGTGATTAACACTCCTTAACGGCAATTTAATGCCATCTTTTCTCGCCCGCATCTGGCAATTTGCGACCGACCCTGCTGCCAGAGGAGAGGTAGCAATTTTTATGAACCCCGATATGATCCGGATGGTGGGGCCCCGGGTTGGATGATCTGTCATCATTCGATGCACGTTCTCCAATTAAGGGATGAGTTTTAATTTTCATACGTGTGTCTCATCTGAAATACTCGCCCCACCCCCTTGCTGGAGCTTTGGTGGACTCACGCTCTCTTTCTTCAGCAAGAGAAGATTAGAGGTGCGTCTACACTGTGTTGTCGAGAAGGTTATCACCAGGAATACGACCTGTGTCTGAAGTTGGTGGAGAGTGGAGTAGACGATTAGGATCTACATGTATTAATGAATTGGTACTTGAGCAGTTTGATAGGACGGTATGGTGGAGTTGATGAGGAAAGAGGGAATGTACTATCTTGTGATACCTGTTGTCTGAGTAAGCAATCAAGCTCTCAATTTCAATCCATTGCCTGTGGAAACTGGATGGTTCCTGTATTCATCCTTAGGAAATCAGAAAACTTGGTAGTCAATGAGGTTACCAGGATTTGTTTTACTGAATAGACAAGCTTTGGGTTATGTGTTTCTTCTGCAGAGACAATTTGGATGAAAGATGTATGGTGTCTGTTGGAAACAGCAATGGATAAAAACGTCAGCTTACGAAATGGATTTTTTTTTTTGTTGGTGTGTGTAATAGTTTCCAACTGGATGAAATACCTATGAAGGTATTTTTGGTTTGTCTTTTTCATGAACAGCAATGGATAATATCATTGGATTGTGTTTATCTGATGGAATCCAAGCTTTTAATCAAGTTGTGCTTTTAGCTTATCAGTTGCCTCATTTTTACCACATCTTACAGAGTTCTGAAATTTCTCAAGAACTCAATTATGGATAGGTGATTTTACCTTAATCCCTCCCATGCCATGGGCCGCAAATCCCATCCAAACATTGGTGTTTTGAACATTTTGTTTAGGCTCAGAATGGCTTGAAAATTCTTCCTCATACAGAAACCTGTGCCTTTAATATGTTTATCCCAATGCAACATATCTTTGCTCAGTTTGCTCAAGAAAAAACTCATTGAAAGTTAACAGTGAATGCTTGAAATTTTATTTTTGACAATTGCTGAAAAATCTGGTGGCATGGAAGGGGTTAAGAAAGAAAGTGTATGCTTGTATATCGATCGGTTGACACTGATTGATACTAGAGTACCGACTCGGTTATGAACCCTGGGACCAACTTACAAGACCACTGCTCTCAGAATTCCTTAAAAAACCTTTAAAAGTTTTTTTATTGTAATATTACAATATCTATATTTCTAGTCTTTGTGTAATCTGTATTTGAGTCTGTATTCTCATATTCAATCACTGAAATTACATTTTGTTTACTTGCTGACTTTTTGAACCCTTTAGTAGATCAGTTGTGCTGAAGTGGCAAAGTTGAGTGGGATTATCCATCTGAAACTCTTCTTATTCTTAATCCATGTTGTATGTTGTTTTTTTAGGAGGAAAATGAATTAAAATCAAATCAGTACCAGGGATATTAATGATAATGATAATAAATATAACTTATATAGTGCCAAATCCACTCTGTGGAGTGCTCAAGGTGCATTAAAAATTAATTAAGAATTAAAAAGAAATGTTTTTACATGATTTTTAAAAGAATTAGATGTTATACACTTTTTGATGTCTTCAGGAAGGCTATTCCATAATTTAGGACAAGCGTGGGCAAATGATCTTTCCCCCCAAGTTTTTGTGACTTTAGGGATCACAAGAGAACTGGAAGTGGATAAGCGTAAAGATCTCGCGGGGGTGTAA
The DNA here is from genome assembly GCA_025618425.1 of Heliocidaris tuberculata. Classification (NCBI taxonomy): domain Eukaryota; kingdom Metazoa; phylum Echinodermata; class Echinoidea; order Camarodonta; family Echinometridae; genus Heliocidaris; species Heliocidaris tuberculata. Next base: position 35,258,161 of record CM046844.1, read on the forward strand.
TTTTGAGTTAAAGAGGTATTGTATTGGGAGCAGAACCGTGAAAGCAATGAAAAGTGAGCAAAATTTTTTTTTGAAAATAATGCGATCTTTGACAGGGAGCCAATGCAGCGACTGCAAAACAGGAGATCATACCAGTAAGACTGTTGACAAACCATGCTTCCTTTGAAAGGATGGTTAATACTCATTAAATCAAGAAGGATTGAAGTGAAATAAGAAAGTCAAAGTCCATGGAAAGTGAATGTTTAAGATTCGTGAGTAGCCATAAAGTTTGCATCCCTTATCCTGTTTGTTTATGCTCTCTTCATTGTCATCCTTGTTTGATTGTCCAAATTAGTCTTCTAAATGTCACTTTCAAGTGGCCTCAGGAGGGGCATCAATGTCATTACTAATCTTAACTTGTCTTATTATTACTGTCTTAACCTTTAAAAATGCCTTTCTTTCAACACAAGTCAGGCTTTTGCTTCATGCTTTAGTGATTCAGGTCATGATTTCTAGGAGATCATTTTTCTTGTTCATTAAAGATACAAGGGTTCTGACAGAAACTCTTCAAGTAATTAACTCTCTAAAGATCAGACAGGGATAGTCTGCCTTAAAACTTGAAAATTTTCTTTGATAGCTATGATCTGTCAGTAAGACTAGCAAAGTTTCTTTCAAGCTTTGAATGAATGCATAGGAGGACACTCTTTCCTTTCTCGTCGTAACATTGCCATCTTAAAAATCAATGTCTTTGCTAATGTCTAGGTTGTCTGCTGAGATTCAGAAGGGCATTAACTCTATGCAAAATTATATGTGTTTCCTTGTAGATTTGGGGGGGGGGGATGTTTCACAAAGAGTTAAGTTTGACTTAAAGTCATGCGTAAGTGCCAATACGCATCCAGTATTAAACGCGTAATCTCATTGGTAGGTTACCAAATAGCGCACGTCCCCCTGAGCATGATTTGACCAATGTGGTGATGTGTCATATACCACACGCAACTAGGAATTTAAGTGCGACTTTAAGTCAAACTCAACTCTTTGTGAAACACCCCACTATTCTTATAATTTCAGAGTGAGCAAAGAAACCTTATGCTATAAGATGAATTTCTCCTTTAACTCGTTGAAAGACTTCACAAGATAGACAGGCAATTTGAAGTGTATATGTGTGGGTGTTATTGTGTGGAGGAGGAAGAAAAGTTAAGGTAATAGGCAAATGTGTCCAATTACATGAATGTTTAGGTAAATGGGGGAGGGAAAGATATTTTCAGCGTACACAAATGTAAATGTATCTTCATCCCCTTTACGGAGTAATGGCTTGTTGAAATGGTCGCTCAGGGGACTGTGGCCGTAAGAACTCGGTTGGAGCGCGGGTTTTCATAAGTGCACTATCTTGGCTTCCCCATACAAAGGTGGCTCTACCTCACATTGGATTGGATTGAGATATGTGTATTTCAAAGAATGTAGGCCAACTTATTACTGTAACCTGGTTTTTGATCCCCTTCATATAAAAATGAAAAGATATTAAAAAGCTTTCCTTTGATAGATGGTTGGCATTATAAACATAACTCTTATTATCAATTAGCATTATTTATAGAGCTGTAGTATTTGAAAATAAAATATCTTATTGAGAGAGGCTAAAAGTGGAGAATATCTGAAATATAATCATTTTGGTTTAGGACAATGGTAACATACCATTTTCTTTTTAATATAGCAGCTGCAAAGCATAACTATATGTATCAGTAGACCTTTAGGACTATACATGTAGGTCCAGGACATAATGTTGAAAAGAAAACACTGTGATACTGAAAATTATGACGTCCTTTTAGCTAGAGGGCTTGAACCTGTTTTACTATTAGGTCAATCATTAGAGGAACGTGATTCAGTTTGGAACTAGTAAATGGTAGTAATTATTATATGTCATATGCTGAGAGCCAGAAGGGCCTTAACTCATATCCTTGTACATGGAGTTAACACCCTTATGGCTCTCAACAGATGATATATTAGGTGTATATATTAGGTGTAAATGGTTTGGTGCCAGGTCGTGCAGTAATGCTTTGGTTCTCAGCTGGGTGTAATTTCTATTTAATCAATAACTTAATGTGAGGAATATCAATGAGGGAGACAGTGGACAGCTGTAAATGCATTGCTCTGAAAGATTTTATTTAGCTTAATTCGCTCCTGTTATCTGGTTTCATATTTAACCCTTTCAAGACAATTGACCACATTTTGTGGTTTGCCTCAATAACTTTTGATTCAGAGCTCTAAAATATATACCAGATACATGAGTAGAAAGAGCAAAAATTTCTGCACACACTATGTCAGTTTTTTATTGCATGACCATATTGCGATTGATGCCAGGAATTTTCAAAATGAGAATAAGCTTTGAAATCCTGAAATTAGCAACGTATTGAGAGGTTCAAAATCATTGTTTTTCATCAAAATTGACGATTTTTTTTCCAACTTTTTGATGAAATTCCTAACCATATATATTGTTCTCAAAGACATTACACCTTATTAGAACCATCTAGCGCTAAAAGAAAAATATTATTGTTGCCAATTTGAAGAACAATATGTGATCAATTTAGCCTTTGAATAATTCCTGTCCTGAAAGGGTTAACGTAGATAAATCAACCAAGATTTCGTCCTTTTCTAGTGACTTTACTCAATTCACCATTAATTGAAATTGAATTGTAAAGAATGATAAGATTATGATCCCCATTTTAATCCAAGTTGATTTATGTTTTGTTGATGCTCCTTATATGAATATATTTGGCAAACTGGAAGAAAAATGGTCATCCCATAGCCTTTTCTAAATATTGCCATTCTTTTCAGATTACTAAATTTGCAGTACATATACAATCATCCACTTTTTTTCAAAACACATACACATGTACTTGTATACCACCCATACATATATCGTCATTGGTTTCACGAACTGACATACGCACATAGGATTAAGTACAGATGCAGATCTCTAAGTCAGCATTCAAAGAGTTAATCTACCACGCCCCATGTTAAGTAGGTCATGAAGGGTTAATCCAATCTATCTAGTGCTCAGGGGTTGAGAACATTATACTCTGTTGGAAATTGGAAGATATTATGTCTGCCTGGCTGGTAGATAATACCAATATTTGTGAAGATGAAAGTTATGTACGATAAAACCATGTTCACATTTACCATTGTATTTGGTCTGAAAAAGGGCGGCTGCAAAATGAAATGACTTAACCCTTTTATGACAGGGATTATTCAAGGACTAAACTGGTCACATTTTGTTCTTTAAATTGGCAAAAAAAGTATTTCTCTTTTAATGCTACATGGTTCTAATAAAATGTAATGTCATTGAAAACAACATACATGGTTAGGAACTTTGAGGAAAAGTTAAAAAAAATTACCAATTTTGATTTAAAAAGACAATGATTTTGAAACTTTCAATATGTTGCCAATTTAAGGATTTTAAAGCTTATCCTGCTTTTTAAAATTCCTGGCATCAAATGCAATATGGTCATGCAACAAAAATGGACATAGTTTGTGCAAAATTTTTTGCTGTTTCTACTAGTGTATCTGGTATATTTTTTAGGGCTCTGAATCAAAAGTTATTGAGCCAAACCAAAAAATGTCGTCAATTGTCTCGAAAGGGTTAAGCATATAGTGTGTGTCATAATTCTGAATCTTATAAAAAAAGATAAGGCAGTATGCTGAGGGGCCGTATTCATTTACACATTAAAATAGTTTTTTAGTTTGCTGCTGTGTTTTTATTAAAGCTGTTTACTTCTTTGTGTCTGAACGAAGCTTAAGCCTGTATGACGGTACGATGGGAATGTGGAATGAGGTTTGCAGAATTTGGGATTGACAGACATCTGGAGAATGGTATGGTTTGCCTAGACATCTGCAGAACATATGACAGCTAAATTTAGAGACAGTTATTGAATTTCTTTTTCGTATCAAAAATTGTCTTTTGGATGCTAAATCTCCAAATCTATTTTCATTCTACCTTTTGAAATACAGGGGAGAGGTTTTGTGGGGGTTGTTTTTTGCGATCAGGGGAGAGTTAGTGTAACTATGGACATGGGGTAATACCGGACAGAGCAATTACTGTGAACAGGAGAATGGGGCATACATTTTGGTACTACCCTGGATGTAATCGTCGTCTATATGCTTCTCAAGCATTGAAATTCACAGGCTAATAGTACCATTCTTTTAATATGAATGCCATACATGTATTATGTAGGTTCTACATGAAACGAGAATAGCAAAATTCCATTGACCTTTTGTATGCTAAAATGCATACATGCAGCATGCAGACTTACTGAAGGATGCATTTTATGGTAGAAACATTGTATACTTCTATGATCTATGATGACATACATAGAAGTATATTCTTGACAGTTTATGTGTAATGATGTTTTTCTGACTACAATCTAAGAGGTCTACTTTTCCTCAGTTTAATAATTTTCACACCATCAAACAGATACAGGTGAGAAGTATAAACTTCAAAGTGTTTATAGTATTTTTTATATCTTAATTTTTTTCATAAACTATAAATACTTAGGTAAATGTGAGTTTAATGCAAGCAATACTAGGGCTTTGAGAATGTTCGATTTTTCATATTTGTGGTCAACGTAATGCAATAGAATATATACAGCTTGTGGTAAACCATGGATATACTACTGAACTTGGTTAAACCAAAGAAAAAGACATTATCACAGGCATTTATGCTTTTGAAATTGACATTTTGGAATTAGTTATTTGAGAGTGTTATTCTTTCTGAAAGAATTTTGTAGGGATATGAGACATGATATTGTCCAAAGCATGTAGGCTTTTTTTTTGGAGGGGGGAGGAGGAGGAGGCAGAAAGAGGTATGGTTTAATTCTAGACTCAGGACTTGGTTGCCTATTCTGACTTGATGGTTAATATTGACCTTTGATGTGGGAGTATTTATTTGCTTCTATATATAATTTTTTACATTTTATTCATTAAAAAAAAAGAAGGTATAATTAAACATAATTATTTCATTCTTTGTGTTTAAGGGGTGGAAAGTTGCAGAAGTTACTTCCAGGCACGATTTTGATTTGCCTCTTGCCAGTATTGACTTTCTGGATTTCCATTATTTAGTAGTAAATATTTGTTTCGTATGTATCATTCTCTTTGGTCATTTGCATTTTTTTATTTTATGAACACATTGCTGTGTATGTTCATGAGGGTGTGGAATGAAGTAGAAATTAGCTTAAGATGGTATTTTTTGTTATCTCCCTACTTTCAATATGGTAGTTCAGTTAAAAACATCTTTTTCAAGGTGACTAGGCACATTTTCACATCTGTCGTGTTTGCGTGATGGAAAATGACTATCTGTTGACAGACGTTTGAATATTTGATCAGGAAATAGAGATGTGTGAAATTGACAAAGTCCAAGACAGTTCTGTACATGGTATGTCTTGTTCAGAATATCATATTGAATAATACTGTGCAAAAGTTGAAAGATATGTTGAAATAAAATATTTAAATAGGTAGATAGATATACAGACACAGAATGAATGGTTGATAGGTAGACCTATATAGATTGGCATGTGTGTGACTCAATAGGTTAGTATTAATGAAAGAGAGAGAAAATGAGATTGAGCAAGGTATAGTCAGAAGCACAATAGGAGAGAAAAGTTTTCTACCATGTTCCATTAATGCTGTAGTTTTTATGATGTTCGTTGTTATTCATTACATGGAGTAAAACCTTGTGATGGTGTTAGAAAATTGACTTCGTCCAAAGGACGGACAGAAAGCGTGATTATTAATAAAATTCTGGTACAGGTATTGCTCAATTACCGGTGGATATCGGATGGTATAGAAGACACCCCAGGCATTTGATTGGTTGTCACTGTAGGTGTGATATGATATTGGAGCAGCGCTTGGATGAACGTAAAATGAATGATGCAGCATTTGGGATTATATTTGACTTTGTCTCTCCTATCATGGTGTTTCGCAGGAGCCTTGCATTTATTTCAGAAATAGTTTTGTCGTGTTCATCAGCAGGTGAAATACATCACCAGATAATGGCCTGAGCTTGTTCGCTCAATTTGAGTTTGGTTACATTGGCGTCATTATGACTCCACATTTGTAAATTTTAGTTAGAGGGATGTCGTGGCATGATGAATGAATTGAATGTTATTGGATAGTTAATCGTAAAGTGAATTAATAAAGCGAGTTCTGTAGATAATCCCTGGTGCTTTGTGATATGTTGGGATGACATGCATCTTTTATTTCCATGGCCTTGATGTCCACAAGCATAAAAAGGTTTCTGATGTGATGCAGTCGGTTGTATTTTCCTGGTCAGTCTGTCAAGCTGATACAATTAGGATATTGATATTCATCTAAAATCAAAAGTCGTTGAACTCCTGATGATGCTAGCTAGCAGTAGACTCTTGAATTGAATATCAAGGAATATTTCTCTTAGTTTGGATACACTATGTTTCTCTTGTAGCTGTTGCGTTTGGAGGTCACATCTTTTAAATTGAGTTGTATCATTGGTCAAATGTTATAAGTTGAGATGCATTTCTAGTTTTGAGGTCAAGAGAAGGATCCATATCGAGACCAAGATCAAGAGGAGCAATTTGATAATACCATTCATTTAGCATTGGGTCTTGGAATGGAGACCTCAAAGCCTGAAACTGAGTCGTGCCTTGCTACATTTCTTACAAAAATGTGAATCAACTATAGTTTCCTTCTTGCTCTAACCTGGGATTTTAAAGTGCTTTTTGTGATCAGAATTGTGTTGGTTTTCCTGTATGTCCAGAGTTAGGAGGATGATGATTCTTTGTTGCATGTCATTTGATCGATGAAGCATCTTTGCAACCCTGCTTGAGAGACTTGTTAATATTCTGGCTTCAGAGTCTCTCGCCGGTTGACGAATAGTTGTCGCATCCCGGAACAAGTGTTTCAAACAGGATTATATTCATTCAAACAGGTTTGCACTATCCTAGCATATGAAGCCATATGGACAAAAATACTGTGCAGTCAGATGGAAATATATACCCTTGCAGAAGATATTTGAGAGACGGCAAGAAATCAACTGTATATGACTTCTTATCTCGTATTCGGACAAGGAACACACTTTTCTCAAACTTCTACTACTGTCATGGATGCTGAAAAATCACTGTGGAATATATGCTAAGCATTGCATGCCCGTGTGATGCTTATTTGGAACATACAAAATATTTGGATTAAGTCACTGTTAATGAATTAAACACTCTGGGAATAACGTACCGCAGACATGGAGTCCAACCATCGGTTTGTGGTGGATCGCGATCGTATCCTCTCTGCGAGGGGATCCCGTTCGGTGTCGGCGTATCGTCTCAAGCGCGTTGCCTCTGACATCGACCTGCAGAAGTGCCGCTGCCATTGCACATGTGGACAGAGCATGTTTTCATCAATGTCCAGCAGCATGACGGATATCATTCAAAGGTAAACACTTGATAATCTCTAGATTGAGAGCCAAAAGGGTGTTACACTCGAACAACGCCCTTTTGGTTAACAATCAGTGGTGGGTGCATGTTTACTGCTAGAAAATAAGCATTGTCAGTTCTGTGATGTAATGTTGAAGACCTCTCCCAATTACTCCTTCACAAAATTATGAAATGTAACATACATATATAGATTAAAATATAATGATTATAATATAATTTTCTATGTTGTATAATGTCAAGCACAATCATTTAAAAGATATTTAGGACTTATCACAACATGTCCAGAAGGAAGTACCAAGGAGAGAAAGGGAAAGTCATGATACTTTAAAGTACAAACATAATGTTGGACATTGTACCCTTACAGTCAAATGACTTATCAAAAAATTTAAGCTTTACATATATTTTGTGATCCTAATTTACCAACATTCACAACTTTAAGCTTTCATTAATTTGTTTTTGTGTCATTTCTGATTTTGCACAATTTAGCTAGAACAAGGGTTTTGATTACCCATTAATTGCCTCCACACCTGTTTGATAGTAGAATGTCTATAGAAGCCAGACTCTGAACTTGAGGATTTGCACAATCAGATAAAAACTTGTTTATACTACAAGTTATCATATTGCAGAATACCATGTAATCTAAGCAATATGAGTGATATTGTTCCTTTAGTTTCTTTTTACAAGTGTTTGTCATGTTTGGGTTTTATTTTTTAGATAAGAGAATCAGAAAGAGAATAATGCTATTGTTCAGGAGTGAAATAGTGATCCTATTTATACCTTTCTGTATTTGCTCATTGATATCTCCCAAATTCAGGAGATTTAAATTTGAAACAGGAATGTAACAAAATGAGAAAGTGAACAAAGTTTGCTTTGTTTAATATTGAATCTAAGTTGTTTTGGGGATGAAATAATATCTTTTGGTTCTTGGTGCATATTGTCTGATGAGAGCCTCTGTTATTGTGTACAGAAACGGAGATGAAGAAAGTGAGAGTTTGAAATAGATATAGGAAGATTAAGAAATATGGGTGCATTGCATTTTCAGAAGACAGAAAGCATGTGCATGGGAGAGTGAAAGAGGGGACGGAGATAGAAGGGGGGGGGGGGTGGGGGAGAACGATGATTGAGTTCTCATTAGGTAGTGTCAGTAATAGTAATTGTCAGGAGCCTTCAACACAGTGAGTCACCCATCAAGATCCCAGTACAAAAGGTTAACCTCCCCACTTCACTAAACGAGGGGCAGTTCTAGATCTCTTTTTTTTTTTTGGGGGGGGGGGGGGGATTCACCAACAAGTAAACTAACAAATAAATCAAATTGAAATAATTATTAACAGACCACAGTTCTTGCAAGTATTATAATTAATGTTTGTGCTAACAGATGCCCCAATCTGTCCCTCTTGAATGCCCTATTGCTATATTTGATTATGCTGTTCTCTTATCTGAGGTGGTATACAAATGAAAGATCAAGATCTAATACTTCGCTTCATAGGAAATGCGCCAGGCAAGACAATGAATACATTGTCCAGGTTGTAGCATATTTATAGCTCATTAAAAACATCAAAATAGATTTTAACTGTTCTTGAGGGTTGGTCCTATATGTATGCTTTATTTAAGAATGATGTAATAACTACCAAAATAGACTCTTTTTTTTTTTCATTTTCTCTGTCATGTCCTATTTGTTCCCTTTTTTTTCTATGAAGGTGACTCCCAAATCCTTTAAAAATGACAATAAATTTTCAGGATTTGGTTATTATTGAGTTGTGAAGACAGACAGGGATGTCCCCACCTGCTTATGAGTAGTCTATGAAACCAGGCTCCATTGTGTGTTAATTTATAGCATGTGTGTGTGTGTGTAATTGGGTTTTTACAGACGTGTATCGATCAGATATGATTATTTACGTCTGGGGACCGACCTTTAACGTCACCATCTGAAAGACGTGACTCAGTTTCGAACCTGGGTCCGGTGAATCAGTTTATAACTTTCCACTGTTAGCTGGATTACAGGTGCAGCCACAACGCCCAGTTATTTTATAGCAGTAGTCCACTTCCCATAAAATATTCCTCAGCAAGTGGAAATGGTGCACATATTGCATGTACATGTATGCATTACTTGGATAAAAGAAATCAGAATGTACAAATATACACTGCATTGAAGAGTCTCTAGTTAAATCTGTATGGTCAAGATGACTGTTAAATTACAATTTCTTTAGGTGTCTCAAGTAAAGATAGTTTCTTACTTGTATCCCAACCTTCGAAAAGTTATGAATATTTTTGTGAAGTAACAAATAAAAATGAGCAACTTAATCATTGGCTAATTAGGTGGTTTGTGGCTGATAGGATATGTTTGTAGACAGATTGATTTGGTACTTGTTTTTCTTTAAATCGCAGGAAATTACCATTTTTATGATATGCCAAGAAAGGATATTGAAGCATGTAGAGATATATTTATCTTTAGGATTAAGGATGTTGAATGCTCGGAAGGAAGAAAGGTCATAGGATAAATTAGTTTTGATTGTGAAGCCACTCCCATCATCATATTTTAGAGTTGATTTATTGGAATGAAGAGGTACTATTGTTTTGTGTGAAGCTGATCTATTTTATGTCATAAGTGGCTATTTTTATATTGTTCGTAGTTTATTGACATTTTATAAATATAACTCTGTTAATGATGTTAGCAATAGCTGTCCATGGATGCACACTGTCAGACTCACGAAAGGAGCTGTTTTGTGCCAGAGTGGTTTAGTCCTATGTCTTCTTGGTCCAAGTGTCCATTTGTTCATTGGTCCTATTGGTCCTATTGGTCTAATATTTATTGTTCCAACTGCCCACGAACACTGTCCAGACTCTCAGGTAAGGAGCTGTTTTGTGCCAGAGTGGTTTAGTCCTATGTCTTATTGGTCCAAGTGTCCATTTGTCCATTGGTCCTATTGGTCATATTGGTCTAATATTTATTGTTCCACCTGTTCATTGGTCTTTTTGTCCATCTATCCTTTTATCATGTAGGCCTACTGCTTACTGGTCCAACTTCAAATTGGTCAGGGCCCTGTTTCATAAAACTTGTTATTAATAACAACTGCATCATTTCTATGACAAATTTGCTCTCAGCCAATCGGATTCAAGGATTTCAGTAGCTTATAACAATTACTTTAACTTGTTATTGATAACAAATTTATGAAATAAGGCCCTGATGTAACACAGTCCAAACACTAACTTTGATCTGATTGGGATGGAGGACCAATGTAGGACTTGGAACTAAGAATAAGCCAAGTTTATTATGCCATGCCCCATTAGTCATATGTATATTTAAGATTAGGGTTTTCATGGGATCAGTGATTTGTAAATACACTTGAGATTATAATCTATAAAGGTCTCATTGGTCTAATGAAACCAGTCCACACTTATCATAACATTTAATTATTAAATTATATATACTCTCTGCAGCATGGAAAGGAACACTAAAATACCATTGACTGCTAAGCTTACTACTTTTATCTATGGTAATGAAAGGTTAACTCCGTTCTATTTCTATCTTGCTAGACATTGTTTTTACAGTATTGCAAATTGATTGAAATCAATAGGGAACTATGTGTACTTGAGGAAGTGATGACATATCTACAGCCAAGTTTGTTAAGCTACAACATCATTCTTATTTGACAAGTTTATTGTTATTATTAATTCATGGGACGTGATATCGTGCGAAGACTTTCTCAAGTGGAAATTGCTATTGAAAACTGATTATCCAAGTTACAATAATGTCTCTTTACCTGGTGAGCTCCATCAAACATACATGTATCTGTGAGTTGTGATTGTAAGTGAGGGATATTAAGTTGAAGTAAAACACAATTATCTATCTTTGCTGAATAGACATGAGGAAAGGGATGGCCAAAGATATGCTCAATTTTAAGGTAAAGTTAGATCATCATTGTATCAAAACTTACTTTCCTCAGGGAGAAAGAAAAGGAAAGGCATTTGATAACTGTGATTTTCCTTGATGCTCTATGTATGATATGGAAATAATGGTATACGGTTGAATGACTTTTGAAAAAGGGGTAAACTTTTGTTTGACATTTACACTAAAATTCCTTGGAAATATTGGACAGAAGATTTTTGTGTGTATTTTTATGTATTTTCATGCATTTATATGTATTAAATATCAAGATCTTTTGATATACTTGTAATAATATGAGACCATATTCAGCAGGTTCATTCCAGTTCATCATTTAATATTTACATTACCTTTCATCAGTATCTATTTCAAAGCTTTGAGCAAAATGATGCTCGATTGTCGACAAATGGAAGAATCAAATTGTTAACTCCCTAATTTTGATGAAGCCATATACTGGGTGTCCCCCAAAAGAGCAGAACAGCGGATTTTCAGTACTTTACCTTCGAAAAGTATATATATTTTTTTACATCATTGGGTAAAGCATCTTCTACCGAAGAGAATGATATCAAGATAATTGAATTTGGTAAAGTAATTTTGATTCTATGCCCGTTTCTTAAAATACAATCATTTTCAAATTTTGCATGTTTTTTGCAACAGATGAGAGTAGAATTTTGTCAGGAATGGCCTTTCATATGACATGTACAATAATTAGCGTCGTTTCCACTTTTCCCGAGCTACAGCTCACTTTAACCCATTCCCCACACGATCTTATACTCATCGGTCGCAAAAATCAAGCGAAATTTGAAAATGACTGTGTTTTAAGAAACGGGCATAGGATCAAAATTACTAAATCAAATTCAATGATCTTGGTATCATTCTCTTCGGCAGAAGATGCTTTACCCAATGATCTTGATGATGTCAAAAAATATATACTTTTTGAAAGCAAAGTACTGAAAATCCGCCATTCCGCTTTTTTGGGGATACCAGGGCCCTGTTGCATAAAACTTACCATTAACAGTAACTTTGCCATCAATGGTAACTCCCATGGAAACCTTGATTTTGATTGGCTGTAAGTTTTATGCAACAGGGCCCGATATATTTGAGTTTGTGATATTAAAGTGATTTGGTAACTTTGTAGAGGCTTGATAAAATCTGAGCTGCCTGGCCTTACATGTTATCATTGTATGTAATATGGTGTAAAAATGAAGCCCAGGAAAAAAAAGCACTTCAAAATCATCATGTGCTTCGCAAAAGTAAACATATGCAAGTGACCGGAAATGCCAGACTCATTTTCCCCCATAGACTCAGTGTTAGACTAAAGCGTATGGTCATACGCTTTCGTAAATGGGAGTATTCAGTCATAGATATCTTAATAATAGCATTATATATTTGAAAACCTTTCTATGCCTGGCTATTTATTTATTTATCCTTCTGAACATCATTATACAAAACAGATATCAAAATTCAACAATTTATTAAATCAAGCCTCCACAAAGTTACTGAATCCCTTTAACCCCCAGAATCCAGATCAGTAATCACCGATTATCTCTTTCACACCAGGATGTTACTATGTTTTGTTCTCAGGCTCATCATTGAATTGCATAGATAAAAATGAACAACAAACAACAGCATAAACAAGCGCGTATGGCAGTGCTATTAGAAATGTTGATTTTGGAGTCGAACAGGATTTGATGGTTATTATGCCTATTTGCTCATTGCCAAATGAAGGTCTTGTTTATTTGGATATGCATGTTGTGGGCGTGAATGTAAGATAGATTTGTGATTATGTTGAGCATTTATATATGTGGTGTAGAGGAAAAAGTGACATGGAATATGAGTATAGAGTCTGCAAATTCAGTAAATGTTTTGTGTTACCTATGTTATATGTATACCTGGGACATATTTCTTGAAGTATTTTGAGGAGTCCCCTTATTTTGTCAGGAGGACTTTGAAAAGAATCTTCTTCCTGTAAAAATTCCTTTGAAATAACAGTTTTATTTCTATACCCTTGGTGAAGGGCAGAATGCCAAAATTTTAACATGAAAAAAAAAAGGTGGATCAACTCTGCTACTTCCTCGTTTCAGTGATTTCTGTCACTGGTAAAGAATGTGAGACATTCAGAACATATACTTCAATATATGTTAGGAACCCGAAAGCTCCTTTCCAGCAATCATGCAGACTGCTAAAGGTTAATTTTGCTCTGAGGAACTTAACCAACCACCCAAAACAAGGATTACGTAGTGATGCAAAATATTACCACCATTTGTTGTTGTTGAAGAGATGATACACTGCTTTGGGACCTCAGAGAGCTGTTTTCATGGTGCTAGAGCATAGCACATGTATGCATGTGTGATTTCCTAGAAAGAGATTGATGGAGAAGAGTTCTGGAGAAGATATGGGTGAGTGGGAATGCTCCTGGGTGGGTGATAGGTTGGGATGTCTTGATGATTTGGACCCTTTCACATTGGAAAAACTCTCTGTCTTGCTAATTGAGAACTATGTAACTTCTGTATGTGATACAAATTTGATTATGTGCAGTGATCATGTTGTGTAGATGAGAATCATTTAAGTGTGAACATTATAAACTGATTAAACTTCTTTTTGAGTCATTTTATCATATTCGGCCATTTGCACAAAAAAGAAGGACTTCTCTAAAAGCCCGGACACTTTTGCATGCTTAAAACTGTCGCAATTCGAGGGATTGTCAATAAATAAAACTATCTCGCCGCTGAGGGTGTCAACAGATATTTATCAAATGCTTACTTTTGATTGGTTGACGCACTTTGCGGGATATGTAGGTCAAGCTATCACTTGTATTGTCCACTTCCGATCTTTTTGCATTATCCATGCACTATCATCTGCTTACTTCAGCTATATACACAAAGTAAGTTTTGCCGATATTTTTTATAATTTCATCCTTCATAATGGACGGTTCTGAGAACAAAGATTTTTAGAAGATGACTGTTCCACAACTTTGTAATTTCTTAACAGAGAGAGGTGTAACATGCAACGGTAAATGAAGAGTCGAGCTTGCCAGTCTTGCACCGACAGCCATGGCTGAGTACGACATGATACAGTTCTACTCTTATTTTCATTTTGTATGATTTAAATTAATGTTATAAGTCACTTTTCAATAGCATTTTAGACCCGTTCTTGACATCAGCTCATAACGTACACCTGTGCCGAAAGTAGGCGCCACAACTACTGGGGTATGAGAAAGCTTGATGACATTTTAAACCACCAACTTGATGAATGTCTAGAGATGGATCACTACTGCATGAATACATGTAGCTGTTGTAGATCGTTGATATCTTGCCAAGTTCGATATGAGGAAACAATGTTCGTAAAATGCCTTTTTCCGTTTCACTCCTGTTTATACAGAAATGACTCTCTAATTCAAGTCATGATCCATACGTGAGAAAACGGACACAACATAAACGTGACATGATGACATGAGAGATATGTTGTAGCTTCACAGTGAACATGAGAGAAAGTCAACCTTTCAAAGATCTACTTTCCACTTGCTTTCAATAATAAACAAAACCTCTCCACACATATTCCATGTTTTCACATTTGAAAGGAGTATCAGCTATAATTCAGAACAATATATCAAAGGTATTCCCACTTGCTCAAACGACAATTAATCTATCTCTGACAAAATAAAACTTTCCTTCATAATCCAAGAGTTCAAAATCACTTATCCTTTGCTATACATTGAGGAATGAATGTTAGATCTGCCATATTCAATAGGATAAGATATGACATACATTTCCTGTCTTTTCATTTAAAATACATTTCTATCTATGCATGATCGTCAACTTACTTCAGCTTACTTCAGTAGAGGTATTGTGGTCTAGTGGATAAGTCCCTGGTCTGTGAACCACAAGGTACAGGATTCAAATCCCTGGCCCAGCACTAGTGTCTTTTGGCAAGACATTAATCTACATTTGCCACCCTCGACCCAGGTGAGGTAAATGGGTACCTGGCAGGAATTAATTCCTAGAAATGCTAGAGCGCCATAAGTGCAGCCATGCTTAAGCCAGGGTAATAATTGTGGAGTGCCAGGAGTGTCAAGTCTGACAGACATGTGCGCTATACAAGAACCCACTATTATTATCATTATTATTATTATTACTACTATTATTATATACACGAAGTATTTATCAAGTTTTGCCGATATTTTTTATCATTTCATAAGTCATAATGGACAGTTATGAGAACAATGATTTCAGAAGATGACTGTTCCACAACGTTGTAAGTTCTTAACAGAGAGAGGTGTACGTAACATGCAATGGTAAATGAAGAGTGGAGCCTGTCAGTCTTGCATCGTCAGCTGTGGCTACATAAGCCATGATACAGTTCTACTCTTATTTTCCTCCGACCAACACATCGTTGCTTTACAATTAATGTTTTAGTCATTTTTCAGTAGCGTTTTAGACCTGTTCTTGACTAAGACACATCAGCTGATCAATAGGAAAAGTCATAACGAACACCTATACCAGAATTAGGCGCCACAACAAAAGTAATATAGCGTTGCCATCAGTGAATGTCATACAGCTAATATCTATCCCTTGGATTGTCTAGCTTCGTGAAAGTCATGCTGTAAAATGGCAGCAATGAACTTTTTCAAATTCAAGAAAGATTCTTGCAGGGAATATGGCAGTGGTTAACAATTCCAAAGATTTCTGGTTTCACAGTATTATATATAGTCCAACTGGTTGCACTCAAAATTTATACTTGGACACAGATTTCCCAGTAATTAAACATTGCCACTTTTTTTTTAAAAACCACACAGCTAACATCAGCCTTGGGAATGACCAAATGATTATATGACTGATGTCCATGGTTTTGTCAGTTGAGATTCAGAAAGGAATCAACTCATATAATTTTACATAGATTTATCATCTTTCTGATGCTCAGAAGATGCTTTTAATCTGATATATCCTATACCTTTTATTTCTTGTTGTGTGAAAAGGCCCTTGTACTTGAGACATTTTGAATTGAACATCTAGCATGGAAACTTGGTGGCACAGAAGAGATTGAACATAATTTAAAGATAAAGTTAAGTTCTGGTCATGTGATTACTGTATAAGCTGTTATTTTCGCGTACAGATATTTTCGCAAATGGCAAGGTGCAAGACAATTTCGCGAGATGTTATTTTCGCGGTTTGCCAAGGCCAAATGACCAACATTACCAGTATTAATTTGCAAGACTGATATAATTGCTAAAGATTATAAGGCAATTAATTGAAATGGTCTTGCATGTAATTTGAACATAAACTCTGCCATGTAAAAATTGGTTAGACTCTTCCAAAAATTTGGCTTAAATTTCACTTTAATTGTAGCTTCAGCTGAAAACTCAAGCCACAATTCAATCTGCAGTAAAAGCAATTTGTATTCTTTTATTCAATTTAATTTTTTGGTTGGATTCCTATTTCAGAAAGTTGGTTTTGGTGTCAAAATATAAATTTCTATAAATACATCCTTCCTTCTCAAACATGTATAGTCATGTGACTCATGAATATTTATGAGTTATGTGAATAATCAGAGAATTCAATAATTTGACATTAAAATAGAATTATTGCAACAGGAATTCAATAAAAATCATATTCAATGAAAGAATATAAATGTCTTTTACTGGAGGATGAATTGAGGCATAAAATCTTAGCTTTGAGAAGAATAAAAGTGAAATTTAAGCCAATTTTGGAAGTACATGTATCTAACCAACTTTTACCTAGTGAAATTTATGGACATATTGGCCCGAATTCACAAAGGAGGTTTAAACCTGGGTAAGGTTTAAACCTCCGTAAGCGTACTAAAATAAGCGTAAATAAGCGCACATTGCCCATGCGCGCGCTCAAAGAAAATATATGATTGGATCTGATTCCGTGCGCACGTACGCGTAAAAAACCCAGGAGGGGGTTTAAACCATGGTTTAAACTAAACCTCCTTTGTGAATTCGGGCCAATGAGGTGAACTTCCATTGTGAATATGGCGATATAACATCCAATACTAAGTATTCCTATTGCAACGGCCTGTACATGCCTTTTTTTATTTTCGTTGGTTGAACTATTGCAGCCATAAAGAAGAGGCGATATTTTTGCGAGCTGTTAAATTCGCGTCCCAGCATCAACTCGCGAAATGCGCGAAAATTAAACCCTTGCGAAAATAACAGCTTATACAGTACATTGTGAAAGAAATTGTCTCAAAGCATTTGGGAAAGGTTGATCATGTCTACGTAAGAGTTGGTGTACTGTGAGGTTTCGGAATCATCAAAATGATGTGAAATTAACCCAATCTTGCTGAAAATCACATGCACTGCACACAGAAATAGGTATATGGGACTGTACACACTTTTGGCATGACTGTTTGGCCCGAACATATCAGCTATTTCTTGTCATATTTTGAATATGAAGGCATTTGAAGAGCATTCCTTTTCAGGTGATACTTCTACTATGATGATCTTCCAAACTGACATAACAGGAATGAGAAAACTCACAAATTATTTTTCACCTATCCTAGAACTCACCCTTCTCTTTAAAGGGAAAGTTCACCCCGAAGATTACTTGAGTTTAAAAAATGCAGAAAAAATAAAGAAAAATATTGGCGAAAGTTTGGACAAAATCCGTTAAAGAATAACGGAGTTATGGACTTTTGAAATTTTGATTTTGTGACGTCACATGCGAGCAGCTCCTCCATTATGTAATGTGATAAATATTCCATAAAATACAGTTTTCTCAGAAAATTTAGAATATTTTCGTCTGTGCATTTGATATATTGTCAGAAATGTTATTCAATACTAGATTCTGAAAAGAAACAATATTAATTTATCGTCGAACGTAAAAAAAATGCGAATATATGGAATATTTATTACATGACCAATGGGCAGCTGCTCGCATGTGACGTCACGAATCCAAAACTTTAAATACTCATAACTCTTTTATTATTTGACCGATTTTCATCAAACCTTCGTCAATATTTTTCTTTATTTTTTCTGCATTTTTTAAACTCAAGTAATCTTCAGGGTGAACTCACCCTTCCCTTTAAGCTTTGCTGCATTCCTCATCAACAGAGGAATGACTGAGTGCACTCCCTTCATACAGACACGGCTCTAATTAATGAATGGGGGAATGGGACATTTGGGTCCTATTAAACTCATTTCTAGATTAATCAGTAATCATTCAGCTTAATCAAACTGTGTTTTGTCTTCTGATTAGTCTCCCAATCCAGGATGATGTTAATGCACTTAGACAGATTAAGGAGTTACCAGGCTCCTCAGACAAATCAACATCTTATGACAAGAAGAAGATGCATATTGTCTTGGGAGGGTGAGATGCAACTTACATTGTGTTGAGAAGAGAGTGAGAAAAAGTGGAGAAGGATAGAAAGATGAGATTGAGTGATAGAGGTTATGTGAAAATGAGTGATAGACAGATAGATAGAACATCTTGTTGAGAAGGAGAGAGTGGGAAATAGTAGAGATGGTGGCTTAGAGTAACCAATGAATAAATATACAGATAGATGGAAGAAAGGATGGGAAGATATAATGGTAGAGAAAGAGAGAGGGAGAGAGATGGAGAGATATAGAGAGATAGTTTGAAGTGGAGATGGCAGTACAGAGATAAATGAATTTGACAGAGAGACAGATAGAGAGATGGAGGGAAGAATGGGAAGATATAATGGTAGAGAGAGAGAGAGAGAGAGAGAGAGAGATGGAGATATGGAGAGAGAGATAGTTTGAAGTGGAGATGGCAGTGCAGAGACAAATGAATTCAACAGGGAGATGGAGGGAAGGGTGGAAAGATGCAAATATAGAGAGATAGATAGAAAGAGAGATGGAGAGAGAATGTGATAGAAGGAGATAGAGAGATAATTTGAATTGAAAATGGTGACTTGCAGTTGATGTAACAAATAAACAAAAATAGTGAGATGGAGGAAAGGATAGGAATATACGATGAAAGAGAGACAGAGAAAGAGAGTGATGGAGAGTTAGATCGTAGTTTACATTATATGGAAGAAAGGCCTCTCATTATGTGACCTCTAGTCAAGAGAAAACATATAGATAAGAGGGAGTGAAAGAGAGGAATAGACAGGAGATTTACAGAAAACAAAAAATACCTAGAGAAAAAAAACCAAAGTGAAGATCAAGAGAGAGAGAGGAGGAGGAGGGAGGGAGAGATAGAGATGGAGGGAGAAAGAGAGTGTGTGAGAGAGAGAGAGATAGAGAGATAGTGAGAGAGAGAGATAGAGAGGGAGAGACAGGGAGAGGGAGGGAGAGACAGGGAGAGGGAGGGATAAAGAGAGGGAGAGAGAGGGAGGAGCTAGAGATAAAAATAGAGAGAGAGAGAGAGGGAGATAGTGAGAGAGAGAGATAGAGAGATAGTGAGTGAGAGAGAGAGATAGAGAGGGAGAGACAGGGAGAGGGAGGGAGAGACAGGGAGAGGGAGGGATAAAGAGAGGGAGAGAGAGGGAGGAGCTAGAGATAAAAATAGAGAGAGAGAGAGAGGGAGAGGAATCCCATAGGCCAGTATGTATATTTAATCATATTGCATATTTCATATGACTGATTACATGATGTATGAATGAATGATAGAACATGGAACTATCATTAGAGTATGGGGTGTCCCTGTCACAGCAAATACTGTCCATCATGTGAAATTGTGTCTCATCATGATACCTCATTGCAATACTAAGTGTACTAAGTGTAAATATTTTGAATGCAATAGTAAAAATTGTCTTTTGTAATTGTATTTACTTAAGTATATTAGCTAACAGATGATATTCTGAATGTTATAGTACAAATATTTTGTTGGGAGCTAGAAAGGCACTAACTGTGTGGAAGTATAACGAACACCCTTCTGACTCTCAACAGATTGAAATGCTTAAATTGTAAGATCGCGTATGAAGTACTAAATTTCACCAAATTGTCAAATCTTATCAAATCCTTGTAAATCCTTGTGGCAATAATGTTCTTAGAATAAATATTCAGTGATATTCTGAATGTATTAGTGCAAATCGTATGTTGAGAGCTAGAAGGGCACTAACTGTGTGTAAAAGTATATGATATACCACCCTTCTGGCTCTTTAATAGCAGACTGTTTTGCTTTCATAAGATCCCTTTTGAAGTGCTTAATTTCATCAAAATGTCTGTCTGTTACCAAACCCTGCATAATTTGCAAACATATAAATCTTACATATTTGCTTTCCGTAATGTATTCAGGATGGAGGAACAATTTAAAAAACAAAAAATCTTATCCCCCTGAACTACTACTATCCCTGTTATTGTTATTCTGTCTTTTCTGATTTCCCTGGGATGGAGAAAGGGGAATTCCCTATTGATGATAAACTGCATTCTTATAAATGCTTAATAGGGAATCACTGTAATCTGTGTTGAGGGAAAAATGAAAGGGCATTAAACTCATTTTTTTTGGGGGGGGGGGGGGAGTGGGTGTAAGTGTAAATTTCATGGCCTTGCTGAAAAGCAGCTTTTAGCTGATAACAAGCTTTTTATTAATACTGTGATTAAATGAATAAACTCAACTCAACTCATATATTGATACAACTTATTGATAAATCTTGTCTTCTGCTTTTTTTAGGATATTGATTGCGGAGTGGTAGAAGGCCGTTCATCCTAACCTCTGAAATTGAGTTACCTCCCTTTTGACTCCAAGAGGAAAATATAGGCTTAAGAGTTAGATTCAAAACTCACACACATAAAGTGAGATCTGGAGCATGAATTGATTAATATAAGTTAATTTTCATTCAATTCAATTGCGTCTTTAGAAAATATTATAAATACAAGACATTGAATACAAACATGCAATTCCTTATCACATAATAACATATTACATATCAGATCACAAAATAATATTATTAAATGGTGATAAAACTAAATTGGGCATAGCTGATAAAAAACCAAAAGGGTTTTGTCAGGACAGGTTCCCAAATGATATATAATTTGGTAGACTAAATGGTGGAAAACAAATAGCAAGTAAGTAACAACAAAATAATTTACAAATTGCACCTTGTACCAACACAAGCCCAGAATACAAAATGGTGGTATAGGAAAGGAGATAGACAACAAAAAAGAGAAAAAAGAAGAGAGGGAGGAATAATAATAATAATAATAATAATAATAATAATAATAATAATAATAATAATAATAATAATAATAATAATAATAATAATGCTAATGATAATGATAATAATAATAATAATAATAATAATAATGATAATGATAATAATAATAATAATAATAATAATAATAATAATGATAATAATAATAATAATAATAATAATAATAATAATAATAATAATAATAATGATAATAATAATAATAATAATAATAATAATAATAATAAATAATAATAATAATAATAATGATAATGATGATAATAATAATAATAATAATAATAATAATAATGATGATAATGACAATGATAATGATGATAATAATAATAAATAATATTAATAATAATAATAATAATGATAATGATAATAACAATAATAAGAGTAATAAATAATGATAACAATAATGATGATAATAATGATGATAATAATAATAATGATCATGATGATAATAATAATGATGATAATAATAATAGTAATAATAATAATAATAATGATAATAATAATAATAGGTCTTGTTTACCCAGGGTAGCCTCATCAGTATTATATACTCTTCTCCCTGAGGGCCCTACAATCATACTATTAATCCCAGTTTTAGCTGAGTGACCATGATAAGGTGCTCAAGCATTCAAGGAGGTAGAAGAAAACCTTATACATTTTTCAATCTCACTAGTTGCTCTATTGATTTTTTTTCACTGCTGTACACCTCGTATTTAAAACACCCTTTTATGTCTTTTGAGAACATAAGTTTGCTTTAGAAAATTGAACTTTTAAAGCATTCAGCAAACATTGTTTTTTGTTTCTCAACACCCAAAATTTAAAACAACTTTTATCTGTCTTTTGAGAGCATGACTTTGTTTGAGAAAACATAACTTTTTGAGCATTCAGAAGACATATTTGACATTAGTTTTTTAAAGTAAATAATGTTTATCAATTAGTTATTCATGCATCATCTGACCTTTTTTCCTGCTCAATCACCGGCTTAAAAGAATTGTGAAAGTCATTGCTGAAATTGAGTTCATCTTGACCCCCTTATACTAAGGAGCCTTGAGGAGATAACTGTGATTTATTGTGGATACTTTGTGAGTGAATTTTATTTTTCCTGGTTTGGTATGAACTGGTGATTGGAGATGTCAATGTCAATTAATATTTCCTTTATCTGTGTCTGAATCTCTCTTTAATGGTACTTTTTTAAATATACATTTTGACATGGTTGTGATAAAAGGGGAAGGTAAAACACTCTTTAAAATGTTAAAAGAAATTATCAATGTTTGGTCATAAAAAAATTAATGTTTATTTTCAAGTGAAGCTAACTTAAACCTATGACCCCTACCTTATTAACCCTTTCAGGACAGGAATTATTTAAGAGCTCAATTGATCACATTTTGTTCTGCAAATTGGCAACAATAATATTTTTCTTTTAGTGCTACATGGTTCTAATAAGATGTAATGTCTTGAAAATAATATACATGGTTAGGAACTTTGTCGAAAAGTTGAAAAAGTTGCCAATTTGGACAAAAAACAATGATTTTGAATCTCTCAATGTGTTGCCAATTTAAGGATGTTCAATCTTATTCTCCTTTTTAAAATTCCTGGCATCAAACGCAATATGATCATGCAACAAAAATGGACACAGTATGTGCAGAATTTTTTGCTCTTTCTGCTCATGCATCTAGTATATTTTTTAAGGCTCTAAATCAAAAGTTATTGGGCCAAACCACAAAATGTGGTCAATTGTCTCGAAAGGGTTAATGCCACTTTGAACATTCCATATCTTCACTGAATTTCACGTCGTCTGCTAATGCCGCTTTAAACATTACATATCTTCACTGAATTTCATGTCGTCTGCTGAGAGCAGGAATGCTGTTAAAAGTATATAATATCCTTCTGTCTCTGAGGAAACAGTGTAAAATAGATTTAGTGAAATTTTATTGAATCATTTAGATTTAGATCAACTTTGGGCGAAAAGTCTCCCTCAGATTTTTTATTCTGAACCATCTTGCTGGTCATAACGTTTTCTGCTAATTATCTCTCATTTATATTTCATTTTTCTAGGTCAGCCATAGGACAGTTGTAACACTGAAGGGACCAAAATCAGTTTGACAAGATTCTCTGATTTGTCCAATTCCATTGCCAGCTATCAAGGGTTGAAAGTTAGTGCAGGGCAGAGGGAGGGACTCAGGGACTGGAAATCCATTAATTCATTTCCCTTCCCCAGCTGCCAGTCTGAGAATGGAAAAGCATAAGAATTTCACTTTATTTTTATAAGTTCATGTAGATATAGCCTTGCAGGTATTGAGAGAAGGAGGGAGAGAGAGAGAGAGAAAGAGAGAGAAAGAAAGGTAGATGGAGAAGGGAAAGAAGAGAGGGAGAAGAGAGAGAAAGAGAGATACAGAATGAGAAAGAAAGAAAGAAATTTAGAAAGGGAGGATGGAAGTATGAGAGATGAGCCGTGTTTATTTGTGAAAGCATTTTTAGTCTCCAGCTCTCATTTTCAACCCCATTTTCCCCCCTTCATGCTTCACCTATATATAGGAGGCAAGAGCATTACAGCTGTGAATTTGAGGATTTACATGTAGAAAGAAGAAGAAAATACCGACACCATGGCCAGACTGAAATTAGCTTCGTCTTGTTGTTTGCGATTAAGACAATGATAAGTGGAAACGGCACTTCAGAAATAGGTCAATTATAGACTCCTACAAATCACTCTGTTATGTTTTCTTTTGTCTGTAGGTTTAGTGAGGTCCAAGCTTGTACATGTACTTGATCAGATTTGCACTTCCGTTTTTGACCGATCAGTCCAAAATATTGTCAGCTGAGCGTGGCAGTTGTCACAGCCGATAAGCATATTTGCCCATCTGTTGCACTGACCCCGTCAATATAATCATCAGAAATTAATCGGGGATGAGAGTTGATTGTGATAGATGAGTCCGAGGCTAGACGTGCCCAAAAGAATCTGAAAGAAATCCATCAAATACATGTAGGTGAGAAGAAGAAGCGATAGAGGACTGATCTAGACATACATGTAATATAACAGTGACTCAGATCACTGGTGTACTTATAATAAAGAACTCAGGAGTGCAAATGTCACCCAGTCGAATGAAGGAAAAAAAGAAAAGAAAAAGGAGAAAAAGGGAGACGGGAGTGCATGAAGATGATCCCACACCTTCCCCTAAAAGATGGCTTTTTGGTTCACACTTTTGAGAAAATGGGACGGGGGAAAGGGAATGCATGATGATGATCCCACTCCCTCCCACACCCTCCCCTGAAAGATGGCTTTTTGATTCACTCTTTATTCTTTTGATAAGACTGATGGCCCCTCCCCCTATAATGCTATTCCCCTTCAGTATTTGGACCTAAGCTAAGCCACTGACTCAGATTAAACTGTTTCCTTTGGAGATGATGATGATGTAGTTGGATAACCCTGTTATTTCATTTCTTGCCGACAATGACTTGTCTGCTTCTCCCTTAAAATCTACCGACCTAACATGCAAACGAGTGGGCGATGGGAAGTGTCCAGTTTGAAACAAAACACAAGAATTGATATCAAAAGCCCTCCACAAATCCATGTTGACAAAAGGGTACACTTTCACGCATTATTGGCATTCTATTTCCAGATGGAAGTTAATTTCCCAGACGTTAGCTACGTTCATACCGCACTTGCAGTTTTGAAACTTTAAGCAAAACCTTAAGTTAACGAAACAACAACTCACTAACAATGATGAGGGTTCACACGAGCCCGAAACAAACGATGCTCGTTGTTCTGAGACTACAAGTTGAGCGTTAGTTATTTAACATAAGCAGAGAGGCCATTGTACGGTCCGTAACTACGAGGAGGACACCCCCCCCCCCCCATTCGTGGTTTTGACGTTAACTACAAGTAAACTTAAAGTTTGATACTATGAGTCTGTTCATATGGTCTGAAACTACAAGATAACTGCAAGTTAACTTCAAGTTTTGAAACTACAAGCGAAACTTTTAAAGTTCAGCTCCCTTCATGTGAACCTGACTGTTGTTTTTCAGACAGGTCTCTAGAGAAACAGTCATAACAGAATGTGTCATTCATAATTTTTCCTCAGGCCTTACTCATGATTAAACAGTAATTTGTTGATTGTTCTGGAGTTGTGGGACAACACACAACCTTCCGTGAGCCCCATTCAGTCGGCTACTAATTCTTTTGCAAAAACACCAAGAGATAAAACACTCCTCAAATATCAGCATCAATTTGGGATATTGACATATTTATAGATGTTTTTGTGTAAGTGGTGTGTTGTGTTGTGTGTTCATGAAAATAATACAAAATATTTGGATTTGATTTCATTGCTCCGTGAAATTTATGTGGATAATCAGAAATCTAAGCTTTTCTGTTTTGCTTTCAAGAGTATTCGACTCCCCAACAAGAGAATTAAATGCACAGTCCCATAAAGATTAATTTTTCCTCCTGGGCGCTGCAACATTCTCCTTCTAGCAAATCGCTCCTGCAAGCCTTGGATCTGAAAATGTATACAATTTGGAATAGAGTGCTTCCGTGAAAGGTACGCCTGATTTCATGATTTTGTGCACAGCTGTCTGCATTCTTGTATCTACAGCTTGGCAAGACTCGTTTTGAATGGCTTTCCAAAGACAATCATTTCACCTTGGATAATAACTAGCAGAAACTTGTTTCACGTCATCTGTAAACAGGTACAGGGAAGGCGCTATACGTCGCCAGCTTTGGGCTTTCTTTTCACCCTGCTCCACTGCGTACATGTCGATGAGGACAACACAATAAATTCGGGAATATATCTACAGGAATATTCAGAGAAATTGTACTTGATTTCATCACTGGGGATAGATGAAGCATGAACAATTTATTCAAATTAGATGGGAGCAAAGCGGCGTTTGTGGTTTGGTGAGGGCTGACTGAATGTCAGTCGTCGCTTGTGCATAAAGCGAACCAATCGACACCCAGAGTGAGGTAAAACAGGCAAAGAGTATCACTCTGTCCAAGGATATACAGTGGTTTTTAGGCCACTTCAATCTGTCTTCGTTTCAAGCTAATTTTGCAGGCTTGCTGGACAGGAGATTTGTATCTTCTTTGTGGGTTGCTAATCAGTATCCCAAAAGTAGCTGTTATTGCTGCGTTTCATATCAAATCTTTTCCAGCTATATGTGTCCTGACATACGCCGGATTTAATTTCAACGATTTCATGTTATTATTCAATTACATTGTTTCGTTTGAATCGTGCATTGTGACTTTCTGATTTAATACTCAGAGTTTCAAGCATACATAAAACTAACCTGAGAAATGTGAAGACACAAATTCTGGGTTTGATTGTGGATGTCTTCTCAACTCCAACTTTGTGAATTTAAAATTTCTAATTACATGTATCATCAACATATCTGGGCTTGTTTCCCTTGGAGTTCAGTCTGCAAGCATCTCGATCGGGACCTCATCACACACAGTTTTAGAATTAGCCTGCCCTGGATTGAGGCAAACCAAGCTGAACCTCACATAGAACCTGGGGGATGTTTACATTGATTTATGTTGCACAACGAAACAAGATCCGCAAGTGCGTGTCTCCTTCTTATCGATTCTTTCCTAAGAATATCTCTGATATATCAGGCGGTGGTTGCGAGTGAGACGAGAATCGGGCAATCAGTATCTCTGTCATTGACGAATGTGGCTTTTTTGGAGATCATTCACCCTACCTCACTGGTGCCAGCTTTCGATAAATCATGTGCGAGGAATACCAAAATAAATATGACTTCAGAAGATGCATGGAGAATATGACAACAATCAATAACTGAAAGGGATCCTCCCTTCTGAATTTATGACAGGATTTGAAATCATAGGACTGGTAGTATTTCTCAGTAATTTTGGGGGATTCGCCCGTCCTGACATTTGTGGAGAAACAAACAGCCTTGCAGAATTTATCTGTTTATCTGGCCTTTATTTTCATCGCTACAGAAAGGAAGGAAAAGTAGGAAATAAAATTGGATGCAGTATCCTGTTTTCCTTGTGCTATTACGTGCATAACAGTACGTGCCAATATATTGGCCAGTCAAAATATAAGGGCATATCATGTGGTAGCCTATATTATTGTACTAAGAAGAGGGAATTGAATATGGATAGCTACTGATTTTTATATCAATTTTCATTGCTTGAATGATTCCGTTGAATAAGTTATCACCAACTTTGTAAAGCAGCCATAGATTGCTGTATGAAATGTGACCTGTCTCCAACCTCAACGTTGAGGGTGAATTAACCCTAACTGTCCGCTCCATACATTGGCAGTTACAGAGAGGAAGAGGGGTATTTGGAGCTCAACGTAATTAGTGGCCGACGGAGATAGCGAGCTCTGCATCCCTCACTCTCTCTCTTGGACTCCAGTGCGTCTGGGGTCAGTACTAATCAGGATCGATAGATACTATCCCCGCTGAGAGACGGCCGACTTGAAGGCTGGGACCCAAGACGAGACAATTAGACCTGATTTGAACCATTACGAGGATAATTTATGTGTACTTAGTGCTCATCATCGAATGGAGATCTAACTGTCAGATTGGGCTGGCTTTCTAAAGTCTGTATTCCTCTGACTTGGATTTATTGTTAAGCAGGGCGGATCGTCAGACACAGAAAGGGGCATAAAAGTAACATTGAATGAGGTTGATTGCCTTTCTTTCTCTCTCGCTCTCTGCCTGAGAGTGAACTTCTTGAGGTACAGAGAGTAAGATTGGCATCTTAAAGAGACGAAAACAGGAGCTCTCAGGGAATGCTATCTATATTCAGCCTGGCCTAGAGAATCATTGGATAGAGATGGGACTTGCAGTCTGAACAAATACTCGCTGCCTTTCATTCCCGATGATACACGAGAGATTTCTTCATTGATCTGTTGTAGTAATCGATCTTTCATAAACCATATAGACGTTCATTTTTTGGCAACTGCCTTTCCATTTTTGTCTGGATGCACTCCGGTTTTTTGTACAGACAGGAATCAGAGGAGAAGATTTGTCATTCATCTCTTTATATTGGTTCTTCCACCTTGTTTCTCCATGCTTTGAAAGAAGATATTACAAGGAGCTTTGATGGTTATATTATTGGGAATATATATAGCTTTGTCTATTGGATGCTAATATAGGCATGTCTGGACAAGAATAAATGTATTTGCTGTGGAAAGTTGAAGAAAATCTATGCCTTTCAAGCAGTTTTTTTGAAACATGATGCCTCAACTTCAGTTGTTTTGAGCCTCACACAATCAACTGCCTTTCTGTCATTCGCACCATCCATTGTCGGTTTATTTTTCCTACCAAGCCCAAAAGTCGTCACGCTGCATTCTCTCTCCAGCGAATGAGGGCAATATCATCACCTTATCGGCAAGCGACAATGAAGTTTGGTACCTGACAGATACTTAACACTCGTGCATACCACTTGTGAAAATCTTCTCTTTCAAACGTTGCAAACCCGGTGACATTTTCAACGCTGCATGCTCCAGGCTACTCTCTTTGCTGTTATGCGTGGACAAGCTGTGTATATTACCGGGTGTTGAATATATTTTGATTTGAAGACGCAATTTCGTATATAGAAGATTTGGCCCGCAGAGGAAAGATGGTAGTAGTAAACGCTGTTGATCGAAGGAAGAGTGCCTCAGACGCAAGGACGACAAGGTAGGATAGAAATTAGAGAGCGGGAGAAGTTGAAAAGAAGGTGTAATTATGGAAAAGTGTTAAGTGTAATAGTTTGAATTCAATATAATGTCATTATTGGAATTCACACATTGTGGTCTTTCTGAAGAGGTTTTAGAATGATTCTGGCATTGTAAATGATGTACAATTGGCCTTTAAAGAAAGATATCTTTTGGAGGAGCTCATTGCAGAAGGTCTGCCTGGACTGAGAGTGTGATAGAGGGATGGAAGAAGAATGAAGATGATAAAGAGAAGTAGACATTGCCTGCTGAGAACCAGAAGTGCATTCAATATGTGTTAAAGTTTACAAGTTAATGCCCTTCTGGCTCCAAACAGACAATAATATGAGAGAAAGTTAGAGGAGCTAGATGTGGGGTAAGGGGTGCACGCATATTGAGAAGAAATGACGAAGAACGAGAAAGATTTAACAGATTAAAAAAGTTCAGAAGGCAATCAGAGGGCAAGCACGGACCTGGGAGCAAGCCTGAGGGGGAGATCTATGACATCATGCTGCTTTAAAGATGACATAATCGGTAGGAAGAAATTATAAGAGCGATGATGATGAAGAGAGAGGGGACAAAAAGTTGAAAGAGCACTCACCGCTGCCCTCATAGGGCTGAGGAAAGAAAAATGAAAGAGATATGAAGTTAGAGATAGCGAGAGAGAGAGAGGTAGAGAGAGAAAGACAAAGAGAAAAAGGAAGAAGGAAGATAAATATGTAGCAGTAGATAGATATGAAGTGATACAGAAAGAAAGAGAGAAAGAGAGTTTTTGAGAGAGACAGAGCGGAGGGGGGAGGGGAGAGGAAAAATGGATTTAGAAACAAAGGTAAGGGGAGGAAGAGCGAGATCGAGTAAAGGAAAGAGGTGATATGGGGGTAGGTTTTAGAGGAAGGAGGAGAAAGATGACAGATAAAAGAAGTAAGTTGATAACAGGAACCTGACCTGGCTCAATGACGTAGGTATGTTGCCTGCAAAAACCCCCTTCATGGTTTCTTCTAACTTAATAAAGCACAAATTACACGATAAGGCTGCCTAGAAGCGATCATTCTGGTGATGAATTTCTCCCAGTAGCTCCATGCATTCACCTTGGCTCGCTGCAGAGGGTTTCTAGAGACTAGGAATATGTATTTTCATCCATCAGAAATGCAATCTCATTTCAGCTATAAGGTACTACGTATATGAGATGAGCTCCAATCAAGAGTTATTCAGTTTTGGAACTAGGTGTTGCCGATTCGCTTGTCTCTGAGTGCCAGAATTTTAGACATTTGAACTTTAAGATATTGATCCGCTTATTTATGCTGAATGTAGTGTGTTCCAAACAGTTTTAGGTGCTTCCTCTTGAGTTTGGTTGCGTAAGGTGTCATTCTGGATTTACTGGAAGTATAAGTGAGTCTTAGTGAATGCATGAAAGACTCTTTAAATCCAAAGTTTTACCTTTTGAGCGGAATATTCAGGTATGTATTTGTTACTGATGCAACTTAATGTTAATGCTTTATTACTTACCAGATTTTTAATTTCATTGGACCATTTTTACCTGTTTTTGAATTATGTTAGAATTTATCGTTGTTTCTTAAAAGTATTTTATATATGAAGAAAATGTGTTTTGTAATTTGTAGATTTACTTTTTAACATTTATCATTAGTTGTATACTCAGCACTGTCTTCATGCATTTAAGATATCATCTTAAAATGAAACTTACATGTATCTTTAGAGCATCAGTATTTAGTGAATGAATATAGTTCCTCGTTGCACGCTGCATGACTTAGCCGTGCACACTCAATTTAACCTGTTTTGTAGTGAGCTGCGTTCGTTCATGAATAATTCATGCGGCGTGGTTTCTGGACTGCATGCAGCTATTATTCTGAGAAAGCATCTCCTCGCTGCAGCATTTTCGACATGGCAGATATTGGGTTTCCTAAATTTGGCATGAATTGATGACTTTTGGTGCCTGTGACTTTGGTAAACATCTTCTTTCATCTTTCATATAGGTCTCCATCTGTAAAATGATGTAGTTTTTAACATTTCACCTATTACTCCGCATTTTAGTCCATTCTTCATGTTCTGTTGTGTGTGTATCCTTTTCTAACCACATTAATTTGCTCTCTCCATCTCTCTCTCTTTCTTAGTTTGTCTTCTGTTTATTTGACTCTCAAAACTCTATCCCTATGTCTTTTACCTTTTAAGTCTTCCTCTTTTTTTCTTTCTTCTATTCCTGTGTTAATCTCTCGTTTGCTCTTCATCTCTCTCTCTCTCTCTCTTTCCTTGTTATATTTTACTATATTTTGCTCTTGATCTACCCACCTCCCTCTCATAAATCATCTTTCTATTTCTCCTTTGTTCTCCATCTTCATCGCTACATCTTCACTCCTCTCTTTCTCTCTATTTTTGAAACTCTCTTTCTCCGGTGAGGTCCATTCTTCTTTCTCTTTGCCTTTCCCTATTTTTGTACTCGTCTGTATTCCATCTACCATCCTGCATCTTCTCTCCTCCTCCTCTCTCTCTTTATACCATCTCTGTCTCTCATCTCTTAATTTCTTCTTATTTCTCTCCTATTTCCAACTACCCATCCCCCATGCATGGTGCCTGCGTCGACTTCCCTCTTCCTATTAGTGAGTATGGAATGCTTGATGCAGCTGAAATAGAATTGAAATCTGGTAAACAGTTTTTCATCTCCTTTGGGACATGTCTTCCCTCTATCTGTAATCTCCTCTCCGCCGTAATTCCATCTCCGTCCTTTTCCCATGCAACATTCATTAATGATGACGGTTCATTACGAAGTATGACAGGGAAAGATATTAGGAAATGAAAATATTTCATAAATACTTTACGATCATCACCAGTCCTGCTTGGTGTTAGAGTACTTTAACAGTAATTATTTCCCATATGGAAATCTGTATTGTAACATGAGATTTAATTTCATTTCAGGCCTATATGTTAGATAAATTCATTCTGTAATACCTACCATCATTTTTACATCGAACACACAAACTGAAAATCTGATACATGTATCTGTAAATTTAATTGTAGGCCTATACTGCTACAGCCACTATTCGATTTTGCCTAACAGTCAAATGTATAATACATGTGCATGTTATCTTTGAATGATGTTGTGTTTAAAGGTTAGAAATGAAAGAGGAAGTGATTTCCAGGGAGATAATAACTGAAAAACACAAACCCAATTAGGACCTGATACCTACTTTACTAAACAAGGTCTAAGGGAGGAAGTATCAAATTGCATTGTCCAGTACCGTTGTCTACCTGAATTGATTATCCTTTCCTTGTTTCAAAGGAAACTATGATTGTAGATTGGGTTTGGAATGATCTGGAGGAAGTCTAACCTTTGTAACAAGTTGAAATGTTTGAAAACAGAAAATCAGAGAAACAAGTGAAGGAAAATTTGAAAGAAATTTCACCAAATAATTAATACAAAAGTTGTTAATGTTTGAAAATTGAGATCACTAAATTTACGTGAATCTTGATAAATTTAGACAGTGATGTCAATTAAAGTTCATTTCTAGATAACTTTTGGTGTGAGGTTGTATTCAGATATATTCTGGATGTAGCATTTCTACAATAACAAAATTTAAAAAAATATTCTTTCTGTTCAAAGATTTAACAAAACTGACAGTCTGCATGTACATGTAGCAAATGAAACAATTGTCCTACATTACACCACAGAGACATTACTTATCGTCTAATTAAAATTGTTCACATATTTAGTAATCCCAGCTTTTCAGAAATTCTCAAGTTCTGTAATTGTTCATCTGATTTCATTCACACTTTTAGTGAAATCAGTGTCTCTAATTGTTTTCTTTTTCTTCAAAGCATTTTGACATTAAGGTAGGATTCCCCTCTGAAATTATTGAGAAAAAAAACACATTGTTAAGTTTTAATCAAAGGAATTACATTGGATTATACAGATGATTGATATTACAATTAATTTATCTCTGTGCCTTAGGATAGTTTGTGCATTAAAATTGCATTGTATTATTATGTTTTCTATTATTATTAACATTATAATAGATTGTTATTTGCTTCATTTTGGTATTGTTTTCAATGTTTGCTTGGCAAATGAACAGAGCCTTAAAATAGCCATGATTATCTACAAATTCCTTTTTAGGGGGGGGGACTATTTTACTTGTTTCTTTCTACTAATGTTGATTTGCACTTTTAATTCCTAAAATTAAAGTAAAATAACACTCAATTGTTATGTTTTGAAGCTTGTGATCCATTTTAATTTGTCCAAAGATAATTGAATGGAAAGATCCTTGTTCAGGCTCTATTAAAAATTGGCATGTGAGAGCAACTTATCATGCAATTTTAACATTGAATAAACTCAATTATGCATTCTATAAATTACAAATGGATTGGGAAGTATTCTGTTTGTTAGATGTGAGGGTAAGCTAGTACTTTTCCACAAAAACAGAAATCAGATATTGTTAATTTTTTTATCATGTTGTTCCTTCAGAAAGTAGATTACTCATGATGAATCTCATGAAAATGTTTACCTTCCACACAAATTGAATGGATCTACTGTTGACATGTTGAACAAATCAATAGTGACTATCCCTTTAGTTTATAGGGAATGATTACCATTACACAAATTTATATATGCTTTTATTCTTTACCTTATATTGCTTTTATCATGGATTGTAGGGAAATTATGCTAAACTCTGTCCTATTAGCTCTTGAAATTGTACAATTTTAAGAATCTTTGAAGATGATAATCACAAATTTAACCATTTATTCAACCACCTCACTGTTGTGAGTGTATACTTAGTTTAATGCATATAATGAAAATTTATTGAGACAGGTTAAAATGGGTAGAGGATTTATTTTTGAAAGAAATCACAACAGAAATGGAAGCTTGAGGTTTCATCACTATGTTGTTGATGCAACCGGTGCAAAAAAGAAGAAGAAGAAATTATTGAGGTATAAAAACAATGTTAGAATGTCAGTGGAGTTATGTTGCAGAGTGATAGCTGGCAGAGTGATAGCTGGCAGAGCAGTGCATGATTTTGTGGTTGTGGAAGAATAGCTCCTTATTTCATCAGAATTAGTGAGAGGTGTCTGCTGTATCATTTAGGGACATCTGTGGAAGTAGAACTCACAGACCACAAGGAGTATCCGCACTACAGCGAGTCCTTACCGGTCGTGGATCCTCCGTCGTTGAGGGGGGGGCGGCAACCCTGGCCTGTGTCTACTCTCAGAATAGCATGTACTATTGGATGTGGCAGTGATGTACATCACAAAGATACGACGCCCTCGTGGGCTCCGTCATCAAAATTCTTTGTGGGTCATTTCAATATTAGGCTGTTGGAGGGAGAGCTTTTTAATACCTGAAGTACTTACTTTCTTACTGATTTTGTTGCCCTTTTGGACTTTGTTTGATTTAGTTCTTGATGTCCTTTATCTTCATCTTCTAATTGTCTGGTTTTACCATGGAGCTGTAAAGTGAAGGAAATTAATGCATAGCTCCGTGATGTAATCACAAATGTTTTTGTAATTATGAAACATAGTGGAAGTCATTTAAGGAAGCTTCAGTGCCTCCCCATCTCTAAACAGTAATGTTGAGATTTGTTTAATGGTTACAGAAGAGGTATTGAATAATTTAAAATTACTTATAGTATCCATTTTCAACATTAGTATGCCCACATGTTTTGCAATATGTGGGTCAGTATGAAACCATGATGAAAGTTTGGCTTTCTCGTTACACGTCCAAGATATGTTGATGTAGGAGAAAGTATCTTTTAATGAATAAATCTTGTAGAACTATAGTTGATACTACTTGACTTTAAATACTGTATCCACTTTTAACTTTCACATGCCTCCATGTTTTGTAATTAATGGGTCAACACACAACTGTGACATATTGATTTATACTCTTCATTCATTTTTGCTGCATCATCCAATACTCAACAAGTTCAGAAAAAAAAAATCCTAGCACCCATAAACCTGTAAAATCTGACACTGGGACCTGGCAACCAGCCTGACACTTTTGAATTTTCATCACCATGGTAA
This sequence comes from Heliocidaris tuberculata, assembly GCA_025618425.1. Classification (NCBI taxonomy): domain Eukaryota; kingdom Metazoa; phylum Echinodermata; class Echinoidea; order Camarodonta; family Echinometridae; genus Heliocidaris; species Heliocidaris tuberculata. Next base: position 35,293,284 of record CM046844.1, read on the forward strand.
CGTCTCTCCATTCACAACTGTCCCTCTCTTACTCTCCTCTTTCTCAGGCTTCAGTTATTATTTTTGATTAGGAACAGAGCGTTTAGTAGGGCACAGTGTTCTGGGAAAGAAATGATTCAATCGGATGTGTTGGATTAGAGTGAAAAGTAGAAAGTGCAAGGTGAAGTTTTTTCCTCTCTGATTACGTAGATCAAGGGGGGATTTATTCCAGTTGACAGATATGTTAGTTATGGCTTCTGTATCTCACTTCCCATAAAGCTTTGATTCCGTCAATATGCTGTGTTATATATGCATATAAATGTGTTTCATCTTTTTTTAAAATTTAAATCTTTTTGATTGTTGCATAGTGATTGCATGGGTATGGATTGAATCTCTGCTCTGTCCCTCCTTATCTTTGTCTCTTTGTCACTTTGTCTCTCTCTCTCTCTCTCTCTCTCTCCACCCCCTCTTCTTTCTCCCCAACCCCTTCCTCTCTTTATCTCTCTCTTTCTCTCTCTATCTCTATCTCTCTTTCTCTCTCTATCTCTATCTCTCTTTCTCTCTCTATCTCTATCTCTCTCTCTCTATCTCTATCTCTCTTTCTCTCTCTATCTCTATCTCTCTTTCTCTCTCTATCTCTATCTCTCTTTCTCTCTCTCCTTTTCTCTCCTTTCCCCTATTTCTCTCTTTCTCAAAATGCCATTATCTGCATATTTTATTTACATCCTTGTGCAGACCTGATATTTTCTTCGTTTCCAAGTAGCTTTCTAAATAAGAGTTTGATAAGACTGATATTAGATAATTGTCACATCCCCAAATTGGCAACTTTAACCTTTTTATTACCACTGGTCTAAACTGCAGTTGACTTGATGTTTGGTAGTTTAGTTTTTGGACCTCACAGGGTTACTATTTTGGTACCTGACACTTCCAAGCCTGGTTGCCTATGGCAACCATAAACAAATGCCACTGTCAGCACCTATGATGCCCGTTAGCAGTCTGTTTTTTGTTGAGAGAGAGTTTGTTTGACGTGGACGGTTATTTTAGCACGTTTTTCTAATTAAGGATGAAAGATGCCCAAATTTGGGCTGTGAATCTAATTTACATATGGGTTATGAATTGCAGAGTTATGGGGACATCATGATGCAGATTACAAACTCACGGGACAGAGCCAACTGTTTTGTGATTCCTGGAAAATATATTGGATTTTTCTCCTTCATTCAAATGAATCCTTTCTCTTCTTGTGTTGTAATTTTTCAGGGAAATGTTTTAGGCAATGAAATAAGTGCAATCACAAAATTATTACAATCTGGAACAATTTCAATTTTTCTATCGATGTGACACTTTTTCTGCATCATTTCCTGTTACATGATCAAAAACACTTGCAAGACTCAACTTGTAGGGAAATACCTTTTGATGTGTCTCCAAAAAATATTTTGTGTATGAAAGAGTTCATTGCACATTTCAATCGGCGATGTGCTGTGCTCTGTATTAAAAAAATTGCCTCGCAGTTGAGTTCTTGAAAGTGATCATGGTTGTATTTAATATGTGAAGTTTTTAGGCACATATCTTCATATCCATAGCAAATAATGGTTATAGTCTAACGGCTACCAGAAGCTCTTTCCTTGGTCCAGATCAGGGCTAACCCTTAACCTTTTTTAAAGGTGGCCAGCAGGGCCACTTGTGCATGAGATCCAGGTGGCCCAGATGCTACATTTTATTTATTTGTATCTTACACTATATATTTTTTTGGTGGTCAGTTGGGCCACCGATCTGACAGTTTCAGGTGGCCCGACGCCATTTCAAGTAGCCATTGGCACCCTGACCACCGTTAAAGTCGAGCCCTGCAGATATTATTTTTGCAATACTCTTTTTGTTGAGGAAATTGAAGTCAATCTGTTCCAACTGTGAATGTGGAAAGGTTAATATTGGACTTGATTTGAGTTATTGTCATGAAGCTAATTAAATTAGATGGGGCTGAGGAACATTTCCCCCAGAAAAGAATTCTAGAAAGCTTCTTCAACTGCAAGGATACATATATATGTGCAGCTATACACTAGAGATTTTTTCCAAGTTTTCAGAACATCTTTAGATTTTGTATCAAGCTGATTTGCTAAAAGCTTCAGAGTTTTGTTTTTTTATGTTTGTATTGCTAGAATATTCTGCAAACTTACCCCATCCTCACCAAAGAAAAGTCTTGTCCTTCTTCTTTCTTACTTTGCTTTAGTCATGTTGCCCCTCCAGAATTCTCCAAGTGGATGCAAAATGGGGGTTTTCCCCACGGTAGGGTCCCCCTTCATGAGTCATGTATGTGAAACCCTACCAAGATTGGAGATTTGAAAGTGTGAAAGTGTTTCTTTATACGAACTATTTTGGGTTTGAGGCCTTTCAAAAGGGCTCTGGGAGATGAAAGAGGGGCAGGAGAAACAAAAGATAAACATCTCTCAAGAATGACGTTGGAATTGAGGACGAGATTGAAAGGTGAATGAAATTGCTTGACTTATGTTAACCCGAAGGACATATATGAGATAGATGGGGGGAGAGAGAGAAATAGAGAGAAAGAGAGATAAATAGATAGAGAGAGAGAGGGGGGGGGGGAGAGAAAGAGAGAGAGAGAAAGAGAGAGAGAGAAGAGGGGGAGGGGGAGGGGGAGGGGGAGGGAGAGGGAGGAGGATAGGTAGAAAGACACAAAGAACAAGAAAGAGAGAGAAAAGGATAGGATGAGAAACTGACAAGAATGAGGAAATAACAGAGAAAGTGGGTGGGCAGAGAGAAACATGAAAGAAAACGGAGAGAGGGGGTGTGAGCATTAACTTATGAAAATAAGCATTGTAGTGCCATTGTAGTGTCAGATTTAATAATCATTGGTGTACTTGTCAGTGAGTAAACATTTATTACTAAAAATCCTTTTTGAGTCCAGTAAATCATCATTCACTCATATTTGATATATCATTGTATTTTTTTTGTTCTTCTTTGGTTTACAGAGATGCAGAAGGGTCAACACAAACTCCATGCAGACTTCACAGAAGATCAGCACTAAGGAGGGTACACACACTGGTGAGAGTTGAACATCCCTTCTTCCTAAATGAAACGACCCAAAATTCATTGGAAATTGGCCATTGCTGTTAAAATACTTTAAATTAGAGGGGTGATATTTATAATGTGAAATGCACCAAAGAAGATGCTCACTCTGACAAGTTAAACACCCCATTTGCAGTATCGCAATGTCGTTAAAGACTCGACTTGGGGTCTGAGACTCGATTTGAGTACGACTCTGTCAGGTTTTTATGTGGCTTTAATCAACTCGACTCTGGAGTCTGGTTTAGCTTAAGGGACTTGATTACAACACTGTCAGTTGTGTAATGACTGGTACCAGGGAATGGACTCAATGGAGACTCAAGTCACCCATTTGAACTCAACTCAACTGACTCAAATGACTCAACTTTCAACTAGGAGAGATTCGATTGGGCTCACAATTTTCCCCTATGGTGACTTGACTTGAGACTTGAGCTTCACTTTGCACACTTCCAGTTACTGCTTAGCTTTGTAATGATTGAGGTGAGGAACTTCACCTGAGTCAGACTCAAATCACCTCTTTATATACTAACTAAACTGAACTGTGACTGAAGTTGCTGCTGAGAGAGACTCAACTTGTTGACTTTGGGCTAGACACTCTGGTCTAATTGACTCTGAACATTGACATGATGACCAGTGAACCTGACTCAAGTCAACTTTTTCATTGACTCCACTTGACTGGAGTCACAGCTAGATTGAGACTGGATTTGACTTGGTAAATTGACTATGGACTCAACTTTTTGCTATTTCATTTGAAATTGGATGTAAAGTTGTTAATGTTTATGTCACTTTGTTAGATATATATTTTACCTGACTGCTAAGAATTGCAGTATGTGCTTGATTGCTTGTGGATAAGCAACTAGTGGACCTCTGGATTAAATCCTGAGTGACTATACAAGAAAATGGATGATGCTGATACTGCTTAGCTTTTGGGTCTGTACCCAAGTCCAAACTCGACCCTTTCTGGTAGCTGATGTGAAGGGGGTATGGGGGAGATGAACTCCGCTGGAGTATCGATCAAGGAAGTTGCTTTAACCCTGTCCAACCCAAAGGCATATACATCATGTATATAAAGCATGGCATTCTTGGCCTGTGCGAAGAAGAGGCTTAAAAGAAATGGTTGATGCATTTTTCACCAAGGTGTGCACGATTAGCCCAGGTGAAAAATTCCTGTTAATTTGCTGAGGTGGCTTTTCTTGGATGCTCCGATCCTGTACTCGTCTGATCACATTGCTGTGATTGTTGCGTTGTCCTATCCCGTACTCGTGCACTACAAAACCAGACTTGTCAAATTAGGTTTCAGCATTGAGAATGCTGCGTGACGCAGGCTGCATGTGGTAGAGTGCTTACAAAGGGCCAGTTCTTGAGTGGTAATATCGTTTGACAAAATTCAGGAAGGTCGCAAGTTCTAAAATATGTTGGTTGGGTCAGCAGAGGAATTTAGATGAAGTTTACATTGATTTGGTATCTCCTTGAGGGAAAACAGATACAGATGGATATAGGCGATACACGCACACAACAGACGGACAGACAGACGTAAGATAAATTGTATAAATTTGAAGATCCTAGGAGGACTACTAGAATACTAGATTGCCATCCTTACCTTAACCCTATAAGTAACAACATTAAGTCCAGAGCAACTGTTGTCAGAGCTAGTATAGGAATACCTGGTATATTGAACTATATGTACATTTTATTTTTTTATAAATTATGAATAGGAAATATCCAACAAAAAAAGTTTCCATAGTGCATGTTTCGAAATACTTAAAAAGCAGGAGGCTTACTGCTGTCCTCAAAGGGAAAGTCCACCCTGATCACAAGTTGGTTTTAAAAGAAGCAGAAAAATTTAAGAAACAGAGCAGTGGAGGTTTGAGCAAAATGTAGTGGCCGTCAGTATCTTTCCTCCCTCGAGCTCCCTCCCTCCCACTCTCTTTCTCTCTTTTTATATCTTTGTTAGCTTTCTCTCTCTCTCTCCCTCTCTCTGTGTCTTTAATTTCTCTTCTATCACTCAAAGTTTGTGTCTCTTTTTCTCTTACTTTCACTACGCTTTCTTTTTTTCCCTCTCTTTTTTGCAGTGTCTCCATTTACCCCTTACTTTGTTCTACATTAAATTTGGGGTTTATCCCCCTCAACCTTCTCTAAGGAAACATACATGTAGCTATCCAGATTGTTGTGCACACATTTTTGTAATGATGATGTCACATGAGTTTTATTATTTCCCCTTTATTTTACCTAGATATATCTCTCACATGCACTCTCTCTATTTCTCTCTCTCTCGATCTGTCTCTCTCTATTTCTCTCTCTGTTTCTGTGTCTGTTTGTCTGTCTCTACCTCTCTGTCTCTGTTTCTCTCTGTCTCTCTGTTTCTCTCTGTCTCTCTGTTTCTCTCTGTCTCTCTGTTTCTCTCTGTCTCTCTGTTTCTCTCTGTCTCTCTGTTTCTCTCTGTCTATATTTCCTATTATCCTTTGGGGGTGTTCTATCATCAGGAAACCGGACCAGGTGGTTTTGTCTAATCAACTTTGACGCAGGTAGTCCTGATTTTTCATAAGTTCCCTTTCTGCGTGTCCCCGCACAGACGTGTGCCATAACACATTCCACATCCTCTTTGACTGCTATCAATAGAACTATATGCTACAAGTGCATGGGTTAGATGTAACATAGGCTGGAGTTGGTTTAGTAACAAACCATCGAGAGACAGAATAGGACGTTGATGTAGGAGTATCGTTACGGTAGAAGACTGTATCCTTGTGACGATGTCATGAAGTCATTTCATCGCCAGGCTGCATCCTTTTCTTCTGGTAGCAATGGTTGTGCAAACACGGAGGTGATGCTGAAAAGTTTTTAATTGTGTTGTGGTATCATCATTATTACTGAGTTGAGGAGAATCTTTCATACTTGGATTATCATATCCGGTGGATCATCTTGAATTATATACCCTCTCTGTTCATTGCATCATCCCTGTCATCATCCTATCATCATTGTCATCTTCATCTTCATCATCATATCATCATCATTGTCGGGGTCATCCCCCAAGACTGTTTGGTATCTTGGATACTGGAGGATATAGCTCCACTCTTCACCATCATCCCATCCATTGTGACTTGAGAGCAGCTTCCACATGCCTCTCCTCTTAGTTTGATCTCTTTTAATTGGAGAGAATTTTAAAGTTGAACCCTATCTATAGCAAACATGATACTCTCGGTAGTACGGGTAAGGTCACAACCTTATGCACAGCGACATCGGTGTGTTTTGAAACCGCACAGCATATTCACATGTTCCTCTGATTTCACTTTTCTCTTCTAACCCTTTATTAACCCAGGAATTATTTAAGAGCTTAATTAATCACATTTTGTTCTTCAAATCGGCAACAAATTCCAATAATTATATTTTTCTTTTACTGCTACATGGTTCTATAAGGTGTAATATCTTTGAAAACAATATACATGGTTAGGAATTTTGTCGAATAGTTGAAAAAATTGCCAATTTTGATAAAAAACAATGATTTTGAACTTCTCAATATGTTGCCAATTTAAGGATTTTAAACTTCTTCTCTTTCGTAAAATTCCTGGTGTCAAACGCAATATGGTCATGCAACAAAAATGAACATAATGTGCAAAAAAATTTTGCTCTTTCTACTCATGCATTAGGTATAGTTTTTTGAGCTCTGAATCAAAAGATATTGAGCCAAACCACAAAATATGGTCAGTTGTCTTGAAAGGGTTAAATAATTTGAACAGAAAGTGAAAAGTCTCAATGTGCATATCCCATTAGATACAATTGGATTCTGATAGGACACTCCATAGACTCAATTCAGCCCAATTTTCTTTTTAATCTTGGTCTTTGTATTCAACAGGTTAATTAGAAATGTACACAAAGTCAAATATAACCAACTCTAATTTTCTGAAGTGGATTTTTGTAATCACAATCCTAGCCTTTTTATTTTGACTATTTAATAACAAAGACTGCAATACTACAGAAAGCTCAGTCTAGTTAAATTCATAATGTATATAGAGAATGTGATCAGACTTTTCTCTTCATTTACATATATTCACTTTCACACAAGTTATTTCTATTATGAGAACTATGGTAAAACTTTGAACATTTCAGTAGGCACTGGTACTTTCCCATAATTCTACCCGACTATCAGAGATATTTTTGAAATGATTTTCTGCATGTATTTCAGTAGCTCAGTTCTTAAACAAAAAATCATCTCATTTTTTCTGAATTAAAAGTAAATATCTATATGTCTCCAACTCTATGCTCTCTGAAACTTTAGAGTTGATATTGAGATCCTAAATATATAATGTTTTCTGTATAAATACTGTTATTTATATCCTGTATTTCTGTTTCTATTTTCCAGACCGGTGAGCCAAGCTCTCCTAGGACAGGGCGCAACAATCGTCAAAGATCTCCCAGTACGCCAAACGCTCCAGACCCCAAGATGTTGCAGAGAGGGCTGGTAAGTCATTCATGGCATCTAACCTTGAACTTGAACTCTCATCTGATCATCATCTTAATTATATCGTTTGTTGAGAACCAGAAGGGCATTTACTCTATGTGAAATACTATGAGTTCACATGTGCCCTTCTGGATCTTAGCAGTCGGTATGTCATTTTTTTCTTGTACCATTTAGAAGGCCACATAGGCAACCATATATCACCAAGTGAGAGCCATAAGGACGTTATAGACTCTGTGTAAAAATACATGTGTTGATGCACATATGAATTACAGTTCATTTATGTAAATCTTTATCCAGTATGTTAATTGTTCACTATACAACATTTTCATGGTATCTTTCATCTTATGAAGAAAGAAAATTTGTTTGATATGGCCAGTGACTAATATGTCCTCCTGGTATGACTTTATCAACCACATAACATATTTCATTAATTATATATACAGTCTGTTGACTGGAAATGTACTCCTAATGTCCTATCAGACACACATGGAATCGCTTGTCATATCCTATCAAAATATCAAAATGTTTTTAAACATCAACAGAAATGAGTAATATCGCAATCGATACAGATTACTATCATTGTAGTATGGGGTGCTCATAAAAAGCATGAAGTTTCCCAGTAGGGGCTATATACAGAACCCTGAGTTATGCACAAGAGAATTTTCGACATCGATTTCATGAACTTTTAGAATACATGTATGTCAAATGCATTCTTTTGGACTACATAAACTCGCATCCATTGCATCACGATTCACACGTCAGCTAACGTCCCAAAACCAATTGTTGACTCACGTGATGAAGATAATCAGAATAATTTCCTTCCGTCCTCCGGCGGCATACCTACCAGGTTTTTTTTTCTCCGTGTGTGAAGATGTTGCCCTTAAAGGGCCCATACCAAGCAAATGCATGTTGACTTTTGTTGATTTATGATACCCTGATCATTATTTATGTGGCAAAAAAAAAAAATCTAAATATATGTCATATATTTTGCAATAATTTTTCAGTATTTTTTCTTCGATTACTAGGATCCACAAAAAAAAGCTGCAAAACCAACATTCCCCTTGTGACATCACTTGCCAGTCACCATCCAGTAAATATTAACATTTCAATAGATATTGCTATGTCGAATAGTCACTGTCAAGTGTTTTCTCACAATGGCATGATGCAATACACCTGCAAAAGAAAGGTAAGTGAAGGTGTATTTTGTAGAATGTTATTGTGAGAAAACACTCGACAGTGACTATCCGACATTGCAATATCTTTTGAAATATCATCATCATAAATCAACAAAAGTCAACATGCAGCTGCTTGGCATGGGCCCTTTAAAAAGCATCGATGGAAGAAGCATCCATGCTGGAACATGCCCTCCAGAACTCAATCTTGAGAAGGAATGATTAAATTTGATTCTTTGTGCCTGCTATCCTCTGGTGATCAAGGAATTGAGGGCAACAAAACTAATTCATATTTCACGTGATCCTTGTTTTTCATGCATTCTATATTAAAGTCTGATTTCCTCATGTTTGAATGATATTTTGATCAAATTCATATTTGGAGAATTGAGCAGTGGTGTTGAAGTTTTGGCTCTTTCTCCTTGACTGAACCTTCTCCGTTCCTACCCTTGGGTGATAACGGAATTGAGGGCAACAAAAACCAATTCACATAATTCTGACTTTTCTACACTCTACATGTATGTTGTCTTTTTCCCAGGTGTATAAATTGTGTTGTGTTTCGATCCGATACATGTAAAAAAAAATATTTGAGCAGTAGTAGTAGTATGGTATTTGGTATTGGAATTGTCCATATTTTGTTAATGTTTTTTTTTTAGTATACTGCTTCCTTTTTTCATTAGTAGGACTGAATGCCTCACGAAACAAAATGAAGATTTTTAAAACTGTTATTCCTAGAAGAAAAAATGCATTAAAAAGTAAAAAAACTTCTCAAGTGGAGGGAGAAAGTAGGTCGTTCCTTCTCAAGAGCTTACATCTATTCAGCTTTGTAATGTGGATAAATAGGTTGACAGTTATACTCACTGTCTAATCTCATTACAGGATGATCTTAGATGATAATTGGTTGAATAGGATCAGTACACTTGATGCACAATAAAGCCTAGAATGATCAGGGGATTAGGGTATCAGATAGAAAGGGGATTAAGTTTAATTTTGTGGCAGTGAAGAAAGAAACTGTCTACAGTATACCCTGAAGGTAAGATGAGGGGAATACTTCTGGAGAAGTACAAGTAAATTTGAATCCTAGTTTCTCTTCCAGATGCTTTTTAAATGGGGAGAAAGGGGTTCCAGATCAATTGACATTTTATATTTTTTCCTGCACACCCATGTGGTCAATGTCAACCCACTTTTACCTCATAAACTTCTATTTTTCCTTGCCCTACAGAATCTCAAACCAAGTTGACATTGTCACACTATTATTTTGTTTCTTTAGTGTGTAGATTTCCTCAGATTCTTTTATATTTCATGTCCAACAAAGATATCAAATAACAAATACCCCCGCAAAAAAGAAGAAAATCAACATTTCAAATTAACATTTATTTTCTTCCATAAATTTTGACAACATTCAACGTCAATTCATATAGGTACAATTTACATGTATATAAAATAGTATGAACATAATCAAGAACTTACAATACAAGGAAGAAGGTGCAATTCCAATAAGCAGATGCTTGTAGCGGGTACGCCTGAATACACAAATACAATATGAATTGATACAGGAAAAGTAGAAAGGGACAGACAAAAAGAGGGAGAGAAGAGGATAGGGAACTTGAAGAAGAGAGAAAGGAAGAGGGCTGCACTAGTGGCAAGATATACGTTGAGAGTAAAATATCGAAATATTCACAGGCATTCTTACAAAAATTCTTACAAATAAGGAAGCAGGCTGAAATTAGGGAATGAAAAACTAGTAGCACTCGATTTTTCTTTGCCTGATGGGGTTATTATTCCGTGTGGATCAAGAAAATTCATTTAAGAAAAGTTTCATATCATGAATCAATGAATGGAAATTTATTCATGGCAAAGCCATGCCAATTGGATGACACGACATTTGCTCCTCCGTCCATTTCTCGAAAGGTCAAAGGTTAAGGTCAAGGTCATGATTTGGTTTTTTGTTATGGACAATGTGAAGATTAGGATTAGGGTTAAGGTTAGGGTAAGGGTCAGGTTTAGGTTTTGGATTAACATGGCAAAGATAGACCGGAGCAATTGTCACAGGAGCAAATGTCATGGAACCGCAAATTGATATGGAGATATACTGTAAAACTGGAACTTTAATATTTTTGTGGATTTCGCGAGTGTTTCTGATTCGTGAGTGCTTCCGATTCTCAAAAGTTTCATCTCTCAAAATCATTGAATCGAAAGTTTCTTGCTGTGAAAATGGCTGTTGTTTACAATTCGCAAAAGTTTCATGTTCCAAACGTTTCTGATTTTACAATAATCATGTGACAAGAATGAAACTAACCCAATGGAGCTGGACAAAGCTGAATTGTTTGTACCTTGAAACTAGAGAAATTTTGGCGATTAATTATTTCCTACCCAATCAAAGAACATATCCTTCCCCCTGGCCTTGATAAAAAAGAATCTAGCAGCAAGAATGATTTTATGCGAATGTTTCAACCTTAATACCGGAATGTGGTGAATTAGTTGACTTCCCCTTGTGGGTCAGATAGGAAACTGGATCATAAGAAATCCTGTCGGGTTTCCTGCAAAGAGATAAATTTGTCAGATTGTTCAGTGATATTGGGTCCTATTCTTTGAATTTTACCTTTCTCAACGTGACTGTAGCTTCGTGAACAATCTAGAATTAATATAGCCCTCAAGTCTCTTTATGACACAGATGCTCTTTTAGGGATTTGATAGCAATCTTGTAAAGACCTCAAAATTTGAATTTCCCTCTTTGTTGTCCATACATGGAAGTTTACTTGTTGACATACAGTAGGCCTACGCATACATGAGGTACTCCAAAAATAAAACACTTAACTATTTTGGTTCAGTTTAAAGCAGAACTGTATTTATTTCATTCTGAATGCTTGACCTGAGACATATAATTAGTACAATTTCTAATGATGGCTGACCTTCTGTATTCTAACTGTATTAAGAACATTTGATTTAAATAGTAACATACATGTATTTTGTTAGTGACATAAAAAACAAACAACAATTTTCCCCCTTGTAAATTTGTGGTAAAATTGCAGGAGTTTTCATATTTATAAAATGAAAATAGTTGTTTGAAGATCAACCACATGGTTATAAGGAAGTTTGACTGATTTGGACCTTATTTTGGTAGGACCTTTTGATTGGCATGATGTACGTACATTTAATGATTTGATTGGAAAACTGTTTTCTGGAAGATTATTTTCATAATATTTTTTTCCCTGGAAGATTTGGAATATGTGTGAACATACTTGAGGGTGCTTTGTGCTCTGTAGAGCATGAATTTTGTAAATTCAAGAGACTATTATTATTGTTTGCTTTGTCTGGATGTTTGGACTTTGTACTTGAAATATGTTCAGCACCAACATGGCTCAAACCAAACTTGATAAATTCTAGCTAGACATGATGCAATTGACATCTCTTTCAATATATAGACACCATATTACAGTGTAAACCTGCAAATGTATATGATGGGAAAACTAATATTTTGATTTTTATATGTACATTATATAGATATTACTTCCCCTATTTGTATGCTCCATTTCGTGAATGTTTACTCAATTGTCATGAAATATAATACAACATATAATACTATGTTTCATCAACACAAAAGTATATACTGGTAATTGGATGTAAAAATATTCGTTCACGTTGTCATAATAGATGGAAAAGCTGCACAAATTATGTGACATGCCATTTCCTTTTTTAAAAATGTGTATACCACACATGACATTCGTTAGAATTATATTATATTTCCTACTTTAAACAAAAGTTAAAATTAAAAAAAACCCTTGCAGCTTTCAAGCCTTGAGGGCTGGTCATATAACGATAACGATAACTATTTTTTCATTAAAGGTACACCCTAGAGCTGCTCTACACTAACATACTTACACATACACACCATATAGTAGGATGTACCTTTAATTGAAAATGCAGTATAAAAGCAAGTGAAATTCGGTTTGATAATGATATTATGATTCACAATATTGTGACATTTTTCTTTTTTTTAAAGTAGTGACAGGAGCAGGATTTTCCACCAGTGCAGTTTTTCCAACCCTCACTATCATTTTGATACACAGTGCCATACATAGTAAATAAACATGTGTCAATACAAATTTTCCAATCGGAATTCCATCTTGTTACATTTTTAATGATTTAAAAATAGAATTCCAGTTTATGTTCATGCAGACATAATGTGATAATATCAATGCCTGTTTTGCTGCTAATGCATTAATCCTCATTCATATTTTGGTACTGAACTTCAGAAGGGAGTATAATAGAACCAGACAATAGGACTATACAATTGGACCAGGTCCAATAACTCCTTGGTTAGACCGCCCCCTGTGAGGGAGGCAATACAGATCCATTATCTTTACTTGTAGTCTTGCTTCTAAACCTTGGTAGATTCAGGGTGAAATATGATATTAATTTTATTGTTAAGTGCATTGCTTGAAACTGATCGTCGAATTAAGTCAAATATTTGATGAAATTCATGTCTCCCAAGGCTGTTCCAACATTCCGCGAGGTCTATGACTCTGTGTAGTGCGGGATAATTATTTCAGCCCCATGATTTTTTGAAGCAATTTATTATACCTCAATTAGTTTTTATACTTCAAATTTCAACTTGCATATATTGATGTGTTTTGGAAAGGATGTTGGATTGTAATCCTTGGATAATTGGAAATGGGGAGATGAACTTTTGATGCTTCATGGCACTTGAATGATGATGGCTTAAATGTCAGGTGACATCTGTCATGTGATCAAGATTATCATAGCTAGGTTCTCACTGTAGCTAGGTTCTCACTGTGGCTACGTTGGAGAAAATCAAGTTCAGTAAAAATTACTTCTTGAAAGTTTATAATGGGAACAAACAAAATGGTAAATGTCATAGAAATATTTTTCTCTGAGAGATGGTATTTTTTACTTCTTGGGAAATTTATTGACTCCTTATAGATACTTCTAACCCAATGCCTGCACAAACCAGATGGTCCCTGTTTCAAGTCTATGGGGATGAGATAATTCAGTTGTCAATGGGTTTAGTTTATTTCAGCAAGAATATGTATTTCAAGTACCCTTTTGGGGTGAGTTCACAAGAAGAGATTATAAATGGGCAAGTGCATCAGATATTTCTAAATTGTGATCAGTGTTTAGAAATATTGTGCTCTGATGATTTGAATGATACAAGAAATATATGGCAGTCTTTAATTCTTCCAGGAAGCTAATTTCAAGAACTTCAGATAATGAGTGATGCGAACTTGGCTGGTGTTTATGAACCTTCCTGACTCAGAGCATATGGCAGTTTGATTAGATAATGTACTTTGACCATGCAGTCTTAGAGGATAGTGCACCCAGGTTAGTTACATTTCCCTGGTGTACCGATAATCATTTGAAGGATCGAGGTAGCTAGATTGATCCTGGTGCGTGCCCCCGGACAAGTGGACAACTGTCCCTGGCACGAGATCCGATAGGTGAGCTAGTGGAGGAAAGTGACCATTATATTTGTTCAGATTATGAGCGCGAAAGGTATGTAGGCCAATACTTTGTTGTAAAGGCTGTTGTTATATATTGTTTTCTTCCTTATAGTGTGATTTGGACCCCGTTTCAAAAAACTTGTTATCAATAACAACTGCCACAAATTATTAACGAATTTGCTCTCAGCCAAGCAGATGCAAGTATTTCATAAGCTTATAACTGTTATTGTAACTTTTTATTGATAACAAGTTTTATGAAATGGTAGTGAGTTTGATTGTTAATTGTAGGAAAGGGTGTTAGTTTTGACATATGGTTCGTATGTTTAGGATAAGGTGACTTGTGCAACGTAATGAAAAATCCATCTGAAGGGTTTTGGACATAATATACCCAATAAAATCAACACCTAGTTAAATGTTTCTCTGAAAATATGAAATTTTCATGTAATTTTCATGTATCCCCCAAGTGCCAACAGAAAGAAAAATGAAATTGCTTGACAATGTATAGAAGTATTTTTAATTATGATGTCATATCAAGATAAGATGGCAATGTAGATGTAGTGTGTTTGTTTTAATCTGAATTATGCTGTTCTACACCGCTAACATTCTGGTCAGCATTCAAATGAAGCATGCCTCTTAAAGGTACAGTATAGCTCAGTCAAACGCTCATATATGTAAAATGCCACATGTATGCATGCCTTTGGTTTGCAGCTGAAAATGTTTGATCCTTGTATTGTTCACTTCTTTAACACATCATTTTGCCTTAAATACAAGAACTAGAATGTAGGCTCCATCCAGCGAAAAAGAGTCTGACTGGTAGACTACACTTGTTCTCAAACTATGGAACATTGATCAAAAGTTGTTCTTCTGTGTTTGTGCTTTGACTGAGCAAGAAGAAAGAAAGAAAGAAAGAAAAAAAATCCATTTTGTCCCTGTTAGCATGCGTACAAATGAAAGATACCTATTTAGACTGTGTGATTTAGTGAGACGAAGGATAACGCATGTATTCAGTGTGGTCCGTAGGACTCACCTGTTGAGTGGGATTTTACATCCTAATTTGCGGGGGTACAAGACGGCTTTTCAGGTCTACTTGTTTCTCAAGAAATCATAAGGCCTATACTACGCTAGACTGGATAGGTAAGGATCAGATTAATTCTTCTTTGGGTCCTTCAGATAGTTATCAGGTAATTAGTGCAGTTAGTATGTGTATGATTTTATAACTGAATTTCTACAGACATGCATCAATCAGGTATTAATCTGGGGATGGACAGACATTTAACGCTGTCCAAAAGGAGCAACTCAGGGTTGAACCTTCTGGTTGTTATACAGACAGATATTTCATATTTCTTATTATAAAACTCATTTATCCAGCTGCTTTGAAATGTAGTCATCAGTCATTTGGACAATAAGAGCAGAGACTGCATATGCTAACAGTATGATTTACAGGTATGGCAAAAAAAGTTGTAGATCCGGAGATCGAGTTCTAAACCAGTCTGTTAAACACTGTAATGTACCTCTCTCAGACATTTACAACAAATGAAATGATATCTAACAAGCCAGCCACATGATATGCTTTGCATATATGTCAGTTTTATACATTGTGATTTTATGATTATCGTTGAATAAAATACTTTATAAGAACCCAGTATTTGCTCTTTCCAAATCTGACTCAGTTATCATAAAAATTTCTTAATGTGAAGTGATTCCTCTATCTTTTTGCATCCTAATGAGCAAAAGAGCCTAAAAGTGTTGTTACATTTCTTGCAATAAACTCTGTCAATGTGAATAAAAAGAGAGTAATGTCATTTTATCCCCCAAAATAACATATTGAACAAAAAGGATGTTATTTTAAATTCACAGTTTGTTATTTTGTCTTGAGTGAACAAAGAAAAGTGGTTTCATTTTTAGCACAGAAAATAATTCTATAACTTTCAGTGAATATACAAGAGAGTAGGTATTTAATATTACAAAATAACACTGTCACTTTGGGTAAAAAAGAGAGTGATGTCATCTTAACATCACAAAATGAATATGTCCTGGGTTGTATGCGCTAATTGTAGTCTAGACGTTTAAGATGCAAAACAATCTCTTGAGAGTGGCCATATTGAAAACATGAAAAAGGGTTTCAAGGATGTGAGTTTAAAGATAAAGTTGAGTTCTGGTCCTGCAATTACACTGTTAAATGAACTGTTTCAAAGCAATTTGGGAAAGGTTGATAAGAACTGGTTTATTTTATGAGGTTTTGGAATCATCAAATGATGAGAAATTGACCTATTCTCACTGAAAAGCACATGCTGTGCACACAGAAATGGGTATATGGGACTGTCACTGCACACATGTGTGGCATGAATGTTCGGCCCGAACACTTCAGCTGTTTCTCATCATATTTCGAATACGAGAGCATTTACAGAGCGATCCTTTTCAGGAAACATTCCTTCTTTAAGAAGAAGTAATACTTTGATGTTCTTCCAAACTGACAAAAAAGGAATGAAAAAGCTCACAAAATATTTTTCACCTTTCCCAAAACTCAACCTTCTCTTTAAAGTGACTTTATATTGGTAGAACTTGAACAGCGCCATCTTACAGTGATAGCTAAATTATTATAATTTGAAAATTAATTGCATTTTATTTTGAATTTTGACAAACAGCTTGTTCGGATAATAGGCAAATTATATATTTCAAATTATTATTTTTGACTTGACATTGTGGAAAATTGTGTGCAGGTACATTCTAAGCTTTTACAAACTGGAATGGGGCATGATGGGAAAGTGAGAGGCACAGACAATTATCAAATCCTGTTGAAAGATGGCGCTGTTTATGGCTCCTGTTTACCATTTCTTTAAAGGGTACCAATCACCAAAAAATATTTTACTCCATACATGTATGTTAGAGGTTCCATGTCATTCTACTATATTCCAAATATGGGCTTCAAACATCACTTCTATAAAGAGATATTACAAGTTTAATTATACTCTCTGTCAGCATAAAAGCGACTCGTGAGTAGACTACTCAACGCACCCGTACGCACTCGCCAAGATAAGGGCTCGGGCGGAACCCAACTCGGAGGTTCGGTTCCGCGCGAGCACCTTCATGTTATCCTTTATTTCCTTCATACTCCTAAACTGTTGACTTATAAAATTTCAGATAAAGTTTTTTGAGGTTGATTTTATGCTTCCTAGTGGTATACAAGTTCTTTTTTCAGGTGGTTGGTACACTTTAATGCCTTTCTTGCTGTAGGCTAGAATGAGAAGTCTTTCATACTTAAACTTGAAGTAAAATATACTTTTGTCGAGTTTATGGAATTGAGTTCTTTCATTGACATTTGAAGTTGAAAATGATTTTATTTTCTTCATGTTGTCATATGTTTTTTATGCAAGTTATAAGGTGTATAAACTTGTATTGTGGATGATCAGATTTCATATTCATGTTCAAAAACATTTATTTCCTTCTCTTATGAATGAAATCAGTAAATAAACAGTGTCTGCAATTTAAAATGGTTAAATAGGGAGAAATTCCTGTCTAAAATGAGGCTTGCGTTGGCCGGCGAAGCAATAACAAAGCACTTGAAGCATTGCATTACATAATGATACAAGACATGTATACATCTAATTTTATACTACATAAACATATCACAAAACAGATAAAGAGAAAGAAATAAAAAACGGAATATGGACTATATTGTGAAAGAAAGGAATCCATACAACTTTACTTTACAAAATCTCCTCTTTTTTTGTTGAAAAAGCTGATTCAGTAATTCTACTCCAGAAATTTGATTGCATAGCTTTATAAGTGAATATCATAAAGTCCTGTAATATCACACTACAAACCTTTACTCTTAAAGCTCATGTACAGTTTTGGTAGTAAAAAGGAAATTGGAAAAAAAACGTGTTAAATGTAGTCTCATGTTGTTTTCCATGTATCAAAAAAAGTGTACAAGATGATTTGGTATTCCATCAATGGTTTCCGGTGAATTTTACCTTAAATATATGTAAGGAACTCCAGATCACAGCAATATACTGCCC
Organism: Heliocidaris tuberculata; assembly: GCA_025618425.1. Classification (NCBI taxonomy): domain Eukaryota; kingdom Metazoa; phylum Echinodermata; class Echinoidea; order Camarodonta; family Echinometridae; genus Heliocidaris; species Heliocidaris tuberculata. The sequence continues at coordinate 35,311,444 of CM046844.1, forward strand.
TGCGCTAGGATTTTTCCACCCCGATGGCTCCCCACACAACAATCTTGAGGCTTCGCACGGAGATAGCATGTGTGTCTCTGTATGTAGGTTTTTAAGTTTGAACGTGTGTATGGTGTATATTGCACGCTGAAGTTGTTGGGAGTTTATATCCCTGACCCGGCACCCAAATAATTTTTTGCCTCTCATTTGTTTAATATGCCACTTTAGGATGTGAAATCTTCACAGCATCTTTGTATTGCTAGTATCTTGCTATTTATAAACAAAAATCCATTAAATCTGACAACAAATTTTTGAGGGCTTACCAAAACTAAACATTACCTTTGAGCTGTACCTGTGTACAAAGTGACCCAAAATAGCAATATTTATTGTGGATAACTTCCCTGTCTATTCTCCTTCCATTGGTAAGCCAAGTTCACACATCACATAGTAAACCACTTCACATGAACTGCCACTGCAAATAAAAATGATTTTATGTGAAAATGAAAAAAAAAATGTAGCTGTTCCCAACCCTTTCAGGACAGGAATTATTCAAGGGCTAATTTGATCATTTTTTCTTCTTCAAATTGGCAACACTGGTATTTTTCTATTAAAAAGTCATGCATCTGAAATGAATAGCGATGTACATTGAATGAACGAATGTCGAAAAGTGACAAAATTACCAATTTGCATAGGAAGTCAGTGATTCAAAAGTTTTCATCATATTGCCAATTTAATGATTTCAGTGCTTATTATCCTTTTAAATAATCCCTAGAGTCAAATGCCAAATGATTACACAACAAAAATGTACACAGTATATGCAGAAATTTTTGCTCTATCTTCTCATGTATATGGCATATTTTTCAGGGCTCTGCATCAAAAGTTATTGAGCCAAACCACAAAATGTGGTCAATTGTCTCAAAAGGGTTTAAAAAAAGACCCTTACATGCAGTTGGACTTAATTACTTATCAGTGTGTTATACCGTTACTTGTAAGATTCTTTTAAATGTGAGGTGCTCTTTAGTTATATTCAGAGGCAACAGAACATCGGGCTTGGACAATGGATTGCCAGACAAAAGATGTCCCCCCAATCTATTGTCCAAGCCTGACGTTCTGACGCCTCTGAATATATTATTTAGGTTACATTCACATGGTGGGAGCTAAACTTTTAAGCTTCGCTTGTAGTTTCAACTCTTTAAGTTAACTTGTAGTTATCTTGTAGTTTCAGACCGTATGAACGTACTCATAGTTTCAAAACTTACAGTTTACTTGTAGTTCTAGAACCACAAGCGAGCTTGTGGTTAACGCTGAAATCACGAACAGTGGGTGGTCCTCCGTTGCATTTCAGACAGTGTGGACAGAATAAACTTTAAGTTTCGCAAGCTTGTAGTTAGCGATGACCTCCTGTTCATGTTAAACTTCCCGGTCATACCCTTTGCGCGAATTATGAACACAGGATCTGTATGTGTATGTACTCACTTTATCGGTAGTATCTACTTCCGGGGTTAACCACAACGATCGCTCAGCTTGTAGTTTTAGCTTGTTGTTTCGGGCTCGTGCGAACCCTCATTGTGGTTAGGGAGTCGTGGTTTCGTTAACTTAAAGTTTCGCTAACTTAAAGTTTCGAAACCACAAGCCCCGTATGAATGTAGCTTTAATTTTGCTGCCGAATTTTGGGTTTAGGGTTTATTTTTTTTCTTCTGAGGGCGTTTTATCATATCCTATGTGAATGTGGCTTTATATGATCACATGCTGAGATTGAAGGTTGTTATCTTGTGCACAGTCCTTTGTGTTTAGTTCATAAAGCATTCTTTTGAACAAAATACTTACTGAAAAGGCTGTGCAAGTAGAAGAATAACAAATGTGGAGATGTTTTTGAGTTGTGTAGCAGTACAGTCATGGTCCTGATACATGTATAGGCCTACATAGACAAGCTGGAATTTGTACCCAGGAGTTTATTGCTTGGTGACTGTGTGTGACGTGATGAATGCTGCATCAGATCTTGATTACAACTGATGAGCAAAGAGTTGGGAGGGGGTGATCGGGATGGCGGGGGGGGGGGGGGGGTGATTGGGGGGATGAGGGGAGGGGATGGAAGATGGAGGTGGAAGATGCTGGACTGGGCAGATGCATTCAGACTATGATCAATTCCCCTCCCCCATTCATTGTTTCTCCCTTTCCCCCTTATTTTACTGTCTTGAAAGTTTTGGGATCGGGGGGGGGGGGGGGGGGGGGAGGGGGATGGGAGGGGGTGTTCACTATAAACTTGACATATGTAGTGAGGTTCATATATTGATATCATCTGCAGATCGATATCGAGAGCAAAAAATATATACATTATACTCTATGTCATCATCATCATCATTTCGGATCATCACACTACTGTTTCCCAATGTCTAGCACATGTAAGAGCCATATTATTAGCCACCATTCTCTGTAAAATAATATGATTTAATGACCTTCTGGCTGTCAACAGACCATATAATGACTATATGGTACACATGTTTACACTGCCAGTCATGCCAATGTAACACTATTATTTGAAAACACCATGTCACAAAAGAAATTTCCAATATTGTACAGACCTTTTCCACAAAAGCACGCCGTGTACATAATGGGGCAGCCACATTTTTTGACCTGTACTCATCATTGCTTGTATCTGTAACCTTTTTTTCTTTGCAAGGAAATTAAACAGATTATGTGAATTTCAAAAGATGAGCCTTCTCTAAACTGCGGCGTGTGTGTAAAATTAGAACTGAATCACCGTTACAGTTGATAACCGAATGGGTGCTCATCATCTATTTGAAAATTTAGCTATCTGTTGTACCGCTTTTCCTGCTGATACAAGAGCAATTTATGAAAGCCTGGGGCAGGTAGTGAGCATAGATAGTGAGTCATAATTAATCTATCAGATCGGTTATTCTTTAGGGATAATAGATGGTGGTCTGTGGAGGATGAGAAGTGATGAGAAAGTTTAGGACATGAAAGGAGTATTTTCGCTTCATTCAGATCTATTATCATGATGGGCTAGATACACATTAAAGGTAATACTAAACATTGGCCTAAAATTGCCCATTTCGAAGTGACTCCAAATTATATGTAGATTATTATAATGGAAAGTGTACAGCAAACGTTAAATAGCTTCATTGGCAATTAAAATGATGAAGAGGAGGAGAGGAGACATTTTATAGGTCTGGAAAGCTCTGAATATCTTCTGAAAGTAAACCTTAAAATGTCCCCAAGGATATCTCACTTTTTTTTTGTAATAATAGAACATAAAAGGGCTTCTGCATATTTTAGATATTGTGTATCATGGCCAGCTTGTATAGGGCAAGCATTTTGTTTGATTGCTGGTCTATTTGTAGTTTCTGTATGCTTTAAGAACAATAATGGTAAAAAGTTTTGAATAAAATTAGTTTAATATTTTTCATTATAAAAACTCAAGGGGCATGAAACTAGGGTATGCTTTATCATCTTTTCCTACAAATTTCAGTTTATGTTGTAAACTTCAGTTTAAAAACGTGAATACTACCTTTACTCAGAGCCATCTATCCACAAAATTTGGCCAACTTGGTTTCAGTCACACAGGTTGCAATATAGTATATGCTGCTTTGTTGGGCAAGCACACAATCAAAGAATACATGGTGTATTGCTGTGTGCTGTCAGCAAGTCGGCCAAACTATGCGTATAGATTGTTATGCCTTTAATAATATAACGCTGCCGTCCAAATTCAAGCCCTTTATTCGTAGAACTTTCATCGTTGAAATGAATAAATTTCAAATTTCTGACGATCATAAGTGTGTGACTTATTTTACTCAAAAAATGCCCCATACAAAGCAGCAAAGAAGATAAATGTTCTGTAAGACACAGGATGTTGGAGTGTGATGAATAAGTACTTGGTCTTGTAATATTGTGTTAACTTACAGGACTAAATATAGTAGAGGTCTAAATGAGTACCTCTTTCTGCTTAAATGTCTCACTCTTCACTTTTTTTTTTAATTCAAGCAAATTTGTGTTTCTATGTTAAGCACGGAAGGAAAGCATTACTCATTCTTTAGAGCCATCTTGTGGGAATTCAAGATCATTAAAGAAAAGAGCAAAATGTACTTGAAATTTTGATTATTTTTTTCCAGAATGCATATCATTGTGCCTGTCAAAAAATGAAGAAGTTCATTTGGTTGTGTGGTATAGAAGGCCAGTGAATAGAAGGAAATTTTGTATATTTTCCCCTTTTTCTGCAATATGATTAAATATTGAAAGATGTAAGAGGTGATGATAAAACAAACATTTCAGTATCATTAAGGAGAGCATATCGTCGCTGATTTTACAAACTGGCATACAAATTCTAGCAGGATTAAACCAAAAATACTGCTGATTTTACGAACCGGCATACAAATTCTGGCAGGGATTGAACCAAAATTACTGTGTTCTTTTTTATATATCCAATGCATATGAAAGAAAATATTCCACTCTAATCACCTCTTTAATTCTATGATGATTGAATGAAAGTAGGGTATTCAAATTAGCATTTTAAACAGACAAAGTCTTTAAACATGATTATCTCAGAAACATGTTTTCATGCTGTGAGGCTTCCTATGCCGGTTCATAAAATCAGCGACGATATGTTCATGAACTTGTGACAAATATGTATCTTTAAAGATACCATTAACTCTTCCAAACCTATCTACCTTGCTCCAGTCATGCATAAGTCTTTTCTGTAAAGTTATAAATAAGAGCAACACTTTCTTGTGGTTTGCTTTAATATAAAATATGAAAAAAATGTTTTTTCAAGTAAGCAACCAATTTCATAAACATATATGTAAGGAAATGAAGTTCAAATGAAACATATAAAATTCATATTTCATTCTTTAAACAACACATGACTCATAATATGTATCGTGTAGATGGAAAATCTGATATAATGTCTGCTAAGAGCCTAAATGACATTAACACAGGGTTAATACAGTGAAAACTCACTATAACGAGGACCTTGGGACCATAAAAATTACCTTGTTATATCAGGAATCTCCTTATATCAAGGTAGAAAAACAAAAGAACATAAAGACCTGGGACCAGCAAAATTACCTTGTTATATCAGGAATCACCTTATATCAAGGTAGAAAAACAAAAGAACATAAAGACCTGGGACCAGCAAAATTACCTTGTTATATCAGGAATCTCCTTATATCAGGGTAAAAAAACAAAAGAACATAAAGACCTGGAACTAGCAAAATTACCTTGTTATATCAGGAATCTCCTTATATCAGGATAAAAAAACAAAAGAACATAAAGACCTGGAACTAGCAAAATGACCTTGTTATATCAGGAATCTCCTTATATCAGGATAAAAAACAAAAGAACATAAAGACCTGGGACCAGCAAAATGACCTTGTTATATCAGGAATCTCCTTATATCAGGATAAAAAACAAAAGAACATAAAGACCTGGAACCAGCAAAATGACCTTCTTATATCAGGAATCTCCTTATATCAGGATAAAAAACAAAACAACATAAAGACCTGGGACCAGCAAAATGACCTTGTTATATCAGGAATCTCCTTATATCAGGATAAAAAACAAAAGAACATAAAGACCTGGGACCAGCAAAATTACCTTGTTATATCAGGAATCACCTTATATCAAGGTAGAAAAACAAAAGAACATAAAGACCTGGGACCAGCAAAATGACCTTGTTATATCAGGAATCACATTATATCTCTCTATATTGAGTTTCCACTGTATAGATGCTTTTCTGACTTCTGACAGACAATATGATTTTATTTCATGGTCAATTTAAATAATGCAAATCAGTCATGATTGTTTTATTCAATACCAGCTCACATTCACATAAATAATTCTGACAAGGTAAACACAGCTAGTGTATGATAAGATAGACATCACAAAATGTCTTTGTGGTAAAAAATTGACTTGTGATTAAAAGATTTGCTCACTAAAGTTTCTCTTTCACTTTCTTGATTAGGATCCCGGAGGTGGAGGGAGGGATAAGTTTAGTTTGACGATAGAACTAGAAGGCATCAAAGAAACGATACGACTACCAGCTCGTAAAGATTGCGATCTCAAGTAAGTATGACAGGAATACTACCCATGTCTTCCCTTAAAGATAAAGTTGAGTTCTGGGCCCTGTTTCATAAAACTTGTCATCAATGACAAGTTGCAAAAACTGTTATAAGCTACTGAAATCCTTGCATCTGATTGGCTGAGAGCAAATTTGTCGGTAAAAATCACCGACAAAACACTTGATGAAATGCCCCCCTGGTCATGATATTGAATTGTTAAAGAAACCCTTTAAAAAGCAATTGGGAAAGGTTGATTATATGGCACATAAAAATTGGTGTATGCCGTAAGGTTGTGGAATCACCAAAATGATGAGAAATTGACTCAATCCTGCTGAGATTCACATGCACTGCACATAAAAATATGTATATGGGACTACACACAAATGTTCGGCCCGAACATTTCAGCTGTTTCTTGTCATATTTTGAATGTGAGGGCATTTGAAGAGCAATCCTTTTCAGGGAACATATCTACTATAGTCTTCCAAACTAACATAAAAAGAATGAGAAAGCTCACAAATAATTTTTTACCTTTCCCAGAACTCAAGCTTCCCTTTAAAGAGAAGGTTGAGTTCTGGGAGGGATGAGAAATAATTTGTGAGCTTTCCCATTCATTTTATGTCCATTGGAAAGAACAATATAATAGAAATGCCTCCTGAAAAAGATTGCTCTTCAAATGCCCGCATATTCCAAATATGAAGAGAAATAGCTGAAATTTTCAGGCCGAACATTTGTGTGTAGTCCCATGTACATATTTTTATGAGTGAGTGGCCCTAGCATAGCGCAGAAGGTAACGGTTGATATGTGATCATTTTAATTATTTTACTTACAGTCACTGGAAATCATCAGTGGAATACCAGATGATCTCATGCATATATCTTTTTTATGCAAACCGGACAATATGAGACTATTTTTTAATCAGTTTCATGCCAATTTTCTTTTTGCTACCTCTACTGCACAATACCTTTAAAGGTAAAGTTAAGTTCTGGTCATGTGATAATATTCTGCAAGAAATTGTCTCAAATCATTTTGGAAAGGTTGATCATGTTTACATAAGAATTGGTTTATACTGTGAGGGTTTTTAATCATCAAAATGATATGAAATGAAATTGACCCATTCTCGCTGAAAAGCACATGCACTGCACACAGAAATGGGTACCCGGTATATTGGACTGCACACACATGTGGCATGAATGTTTGGCCAAAACACTTCAGCTATTTCTAGTCATATTTCCTCTAATTTGAAGAGCAATTCTTTTCAGGGGACATTTTCTACTATGATCTTCTTCCAAACTGACATAAAAGGAACGAAAAAGTTCACAAATTATTTTTCACCTTTCCCAGAATTCAACCTTCTCTTTAAACTCCATTCAAACAAGAAGATTTATTGGTAAAAATGACAAATTCACTGAACGTGTCTGGATTTATTCTATAGTCTATGCATTTCAGTTTTCAATCCATTGGCCATGAATGTGTAATAGGTCCCAATCAACCATTAAATCCCATTCATCCTGATATTCCACTACAGCTATTACAATTATCGACTTTTATTCAGTTCCTATTTTGAATTGCACCTGGCCAGTAGCTAGCTGCGACCAACTTAAGAGCTGTCTTAAAGGCCAAGTAGTATTCGAAGTGTTACAGTAAAGGGGAATTATACATGTAGCTTGATCATGTTTTTCTGTTAGATAAAAATTTAAGAATTGGATCTCTTGAAGTCTGTGAAGGAGTAATTTGACAGGGGTTATAAAATTGGAAGTAAACAGAAAACAAAACAAAAAACAAAACAAAACAAAAAACAAACAAACCGAGTAAGTCAATATTAGATGTCCTGCTATTTTTAATAATATGACTTTTGGTTAGCTGAATAAACCTAACAAGACATCTGCATAAATAAAGTACTATCTAGAGCAAAACTCTTTTGAAATGGGATACTCTGAAAGGTTAATTGAAATGGTTTATTTAGAATGTTGTTAGGTGGATAGTATCATATACAGAGGATTAACTTCCTCTCATCCTAACTACTGCTTTCTGTTTACCCATTCATTCTGAACTTGGCATCTGGTCACATGACCTACATATAAATACTGTCAGTAGCTTGCTGAAGGCTGGTTCTTTCATTCAGTAAAGAGAATTGATTTAAAATTGATTCTTTTTAAAAGTGATGATGATGAAGAAGATAGTGATGATAATAATGGTGATGTTGATGATGATATGATGATGATGCTGATGCTGATGATGATGATGATGATTATGACATTGAGAGTGATGATGACATTGATGATGATGACATATTATGATTTATTCAAAATTCAAATTCAAATTCATATTTATTTCATTTCCAACAGAAAGAAAAGAATGGCTTTACAGCTATTATAACAGAAAATATAAAAAAAACATATGTAGAAATTCATTTTTTCTTAATAAGTGTACAAGTACACTGAACATAAATAATAAATTATTAAAAGAAATTCATAATTTCTGAGGAAATGTGAGGGATTCACTAAAAAAGAATGTTGTCAGGTGGATAGTAACACACCATGAGGATTGACTTCCTCTACTGCTGTCTATTTACCTTCCCGTTCTGAACTTGGCATCTGGTCACATGACCTAAATAACCTCATTGATTGTCGCTGGTGACAACAGTCTGGTCCTTTCATTAATCAAAGAATGTTGATTTAAAGGGAATATGAAATTTTGCTTTATTAGTTAGAAACTTTATCAGGCTGTTCAATGATTAAAGCAGTGATTATCGTAATGAAAATATTAAAGGTGATGATGATGATGATGATGATGATGATGATGGTGATGATGATGATGATGATGATGATGGTGATGATGATGATGATGATGGTGATGACGATTCATGATGATGATATGGTTGATGATGATTCATGATGATGATGATTCATGATGATGATGATGGTGGTGATGATGATGATGATGATATGCTTGATGATGATTCATGATTCATGATGATGATGATGATGATGATGATGATGATGATGATGATGATGATTATGGTAGTGGTGGTGATGATGATAGAAATGAATGTAAAGTCTAAAAATTATAACTCTGATAATAATGATAAGAATAATAATAACAATGATAAATGGTCATAACTCAGTAATATATTCTAAGGATTATGTAGACGTACAGTACAAATGTATAAAGGAATTTTCTTGTAGTGTAAAATTATGCTAGTGTAAATAAGCCACCTTTCCTTATTTTGGAGTAAATTATGTCCACCTGTCAACAGTACCTGATTTTTCATAATTGGAATGGTTATTAGATTTCTTTATAGATTCTCCAAGGAAAAGATATACTATAGGATTCATGTGATACTTCTAATCTTGATATGTTTGGTGTTTGACTTTGACCTTTTACCAGAACACTGCTCTCTAATTTGCTTTTTGAAGGAAGAAAGCAGCCTTTATAACATTTGCTGAGAGCAGGAAGGATGTCTATGAGATAAAGCATTCTTTACTCTCAACAAATAATATGAAATACTTAGTAAATGAAGAAGCTTAATTTAATTTGTAACCACATTTTTAGGCATTACTCCCAGTGTTAGAGATCGTATGCTCCCTCTGTAATGAAAATCACAAGTTCCAATTGTTTTCTGACTTTTGATTTTCATTACAGATGGGACATACGTACGATCTTTAATACTGGCAGTAATGCCTAAAAAATTGGTTTACAATATGGAATATGTTGGAAAAAATAGGTCTATGAAAAAGTTCCTCTTTCTGTTTATAATGTTGTTAACAAATGTCATAACTTCAAACATCTGATTTCATGAAGTGATTTTGATTGTTTCACGTCCTTTACCTTGATGCATGTAACGTATCTGGTTGTTTACATGTATCATTGTTCTGTGGTAATGTACCGTGGCATATAGCAAAGGTTGATTATCATGAATGCTGTATAATATCATAAATCTCCTGTAATCCTTGAACCATGTTCTATGGGGAATTCACTGTAACATTTGGAGCATTGCCCAGTAATTTGAGTAGTGATGTTGGATGAAACGATTTGCCAGAACTGGCAGAATTTGAAAATACTGCCACAATTTCCTCATTCAGTGAAACTGTGCTTGCTTTTATTCACGCTATGACTTACATTGTATATTCCTAAGCATGCTATTTGGCTGTGTAGTTGGAACTACAGAAGGATATAATTAAGTACTGCGATTTGGCACTGTCAAGATCTATTGTTTGAATTGTGGTGTACAGTAAGTCATAATTTGTATCTATTATAGCAGATTATCATTGCAAAGTTATTATGTGATGACTCTTAACTCATTTACTCTGCATCATTTTGGCAATTAGTGATAAAAGATGCAGAACTCAACCTGTTTTATGTCTTTATAACCATATTCTAGGATTTGAATGTGTAGCAGAAAAGAGCTAAAACTTTCATATTTCTATTTCTATTTCAGTACATTTTTCATCTCTGTATTTATTCTCTCCCTTTTTCAACTTGTCTGGTTTAATTTGTATTTTGTCTTCTATTTCTTCCTCACTTTCCTTTTGTATACTTAACCTTTTTTGTCTGTTTTCTTCTATATGTCATTGTTCGGTACATATGACTACCTGTCATGAAATGATAAAAATATATCACTATAAATTTGTGAGCAGCCTATCTGGCAATGTCATGAGTCTGAAGTTTATAGTATCTGGCATAAACATTCTGTGATTTTATGTATACACAAATTGGATATTAATGAAAATAAAAAAATAATATAGCATTTTTTTGTGCACCGTTAATCTTGTGAATTATTCTGAGGTGCAGAAAAACTAATCAAACTGAAAAGATGCATGGAAACAGTGACCTTTTTTGAAGGATGTGTTCATATTTTTTTGAGGGTGGGGGTTATTGAATTTATTCTTCTTCTTTTCCTTCTCCTAATATTTGTTGTTCTTTTGTTTTTTTCTGACCATCCAGAGAAGTATTAGAGGAGACGTTGAGTAAGAAGGGTCTGACGTTAGATGACATTGAGATCTTCATCAACAACACCAACTCCAACCCTCTCCCCAAGAACGACAAGGGTCTCAGGGTACCTACAGAGCCCCTAGGAGGTCTAGAGGTCTTCATCAAACGTAAGGTTATAGCAGAAATAGTAACATGGGAAAGGAGGATTGTAGCAGGAGTAGTAATGTAAAGATTTATGCAGAATTGGTAACATGATATTTGTGACCCTCCACCACAAAACGACCAATAAGTCGGAAATTCAGGTTTTTAAATTTCAGCACAGTGTGAAAGCTTAGAGTCTAAGCTTTAAAATGATATATAACTTGTCTTGTATGGACTAAGCAAACCCTTGTAAATTACAATGGGAATGTCAGACAGGCTAATGACCAAAACAATAGAGAAAACGGGCTCTAAAGAAAAGTGACCATTTAAGAGCGCCTAATCTGTGTCCTATTGTTTGTCCCACAAAAGGTTGAGTCAAAACTCCCTAGCATACACTGTGAAGTACTAATTGGATTGGGTTGAAACTTTCCATACCTTTAGAACAGATATATTTCTTTGTTTCTCTAGATTTTGAATATCAGATAACCCATAGTTTATGAGCTATACAAGAAAAGTGATGTGAAGTATGATCCCAGCAAGCTGACGCACAAAGTTTGAAAATCCAGGAAAAAATTGTCATTTTGAATGAGAGTAAAACCATATTTCAACATGGTATTTTACCCTGAATTTTTTTTAGATGGTAGATTAGTAAATGAACTTTCAGAAAATACAAAAAAAACTAAAAACAAAATTTCCACCTGAAACCACCCTTTTCAGCTGTTTACTCTAAAACTCCCATTGCGACTTATTGGTCGTTTTGTGGTGGAGGGTCACATTTGTAGCAGATGTATTAAGAGAGGTAGAAACAAAAGCAGAAGTAGATGTACGTGATTGTAGACATCTGTAAGAGTTCTACCTGGAAATATTTGAAAAACAACATCTTATTTAGATCAACAGTACCATTTCTGTATTGCACTGTTCAAATGTGTATTAATTTGTCCATGTTTTAATGTACGTTGTAGCAACTTGTCTGAAAAAGCACAGATACCTCATGAAATATTTAAATAATGACAAACCATATTTCAATCAACAATACAAGTTCTGAATCGCACTGTACAATCATTTCAGCATGTTTTCAAGGAAATAAGATTATTATTGATGTTTGAAATGTTAAGGAAATGATTTTGTTTTTCATTTTGCATGATTTACTAGCTGCCAAAGAGAAAACACCTGGAGCTGAGACGTGTCCGGTGAGTTTTCAGTTTTTGTTTGTCTTTTACTCCCAACTTAACCCATTTTCATACTGTTGACGGCAATTCCTGCCCAAAAGTTTAAAGAGAAAGTCCCCCCTGATATCAAGTTGGTTTCAGAAGAAGAAAAATATAAGGAAACAGATCAATGAAAGTTTGAGCAAAAAGAAAGTTATAAATTTTTGAAAAAGTTGTATTCATTCAAACACAATTTGGCAACTCTGTGACGTATCTTGCAAGCTCCTCTCCCATATGCCCTGTACTTTAAAAATCTTAAATTTCCATTTTTCTTAAGAAAATATGGTGCCATACATGCACCGTAGATTAAATCCTTGCAAATATGTTTTTACACAAAACCTGCATGAAACTAGGATGAATATATTCCTTCATCAACAACTAAGAAAATTAAAGTTAATGAAATTTTCTGTAAAGAGCAAATGGGAGAGGAGCTCGCAAGTTACATCACAGAGTTGCCAATTAGTGTTTGATTGATTACAACTTTAAAAATTCATAACTTTCTTATTTTTTTATCAGATTCTGCTCAAACTTTCACTGATCTGTTTAATTTTTCTCCTTTTGAAACCCACTTGATATCAGGGTGGACTTTCCCTTTAAGCATTGAACTATGTGTTTGGGCTGAGAGGGTCTACATTATTCTTTCAGAAACAGAAAAAGTTAACTCTATTGTGAAGTTCATATGCCCATTGAAACAAAGCATTTGAAGTCAAAATCTCAATCTTGAAAGTTCACAGAGTGTTTTTCTTGCCTCCCTGTACAATGCTTTTTCCAAGATTTTTCAAAAATAATCATGGCTATATTCATTAGTTTCAGTTAAAAAATATATCATGCATGGTATGAATAGGAGTGTATTATTTTCTTTCATTCTTTATATTCTTCACTTTGGTTTCAATGAAATGGTAAAATAAACATTACAAAATTGAAGGAACTTCTACCTTTGAAGTAAAATGTTTTCTGCAAATGAAACACTTATAGTGAAAGTAAATAAACTTGCATTTTGTGTGTGACATTGGGTTCTGATTCACTGATATATGGAATAGTTTAAAATCAGTATGAATCATGGCACTTGAGGGGTTAAAAAAGACTGAAGAACACAAAAAAAATTTAGTATTAAAAAACAACAAATGCTAGCCAGAAGAGTTTAAACAATGTTGATCTTATTTGGTTTTTTGTGTTTATGACATGTCTTGACCTACTTTTGATATTTTCAGGTAACGGCAACCAAGAAAAAGAAGGATCTCTCAGCTTTCCTGGGCGTCAAAGACGACGTTAGTTCAAAGGTGGGACCTCGCGATCGGCGAATGTCCGTACCCGCAATAGTCTCGGTAGGATAAATTTCCTTTGGCCCTTTTCTTCCCTCGCCCCTCCCTCATGCTCATGCTTATCATCATCATCCTCCTCCTCCTCCTCCTCCTCGTGCTGGCCTGATCTCGTTTTGGCATGGCGGCTTGGTTTGAAGCAAGAAAGCAAAGCAAAGTTTGGATGGGAATGACTTCACTACACACGCTCTTTCAGTTGTTGCACCAACTCCATTCACATTTCACTATTACTTTCAAACATTTTTGTGTCATTCTTCACAATGATTCAGAAGATTAAAAATATAGGCTCAGTATGATCTTTGAAATTTGCAGGTGTCTTACATGATACCTGGCATGATTTGCTTTATACCATATTTGCCGTTTGGTCAATTTCAAATTCTGCCGCTAATTTGGCGCTTATTTCATGTGTTCCCTGTTCAAAAAATTTTGAAACGCAAAAAAGGAAGTAAGGTTAGAATGTTATGACCTACCTGGTGAAGCATAAATGGAGTTTTGATTAACGAATATGTTACCCGCTGAAAGCCATAAGGACGTTAAGTCAGTGGTAAGGGATAAACACCCTTATGGCACCTCTCAGGGGTTAATTTGCCTGTGTATTTTACATGGGCATTATTGCACTGCACTTGGTAGCTTGCTTATTTATTTTTTTTTTCTTTTCTTATTCATTATTTCATTTATTTTGTTAGATAAGCCTAGCATAGAGCATTTTTGCGCTTTATCATTTAAAGCAAGTAGGAGAAATAAAGATAATTTGGTATGAAATGGACACCAAACCCCCACACCACTTCATATCATTTCAGTAGTAAAAAAAAAGGAGACAAAAAACACGCATTTGGAGATACGCCCTTCTAGTTTTCATCTCATGAAAAACATTTTTTTTTGAGTGGGCTGCTTGATATCATGCTCGGCTTCCAAGGGTCGAAGGTAAGAAGTGTTCCCCCAAAACACCCTCCTGTGATAGCCCACAGGAGAGTATAGAGACATCATTTTACGTGTAGATTGTAAGAAAACGTCTTCTGAATTGCTGCAGATAGAACGATCTGGAGCATATGATGACAGGTATCATTTACTTTCATATTCTTTGCAAACTTTGCAATGCTAGGTAAGTGAGTAGATAAGTTGCTAGGAAGAAGGCATGATGTGTGCCTAACAATTTTGGGAATGTACTACAATCAATAACATGCATGATATCTACCTTTTGATATGTATCGAACTGAGTTGAAACTGATACAATTTGTACGTGATGCAAGTGCGACAATTTTATGGATGTCCCTAACGTTTAAAACCTTAACTTTGTGATACAGAAGTTGAAACATTTTACATTGTCCTGTTAATGGTACAGTTAGTCATAGGACGCATGAATAACATCTTATTCATTTTGAAAAATACAAATGAATCTAGACAAAAAACATATACAGTTATTGTAAGTAATGTGAAGTCAAGGTGTACATGTATACATGGTTAACTCTAAACTTTGTAAACCCTTTCTTTGTGGTACATGTATGAACTCAGAATTGTTTTACGTAGTCATGTTATTGTTACAGTGTACCATATTTTTTATAACCTGAAATGTAAGCATTTTGGTTGTTTACCTGTTTTGCAATTGCAATAGGAGATATTTGTTGCAAAGTCTGAAAATCAAACATTCAAATTTTTTTCTTAACTCATCAAATACTAAGTCTGAGATAACCTGGGTTAGAATCTATGGAAAATGAACCCTGAACAAAAATAAATCCTATCTAAATAAGTTTGATAAGCAGGTTATAAAATCAAAGTAGCTATTCAAATTCATTTAAACAGTGTCAATCATTTGCTGACACCTGAAAGGGGGTACTGAAAAAGATATATGTCCTGAAAACATCTTAACCTGTTGGCTACTAGATTCTCTCAAGTTCCGTGTGTAATGGGTTTAAAGGGGTCATGAGGAAGAATATAAGGAGAGGAATTAGAGGGACATAGAGAAGAGTTTAGGGGAAGGGAAATAGAAAGAGAGAGAGAGAAAAATAAAAAGAAAAGAGGAAAAATGACATTTAAATGAAGGGAATTTAGTTGGATAGAGGACTTTTGTTATTTAAAGACCGGGAAATCATTCATATACAAGAAGATTATACAAATTATGACGTTCTCATTTTTTTAGATAATAATTCTTTTGGAGAAAAAAGAGACAGACTCTCCTTTTCGAAAGATCAGGGGAGCGTTTCATCAAGCGTTTTGTCAGTGATTTTTACTGACAAATTTGCTCTCAGCCAATCAGATGCAAGGATTTCAGTAGCTTATAACAGTTGTCGGTAAAAATCACTGACAAAATGCTTGATGAAACGCTCCCCAGATCGTCCCCTTTACCCCTCCACACCATTCATTATTTAGATTTGAATCCAGTAGACATCCAATCATTGAATTCATGCGTGGAATAATCTACGGCTAGACCATCGCTCACCTGTTGCTAGGCAACGTGACTCAACATACTTCATTTCATCAATGCTTTATGTTACGATGACGCACTCCTGCGTCATAATGAAGCGTCTCGTCCCTAATCCATCTGTTTGTCTTGTTGAATAGGACCACTTTGTCACAGTCCATGCTTCCAAATTGCTACTCTTTGTTCGTAAATTCCGTTTTTTAAATGTATTTTTGCAGTAATAAGGTCCATGTAGTTGCTTCGTTTAGTCTGCATGTAAAGTAGGCATAAAGATATGTCTATTTTCGTCAACCAAGATTAGTGTCTTGCATGTATTTAGCAAAATGATCTATGTTGCTATAGCAATGCTAATTTAAGATCTGCACTAAAAATTGCCAAATAATAGAAGACTGCTATTAAGTTTTATGTTTATTGATTTACATGTATTTTTATTGGTAGCTGCAAAAGAATAAGTGCTTTGTGGTCAGGGTAATTTACAAAAATCTGTTTTTAGATGTTTTTTTTTTTAATATTACCAATAAATTGGTTTGTTATACCCAAAGAGAACTGCAAAAATATTGTCCAGGGCCCCGTTGCATAAAACTTACCATTAATGGTAACTCTGCTATCAATGGTAACTACCATGGTAACATCACTCAACAACCAATCAAAATCAAGTTTTCCATGGGAGTTACCATTGATGGTAAAGTTACCGTTAATGGTAAGTTTTATGTAACGGGTCCCAGAAAAAAAATGTGAGGATAAGAAAAGGTTTTCTTTTTTAATGTAAAATAGAAGCACAAGTGAATTTTAAAAAAAGAAAGAATGATTTTATTTACCAGGGCAAATATTTTATCTAGGGCAATAAGAGTTTGTACATGCAACCAGCTTTGATTTTGCTTGATCAAGTGAACTGCTCTAAGTCAAAAGTAAAAAAATTAGACTACCCAGCCTTTTTTGCACAACAACGCTTAATGAAATAGGGATTTTTCTCTTCTTTTGTAGTCTGTACTTGTATGGCACCCCCTCTATGTCCAGTGCTTGTCATAATCATCAGCTAAATTGTTGTCCCTTTTTGTCAGTTTTACTATTTTATATTGTGAGTAATTTCATAATATTTTGCTGTAACGTGAAATGACATGTATGTGATCACAAAATAAACGTATCTAGTGTTTCAAGGTTCCCATGTTTAACCTTGACCCCCGTTTGGGAATGGAAGAGTCTTCACCTTCCTCGGTATTTGTTCTGAGCTTGTCTTATTCCATTATGTTTGTAGGGATGTTCTGTCCTATTTATCATGTTTTCCTCCTCTTTACTGTAACTTATCAATAGAGAAGCACATACACAAGACACACACACACACACACACCCCAACAGATATTACATGTAGGAATATAATTTTCTTACCCTATTTGGAATGGATTATTCTTCACTCTCCTTGTTCCTTGTTGAGCTTGTCTTGTTCTATTATGTTTACAGGGGTGTACAAATTATTTCTCATGTTCTCCTTCCACATCTGTAACAAATCATTGTAGAGATACAGAGACACCCAAATACTTACACACACTCACTCACCCGCACACATATACTCACATATTATTCGGAAGTGAAATCCATTTGGAAAGATATAAAGGTTTGATGGGTTATTTTACCTGACAGCTAAGAAAGCTTGTGTATGCTTGTAAGTAAGCCACCAGGGACTGACGGCTTTAAATCCTCTCTGAGGGACTTGGTAATGAGGATTAATGCCTTACAAAAGGGGCACTAGCGCATCCACTTGGTTCTGAACCTGAGTCCTCCCAGTTACGAGACCACTGCTCTACCACTGAGCCATCATGTCTGCTGCATTGTTTGATTCTAAGACTCTAAGACTGAATACTAACCATTTTTTTTACATCCTTGTTTGGAACAAAATACTGAAACAAACCCCAGAAAACTCAAAACCTACATGATATATGAAGGAAATGTACTCACTGACATTTTTGTGATGTTTCTAGCTATTGATTTATTGTATTTTATTGATTGATTCATCACATATCTTTCATTTATTCAGCTCCTTTTAGAAAAAATTCACAACCAGTAGTTATAGGAAAAGCTCAATTACCTTGATATCAATTACTAATGATATCGCACAACATCACACCATACTGATGCAAACTTTTTATAAGGGCTTTCAAAAGGACAAAGGACCAGATATTGAAACCAAGCCGATGTTTTGGAGCATTTGTGTAAGGCATTGCAAGGCATCAATTCATATTTCCACTCCCTCAGATAAGACTTGAAGCTGGTGGTGTACCTAGTTGCTTACCTTCAAGCATATGTATGTATATACTTGATATCTGAGCAGCCAGGTGAAATAAATTGATAATCAGTCAATCAAATTTACTGCTCTGTAGATGATGCCAAATAGAGTATAAGATTAAAAGGAATATCTTGCCATCATCAGCAGAGGGAATCCTCGGAAGTCACATTAAAGGAATGATGCATAATGATAAGATATTCATATAGACAGAGTGTGCGTCTCTAGTTGCTTAACATGAAAATGAAATGACACAGGTATTGTCTATTTCAATACAATATCATGTAGAGGAGGTTAAGCCCAGGTCATGTGATAAAAATAAACCAGGAAGGAAACGTTATTAAATGATCTGTTTGCAATTACGTGGGAGTATACATGTAGGATTGAATGTAGTTCTTGTATGAATGTGGTAAAGTCCTAACTTTTGGTATTTACAAGTAGCTCAAACAAAGAAAAAGAAAACAGAAGTAGTGTTGTAGAGTACTCCAATGATGAGGGTTTTGAGAAGTATGACATCTCAGCAAATATAACTTTAAGTTGAAGTCTTTTTATTATCATTCCTTTGTATTTTCCTATCATTCCCTTTTAAAGTATCAGCTAGTTTACAATGTACTTCCCAATTTATTTTGTCAAAGAGAAAGGGTCTAGGGTATGGGTTGTGTTTAGGGTTAAGTAGAGTGCTAAGTCCAGATTTGAAGTTATGAATTCACCTGGTGTTAGAAAATGACGGCAGAGCATTTGATGTCAGGCTATTTTGTCATGCATTTGTATAAGTGTGTGATTGTAAATGGTAGTTTCACACTTCTTTTCATGGAATCTAGGATGGGACTTTTACACTTTCATTTTTGTTTGGATTTTAGTCCATTTTTAGGATCAGGTTTTGGTATGGTGTTAAGTCCAGAGTGTAAGTTCTGAATTTGACTGGTGTTAAAAACTGACTGCAGAATGATTGCTGCCACAGTATATGTATTGCAGTTGTACTAGTGTAGTGGGTGATTGTAATTGGTAGTAGCACACACTGCTTTTCATGGAATATAGGATGGGACTTTTACATGTTCATCTTGCACCTCTTCTGAAACTCATTTTCTTTTTCTTTTTTCTTCCTTCCAAACTTAAATTGATTTGATGTGAATAGGCACAGATGGATCCCAAACTAATCAAGCTCCAGAATGAACTGGACCACTATCTAGTCCAGGGTCTACCAGGCTTTCCTCCTCTTCTTTCACTTCAGTACCAGAGGAATGGGAATGAAGATCCAAAAATATTGTATATGGTAAGTTTCTTTCTTGTTCTTTACTTCCCCAAAATTCCCTCCTCATCCTCTTTCTCCATGTCCCATTTTTCTTCTTCTTTTACTCCTTCTTCTTCTTCTCCTCTTCCTTCTCCTTCTCCCTGTTCTTCTTTTTCTTTTTCTTCTTCTTTTTCTTCTTCTTCTTTTTCTCCTCCTCCTCCTCCTTCCTCTGCTTCTTCTTCTTCTTCTTCTTCTTCTTCTTCTTCTTCTTCCTCTTCTCCTCATCCTCCTTCTTTCTTCTTCTTCCTTCTTTCTTCTTCTCCTTCTTTCTTCTTCTTCTTTCTTCTTCTCCTTCTCCTTCTTCTTCTTCTTCTTCTCCTCCTCCTTCTCTGTCTTCTTCTTCTTCTTCTTTACTTCTTCTTTTTCTTCTTCTTCTAACTCCTCCTCTTCTTGCAATTTCTACTCCTTCCTTTTTTGCCCTCTTCTTCTTTTCTCTTCCTATTTTACTTCTTCTTCTCTTCTTCCTTGTCTTTATGAATTCCTACTTATTTTTCATCACATCATTCTTTTTCCTCCTTTCGTACTCTTCTTTATCTTACTCTATTTTTTCCTTGTCCTAATCCATCCTTTCTCTAATATTCTGCAATGTTTTCTTTTGTGACATTGTAAAAAATAGTTCTTACTTGGAAAGTTACTTGTCTTTTTTTTCTTATTTTAATTTTATATCTAATTTTCTTCTTATTGTTTACCTCCAACTCTTGAACAATTATCTCATATCTTTTCCTCTGATCGATCTCACTTCCTTATTTTTCTTTCTTTTATAATCACCTCTTTCTTCTTAATTTACGCACATCCGTCCTGGTTGTTGTTTCAGAATGATATTTTTGGCTTGAAGACAAGTATATTTTCCCACAATTGTTTCGCTTTCTAGCAAAATGTAAAACTAATACTTAATAATAATAATATTGATAATAATAATATTGATAATAATGATATTAATAACTCTACATGTGACATTAAGGGGAATCCCTTTTATCTCAGCCTATTGTTCACATTTGCCTTAACGCACGTTTGCCTTCACCTTAACGTCAAATTTCTATTGTTATGAAATATACATGTACTGCATTGTTAGGATTCACCTTAACGTAGGAGATAAGCTTGTAATTTTAATATTAATAATAATAATAATTGTTACATTTATATAGCGCATTCCGTGAATACTTCAACACGCTTTACAATGTTATTTATTATTACCCCTGGTCATTGGATTTCAAGCCCGCACACAAGTGTGCACCATCTCTACTCCTTAGGGAACATTCCTATCCTTTTGCACTGTTCACATGCATGCATGTAGGGCAATGGCAACAAACAGTCACATTGTCTTTTGGAAATCCTCACAGGTACCCATTATCTATTATCTCCTGCGTAAGTGTGGCATTGTAGGTTAATATTTTGCCAAAGGACTTTAGTGCCGCGACGGGATTTGAACCGCGAACCATGTGATCCACAGTCTGGTGGCGTATCCACTAGAGTGACTAGACCACGTCACCTCTACTTGATAGGGAATTCTAGTTGTATAATTCAGAATGCATTTTATCAGCAGGAGCAAAACCCAGGGTTGTACATTCGGAAAGTTGCTTTATGTTTTCTACACTACATAAAGTAAGATCCATCCTCAATAGAAAGTTGTTCTTAACGGAAATAGAAAAATTCAGTGAAGCAGACTGGTGAAAGTTTGAATGAAATAGGATAAGTGAGAAGATAGTTATGAATTTTAAAAAGTTCTAATGATTAAGTATAGTAGGAATTTCAAATTGTCAAATTGATAATGTCATTGTGATGTAGTGTCCAGCTATTCTCCCATTTGTTCCGACACACAAAATGACTAAACATAATTCTTCAAAACTCATGTCGAGGTATGACCTTTTTTCTTTTATAGATCTATTAGAACATACTATCTGCAATATATTTTCAGTACAGCACCAAGAAAAGAACCAGAATCTTATGAATCTTTAGTGTTAACAAATGGGAGAGTTGTCCCCAACTACATCACAGTCAAATGACTAAGTGTACCAATTTGAGATTTCCATATTTGTAGTAACCTTCAAAAATTCAAAACCTTTTAATTGTTTGTCCGAGTCCATTCAAACATTCATCAATCCATTATCTTTTTAGAAAGGTTGGTTTAATGGCTTAATAATATTATTCTCTTTTGTTTGCAGGAGAATTCCTGGAAAGATATGATTGATATTGACATTAGGAATGCAATGAGCAAGAAAGCAAAGGAGCTCCAAGAGGGTATCTGGGAACTCCTTGCTACGGAAGCCAAGTACATCAAACAGATCAGGGTTATCATAGATGTAAGTAGGTTACTATGGTGATGGTGGTGGTAGTGATGATAATGATGATGATGACGGTGATGATGATGATGAAGATGATGATGATGATGACGGTGATGATGATAATGATGACATTGATGATGATGATGATGATGATGGTGATATTGTTCCTGCTGATGATGATACCTCTACCAGTAGTATAATATTTTCTATGCATTAGAAATTTTAATGCTGTTTAGAGAAATAGAATAAAGGTAGTATGCTAGTTGGTGGTAGTGTTGGTGACAGATGTATGAAGGAGTTTATGGCTCAAAGAAGGAAGCTAAGAGCTATTAACAGCCATAGAAACAGGAATATACAGCAGATGATGCTATCCATATTTATGACTGTGTAACCATAGAAACCACAGCGATGTTGGATTTCTATTAATCTTGGTGCTGAAAAATTGATAAGTCTACACAGATTTATAGGTGTTACTGCACATGTATGTAAATTATGCTTTTTAATGTTTCAGATAGTGTCTATAGTCCATGTGTTGTTGATTTTCTTTGTCTTATTTTCTTTGCAGTTATACATGTGCTGTCTCCTAAATCTTCAAACAGAGGCAATATTAAATGAGGTATGGTATTGATGCCCCTGTTGAAACTTTTCTATGTATTATCTTAAAATGTGGATAGAAAGAAACATGCGCATGCATCTCTCCCATTCTTGATTGCCTGAATTAGAAGAGTCATTGCTTTTAGGCAAAGATGTTTTCTTTTCTCTCTTTTCATCTGTTTGTGCATAAATTATATTTTTGCCATAATCATGCAATTTTCTGCAATGTTGTATAATGTAATGCTACTGAACAAATTGAGGTTGAAGAATTGTGGTAGAACCTGTGTATAAAGACTGAAAAGGAGGCAGAATAAGGTGGTCTGAATGCTCAGGGAGATTTCTTTTAAAGATGTTTAAATCGTTCTTTCAAAAAAATATTAAAGTAGAGTTTATATATATATATATATATATATATATATATATATAAATATTTGTGATCCAAGAAATTGGTTTACGAAGAGGGCCGTTGCAAGACTATATATACCACAATGGTTATGACCAAGCTTTCGGGCACCTGCCCTTCATCAGGATCTGGAATCAATAATAAGTAATAATGTATATAGTAACGACAGTACAGTACACATACAAAATGAGAATATACATCAACAAAATAGAACATAAGTTATGAAACGATAAGCATTTAGGCGACAGAAACATATAAATAAAGTAGACATGGCAGAAATTAATCGTATTGTAATTATCAATATACAAGAATATGTAAGAAGTGGTAAATTACCTTCCCGATTTGGCTACAAGGGTACAAGTATATTTATATATATATAAATATATATATATATACATGTATATATATATATATATATATACATCTTGACCAAAACCTAGGAAAAGTGGTTGGTGACCCTCCCCTTCATGCTCAACGTCAGCCCCCAAACTTAAGGAATTTGCTTGTTAGCAGCAAACTCCCGACCTTCTCACCTCGGAGAGGCAATATTCCCTGCGCCAAACCTAGATGTCAGATTTGCAAACATCTCATCACTGACACCACGATCAAGGTCACTGACAATTTCACTCTCCGGCCGGGACGTCATAACTGCGATTCCAGCAATGTTCTTTACTGCCTCTTTTGCGCACGCTGCCCAGACATTGTGTATGTTGGTGAGACTAGCACCAAATTTCGGATGCGTTTTAACAACCACAGATCATCCATCAACAAAAGACGGAATGATCTCCCTGTAGCTAAACACTTCAGCCTTCCCAATCACTCAGTTGCGGATGTCAAGGTTTGCCTTTTCGGTGGAGGCTATAAGTCAGCGGACGATAGGAAAATTGCCGAATTACGGGCAATTGTTAAGAGCAGAAGTTTTGAAGGAAAAGGTCTTAACAGAGATCTTTACTTTCTCAATGGATTTACATATTTTCGCTAGGTTTTTTTGTATCTTTTCAATCACATGTTCTTTAATAATGATTTGGTATCAATTCTCCTTCTTTGTTTCAATACTATTATTTTGAATCTTTGCCGCTAATACTACTTGGGATTTTGTGTATTATTACATTAATTACGTAAATTACGTAATAATGAAGCGCGCACAGTACTCTTTTCTCATCTGCATAATTATATCCATCATTTTTTTGTAAAGCGCGCGCATCCTCAGTCAGATCTCCAAGAGAGACGGTTTCTAAGCAACCTATATCTGACTGAGGATGCGCGCGCTATAACTATAACTATCTCAATTATTTGTATGATACCTTATCATTTATTGTTCTCCTGAAGAAGACGCCAGGGAGCGTCGAAAATTTGAGTAGAAAAATAAAATTGGCCACAATGCATTACAAACGCTTTTAGCAGTTTTCTTTGAATTTGTTTGAGCCGATACGTGAAACCTTAACATGTTTATATATATATATATATATAGCAATAAAACCATGTCTTGCCATAGGTAGGAATATCATGAATTATAAATTTGATCTCAACTCTTTCTTGCCCCTCCAGATTGAGACAGAGAAAATCTTCAGCAATATTACAGCACTAGAGCTGGCTCACACCACATTCTGGAAAGAGAATCTCTTGAAGATCGTGGAGAAAGCAAGGAACAGTGGAAAACCTATGGATCCTCATGATATCGCAACAGCTTTTGAGGACGTAAGCATTACTTAGCAGTTTCCTAAGTGATACATCTTTTTTAATGCTTAACCCTTTCAGGACAAGAATTATTCACATTTTGTTCTTCAAATTGGTAACAATAATATTTTTATTTTAGTGCTACGTGGTTCTAATAAAATGTAATGTCTTCGAAAAAACTATATGTGGTTACAAACTTTGTCGAAATGGAAAAAATTGCCAATTTTGATAAAAAACAGTGATTTTGAACCTCTTAATATGTTGCCAATTTAAGAACTTTGGAGCTTATTCTTTTTAAAATTCCTGGCATCAGACGCAATATGGTCATGCAAGAAAAATGGACACAACGTATGCAGAAATTTTTGCTTGTTCTACTCGTGCATCTGGTTTATTTTTTAGAGCTCTGAATCAAAAGATATTGAAGCAAACCACAAAATGTGGTCAATGTCTTGAAAGGGTTAATGAAATCAATGTTTTGAAGTTTTGCATTGACAAATTTAAAATCGTCTCATTTCAAAATAAATTAGCTAATTGCCCATGTTTTAATTCATTTTTTTCAGTATTTCTATTTCAAATATATTACTTTTTTGATGGAGCAGTGTAGCAATAAAAGAAAAATATTAGTGTTGCAACTTTGAAGAAGAAAAGATGACCTTTAACCCTTCAGAAATTCCTGCTAAAAAGGTTTATTAATTTAAAGCTAATAAACAGTAGTGGTAGCAAAATGAAAGTTGGCATGAAACTGCTCAAAAATAGTTTCATATTGTTCAGCTTGCATAAAAAGATACATGAGTGAGATAATCCGATATTCTATTCATGATTTCCGGTGATTTTTCAGTAAAATAATTCAAATGATGGAATATCAACGGTTACCTTATACCCTCGCTAAGGACCACCTACCCCGACGCTCCCGGCTCATAGCAGTTCGCACACATTGTTTACACACACTTACGGTACCGCGCAAGTAATTCGATGTATATCTTTTTGGATATTTTAGCCATTTCTAAACCATTTTTCTTCAAACAAATGTCACCTATGTTCGAAATTAATCATTTTGCAACAGTATATGTAGTAATTTCCATTCCAGCTGACAAAGTAGTTAAATATCCAAAGTGCCACCTTTCCCACTACTGTACGATACCTTTAAGTGTTTGTATTCATCCTTCATTTTCTTCAGGAATGGTTTATTCATGATAGATTACTAGTCATACTTCTTCTTAGTTATTACTAATTCAAATTCTTAGTCTAGAAAGCTGTCTGAATAGAATTTTTATAGGTAAAATTCTAATTGTACACATTTGCTTTTCTCTTTTCCAGTTCACAGATCACTTCACAGCTTATTACAAGTTCTGTGCAGAGGAAGATAGCTGTGTTCAATATGTCAGGGAAAAGAGACAGGAGAACAATATACTCAGAGCCTTCTTTGAGGTAGGAAATAACAAAGAAAAACTTTAAAAGTTGACTCATGATTAGAATTTGAGAATACAGTCTTGTTGGTGTCATGTTGAGTATGACTATGATGGTAGTAACAGTTAAATCAGTTGGAAAGATGATTTGCGCAATGACGTGGATGTAAATGAAACCTTTTAGAAATTGTATCCATTTTAGTTTATAAGAACTGTGACATACAGTGCTAGTCAAAAGTTTTTACATCAGTTTCTATTTCCTATGAAAGGACCTTCTCTAGGCTCTCAGAAACAATTTTACAGGCTTCAATGCTATATTATAATGATTTGATACTTAAATGTGTATTTTTCTTTCTCCATTTTGATTTTAAAAATTGAACTGGCAAAAAGCTGCCTAATGACACATGCAGTTTAACACACTTTTTGTCCAAAATTGATAGAAAACATTAGAGATCCCTCAAATTTACCATAGCTTCTTTTGGTTACAACCTTGTAAATGAGATATATTTACAATGTTTGCATGATTACTTTCATTAGTAATTAACTTTAAATATCCATCCATTATGCTTGAACATCTTCAAAATGACCTGTACTTTTCTATACCCAAATTGCTTTACCTCAATACATGTATGTTCTACACCACACATTTATATCATTCACTAAGGGAAAATACAGCTAAACTCAAATTTGTTTGTTCCCACTCTGTTTCTTGTAGTGGTGTGAGAGTCATAATATCACTCGGCAGATGAGGCTACGTGGCTTAGGAGACCTCCTGATTTACCCCATGCAAAGGGTGACCAAGTACCACCTGATGGTAGAAAGGGTGCAGAAGAATTGCGAAGATGAAGTGGCTAAAGCTGCTCTCAAGAAAACAGTGAGTTACTTGGTGTCAGCAGTGGGATATGCAGACAGACCAGAAGATAAACAGCTTTAAAATAGATATCAATGAGTCTCTGCATAGCACTTGATGATCCAGAAGAATTACAAAAATGAAATGGCTAAGGCTGCTCTCAAGAAATCATTGACTTACTATTAAAGTGATTAGGTAACTTTGTAGAAGCTTGATAAAATCTGAGCTGCCTGGCCTTACATGCTATCAGTGTATGTAATATGGTGTAAAAATGAAGCCCAGGAAAAAAAAAAAAAGCACTTCAAAATCATCATGTACTTCACAAAAGTAAACATATGCAAGTGACCGGAAATGCCAGACTCATTTCCCCCCATAGACTCGGTGTTATACTAAAGCATATGGCCATACGCTTTTGTAAATAGGAGTATTCAGTCATAGATATCTTAATGATAGCATTATATATTTGAAAACCTTTCTGTGCCTGGCTATTTATTTATTCTCCTGAACATCATTATACAAGACAGATATCAAAATTCAACAATTTATTAAACCAAGCCTCCACAAAGTTACCGAATAAGTTTAAAGTGACGAGTAGGAGGTGACAATATCTATTTTAAAAGAAGGTTTATGGTGAAAAATAGAGGAGTACCTACATGTAGTAAGCAAGTATGATGTGATGGTTGACGCGTTGCAGAAGAACTGCAAAGCAAACTGTGAACTACTAGGTGTCAAGAGTGGGATATATTGCAAAGACTAAAGAATAAGTAGCTTTGTCATGGAGGTCAATGGGTCTGTGAGTATCATGTGATGATAGAGAGAGTCCAGAAGATATGCGAGAATGAAGTGGCAAAGGTCATTCTCAAGAAAACAGTGAGTTAATAAGTGTCAGGAGTGCGATGTGAAGACAACTTTTTAAAATGAAAAATGAATAGAATGGTAATGAAGGAATACCAAGAAACCAATTAAAATGTGGTGGTTGACGGCGCTCAGATGAAAGTTTAGCCATTACTTATATTGAAGTCTGATGAAACAAACCTTTTCACATTTGCAATCAAACAGTTTTAAGTAAATTGGAGAATATATGTACTTTTTCTAGATGATTATTAACAAAGTTTTCAATTTCTGATTTTGTTTTGTAGTTTGATAACATTGTGGAGTTTGTTACCCATATCAACCATGAGATCAAGAAAGAACAGGAGAGGAAGAAGATGGAGAAGGTGGCAGAAATTCTGGATGGATATGAAGTTCCTAATGCTCCAACAGGATGTGATGAACTGACTAGGGTAAGTTCATCTGCAGGTCATATTTTTGTTGTTGTTAGAGTAAACTTAACTTGGGATAACGATTATAATGGTCTAGGACATTATCATTTTAATTAAGAAATGCATCCAAACCTGTGTACTCTACTGATCAGGCTCTTTTACTGATTGGATATTGTTTGGTGTCCCAATAATTACAAATATGCATTGTGCATTAACTCTTTAATCGCCATATATCAAAACCCTGGACTACCACAATGTTTGGAGTATATTATACATGCACACTGTTCGTGTGCCAAAAGTGGACTGTGGCAGTCCCACATACGTTCCAATGGTTGACCAAAGCCAGAAGAGTTCAGAGTTGGAATTTCAAGCAGAAACTACTTGCCTTTTGAAACAGCTGACAACTTACGTCTTCATTTTTTTTTCCTCCCAAAATGTGCAAATCAGTACAATACTTGCAACAATACTGTGTTTACAGAAGAAAAATCCTGGTGTTATTTCAAAAGCAGTCATTCAATTTCGAGATTAATTCTTACTTTGCCCTACATTTAGAGATGATCAGTGCCCTAAAAGGTACTAAGTCAAAGAGGTAAAGACAGACAGACAGATATACAGACAAATAAATTAGAGAAAGATAGACAAAGAAAGAGTGATAGAGAAGGAAGGAGAGAGAGAAAGATTTGTGATAATGATGGGTGATTAATGATGGGTGATTTATATCCATGCTTTTCTTCTTCTGTTCAACTCCACCCCACAGTTAGTATAAGCTCATTCTGTATTTGATGTGAGGAGTCCTCTATGAGGAAGATTTGTTTTCCTGAATGTATTGAGCCATTGTTCGTCATGGCAGATCATAGTGGGTCATCAATTATGTGATGATATTATATATAATTTCTATATATGGTTATCTTCTGTTTTACTGCACCCTTCAGTTAGTAGAAGCTCATTCTGCATTTGATGTGCGGAGTCCGATGCCCTATGCTAGCCAGATCCATCCAAGATGGCTGCTTTTAGAAGGTGCTCTCAAACTACAAGAAAAGACAGGCAGAGTAAGAGGAAGTTTCTTTATTTCTTTTTTATTTTATGGTTTGTTTTTGGTACATGTAGGTTTTATGGCTGTATGCATCATATATAATATGGAATTTGAGTTTGTAAATGATCTCTTCAGTTCAGCCAGAGTCTGCACCTTAGATGATGAATCTGAGTCTAATCGGTTAGTCACGGACGGACATTTTACAAATTTTGAAAGTTTGAAGGCCTGTAGAAAAGAAGTATTTAATTGAAGAGAGATATTTTATGTTCCATTGTGAAGGGCATCACTGTAGGAGTTGAAACTTGATAAAATTTGGTTGCCATGGTTGCCTACTAAAATCATAATCCATAAAATATTTGATGTCACGGACAGACAAAATGCCTACTCTTAACCAATCAGGCTCTTCTGTAGGGTTATTAAAGGGCAATCCAACCTTGGTAATAAGATGATTTGTGTGAAAGCAGAAAAATAAGAAAAACAGGATGGTGAAAGTTTGAAAGAAATCGGACAAGGACTAAGAAAGTTATGGATGTTTGAAAAATGAGATCACTACATCTATGCGAATCTCAAATTGGCAATTTGGTGAGTCGATTGTGACATTTTTGTGGACAACTCTCCCATTTGTCGTACACAAAAATATCATTAATTTGCGGTTTTCTTCGAGGCGCTTTTACCCTCAGGGCAGTACTCAAAATATATTGGAGATAGGATATTGTTATAGGTCCTCATGAAAGAAAAAGATCCTACTGAGTAATACATTTTGAGAAAAGTGACATTTTAGTCATTTTGTGTGTTGGAGCGAATGGGGTAGTTGTCCACAGCTACATCACAGTGGCATTACCTATTCGGCCAATTTGAAATTCCCATATGTATAGTGATTACAACTTTCAAAAATTCATAACTTTCTTATTGCTTGTCTGATTTCGTTCAGACTTTCACCAATCTGCTTCTCTGATTTTTCCTCTTTCTTTCAATGCAACTTGCTATAAAGGTTGGATTTCCCTTTAACCCTTTCGAGACAATTGACCACATTTTGTGGTTTGGCCCAATAACTTTTGATTTAGAGCCTTAAAAAATATACCAGATGCATGAGTAGAAAGAGCAAAAAATTCTGCACATACTGTGTCCATTTTTGTTGCCTGATCATATTGCGTTTGATGCCAGGAATTTTAAAAAGGAGAATAAGATTGAACATCCTTAAATTGGCAACACATTGAGAGATTCAAAATCATTGTTTTTTGTCCAAATTGGCAACTTTTTCAACTTTTTGACAAAGTTCCTAACCACATATATTATTTTCAAGAAATTACATCTTATTAGAACCACGTAGCACTAAAATAAAAATATTTTTGTTGCCAATTTGCAGAACAAAATGTGATCAATTGAGCTCTTAAATAATTCCTGTCCTGAAAGGGTTAATCTATAAAGGCCATGTTGAGCAATGGTGATGAATTTGCTTTTTGAAAGAAACTGGCTACATTTCTTTTCTGCATGGTAGTTTGTTCACTGAATAGGATTGATATTTCTCCCTAAGTTTTTGAGCCATCTCTTTGGCAGTTTGTAGTTGTAACATTGTTTTTCTTACTACAAGTATTTTTAGTTGTTTGAATTTATTTTAAGCACTTTGGGCCTTATGGGAAAAACCCTAAATGATAATAATAATAATAATAATCTAAATAACAGCAAAATTTTGAGATCATAAAAAGATATCGCAAACAATGAAAACCACTCCACACAGACATCAGTATTTCTCAAGATACCATTAATAAATTCATAACACACAAAAAATGCTAGCTTCCCTTCATCACTCCTGAGTGTAACAACTTTTCTTCTGACTTTTTTTTCCTTCTTCTTTCTCAGTCGAGGCTATATGCATTCCTCTTCACTGATGCCTTGGTGCTTGCTAAGCAGAGCGGGAATACAGGAGAGAAATACCGGGTGGTCAGGTCACCGATGAGAGTAGATCAGCTAGAAGTCATTGAACTCAAAGATGGAAGTGAGTGTGGTAACCTCTCTCTGTCCAGTCATATTTCTGTATCTTATAACATACATGTATACATGAACTAAGTATGCTTAAGGGCCTTTGTTGCACACAGCTCCTGTTTTTTTTTTACCCCCAATTGCTATTCATCTACACTTAAAATGATTTTTATTTTGCAGCGGCAGTTCTGTGAGGTGATTATTTATTACAATAAAATAGTCTGCTTGCTATCAAAAGCCTATTCTAAAACTTCACTCGTAGAAGACTTTCCTACATTTGACATTGTTTTGAATTAAATTAAAACTCAACGATTATTTTGTCACCTACACCTGGCTAGAACACTTACAATTATTATTTTTTTCTAGTTATTATCATTATTTTTATTATTGTAATTGTTACTTTTGTTTTTGCTATTATCGTTATATCAAGAGGTTGATGTATATTTTTTTCTTTCTTAGCTGGCTTTGCTGTCCTGTGTGTGGATGACTATAACTGTGCAATGACTGGCTTTGTGGCATGGCCAGAGAAAGAAAAGACGGTCGCTCACTGGATGGAAAAGATTGGCCAGGCAAAGGCAAGAATAATTTTTTTTTTTTAATATAAATCCAGCGTAAAATTTTAGACAGGTATAGAATGTTGCAAAATAAGAATATTTGGAATGCCTCAAAGAAGGTGATGCTTGTTAGTAGATGTCCTATAGAAGGAAAACAACCAAGAACAAATAATAATGTACAGAACACTTATGAATTCCTATGTTCATACATGCGAAAATAAACTCAGCATTTGGAGATAAATTCTTTTTTCGATGCCTCAAATCAATGTGTATATACTTACATTTCAATTTGTAGTGTGAGTCAGTTTTCTATTGTGTGCCTTATTTTCACTGTTGTAGGATCTATACAACAAATGCTGCAGTATAGACGATGATGTGGAGTACTTTGACGAGATGCCAACGGATGATCCTCAGACGCCGATTGTCGCATTGATTGAGGACCATCGTCTGAATCCACAGCAGGGCTTTAACTATGGTAGTTCACCCATTCCCAGCCCTCAGCAGTCTCCACAGCCGGAACGCGCCAACCGTCGGAGTTCCAACAGTCCTTCCAGTCATGGCTCCAGCAGTAGCCTACAGAGGATGGCTGAAGAGGAAGAGTACGCCATCCAGAACGGTGACAAAAAACCTGTCGTGAACGGCAACGGGGTCCAGGAAAACAACAGCAATAACCAGAGTGTCGGGCAGCCCAAGGCTGTTCCTCCTCAAACCCTGCCCAAGACGCAGCCCAGACCTCATCTTAAACCCCTGCTTACCAAGACAACTGCCTACCAGGAGACAGATTTCCCTAATGATGACTCGCTCTTAAACGACATCGTGACAGACATACCCAACCCAGACAACAAGTCTGGGTTGATCACGGTGATGCGCCGTCTCTCTACGGGAACTCCTCCAGAGGAAACCCCGAAGACACCCATGATGTCCCCGAGCCGAGTGCCACACGAGCGCATCATGTCTTTTGAGAGCTCCGATGAGGACGATGAAGGAGATAAATCTGCGATTACAACGGACATCTACTTTCAGCCTCCTAAAAACAAAAAAGACGCATCACCCAAACGGCAAAAAGGAACTGTTCTGTCGGCCACACCTGCTGCCAGCAAGCATCACAGACCTAGCATGCCTAACATCCATGTACTGGAGAAGAAGGAGAATGGCAAGACAAATTCCAACGGAGAGGGAACGCTGAAAAAGAAAAATAAGATTTGGGAAAAGATGCAGCCAAATAGAATCAAAGTAACTTCTGTTTGATTTATATGTTTTGTCCTACCCCACTTAATAAGCACTTTGAATACCTGATACCTGTATGAAGAGCTTTTGCTCATTAGGTGCTTGTTGTAGATTTTTAAAACTCTGCCTTTCTCAATATTCCGAGATTGGCTAACTTTGAAAGAGGAAATTAAGTGAAACTTAATCCATCACCTACTGAATTCCTTTCTTCCCATAAGATTAATACAAGCACCACCCACTTCCAGTTACCAATGGGTTCATTATATTAATATATTGAGTGTGGAGTATAAAACCTCTTTGTAAAACCTCTCGACTACAAAAGCTATAAATCATCTGTCATACCTACAATATTACTGCCAATCCATTCCCTTTGTTTTGTGTGGGATACTCCTTAAATGAATGGAATTGCCTCGTTACAGATGATAACAAAAGAACAGCTTGAGAACTATAACTAAAATGAAGGCATCACTGTCCCACACCATATAATCAGCTCCTTAATTCAAACTTGATTTAATATGAGCCAAATGGATTTAGTGCCTTTTGATACTAAGGTCTTCATCGTGCATGTGTCATATGGTATATAAAAGATCTTGGCATTCCAAGCAAACATGCATTTTAGTACTTGCATGGTGTCAAGTGCTCATGTCATTTGCAGAGAGTCATAAGGGTGTTAACTCCATCTGAAAATATGAGTTACACCCATCCGACTCTCAGCAGACGATGTGTTTATGCACAAGTAGAATTGCAGTAAGGTCATGATATGTTCAAAATGATAAATTTATCAAGCCTTACCGTGCCCTGGAAAGCTGACTACAGTGTGTACGTCTTTCTAGCGGTGCATATTTGGGTAGAATTTATGAAAAATTATCCCCCTGAGATAGTTTTATTAATCTGTGATCTCCAATGAATAATAGTCCATGAAGAACTTGTTGGAAGATATGAGAAATTCATGAATGGTAAATACTTCTTCCAGAAATTGATTATTCTTTTAACAGGTACAGCTAGAACAGCAAGCTGGTTACTTATAAATTTTCACTTTTTGCATTATGCAGTTATCCATATATAAGAATACTAGTTTGTCAAAGAACAGAGAGATATGGATTTAATACAGTCACCATTCATCTGTCATGAAAGTGCATACTTGCTCAATGAAATCTGTGAATTTGGCAGGTTTCGTTGCTTTTTATATAGCAATATAGCAAATTTTCTTGGAGTCTCCATTTTGATAAGCTATCACAGCAGCTGTCTACTACATGCACAACTGTTGTCTATTATCTATCCAAACACCATTCCATGTATGATATGTAATTCAGGTTTAAACTTTCTTTTATATTCGATGTGTTGTGAAATTAATTCTGGCATTACAAAAAAGAAGGTTAGATAGGGCAAGTGAAATTTGTATCCAGCCAAAACAGCTAATTTTATCTTTTAACCCCTGTATTTTTGGCTCTTGACAACACTTCATGTAACAGTTAGAAATATCATTTTAATACTGATGTCACTAATCCATAAATATTATATTCTCCCTCGTAGACTTTTGCTGTCACGATTTCTAACCAATTTCTTCTTTTGTCTTTCTTTTTGTTGCCGTTTTGCTGATGTGTGCATGACAGTGATCCCACAAGGTAGTCTACCTCCCGGCCTTGACAGTAGCATGATGTCCGTCATCGGCGTCACCTCATCGCTTTGCTTTGCATGGGGCTCAGTTACCAGTTCACATACACATACACCCTGACAGCAACTTACCTTTTTAATTTGATCTTTAGTTTTATCATTCCATCTAGTCAACCCAATTGTACCTTTGAACAAGGTCTTGAGTTCTGGTAAAGAAACATTAAAAAAAGACTATCTAAAAAACCTCCTATTTTGTTTATTATGAAGGGATGCTCTGAGGCATAAAATGTTATAGGTTTGAAAAACCTGCTGAAAAACTCACATACACAGCACCAGCATAAATACTTACATATGGGACTAAATATTTAATATGTAGGCTCATTTTTGAAAATTTCCTTGTAATTTTATGCCTCCTGCTCAACCTTTGGGCAGATATTGTTTATTTGAAGCTTTTAACATCAAGCATAAATTTTGTATGATTTTGTGAGTTTTTTCTCCTTCATTTATACCAGAAATCAAGACTGTTTTTTAGTCTGTTGGCTAGAGAAAGACAGAAAGCCTTCCATCTTTAAATTATGTTTTGTTTATGCATGGATTAAAGTTGATCATCATGTCTTGTTTCACCCAGTGTTATATCAGGCTTATAATCATGACCATATATGTTATCACTGCTTTGTAGTAGAGATAAACGTCACTTTGATAATGTTGAATGGAACACCCCCAATTAAAAGTTGTCTGTGCTTTTGTTGTGAATAACAACTAACGATTTGTTGCATTGAAAGTTAGTAAAAAGTTAGTACAAATTTAGTAGAATTGTGAAAGATATAAATGGCCTAACTCCCTCTGTTCAGTGCAGTGGCAATGTTTTGTATTTGTAATAGGTGCCAATATGCAGCTTAGACACTGAATGTATTAACTCACTAAAGAATATGAAAGGACTGAGTGAGTGAGTGAGTCAGCTATTCAAATACTCTTAAAATTGGCAACATATTTTGCTTGACTTATAAATTATACCATCAAAACAGCCTATTAATTTTGAAACTATATGAATGGAATTTTAATATTGCATACAGAAAATCTGTCAAATACACTAGGGAAATTTAGCTTCTGTTTTTAAGATTACTTTTTTTCTAATATGAGGGCGTATTTTTTTAAAGCTGTACTTTTATATTTTGATTCTGTTCAAAATACTGCATTCTTTACTGCATCAAACATGGACACAGCTTATGCAGTCACTTTTACTTTGTATTCTTATACTAGTTGTGTAATATATTATTAAGAATTTAACAGTGCATTATATGTGACATAGCACAATATGCAGCACTTTGATCCCTAATGGGATGATATATTGTGTGGTAGATTAAGCTGTTGTGTAGTTGACAATGCCCTCAGATTCTTATTTGCATGATAACACACATTAAATCCATGTCCCTCGCTCAGTTTCTCTGTTGTAGTTGTTTTCTCAACTGACCAGGATTTATGGAGTTGAAATTCAGTAATGAAATATGCTTTTATTACTTCACACAATGAAGTAAAATCAGTGTGGATATTTACATGTATATCGACACTAGCATAGAATTCTGGCTAGATCCTAAGTAGGGTTTGAATAGGAAGGTTTTATTACAATAATAATAATGATGGTAGCGATATATATATTATGCACCATTATATTATATTACATTATATTATCCACCACTAGAAATGGTCAAGGTCCTACAAAACATTTAAATGAAATGCTATTGCAACCAAAATCAACTTGCAATATATGAAATCAATGGAATGAAAGTTTGAACAATATAAAAGGAAAATTAAGTGTAGTCATTGAGAATAAAGCATTTCTACTTTGGAATGTTTGAAGGCTATCGGCAATTTGAGGGGAAAAAGAGTAGTTTCTTCCACAGTGAAGGAGCTGCTTTTATGCATGTATCGTACCATTGTACTTGTTTTTTTAATGCTCTCGTTTTTTCAATGCTCTTGGCAATTTTAGGGGAAAAGGATAACTTATAAATATTTTGGAGAATTACTTACTGTTTGTTGCATATATATGCTCTCGATTCCTTGTTATAAAAGCAGGGACATAATAGCAATAGATGGCTATGTTTCTCTTTGATTCCCATGGTTGCTCTCTGAAAGTTGTTGACACCGTTACCTAAGTGACCACATGCTCTCGTTTCCTAGCTATAGATTTGTTATTTTAGGGTACAATCCTTCTTCTGTGTTGCTGCCTGTAAAGCAGTTCCTTCGTTACATTTCTGATAAATGCTTCCTCACCTTCGGTGTGCAAATTTAGAATCAAGTTTCACCTTTTTCAGTCCATGATGCACATGCAAGTTATAAAAGATAAAATGCCTATTAGCTACAAAGAGCCCTTTTCCCTCGGAGCTTAAAGCATATTTCCTTGATGAAATTGCAATGGATAGCTACAAAATTTGCCTGAGGTTTCCCCAATAAATGAACAGGTCATTCTGACTGTGTCAATCGATGAACTGATAACAGAGAACCAATCACCAACAAATATTTTGCTACATACATTTGAGGCTCCATGCTGGTGTATATATAACTATCTGCTACAAATAAGAGCTACAGCAAGTTTGAATACTAAAAAGGCACTCAGAATAGAGATAAAAGCAGCTTGTGAATAGATTAGTTGACGAACACTCACATGCATGGATATTAATTATTGTCATAGAGTTTTGTGGAGGGTGAATTTATGTCTTCGAATGGAATATAATTTGTTTGTGTGTGATTGTTCCCTTGTTTCATCATTCAATCATCACGTGGTGAATGGGCTTTTAGTGGAAGACAAATATTTGGCTGTTAGCTGTACCATTCTTTACTTATTTTTATGTCTGGACTTTTTTTCAGAAACATCAATAAAAAAATCATGACTTCACATACTGTATATTCTTGCAAAACAACTTTATGGCTTGCCAGTACATGTACCACCTTAAATAATATAAAAGTAGTTTAATGATTAGTTTTTTGCACCGAGTGTCGAGTATCGTTTTAAAAAAAAGTGCAGGCTGTTAGATTTTGCGCTGATTGAATGTTTCCTCATGCATGTCTTATCCATGGCAGCCATTTGAAATCGCATAAAAGGGTTTACAAAAGTTTTGCTAGTGCTTGTCCTAGTTCCCTTCACAAAATGTATTAAAGACTAAATTCTTGAAAATTGCTGCTTTAAAAAGTCCTAAACTAAAAATGCAGACTTTCTATGTAACAGTTGATGGTAGTGGACCTGTATGTAGTAGCTTGTCTGTGTATCAAGTGTCGGCACTGTTATCTGCTGTTATCTGGTATGAAGTATTGATGGTTACTTTGGTTAATTATTTAAAGTGGCATTTAATGGGTAAAACTTGAACAGCGCCATCTTACAGTGACTGCTAAATTAAGATTATAATTTGAAACTTAATTGCATTTTATTATGAATTTAGACAAACAGATGTTTGGATAATAGGCACATTTTATATTTCAAACTATTATTTTGACTTTGCAAATGTGGAAAATTACCTACAGGTACATTTATGCTTCTACAAACTAGAATGGGGCATGATGGGAAAATGAGAGACACAGACACTTTTCAAATCCTGTTAAAAGATGGCACCATTAGGAGCTTCAGTTTACTGTCTCTTTAAATCCATCGTGCCATGCCACCAGGACTATACTAAAGGCTAAGAGGGTAGTGGACCTATAATTAAAATCTTATAAAAAGAAATAATTTGCAAATAAAAATCTTACCAATAACAATTATACTGAGCAAATTTAATAATTACTTCCTCAATTTCTGTTCTTGATCATCCTATTACAGAATACAAGAAATGTTTGATATTGATTCAGAATTTTTGCCATGTGAAAATCTCACTGGTTTACAGAAAGTGACTAGTTACAGTTAAGTTGGAGAAGAAGATGATAGCTGGTGCATGTCATGTGTATAAAACAGTTTTAATGGAAATTTATCCAAATATTTCACTGAACATATGACACATAGGATTACGAGATGGGATAAATGTGCTTTTCCTTTATAAAATTTTCTTGTATTTTCTTGTATATACTTGTCTGACCCAGCAATAGCTGGGTTTTGTGTTAAGGCTAAATAAATCTGTGTTTCTTTTGCAAACTAATAACTCTAGAAAGATTCCTGGCATCAAATAAAAATTACTAGTGGCACAACAGATGGGCTCCAATTATGTAGAACTTCTATTTTTTCTGATTATATAAGGTGTATAAATTTATCAGGAATATAAGACTGAAAAGCAAGGGTGCAATACCACAAAAAATTGAATTTTTGTCACTGTTACATAAATTTCATCAATTCCTGTGATTGAGAAAAGAAATTTGATATTTAGATTAATAACTGACAGATTTGACAGTTTATAAAAATGCTGACATTATGTTGTGATTCTAACGAGAATTGTCTGCATTGGATTTTAATTGTCCTTTTTTTTTTTTAATTCTCTTCTGGTGCCTGTGATTTTGATGTGGAAGTATGCAGTTTTATTCTTCTATTTCTGCATTTGTGATGATTTTGAGGGTATGTACAGTTTGTATGCTATCATGTAAGATGGAGATAATCCTGTTCTTGTATTTAAAATTGGATTAACTGGTTTAATCTGAACAGCTAAACATGACAGACGAGAGGATGAAGGTGTATATATTTTATTCTTGAAATTCTTTAAATTAGTTTTATATGATATTGACTATACAATCTACAACGTTTATACTAATGATGACCGTTAGATGTGCAACACATTGTTTGATATCTGGAATGAACGACGTCTATCACTTGTGATTTTATTGAAAGAGTATTATGGGATGCAATTTTTTGTGTATGTATTGATGCAGATGAATATGCAACAGAGGTACTTAATTATGCACATGAAAACTTGTTTCCCCTTTTAAATCTAGAAGCATTTGCATTGTTTTCTGATGGAGATTTTAATCCATCTGAACACAGACAAATGTTTGACTAGACTTGTGTTTGAATGTTTGACTAACTTGCTAGTTTTCTGTTGAATATTACTGACGAATGTGATGAAATTGTCATCTCCTTATAATGATTTCATAACACAATTTTTATTTGGAATCCAAGTATGAATTTATATTTCACTTTGCTTTTCTGTCTTTCCAAGTAATGCTAAGAAAATGTACTTCTGCAAAGGACAGAATTATGCTTAAATATTGTTGGGTGAAAAAAAAAAATGTTTTTGTTTGTGGTTATCATAATATTGGATTTTATCACTAGACAGTTGGAAAGTCAATTATTTGGACTGCCAGAATTTTCGTTTCCCCCTAAAGAAAAAAATTTGAATATATATTTCAGTACTTAATGCTCAGAAATAAATACTGTGATAATTGTTCCTTACTCAGTGTGTACTATGAATGAAAGAAGTAATATGAATAGTTTGCGTTTGTTTCTTTCTTTAATTAAACATAAAATAATTATTTATTCCTTACATTTTCTATCAATATGAAATAATCTTTTATTAGCTTGAAAATATGGCCCATTCGATGTAAAAAGGAAATATTGCTGTACTGCATATTTAAGTGAAATGAAAATGTATAATCAGATAGAATTTTACTATTGGCGTACAAAAATGAATGTATTTATATGTTCATTATATCATAATAAGATAAAACATACAATGTAGTCTTTAAAAGACAAAGTTTTATTAAAAGAGCCTTCCTTGAGAGCTGACAAACT
Source organism: Heliocidaris tuberculata (assembly GCA_025618425.1). Lineage (NCBI taxonomy): Eukaryota > Metazoa > Echinodermata > Echinoidea > Camarodonta > Echinometridae > Heliocidaris > Heliocidaris tuberculata. The sequence continues at coordinate 35,351,668 of CM046844.1, forward strand.
AAATATTTTAATGACTTTTTATTCGAGGAAAGCTGATAACGGATGTATTGGAAAGAAGTGAAAAATTGAAATATATCTTGAGTTCAACACTTTAATAATCAGCTAGTTGCTCGGTAGATTAGAACAAAATTATTGTAAAATACTGAACTGTTATCATCGAGGGAATTCTTTTCCTCATTTGCAAACTCTTTGGGAGAACGAATAATACATGAGGATGCCCTTTTTTCTATTGGTCTTTCTCTATTCCTATTCCACGCTCATTTACATAGTTTGGGGGCAGTCTAGGGCGGTTTTTGGCGGTTCAAACAAAATTGAAGACATCACATGATCTGGGAGAGTTTCGTCTGCTGAAGGGTTAGAGGACTTAACTTAATTAAGTAATTATTTATTTATTTTGTCAGCATTCGCTTGATCAATTCGCTAGGAGATGCGAACGATGGACAAGACTCCATTTTTATTCAACTCTTCTAAACGGGATGATGAGGAGTGTGTAATGTTGACTAAAAAATCATGCCTTTATTTAAGAGTAATTATTGTGCTTTATCTGTTGAGATGGAGCATTCACTGTATCACTCTTGCACACTTTAGGTAGGTGTAATTATACAATTTTTAAAAAATAATCTGTATCCCAGTTTAGCGAATGATTGATTATACTTGTAAATACACAGTGGATATTATTTCTCGTAGCAATTAATGTTTTGGGTTCAGAGAGTTTTGTAAGAATTGACTGCATATTTCAAATAATCAGAGACCTTTTTATGACTGTACCTGCCATATTGAATGAAATAAAACGAGATGTTATTGCAAGATGTTTTATATTCCCTTTTCTTCTATCAAATTTCAAAGATAATGTTGGAGTTCTGGTCATGCGAAATTGTGAAAGAAACTGTCTAGAAGCAAGTTGGAAAGGTTGATCATGTCTAATTGACGTATACTATGAGGTTTTGGAATCATGAAACTGATAAGAAATTGACCCAATTTCGCTGAAAAGTACATGTGCTGTACACAGAAAAAGGACTACACATTTTTTTTTTTTTAACACACATGCACACGCTACACACACAACACACACTCACACTCACACACCCACACCGACACCCACACACACACACACACACACATGAATGCTGATGTAAAATTTTCTATTTTCTCATATTTTTGATATGAGGATGGAATTTTAAAGGCAATCCCTTTCAGGGGACATTCTACTTTGATATTTTCCCCCAACTGACATCAGAAGAATGAGAAATCTCACAAAATGTTTCCACCTTTACCAAATCTCAAACTTCAATCTCTTTGAACTCGCGTAACCAGCCAAGGAGGCAGCTCTTATCGGAAGACAATGTGTGATTTCAAGTTCGGTGTTGGTGTTGGTGTTGGTGTTGAGAGCGTGAATTGGGCTGCTGATTCTAGCCACAACTCCGAAATTCGGGTTTATAGAACTAATACCAATCACATTATAGATAGTTCAACACCTAGTGAAGTCAATCCCAGCACCAGCTTCATTTCAGTTTCGGTGTTGTGGCACCAGCTTTCAACACCGAACTTGAATTCACACAATGGATGTCCTCCAGAAAAAGAAAAAAAAATGTTCGAGAGACAGAGACGGAGAGACGGAGAGAGAGAGAGAGAGAGGGGGGGGGGGTGGAGAAAGATTTTTATTATTCCATCAACATACCCATATCATTGAGGTTTCATATTCTCATTTTCCCCTCGGGCTTCTCAAAGGGGAAGGGGGAGGGGTGGGCGTTTTCCTTGACTCGCCAGTGATACTGAACCAATCAATGTTAAATTATTAAACTAATGAGCCAGTGATTTTCATGGCAATCAGATAAATATGTGATAACCACAAAACAAATATGGGACATATATGGGATATAATAGAGGTCCAATTAAATCAACTCGTATAGTGAAATTAGAACTTACTCTTCGAATAAACCAAACGACATTCATGTAATTGTTAATGGAATAAAATGGTAATTACTTGAAACGCACATTAATAGATTTTACCGCAAAATATTGTGAAAATTTATAGATTGGCTATTTGTTATTTTTATTTTTAATAATTGTGGTATCAATCTAGACTTGTAACACTGATTGTGAGAGTAGTTTGAGTTTCCGAACTCTCTGCGATTGATTTGTGATCATATTTTCTCTGAGAGTGGGTGGTGTGTGGTTTGAAAATGTGCAATAGTACAAGAGTATGATCATAAATTATCTTCAAGCCGTCATATTTTGTCAACATCTTCTTTCATTTATAGATGACCATATAGTGCAGTAATAAGTCTGTTAATTGCTACGTCCCTGTCAGCATTCGGAAAACGGAGGTTCGGTATCTTTAATCAATTTATCATAGTCTTTATGGCCCAAACGTTTTAACAATAAGTTATCAAATATTGCTCTACCTGTTCTCACTCAGCTGCTACACATTTTAATATGAATGTTGTGTTCTTAAACCTATCGTATATTAAAAAAGAACTACTCTTTAGTGACAACAACGCTAACATTTTCATGATGCGTACGTACAGGAAGCATTTTTTAATTTTCGGGAGTGGGGGGGGGGGCGGAGGGGGAGCATATATGTATACAATTTAAAACAGGAATAGTTTAACAAAAAAACAGATGTCTGAAGCGTATCCAGATGAAGTATGAAGGCCCTCACCCTCTCACATATTACGCTTATAATGTTGTGCGGGCCATTTGTATTTCTGGATACGCCACTGTGAGCAAAAAGACGAATATCTCTGTAAATCCATCATAAGTACATGGGGCGGATCAATCCTTCTTTGTTAAAGGGGATGGGGCACTATTCTGAGATAAAACAAAATAAATAAATAAGAGCTTTCCTTATCACATTGTAGGTGACGATTTACACATTAAATTAAGAAAAAAAAACCCTCTGACAAGGGTAGCCTATTTATACTTAAGGTATGTCACATTGATTTTAATAGTAGGCATGGGTCGGTTACCCCCCCCCCCCCCCTCCCAAGTCCTCCGCTGATTAGTGCCCCTTGGCTACGCCAGTAGTTCATTAGCTCAGCAATTATGAAGCTCAGTGCCATTTTGCGATTAAGAATCTTGAATTGGCAAATAGCCTGAAGTATTTCAATGAATTATAATTGAACGTTACTTGATCCAAGAGAAAAAGCACCACAAGAGGAAAGGATATTGAATGGAATATTGATTGTTTGTAGATAACTCGTGTAGAAGTTGTTGCATAAACTCCAACTAAAACAACTTAATGAATTCGGGTAGAAACGCGAGAGAAGTAAGAGCGTTCCTAGCAGGAAAAGTACCATAGTATTAACATGTTTCACATAATTATTTTCCATAGTAGCCTATAACTTTGGAATTACTATGTGTGTTTTTAAAAATAATTTTATAGAAGTACATGTAACATAATGTTACCACGGTGCGCATTTGACTACTGTGATAACACTATACGCTGTACCATGGTATTGACAACTGATCTGGGCCCCGTTTCATAAAACTTGTTATCAATAACAAGTTGCAATAGCTGTTATAAGCTACTGAAATCCTTGAATCTTATTGGCTGAGAGCAAATTTGTCATAGAAATGTGGCAGTTGTTACTGATAACAAATTTTATGAAACGGGGCCCTGGCCCGTATTTTCGAAAGTCGCCAAATGTTAGGTTGGGTTTAAACCTCCTCTTAAGTACATCGAGTAAGTCTTACGATTTCAGAGTGCCAAACGTCAACCCCTTCATCCTGTACAGAATCTAAAGATCATTACAATTTTATTTCTAATGTTCCACTCAGCCTTTCATAAATAACTGGACTAAGATAAGTCATGACTTTAAGTTAGGCTGTTTTTGAGAATATGGGCAACTATATTTTAAGTGTATCATAATATTTACAGTATTACAATGACATTCTTGGTAGTACCGTGATACTTTGGTATATATGGAATATTAATATGGTATTGTAGGAGGCTAATAACGATATGGTTATTCCTGTCGAAATTATTGTACAATTTGTCTTGGTATTGATAATGATGATGAAAATAATACAGTATAACAAATGGCATAGGCAGATCAAGGGGGTTCAGACGCCCCCTACTGTAACAAAAATAACATGAAATGAAGGGGGAAGCTTTTCTAGGGTTTAGACAAAGCTCGCAACTCTTTTTCCTAGCCTTTAGAGGCCCGATGTGATTGTCGTCAGAAAAAAATATTTTTTGTGTTTCTGCCCCCCCCCCCCCCCCCCCCCCCCCCCCCGGCGGGACCTGCACGATTCGCGAAGTCATGTTCCTCGGCTAAAATTAAGCTACGAATTTTGTTTTGTTTTGTACCCCTCCCTCTAAAATCTATTAATAAACCCCTTTGGCTTATATGCGAATAACAATAGCCTAAAGTATTTTTCATTACTTATCAAAATTAAATGACTTGTTTGTACGTTACATACTTTTTATCACAAAATAAAAATAGTACAAGGGGAAATTATACTAAATATTCATTTGTGAATATCTCCCGGTGGAATTTGTTGCATAAAATCCAATTAAAAACAACACACAGAACTTGAAGAATTCACATACAAATGTGAGCATAACAGTGATAGGGGATGGCGGGTATCCATAATACTTGGATGTTATAATGTTCCAGACGAGGGTTAAAGGAGTTTGCATCCATTTTTCTAACATATAAAGTCAACTTGTTTTGTTGGATTTCTCAGGTGACTGTTCTATTTCAGCAGATCAGTTAGTGGAAAGCGATTGTCTGGATCTGAGAAAAATTGGGACTCAGCCAGGAATCGATCAGGAAAATAAATCTTTCGGATTCAGGTCTATACACGGACCCCATCATCTTGGAAATTTGCTCGCGTATGGAGTTTCCACTTTGGAGATCCACCCTGTTCAAGCGGATCAGTTAGTTGATATTGATCACATTGGCTTGGAAGAGGAGAACTTAGGGCTCATTAGCGTCTCTCGGATTCAAGTCCATTTACTGATCCCGTCCCCCTTGGAAACTTCGCTCCCTCATAGCATTCTCCACTGTTGAAATCGTTCCTCATCACCTCATCACGATGGTTGACTTTGAAGCAAACACAACCTCAGCCGAATTCGCTGTGTCTACAATTGGAGCTTGTCTCCTCTTTGTGATGACACCAATAGGCATCATAGGAAATTGTCTCGTGATCTTATCTGTTATTTTCTCAAACAAACTTCGAACCAAAACAAATACCTTTGTGGTAAGTCAAGCTGCGACGGATCTTCTACATTGTGCTGCCTTCCCAGTCGAAGGAGTCTCTCTCCTTGGCCTCTCCATCCCTCCATCGATGCAGTGGTTGTGTGTAAGTGCAGGAGCTATAACAACCACCACGATTCTGGCCAGTTTGAATATTCTGGTCTTCATTGCCCTGAATAGGTGGACCAAAATCACGAGACGGGACTCCACGTACAAGCGATGGTATAGCAGACGAAACATCGCCCTGATGATCATCCTAGCTTGGACTCATCCGTGTTTTGTTACACTCGTACCTCAATTTGCAGGAATCGCTGGTCTTGGCTACTCGCAATATTACAAGATTTGTTCTTAGACGGATGACCAAGACGGAGATGACTACATCGCTCTCACCATGGGCATCCCAATGATCATCGCCTGCGTCATCGTTCCATGCGCGTACATCAGCATCGTATTGCGCGTACGGAAGAGGAGTCGCCAGATCGCGCCAGTCGGAGCACGGGAAATCAGAGTCACACAGACCCTTGCGATCGTTGTAGCTGTATTTTTCTTGTCCTTCATGACTTTTGTCGGATGCAGTGTCATCAAAGCAGACAGAATCGCTTTCATCTGCAGTGCAATCCTGCTACTCGGTAATTCTATCATGAACCCTTTTATTTATGCCTTCCAGCATCCTGTCTTTAGTAAGACCCTGCGATGTATCTGGAAATGTCAGTTGAGAAATGTTCCTTTACCTTCTCGAGAGCTGAGATTTATCATACGTCACCGCCAGGTAGTCATAAATGATTTGATATGATTAAATGCTAACCCCCTTCCTCTTAGAAAAAAGGGGGCACACGAAATTTGTCAGCACTTCTACTTCTACTCAAATCACCAGTGTATAGTCATGTCAGGTATAATTGTCTGATAAACACTTTCTTCTGACAAACACTTGTTTAAATATAAACCTACAGCAATTTCAATTGTCTTATTGTCATCCCCATGATCACCTTTTGAAATGTGTGAACATTACAATGAGGTATTACGTAATCCGAACATGATTTCTGTAGGATTATAAGCTATTGAATTGATGTTGATTTCTGGAACGTCTTTGCGATCGTGAAGCCATCACTTCCCTGTGTTTTCATTTTTTCATATCGTAATACCTTGTTACTTGTTACTTGTTACTTGTTACTTGTTGAAATAATCCCTGTTGCAGCTCACACTGGATGCTATACTGGGATGATGACGTACAATGTGCCAGAAGGAAGTGTGTGTGCGAAATGCTCATATATACAATAAAAATTTAGGGTGAACCGTGCAAGTAAAAACTATCATCAAGTGGCTTACAGCAAGGGTGAAAAAAACTTCCTTGAATGAAGTAAGTCCGGTGCATAGAACAACTTGGCTAGGAAGATGATTCCATATCCAGATCGTACGGGGATAGAAAGAGTATTTGTAGACGTCAATCGTGGCCTTGGGGACTGAGTACTTAAGAGCGTAGTCATGTCGCCCGTGGTAGGTAGCAAGACCGATTCCAGGTGGCATTGGCATAGAGACTAGATGGTGAATTTTAAAGAAAAGTGCACACTGGTCCAAGAGCCGACGGGTATGAAGATTATCCCATGCTAGCTGGGATATCAGATGTGTAGAAGATGTTGATCTCTTGTAGTCACACATAACGAACCGAGCGGCTGTTTTTTGAACTTGTTCAAGGTTGTTGATATTCGAGTGGGTACATGGGTTCCACGCTTGGGAGCCATATTCCAGTTTTGGTCTGACCAAACTGAAATAAGCTTGAGCCTTCACTTCCCTCGAGCAAGGGTGTAGAATCCTTCGGATAAGCCCTAGGGTTTTACTGGCATCTTGCCTGATGGTCTGGCAATACCTGTTCCAGCGAAGATCAGCTGTTATGGTAATGCCAAGGTACTTGTACTCCGTGGAGCGAGGAATTTCCTCATTGCAGAGTTAATACTGATAGATGTTGGGATAGCGTTTTCGGGTAATCGAGAGAACTGCACATTTCTTGATATTAAATGACATTAGCCATGTTTCTGCCCAGGATGAAAGCTTCTGGAGATCTTGCTGTAAGATTTGGCGGTCAAGTTCTGACAGGACTTCTCTGTGAATGACACAGTCGTCAGCAAACAGGCATATTGGTGATTACAGGTTGTCCTTGATATCATTGATGAAAATCAAGAACAGGTTTGGGCCGATGACAGATCCCTGTGGGACACCAGATGTTACCTTTCTCCAGCTCGACTGGGAGCCATTTACGACGACAGCCTGCTGACAATCTGCTAGGAAGGACTTAATCCACGTGAGTGAATCTCCGGTTATTCCATAGTACTGCAGTTTTGAGGATAGCCGATGATGTGGTACTCTGTCAAATGCCTTCTGGAAATCTAGGAAGACAGCATCTGTTTGACTACGGTTTTGAAGGACGGAAGACCAGTCATGTATTACAGATGTGAGCCGAGTTGTGGTGGAGAGGCATTGACGAAAACCATGTTGAGAGTCCGTAAGAATGTTGTATGCTGCACGATGTTTTTGAGATGTGACTCAGCATGATATGTTCCATTACTTTTCCACAGATACAAGTGAGTGAAATAGGCCTGTAGTTTGTTGGGTTACTTTTGTCTCCTGACATATGGATAGGAGAAACAAGAGCCTGTTTCCACTGGGCTGGCACAACACTGCATTCATAGCTTTGTTGAAAGACAAATGCCAAGGCAGGTGCAATCTCGAGGGCGATAAGCTTGAGCAGTCTAGGCGGGATCTCATCTGGTCCACTAGCCTTGGATGGATTTAGCTGCTTTAGCTGCTTTTCGACTCCAGTAGCATGGATGATTAGAGGACCAATTAATGGAAATGGGGATATGCCTTTCTGTGGAAGGGTATAATATGTTCTTCCTGAGTAAATACTGACTGGAAGAAATCGTTGAAGCACTTTGCTTTCTCTCGGGCAGTAGCACACAACTTAGATGTGGTGCGTAACGATGGGATGCCAAGATTTTCAGTCCTGCAGGTTTTTACATAGGACCAGAAGCACTTAGGATTCTCAGAAAGGCTGGCACCAATGATGTTGTTCACATACTCGTTGTGTGCTTTGTGGACAAGTTTGGTAACTTTGTTGCGGAAGTGTCTATATGCTTCCCACGCCGCTGAGGTAGACTGGTGACGGGCCTTCTTGAAAAGTTTATCCCTTTTGCGCATCTTTCGCTTGATATCAATGGAGATCCAAGGAAGATGTCTTCTGGCTTTTGACAATTTCGAAGTACCAGATCGTTTAAGCATTTTCCAAGAAAGTTTCGGATCATAGACCAATTTTCATCAACTGATCTCTTTCCTGGTTCTGACAGAAGAAATTCATTGGAAAATTTTTCAGTTTCTTTTTGAAGAATTTCAGGATTAGCCTTGTTGAACTGGTAAATCTTTCTCTGAGGTTTTGGCTGACCCTTTAGGCGTGCATTTAGAGAAAATGTCAGATCATGGTGATCAGATATTCCTGGGTGGATAGAGACATTTTGAACAAGCGCCGGGTTTGTTACTGATATCAAGTCGAGAATGTTTCTAGAAGCTGGTCTGGTGACATCCCTTACTGTCTGGAAGAGGGAATGATGGAGGAAGATATCAAGGAGCTGTTGATGAGTGGCGGATGTTGCTGGATTTGTTGTACACTGCGAGTCCCAATTTATGTCGGGATGGTTGAAATCGCCACAGATCACCAGGTTGGGATGGCGACGACCATGTTTCCGCATTACAGAAATCAAAGAGTTCTGAAGACCGGTTAGACTGTTTTGGCGGTTGTTAGGTGGGCAGTAGAAACTACATAGAAACAGAGGCTTGGTGTTAGTAAGCTGGAGATTGCACCATAGCAGCTCTGAGTCAGCATCAAACTCAGGGCATTCACTGGCAGTCAGCGAGTTTGAGATCGCAATGAATACGCTCCCTCCTTGTCTCTATCTTTCCGAAATATCAATAAATCACTTGGGAAAATTGAATAGGTTGGAATGTCCGAGTCTAACTTGGATTCACAGCCCATAATTATATCCGGCTTGTGTTCATGGATTAAAGCACGGAAGTTTGCTTGCTTACTCTCTCTTTTTAACCCATTGCAGTTTACCACCATGACTTTAAATGTTTTCTGTTGGTTTTTCCGTAAGCGAGATTGGTTAGGGGATGTTAGTTTTGGCACATGCTTTCTATTTTCACCCTCAGGACTAGAAAAGGGAGTGGATGTCAGTGGATGGTTAAGGTAATTTGCAAAAGTCCAGGACTCATCACCACTGCTTACCTCACATGTGGCCAAAGGTGAGAAAGGATTTGAATGCATGAGGTCAAATCCCTGAAAAGAACTGCTGGAGCTGAAATTCATGGATCCACGTCTCACACAATTCCAGGAGAAGTTTCTACATTTGGTTGTAAGACACGAGTTTGAAGCAGATGAGATTCCTGCACAGGTTGTATGGCAGAGAGAATCTGAGAGATCCACATCTATCACACAGAATAGCTTGGTCGACAGCAAAGACCTCATCACAGCAGATGGTGCATGGATGTTTATATTGCGAAACATTGTTGGGGGAAGGTCCAGGATTGGTTTCGACTTGGCCGCTAAGAAGGAGAAGGACTGCCAGATGACTCAGTGAAGAAGAATTGAAACGGAGATGATATGAAACAGATGTAGACTGGATTGACAAACATCTATGAAGACATGAAGCTAGCAAAGCTCTATGCAGAGGAGACAAAGATAAAGGCACTTCAAAGTCTGCAGCTGTTCCGGGATCGGAGGTCCACTGCATGTCATTCATCAGCACAAAGAAGAGACACAATGATATAAGAAAAACCAGACGCACTGGATGAGCTTCATCGATCAAAGTCAAAGATGCCATGTTTACAAGTCAGAAAATGAATACTCACAGATTTTCAAGAAGTTTCAGGTGGTAAAAAGCAGATAAAATACTCCTTTAAATAAGAAAAGTTGATCCTCAGTATTCCTTGTAGACATATATGCATTCCATATGATGTAGAGGCTTTGATGAATAGTAATAACAAAAAAGAGTACTTGAAAGCCAAAGACTTGATTCAATAAAAATTACTACACAGGATGATGCACGTGGGACCGGAATGAAGCATCAGATTAAATCCCTCCTGAGAAGTCAAATTCATCCTCAAAATACACAATCCTCAGGGTGAAATATATGAAAATAATCCATTCCTGTGACAGTTTAGTGACTAAATCCATAAAATATTAACAAATTAAAACAGGATGCCACATATAAATAAGGAATTTAAATGGATTTTTAAAGAGCAAATCACACATGCCAACCCCCTCTGACACATGTATGACCCTCCATACCACATAAAACTTTCAAAATCGAGCACCACGTTTGTATTTTTTCGGATTAATTATACGATACATGCTCTGGCGATAATTAGAGAAGGGGAGGGAGAGTACGTGAGAGGGGTGGGAGAGAGGGAGGGAGAGAGGGAGAGAGAGAGAGAGAGGGGAATATGCATAAGGCATGACATTGGTATTGAAAGAGATAGACATAAACAGAAAAACATCAGAGATAACAAACAACAAAATGAAAAAGAGGGAGATAGTATAAAAGAGAGAGTAATAATGATTAAGAAGGGAACAGAGAGTGAGAAAGAATGAGAAAGGGGAGAGAGTTCAAAAAAGAAGAGTGAGAGAAAAATGTAAAAATTTTACGGTTTAAAAAAAAAAATTATTGATCCATATAGTTCACTCGATGTCATTTGTCTCTCTGCACATGATGTAATTTTCATCCTTTCACCATAATCCCTTTGTGGTGCAAACCATTTTGATTGATTAATAGGAACACAGTAAAGTAAAGTACATCAGAAGATAATATGTTGAGTGCATTCACCCTTAGCCAATATTTCATGCATAATGACAATGAAGATAATAATGAGATATTCGTAGAACGTCAGCCACAGATGTTTTATTCAAACTTTCTTCCACAGGATGTTCAGTGTTTTGTGTTTTGGTAATGAAGAGAAGGTTGAGTTCTGGTAAAGGTCAAAAGTCATTCATGTGTTTTCTCATTCTTTTTGATATAGGCCTTTAATCAACATAAAGTATTTCTATTCTATTTGTAAACTGCTACGCCCCTCAGAAAATAGTGCTATTCCTGCCACCTCGGAATTCATAATTTCAACTAGAGCCTCTCAGTGCATGTTATATTTGTTTATTATTATTATATATTCTTTTTTTTTTTTTTACAAAAGGCATTGTTTAAGCCAGTGAAAACCATGAACATGCCAGACAAAGGAAAATTATATTCACTATATTATCTTAATTACGTACTAGAGTATTTTACTATGGTTCCAATGAGCTTTCCTTATCAAAATAAAACAAGTAATTGTTTTCAAACGATGCCACCTCGGAGCTTATTTCTTTCTAGTCTATACAATGCCGAGCACTATCATGATTATGAAACGTTGTTAGGTATAATGCGTTTCTTGATGCCGTTCTGGGCCCTGTTTCATAAATCTTGTTATCAGTAACAACTGCCAAATTTCTATGACAAATTTGCTCTCAGCCAATCAGATTCAAGGCTTTCAGTAGCTTATAACAATTATTGTAACTTGTTATTGATAACAAGTTTTATGAAACGGGGCCCTGATCAGGTTATGCCTGTTGCGCATGAGGTGTCATTCCGACTGCGCTATCATTTTTTATTTCTTAATTACTTATATATATATATATATATATATATATATATATATATAGTTAAAGAAATGATCACTATGAGACGGTCGTAGCTTTTATTATCCTCCTTTATTATAGTCAAGCTTTCGATCTGTGATCTTCATTAGGACTGTAAAAACACAAAATGATTGCTGACATTTACATCGGAATGTACATTTCAATTTCTTACAATTGTTAAGTACTTATCATTATAATATTATTATTATTATCATTATTGCTATCGTTATTATTTTTATCATTATTATTATTATTACTATTATTGTTTTAAGTAGTAGTAGTAGTAGTAGTAGTAGTGGTATTATGTTGTTCTTAATGTTATTATTAACATTATTAAAATGATCATCATTATTATACATGTGCAAAATTTTTCAAAGAATAAATCAATGAGTGAATGTGTACATTCCGATATAAATGTCAGCCATCATGTTGTGTTTTTATAGTCCTGATGAAGATCACAGATCGAAAGCTTGACGAATAAAGGAGGATAATAAAAGCTACGACCGTCTCATAGTAATCATTTCTTTCACTATACCTTCCACTAAAACAACTATGAGTGACCACCAGCGTTGTGTTCGAGGGACATTTCTCACAATATATATATATATATATATATATATGCAAGGCAGTTCCTGAAAAAAATTTTTAAAAAAAGATTATTTCATATGATAAAGTATTACAATTACTTGATAACGATGACAAAAATACTATTAGTGAAGTATTCATTAAAACGATATATTATTATGATTATGATTATTTCAATTATTATAATTAATATCATTATTATTACTAGTATTATTACTATTATCATTATCATTACTTATTATTATCATCATTACTTACTATTGTTATTATTATCATTAATAGTAGTAGTAGTAGTAGCAGTAGTGATAGTAGAAGTATTATTATCGTAACTTTCCGGTATGAATTTTCTTTCATTTTCATATCGTTCGTGGAATAATTATCTAAGGTCACCACTTTCAGACCTTAACCAGTTACATGTAGATTTTTTAACCCTTTAGCGCCTACGGATTACGCGCACTGTATTGATTTATTCACTGAACTCATTGCTCAGTAAACCATCTTGCGGCACAGACTCTCTGATCTACGCCGTATCTTTCCACAGTATGCGCATCATTTCAATGGGGATTCTAAATGGCCTATGGCTAAAGATAGCACACACAAAATTTCATCGCCCAAGATCCCTTACATTTGCTGTTACACAGGTCAATGTCCATGGGTGGTCCTCGGCTCTGTTTGATTTTTTTCCACCTGTATTGATTAATTAAATTCTATATACATGTATATTCCAAAGATATTTCATGCTTTTCAATATAACTAATTAAGTCTACGGTTGTCTGTAGACTAACGACCCTGTCTTATAAATAGTTACGAACTGATCCGAACCGATCGCATTTTCACTTGAAATTGATATCAATCGCAACCCTGTGTTACAAGAGATAGGCAATTGCAAATTTGCGATTGATCAGAGGACTATCCCCTCATATCGTGCAATATTATAGTTACATGATCATGTTAAATGGCCAGGTGCAGTTAGTGTGGTAATAAAGCGCAGAAGAGAAGATAATTTAGGATTTTGAAAAAATGAGGGGGGGGGGGGGAGGAGGCGGATGGTTCGTACACTCTAACAACTGAAGTGCTGTTTTTAGCACTTGGAGGGCTATATTCAGCACTTTTGGTGTACTCGGATAGGGACAGCACTAACACTGCTACTATAGCACTAGTGCGGGTGCTACCTTTTACAGCACCCAAAAAAGTGCTATTAATTTTGAACTTTACAAGTGCTCGTATAGTCGACTGCACGGCTGCTTTAACGCCAGTGTAGGTGCTATACTTGTTACAGCACCCACAGACATGCGCATGTTATGGTGCATTTATTTCTCAAGGTCCATGGTAAATGGCCCAATTAATTTAATGAATAATTTTAATTAGTAGGCCTATATTGTAAATCGTCATGGATAAAGCTGCTCTGACAATCTTTCGAGGACGCAATCATCATATAGATAGTCATGGGCGGTGATACCGGATGGGGGGGGGGGGGGCGGAAATTCTGAAGATTTTACAGCAACTAATGGAAGGTTAGTCGTGCCCCCTCGGCCGTAACCAAGAATTGCGACGCATACTGATGGTGAATAGTATCATCAAGGCTCTTGGTTGGTGAATAGTTCACCAGCAATTTACAATATTACTTAAAAAGCTATGATACAAAGGTTTTATGCAAGGTCAAAACATGAGTACATCAAACAAATTTGCTAGGATTTCAATCGAAATAAGCTAAGATTTGCCTATTAGAGTACAAGTGAAATGTGATGAAAGCTAAAGTAAGAGTCGAAGACAAACGGACATTGTTCATTCTATAAAAATACACACCCATCCATGCCAATTTCCCTTCAAATCTTGTTGGATAACGTGATAAGAGCATTATATCTATAGTACGTTTTATGGAAAACCCCTCACCCAATTCAATAAACGTAATTTGCTATTCTTTGTGTAAGGACGCTTAACATATAATTACACTAGGAACTACATTATATACAGTGTGAGTCGATGAAAAGGAAGTCCAAATATTTAAAAAAGCAAGTGAAATCACTGAATGTATTATAATGGTATGATAGTTGATAATGTCTTCTTTAAACATATACAGTGTACTTTATCTTTTACAAAAACAAGTTATGAGAGTCATCTTCAACAAGAGTTACTGGGCGTAAGTCCCTAAAAATATACGATTTATACTCCTACTTTTTTGGATATTTTATGTATTAACTCGACAGGAATGACCTACCAAAAGCACTACTATAAAATGCTTCTTAAAGGAGAATGAAACCATGGGTAAAAATCAATTTTAATGAAAAGAGAGGATAGAGAGAAGCAATTTTGAAAAGTTCCATCAAAATCGGTTATATGAAATTTTGTGTACAAAACATATGGAGAGTTGTACTACTAAACCTGTCACTTTGGAGCAACATTGCCAATTTGAGGATCGCCATAGAAAGTAAATTGAGACTTTTCAAACTTTCATAACTTTCTCATTTCGTAACCGATTTTGATTAGTCTGGTTCACTATGTAAGAAAATGGGCTTTCGTTCAAAATTTTTGGAGATTAGCAAAACTATACATTTTTATAATCGTTAGAACATGGGAAATTCAAAAACTGATGTTGGCATTTGCACAAATCACCGGCATAGCGGCCATTTTGGATTTTCGAAATGTCCGCTATGTGTAACTCGTATTGAACAAATTAGAAGATATTTTTTTAACAGAGCCTCATCTTACCATGTATGTATCATCATATTAAAGGGCATTAAATTTTCTACAACATGATACCACATTAAATGGATTTGGTGATGATTTGCGATACAATTCTTGGCCAAGAATATTATTGTTTACATAATTTTCTACAAATATGAATTTCTTCAAAATACGTATTTCTCATTATTTCAAAAGTTATTTTCACTAATTAGTTCAAACTTTTCAGAAAACTGCCCATATGTACGGTTAATATCATATAAAATTACAAGTGCATTGCTTATCAAACAAAGCAGTTATAGCGCTCTAAAGTGGACACTTTGATATTAGCTAAAGTAGAGAATCGATAACAAAAGTGGTTACTAAGTGCTGCCTTCTCCCTGACAATGGTAACATTGGGAGACGTGAACTGAATTATTTCGGTAGTACATGCTATTGTCATGCAGATGAATATTTTGATAGGAAGTGTGATGTCAGATGATTCAGTACGATCATATTTTAGTGATATACAATTGTTTATTAGTTCCCGTTGCTATGATACAAATGTGCCTGATAACCGATGTTATGTTTTGAGAAATAAAAAGGCTAACTGTCCAATAATATATATGAGGAAACCTGGTTTTAATTGATAATCACGATTCACACTCCAACACACGTATATACTAGATTATAGGGTACAGAACTTGCACCCCTACATTTCCATGCCTTCCCCGCCCCCTTTCTGTTTTTAAAACGAGACAAACTGGTACAAAGTAATATTCATACTAAGTACTTGGGATAGTGGTAAAAAAAATTTCAATGAGCCTTGACAAATCATTAAAATCTCATGGTTACTGGAAAAATATCTGGAAAATATTCCAGTATTTGTAGATCAGTGAGATACCATCTTCGTAACATTGGGTTCATAAGAAAATATCTTACAAGATTTAGTTTGCACATGCTGGTCGACATATTAGAATAGGAAGTCTGTCTCTAGTTTGATACAGTATAATTGAGTAGTAGGTTACAATAATACAGCTAAAGAACTGCACTTGGTATTTAATTCAAAGGGTAGTTATCCGGGGGAGGGTGGGGGGGGGGGGGGCAAGACTGACCAGTGATGATAGTCGATGGGAAAGTTCGTAGACTGAAAAACAAAAGTCGTTAAAAGTTACTTTATTCATTTGCATTCAATTGTTTTTCAACCATATATCTTGCTTTATAAGTCTGTTATTAGAGGGTCTTTTTTGCTGAATCACTATCCAGATAGAAAAGGGATAATAAAAGAAGAAGAAATTACAAATGATCTACAAAGAAATAATGCCTGAAGAGAAGAAAATTAGAAACCAAAATATAGCATGACTGTATAATTTTTTTCTAAACTTGGTGTCAAAATATGTGCAAGACTTCAAGGACAAAAGCCAGAACGTGGCACAGTTTCAGTTTAGAGACGAAATGAAATTTGTCTGAGGGGTCCTGTGCAAGACTTCAAGGACAAAAGCCAGAACGTGGCATAGTTTCAGTTTAGAGACGCAATGAAATTTGTCTGAGGGCTCCTAGCGCCCCAAATGCTCAAAGTGAAGGAAGAATCAAGATTATAAGTTTGTGATAGCACCAAATATTTCCCTTATCAAGGAAACATAAGCATCATATTTCATGTAGTTTTTATGTTGACCATAGGGAAAGGGCAAAATATGCATTTTATGTCGGTCATTTTGAAAATCCAAGATGGAAGCCACATGAAGCGTTGAGATGGGAACTCTAATGACGTCACCAATGTTTCTCCTGACCCTGGAAACATAGTATTAGAATATTCCAATATGTTTCTAGGCTGCCTTGAAGCAGAGATAGGGCAATATAATATTTCATGGCGGCCAATTTGAAAATCCAAAATGGCCGCCATACGCGATGAAGCGTTGGGAGTAGAAGTCTAGTAATGCCACAGATTCTTTTCTCGACCAAAGAAACGTAGGATTAGCATATTTCATTCAGTTTCTACGTTGAAAAGAAGCCGACGTAGGGGAAAATGTATTTGTGGCGGCCACTTTGAAAATTCAAAATGGCCACCATGTCCAATGAAGCGTTACGATTGGAAGTTTAATTATGTCACTAATCGTTTTCCTGACCCAGGAAACAAAGTACTAGCATATTCTGTTAAGTTGCTATAGGTTGACTGGAATATATATATATATATATATATATATATATATATATATATATATATATATATCACAAAATGTTCACAGGAACAAAGTTCCGACGAAATGCAGTGTTAAAGATATGTAGAAAGTAAAGTTCACAACATCGTACAGAATACACACACGAGGAGCATGTTTTTAACTTCACAAGCGCTTTCGATTTATTCTCTTCAGGTGAAGTGAGCCTTTGATAGTTTTACATGACTTTATATACAAGTATAATCAAGGAAATACAGTAATATTCAAATGAGGACGAGGTTTTTAACATTGTCCTATAGTTGTTTTTACGACATGATTAATCTTAATCTTAATCTTAATCTTAGATTAAGCGTTGTAAGTAGGAAGTCTTCTATGTTCAGTTTGTTTGAGAATCTTAATCCATACAACTCAACACATCGTAAAGTTACACAAAGATTCTTAATGATGTAAAACATCTAATATTTCCTGTTTTCATGGGAATAACAATCAAAGGTGGGTGACTGTAAAAAAATAACAAAGGAAAAAGATATAGGTTATAGGATATTTCCCAGCATTCGGATTGAACGTGCATAGTCTTAAGAAGAGAAAGACATAGAGTGATGGGTGGGGAGGGGGGGGGGGGGGGGGGCAGGGCAGAAGAGAGAGAGAGAGAGAGAGAGAGAGAGAGCGAGGAAAAAGAGGGGGAAAAAAACAAACAAAACAAACAGGGGTAACGAGAGAGGGAAGGGCAGAAGGGAAAGAGAGAGAGAGAGAGAGAACGAGAAGAGAGATGGTAAAAGATGCATATGGTATCGTTTCCTGGATTACATAATTCAAATACATCAATCTTTTTATATAATTTTATACATGTTTGAAGATTTAGATAAAGAATATCTTGATAAAAATCAAATAATAGTAATACATACAGAGGAACACAGAGATATATATCATTCTTTATTATCTTTTTGTTTCAGATATCCTAAAATATTATTAAAAATATTACTACTACAAAGCATTCAAAGAAGGCATGAATTTTGAAATGAAGTATTTTTCTTTTAGACATCTTTTAATTTTGTTGTCTTCTTTCATTTTGTAAAAAGGGAATATATCAAAGTTTGGTTCTTGTGAGCCAGCACATTTTTCGATGTGAGCGCTCACTTTTAGTTGTCGATATTGTTCTTGGCGTATTTGTTGTCTATGTACAGTGAGTCTGTGACGAAGTGTGTCCCCTGTTTCACCTATATATTGTTCCCCACAGCCATGGCAAATTATACAATATATGAGATTCTGTGTAGTACATGTGAAAGGGAATGATATTTGGAACACTTCATTTTTGTTTCTGAAGATAATATGATTAGTTTCTTTTATATATGGGCAAGCTTTGCATCTTTTATCGTTACATTTTGTAATACCATTTTTCATACCATTAAGGTGTGATTTCGGGGCTGCCCTGTTAACAAGCGTTTCAAATTTGGGCTTTGGCGTTTACTGGAGATTAAATGCGTTCCTTTAAATGTTTGCTTTAATTCTCTGTCGTTTGACAAGGCGGCCAATGTTTCTTTAATCAGTTTAGAGATATTTGGATTATTTGGATTATGAGTGTGAATAAAAGATATGGATTCAGTATTTTCATTTTTCGGCTTACATGATCTTAGTTCTTTTAAAGACAGATTTTCAGCTTTCACAATACCATTCTGGATGATTTTCTCAGGATATTCTCTGGCTTTTAACATGTGCTTTAATTCTAACAATCGTTTCTTACGAACATCACTATCTGATACTATTGTGCAAATACGTCTAGCTAAATTATAGGGAACATTTGTTTTACAGTGTCTTGGGTGACACGACTTGAAGTGTAAGTACTGGTGTGTGTCTGTAACTTTATAGAATATATCTGTTTTAATTTTGTTCAAATCGTTTATTACCATTATGTCCAAAAAACTTATTTTTTCATTGCTAGTTTCAAACTTAAATGTTATATTCGGGTGAAGTTGTTGAAGGATATTGTTGAATGGGGTTATATCTCCAAATTCTGCCTTCCATATAATGAAACAATCATCAAGATATCTAAGCCAGTTTTCCTTTATGTAGGATTTAACCCCGCTATTAAAGTTCCGTTCTACTTCAGCATATAATTTCATTTCTAGATAGCCCATGAATAAAGTGGCATATGTGGGGGCCATTTTAGTTCCCATGGCTGTTCCTCTTATTTGTAAATAAAATTCATTATCAAAACAAAACGAATTATTAGTTAGGATGAATCTTACAGCATCAATTATGAACCCCTTGGTAAAACGTGAGTCAATAACATTGCGATGTTCTTCTAGCCAAAAAGTTATGCCTTCTATTCCTGCATCGTGAGGAATATTGGTATATAGACTGTTCACGTCATACGTGACAAGGATAGAGTTTTCATCTACTGATTCAGGTAGGTGGTTCAGAAAGTCTAAATCATCCCTGACAAAGCTAGGAACAAATTGTGTAAGGGGTTTCAATATGATATCAATAAAATTGCTTAGTCTATGTGTAGGGCAAATTGGACCAGCTATAATCGGTCTCATTTTAAGCTGGTTAGGTATTTTACATTGAATATAAGGGGATTGCCTACTTTTTATTTCATCCTGTATATCTTTGCACTGATGTATTTTTGGTAATCCATACAGGTTACTACTCCTAAATTCAAAATTAGTCAAAAAGTCTACCTCATCTTTTGTTAAGCAATGCTTGTATTTATTAATTAATTTCTTCATCTTGTTCATAATTTTATTATCTGTATTCTCGTTTAATTTTAAATATGTTGATTCGTCTTGAAGTTGGTCCTTCATTTTTGAAATATAAAAATCTTCATTCATTATTACAAATGCTCCTCCCTTATCTGCCTGTTTTAATATCATTCCAGGCTTGTTTTTTAGACTTTGAAGGCTTTTCCACTCTTGTTTAGAAATATTACATTTTTGTTTGGCGTTTGTACCGTTTTCAAACTCTACAGCTCTCTTTAAAAATTCAATGTAGTTATCCAAAGTACGATTTCTGTTTTGTTGAGGAACAAATTTACTTTTATTCTTTACTAAGCTTTCATTTTTAGCTGAAAAATCAACATTATCATTATCACTATCTCTCTTACTGTAATATTCCTTCTGTCTGAGTTTACGGCAAAAGGTATATACATCTTGATTTTTATCAAGATATTCTTTATCTAAATCTTCAAACATGTATAAAATTATATAAAAAGATTGATGTATTTGAATTATGTAATCCAGGAAACGATACCATATGCATCTTTTACCATCTCTCTTCTCGTTCTCTCTCTCTCTCTCTCTTTCCCTTCTGCCCTTCCCTCTCTCGTTACCCCTGTTTGTTTTGTTTGTTTTTTTCCCCCTCTTTTTCCTCGCTCTCTCTCTCTCTCTCTCTCTCTCTCTCTCTCTTCTGCCCTGCCCCCCCCCCCCCACCCATCACTCTATGTCTTTCTCTTCTTAAGACTATGCACGTTCAATCCGAATGCTGGGAAATATCCTATAACCTATATCTTTTTCCTTTGTTATTTTTTTACAGTCACCCACCTTTGTTTGTTATTCCCATGAACACAGGAAATATTAGATGTTTTACATCATTAAGAATCTTTGTGTAACTTTACGATGTGTTGAGTTGTATGGATTAAGATTCTCAAACAAACTGAACATAGAAGACTTCCTACTTACAACGCTTAATCTAAGATTAAGATTAAGATTAAGATTAATCATGTCGTAAAAACAACTATAGGACAATGTTAAAAACCTCGTCCTCATTTGAATATTACTGTATTTCCTTGATTATACTTGTATATAAAGTCATGTAAAACTATCAAAGGCTCACTTCACCTGAAGAGAATAAATCGAAAGCGCTTGTGAAGTTAAAAACATGCTCCTCGTGTGTGTATTCTATACGATGTTGTGAACTTTACTTTCTACATATATATATATATATATACATATATGTGTGCCATTTTTAAAATACAAAATGGCCGCCGTGTGCAATGACGCATTAAGATTAGAAGTCTAATTATGTCACCAATTGTTTTATCGACCAAGAAAAGGATTAGAATATTTTTGCTAAGTTCCTAGGTTGATCAGAAGCAGAGATAAGGCAACTTTATATATTACACGTATGCCATTTTGGAAATCCAAAATGGCCTCCATATGCGAGGAAGCGGTAGAAGAAGATGTCTAGATGTCACCATTTGTTTTCTGCACCCATAAATAGTAGGAATGCCCCATTTCATTATGTTTATACCTTTAAAAGAAGCCGAGATAATGCAAATTATGTATTTTATGGCGGCCATTTTGAAAATCCCAAATGGCCACCAAGCCGGTGTTTGTGCAAATGCCAACATCATTATTTTGCTTATCCATACTCTAACGATTCCGAAAATGTATAGTTTTGCTAATCTCCAAAAACTTTGAACAAAAATATGTAGTGAACCTGACTAGAAGGCAGCCCTTTAGAGTACTATAACTTTTTTGTTAAATAAGCAATGAACTTGTAATTTTTATATGATATTGACCCTATATATGGTTGATTTTCTGTAAAGTTGGAAGTCATTAGTGAAATGGACTTTTGAAATATGGAGAAATATGTATTTTGAAGCAATTCATATTTTTGAAAAAAAATGATAAAAATCAAATTTTCTGCCCAAAATTGTTATACAAATCATCATGAAACCCATCAAATGTGGTGTCATGTTGTAGAGAATTTAATGCCCTTTAATATGCTACCACAAAAATGATAGAATGAGGTTCTTCAAAATCTTAAAAAGTGTTCAATACAAGTTACATATGGCGGCCATTTTGAAAATCAAAAATGGCTGCTCGGTCAGGGTTTTGTGCAAATGCCAACATCAATTTTCGGATTCCCCATAGGCCATGTTCTACCGATTCCAAAAAAGTATAGTTTTGCTAATCTCCAAAAATTTTGAACAAAAATACATAGTGAACCTGACTAGATGGAACTTTTTAAAAATTACTTCTCTCTACCCTCTCTTTTCATTAAAATTAATTTTCCCCCAGGGTTTCATTCTCCTTTAAAAACAATGACATTCACAGATATCCAACCATACAGTCAAATCTCTTCCACCCTCTACGTAGAAAAAAGCTTGTTTTACACAAAAAAAACAAACAAACAAAGAACAACATTCATATACACTGGACCCCAACTTTGGAACTCACTTGACAAGGCGTTAAAATCAACCCCAACATTTAACACGTTTATAAGTAAATATGAATTGTCCTTGTTGGATAGCTACAAAAATCAAGGAAATGTATACTCGTAGATTTAAAGCAAATGTATAGACGGCCTCTTTCTTCCAGCGTTCCCTTTATCACTTTCTATTCCTCCACCTCTCCTTCTAGTTATCCCTGCCTCCTTATCTCCCCCCTCCCCCCTGGATTGCTTGTTGACAACATTTTTGTCTTGTTTGTTTTTTGTCTCCCCCCCCCCTCTCTCTCTCTCCTCCAGTGCTGTTCACACCCCCTCCTTTTTGTTTGTTTGTTGTTGTTGTTGTTTTTTTTTGGTCTTTTTTCTTTTTAAAAAACTTGCTAATATTGCTCAAATTAGCACGTTTCTTTCTTTTTTCTTTCAATTTAAGGACTGGAACTATTTTTACTGTTTTTTCCAAACAGGGGTCTATGAAATACAAGCCATGCTTACTTAAAAGACTCATCCACTTATGTTTTCCATTACAATTACAATGTTTACATTGTACCAATTATCGCTTTTATACCAAAAATTTGATAGGCTGATCACCGAAATGCGATCATGGATGACTGAGCACTGGCCATTTACAAAAAGCATGTCAGAACCGTCTTTGCCCAAGTTTGGGCTGACCGGTGTTCAGGAGTTATTTTCATTATTTGTGACTGGATTTTATTGATCGAGGTGTCAAATTAAAGTAAACAAGAAGAAAATGAGGTGGAGATGCATCATTTGCCAATTAAAGTTTATATATATATTTCAAAACGTTCTGCGACGGTGATTAAAAATAGAAAGAGACACGGAATAAATCACTCCGTTAGATACAACGCGCCCAACGGAGTGATTTATTCCGTGTGTGTGTGTGTGTGTCTCTCTCTCTGTGGGTGCGTGTGCGCGTGTGTTTGTGTGTATTCATAATAAGAAAAAAAAAATGTTTTCTCTTTCTGTGGATGTTTTATTTTTACTTGGTGGCATCAAACACTGTTGTAACCAACGCATAACATCTTTATCATTGATATAATAATTGTCTTTTTCACCATCAACAATATCGTCTGTTGAGAGCCAGAAGGGCGTTAACCCTGTGTTTAACTATATGAGTTAACACCCTTCTGGCTCCAAACAGACGATATCATCATCATCATCAGGTGATGTGTTGTGGTCTAGTGGATAAGTCAGCGGACTGAAGATCACAAGGTACGCGGTTCAAATCCCAGCCCGGCACTAATGTCCTTTGGCAAGACATTAATCTACATTTGCCACTCTCCACCCAGGTGCTAATTGGGTACCCGGTAGGATGCGAAGGTCAATGTGATTGGATTAGCATATGCGCGCCCGTAAAAAGGCGACTGGCTGGAATGCTTCCCAGGGAGTGGAGATTGTGCACTGTGATGTGCGGGATTGTATACTTGAATCCAGTGACCGGGGTAATAATGATAATGTAAGCGCTTTGGTATATTCTTGTAAAGCGCTTTATAAGCAACCGTTATTATTATTATTATTATTATTATCATTGTCAAGTCTATCACCTTCATGATTCTATTTTGTTCCCCTAATTACCATGTTAATAATTCAGTGTAATTAGCTGATGTTATTGATATTAAAGCTGGAATGGTTAATTCGAGGTCGCAATGATGGAATCCACTTAGTCTAGATTTTAATCTACTGCAATTGTAAAGTTTGAAGTAACGGGTTCTTGAACGGAGAACTTTGCATTAGGGAAAATTAGGCATACCCATCCCGTAACTATTGTACCCCCAGAAAGATCGCGTCGTGTTGTGCTCCCCGTGAACACGCATAATTATCCATTGTCATGATTGTTAGTGGAGGGGGGGGGGGATGATCTATTCATCACCCCCCTCCACTAACAAAAGAAAGTGTGTTCGTATCTACGCCACTGACCCTAACTCTAACACGTTTATTATCATCATCACCGTTATCATTCACTGATCATCATAATCATCATCATCATCATCATAATCAGTGTCGTTATCGTTATCACTACAACCGTTTCAATATTACCATTCATTGATCATCATAATTATCATCATCATCATCATCATCATCATCATCATCATTATCATTATCATTATTACTACCACTACCATCACCATTACCATTCACTGATAATAGTCGTCACCATCAGTATATAACAATGTCACCATCATCATTATTACTATCATCATTAGTAAAATCATCACCATCATCACCGCCATCATCATTATAATCATCACAATCATAATCATCGCAATTACCATTCATTGATCACCATTATCATAATCAGTAACACCATAATCATCATCATCATCATCATCACTATCACCTTGTGCAAATTAGAGAACATAAGTTACGAGAGTTTAACCTAAAATTATTGTATAATCTGTTACCAGTAAGAAGTAATCTGTTTAAATGGGGTATAACAAGAGAATATTTGTGTCCGAAGTGTAAAGGAAAAGAAGATATTATCCATGCTTTCACTGAATCTGATCTAAACAAACCTTTTCTCACGCATTTGGAAATATATAGTAAGGAGTTTACAATGTGCAAACAATCAAGATTAGCAGCTTGCACTTATTTAAAAATAGAAAGTAATTGCCAGTCTAATTTATTTCTGACCATAGCATTCTGGAGTTTATATAAGGTTATTTTGGAAAGCAACAAAACTGGAAAAGAGATTTTGTATTGAAACATGAGTTTGAAAGAGAAATCAGAAAAAGAATAGAAATACAATATAGCAGAAAGGAAAGAATACAAAGAAAACGAAAAGATGACTTACCACAGAAATTGTTGAAGTTCATTTGAGAGCTGATATGTGTATGTTAAATTTGATTTTATATTAACTTTTTTTTCATTAGTGTATGATAAATATTCTATTGATTTGTAAGATTTGAATGTGAAATCAATCTTCTGAGCCCCCCCCCCCAAAAAAAAAAATCATCACTATCATCACCACTATCGTCATCACTATCATCGTCATCATCATCATCACTACCACCACCACTACCATCAACAACACCACCATCATCACAAATATCGAAATCACCTCTCTCCTCCTCCTCCTCCTTCCATACCTCCTCCTGCTATATCATCGTACATCTTCATTGTCAACGATACCCAAAGGCAATCAGTCAATATTGAAGCTTTTGAAGCAAAATAATTCTCATTCAAATTCCTATTTCATGATCATTGTACACACACAATAGACACCAATATCAATAGAAAAGACTTCATTTGACAAGCGTAGTATGATTAGAATTCATTTTTTAATCACGTTCCTTTCTCATTGAGATGGCAACGTACAAAATTAATTGGTTTAAAGCTCGTTCCATGAGACGCAAAACCCCTTATGTACGTGGAATAAAATCTTACAAAGTAAAATCGAAATGTACAAAATATAAATCGACATTGTTAGTTGTATTAATATTTTCCATGTGGTGAAACACACAATTATTTCGCAGCTGTTGATATGATGTTAGAAAGACCAACATTTATTTATTTATTCATTTATTCATTCATTCAGTTACTACCGAAATGTACAAGTAATATTGAATTTCAGCATGGCAATAAGTAAAAGTATACATTTGGTAAACGGAGCCAACAAATAGCAAAATGTAAATTGAAAAAACAAACAAAAAATAAATGTGTCTCATTTTGAATAAAGAATTTGTAGACGCTAACAAAAAAACATTCGAGGCACTGGTGACGTTGTAAACTGAAGATGTAAACTGAGAAGTAAATATGAAAAATTTATCACATACTTTGACGTAGAGGAGAAAGATTAAACTTGGCATTTTAAAAAAATTTATCATGTTTATGCTGGTATATTTGAATCGGTACTGTAACAGCCTATTCCAGTGCTACAACCGTTTTTTTTTAATTCTCAGACAAAACTTGAATAATCATGGACCTGTATATGCGTAGAAAAGGGGGCAGTGGTTATTTTGGCACCGAATGTGTGCATATTATTATTCCTCTGTAATTAATTAGCAATAAGAAATAAGGAAATAAATAATATAAAAAGCTGGCTACCTTATACATGAAACCAAGGCCATGATTTTGATATTTCATTATATTCATTTCAAAATCTAGACATAAACGCTTTAAAATACATATAGATAGATGGACATATTATATCACCTTTGTTTTTCGTATTAGGATAATTATACATCTTTTTAAAACATTAAAAAAAAATTGTTTAATTGTGGCGTCGACGTTTACATTGGTACATCCTGTTAAGGATTGATGGTTTATACAGTATGTCCCCCCAAAATACAATGGGACTTGCAGCATCAATAGCTTTCAAAATTGTGAGTTTATCTGAATATGGTTCAGGATTGTTAAACTATTACTTACTTATCTGTATCTCAGCGAAAACCCCATCCGATTTCAAGTTCAAGTTCAAGTTCAAGTTCGCTTTATTTCATATTCACATTTCACATTTCATTTTTAAATAAAATGCATATCGTTGGTTTGTTTACAAGAAATAATAATGATAAAAATAATACAGTGTTTATTTAATAAACATAAGTACATACAAAAATGTATTATATCACTTTGGATTACTTGTTTTAAAACTTGTAAAAAATCACAAACAAAATTGGAAATGAGGATATTAAGGAGCCTAAGGTAAAAGCAAAGCTTGTTGGTTATAGGCTCCACAGAGTATTAAAATATATAAAATATAAGTCTTACAATGTCATGAGAATGAACAAGAAACAGTTGAAGATAAGTGTAAATAAAACAACTTCATGTATTATTATGTATTATTAAAAAAACACTATCAAATGTGAATGAATAATTTGGTCCAGTAGTCACAAAGAAATAGGGATTTTTGTAACGTATGTCATAAGTCCCAACCATACAAGATTTGACACGAGGGCGACGCACAATGAACAATTCCATACTCTTTTGAAATGGTTTGGAAAGGAACTTATTGCTTTGTTTTTATCTGTTATAATTGTTATGGCAATGCTTCATTTATTATCATAATTGTCATCGTTCTTGTTGTTATTTTTTTAAAGGAATTTGGATATTTTTTTCCAAAACGAAATAAATCATGAATGCAAAAAATAAGCAATTTTCAGAGTTTTAAACATGCCAACCTTTCATAGGATAAAAATAGGAATCTTGCGAGGTTAACTAAGAAATACAGTGTACATTGTATGCTTTAACCCTAAAAGGGCCGGGGTTGAATCCCCCCCCCCCCTGACGTTTCTCGCGATTTGTCCGCAACGCGCAAAGCAGTCGCCGCGGCGTTTCATGACTTTTTTTTTTATGAGACCAAATTCGCGATGTCCGGGCATGCGGTTCTGAAGTTACTTAACATTTCGTACTTGCACGTCAGACCAAAAATTGCTCAAAACGTGATTTCATGTATAATTTCAATACAAAATGTGTTTTCAGCCAAAATTTAGAAATCTATGAATATTTTTACATTTACTGTTAACATTAATTCATTTTATGCTGTTTATGATCGCAAAAGAGTCCCCGACAAATTTCGTAAAAAAAACAACAATAAAAAACAAAAGGTCAAAAAACAAACAAACGAGGAAATACATAAGAAATTTCAAATACAATAAAATATGTAAGAAATCAATTTTGATACCGATTTTTTTTTCAAGTATATTTGCTAAGAATACTGGAAAGAGTGTCTAGACCAAAAATTAGCATTTTTTAAAAGCTTTATTTAATGATTTAGAGCAAAATTTTGATTTCATGCATAAATTAGCATAATTATTTAATGTGAAATTATTTCGGAGCATTAAACTATACAGTTTTGTAGATTACGTTGTGGACGACGTGCGTGCCGATTTTCGGCGCGATCGCGCGGTCGACGGTCGAGATCTCGGGGGGGGGGGTGGATTCCACCCCCCCCCCCGGCTGTGGCATAGCCAAAATCTCCCGGCCCTTTTAGGGTTAAATATACACTGTATCCCTAAGTTAACCTCGCAAGATTCCTATTTTTATCCTATGAAAAGTTGGCAGGTATGCAACATGTTCAAAACTCTGAAAACTGCTTATTTTTTACATTCATGATTTATTTCGTTTTGGAAAAAAATATCCAAAGTAACCTTTTCACTCCCATAGGCGCCCCTAACTCGATTATCCATGTCACTTTTGTGGACACGCTTGTCTTTGTTCTTGAAATTCCCCCTTTGGTAGCAAAAGTTGTTGTGGCAGATGCAATGGACAGTGGCAAATTATTTTCTGATAAACACATATTGTATGGCTTTCATAAGTCAAGAAATATAATGTTTATCAAATTTTCAAAACATTATTTAAGGATGATTTGCGGAAGAAATGTAATCAAACTTATTATAAAACGGGTTCAAGAATGTAGCCATCCTGATTGGTCAAATAATACCACGTGACCGTGCAAAAAAAAAGTACTAACGCACGGCGAGGGGACTAACGCACGGCTAATCCGGATCAAACACTAAGATTGTAAGAAAACACTAAAATTGTAGACCCGTTTTATAAAACTATTAAAACATGGTTGTTAGTTGTGCGTTAGTGCGATCCAGCAACACGCAGGTTTTTATCGTGCATGGTGTCTAACACACTCGGCTACGCCTCGTGTGTTAGTACACCACGATAAAAACCTTTGTGTTGCCAGATCGCACTAACGCACTCCCAACCATGTATTAATAGTATAATATCAATATTTAAAAAAAAGTTTAAATCCTTCATCTTAACAATGTGCGAACTTCAATTTTGTAACTATTAATTTCTCAGTTATTATCGATCCAAATTAATGAATGATTATTGCACTCATGTATAATCATCTGCATTCAGATTATTCAGAAAATATTACACAAATATAGTTCTAGTGAAATTTTTAGACACACGTTGTCAACAAAGATCTATTGTATCCACATATTGTAGAATATCAGAAATTAACAGGATTAGAATTAAATCATTCATGAGCTATAAAGTGCTTTATCTGCCCTTCAACTTTTATTGGCTTGGTATGTCTCCTTGGTTTAGGGTACGATGCTAATCATGCTAATGAAGTTTGTAACATGAAATCTAGGGTTCTACGACCTCGTCATTAATAATTATATGAGACATCTGCCTCTATCTGTTCATCACAAAGGTACTATACTAAATCAAACAAGTAAGTTCCCCCACAATTTTCAATGTAACTCTAGAGAGAAATATTAAATGAAATCTCTTCATTCTAATCAAAGTATGCAGAATTTTACTCCCCACATTTTTCTACGCTGTTTGTTTATGTTGCTTATGTTTTTCATCCAGTTTTTCCTCATTGCCGGAAAATCAGATTACATTTTATTGTTGTTTTTTTATATTACTAGATTCTTACATGAAGATTTTTCTTTGACAAGAAAAAATCATTTCCCAACCATAATGCTTTTACAGAGACACTTAAAAACACCCTTCTTTGAGTGGTCACACACGTGACCGACCCAATTTTCGCCTCTAAAAGAAAAGAATGCTCAATAATTTATGGAAAATAGCTTTCAAACTGTTCAGAACAATCCCGCCATACAGTAATGAAAAGTGCAAACTTGCACTCTGAGGAAATACGAGAAAAGTAGGTTTAATACCAACAAGTAAGAACCTTTTCTGTGCGAGGTTACACACGTGACCGAACTAATGTTGACCTCTGAAAGAAAATGATGTACTCTCATTTAAAATAACTACCCTCTATCTTATTTATTTATTTATCTTTATTTCTGATATTTAGACAGGGTGACTCATTATCACCAATAGTGGTGGTCTTCCACGAGGCCCTGTTAACAATAATAAGAAACAACAGTAAAAAAAAAAAAAAAAAAAAAAAAGCCAACACAACAAATCATGAATATAAACTCATTTTGTTATTTCCAATGAGTCTTCTTACTCAAGTCGGCCAACAGCGTATTCGGCTTGATACACTGATCTGACTGGACACATATTTATCTTCATTTTGGTCAATTCTGGTGAGTTTTGGATCTACATTTTTTTTTTTAACTTTCATAATCAGCAGTGCCTGTGGCCATGTTCTGTGTTCTTCCATTGCACATACCCACCTTGATTATCATGATTATGATGTTCAATGGTTAACTGGCGAACGCCACAGGCATGTTATGTTTTATTCTTATCTTTTTTATTGTTGCCGCATGCTGCCTATTATTGTTTGTATTAGTTTGTATAACAACAACCAATGAGGAGAGTCTTTAAACAGAAATTATCATTTCTTATAGGTAATCCCCAGGCATTGGTGTTAATGTTACACTTATGTTGTTATGTTTGTTTGAAAATTGTTGTCATGTTATTATATGTTCCTGGAAATTAAATAAATAAATAAATAATTAAAAAAAAATTAATTCGATAATTGCTTTTTATTGTAATCTTAAAGATAACATTCTAAGTAATGCAAGATCACTTCATTTTATTCTTATATTCCAGAAAGTTAAATAGTACTCGTATTTATTAAAAATGTCATGACGGCATGTCATGAATGTTTTGAAGATTTTTACCAAAACCCTCCACCCCCCCCCCCCCCCACAAAAAACAATGAAATATTTCATATTATTCTTTAGTAATATTTTGCAGTAGCTATGTGTTTGTCAAAATTATATAAAAACGAGTAATTCACAAGAAAAGGAGAATCGTTTCTCAGACGCAGTAAATATCATTAAGATTAATCTTCACATTACATGTTTTGTCAAGTATCTGAAAAGCAAGATTCAATCAAACGAGAGGACTTTCGAAAATATTGATTGAAATTGAGGATAACTAATGGTATCCGTCTTCTATTAACTCAGTGGCGTATTTAGTACAGGGCGAAGGCGGCATAGCTCCCTGAAAATTTGCTGGCTCAAGTGAAAAATAAATAACATCTAACAAGATGTACTCTCTTATAATACCTAAACAACGGGTCTTAAATATGCCTCAAATCGCAGGAAAATGTCTTACATTAATTTTTGGCAATGTTTTCTTTGCCAAATTGGCAATAGCCAATTAAGATCATCGTTGCACGTACATATTGTTTAAAAGGCTGACCATTAACCAATCAGAATCGTTGTTTCAAATTTACAATAGATTACAAACCATTATAATACGGGGCCCAGGTGTATATCATGCTCCTTTATTTATGAATTTTTGGGAAACAACTGCAACCCCATAGATCATTGTGATGAATATACCCGTTCATTACGCTTTATGTATACAGTAACAGTAAAATCCAGGGGCGGCGCTACAGGGGAGGCAGAGGGGGTGACCGCCCCCCCCCCCCCTATGATTTTTCAAGTAGTGAAAAAAAAAAGAAGAAAAAAGAAGAAAAGGAGGAAGAAAAGGGAAGAAAAGGGAAGAAAGAAGAAAGAGGAGTATTAAAAAGAGAGGTCTTAAACATATAACTCTATATTACCCCTGTTATTTAATGGAGAAAAAAATATGACGTCATCTTTAGGTCGTCTTGCCCCTCCTATCAAAATACCCTTGCGCCGCCCCTGGTAAAATCTAACATATTCACAATGTAGCTCGTATGAACATTGAATTTAATCCATCATTTTGCGAATAATTACTAGCAATATAATATAAAAATAATTCTATGTACTTCTAGTATTCGACATTTTGTAATCAAGCTGTTGATCTCGAATAATCAACATGATCAAGGATAATGTATACTTGTTCGAGGTTTATAAAAAAAAAAAACTCTGACAGAACGTTACAAATATGAATGCCAGAAAGACTCGTAATAACGTCACACGGTAGTATCATGTGTAGTAAATAGACGTCAATCATCTCTCAGCAACACATACACATAATAAACACAAAATTGTGTAAGGTGGACTAAAGCTCGGCTCATACGAGGCGTATTTCAGTTACGTCATCACCTGCGAAAATCGAGCCTGTGAAGGAAATTAACGACAATTACTAAAACATTTTCTCTACTGTTCATTTTACAATCTATTTCAAAACGATATCACTCTTTCAAGACCGCAAAAGACCGTACATACCAGGCACTGACGCGCTCTTAATGTCAGCAAAAAACATCTCGCGTGAGCCGGATTATAAGACGTCAGTATATCAGTATAGACGTCACTAAGCTTAGTTATTGTAAAAGCAAAACATTTTAAATGGTAATATTTTAAAAATTGATTTTGATCGAGTCCTGGGAATAACAACACTGGCTTTATCAAGGATAGTGTATACAGCCACAAGAAACCGTGAAATATTTAGTTTTTGTAATTTAGATCGGCAATTGAGTTGGGATATAAATTTAGAACATGTATGCGCAAAAGTTCGTAAACTTGTTAAATTTTGGGGCCATTTAAGTATTTTTTTTTAATGAACCTAGCTTAAAATTGATTTATCAACCCACTATTCTTTCTTTATTTGACTATGCTGATGTCGTATATGATTCTTGTAATAGAAGCTACAGTAATCAACTGCAAAATTAACAAAACAAAACAGGTAGAATCATACTCGGAAAAAGTCCACACAAACACATATAATATTCACCGTTGTTAAATTGGGAATCGTCAGTTTTTGTCGTTTAAAACACAAATTCGATGGTCTTTAAAATTCTTCATGATCTCAATGCCCCTTACTTAAAGAATTCCTTTCAGTTTCTTTATCATCAATATTTCTTACGTCCTCTTGGTAATTTGTCTACACCCAATATACTGAATAACGTCGTGGAATTTTTTCATATCTTAGAGTAATTTTTATAACTTCTTGCCTTCAATAGCAAAATCATTAATGGGGGCAATATGAACATACGTCGAGATGTATTTCCCTTAAAAATTAAAGTATCTATAACACTGTCTGACAGGGTGGGTGGGAAGTTGGGGTTTGTTTTTGCGTGGGTGGAGCATGTTACTGAAATAAACAATGTTTCAAAGGTTGTGGGTTCGATCCCCACCACGGCATTTTATCTGCATTGCTTCTCTCCAACCAGGTGTTAAGAGCAAAGTCCACCCTGATTACAAGTTGGTTTTTTAAAAAACAGAAAAATTAAAGAAACAGACCACTGAAGGTTTGAGCAAAATCCGATAAAAAAGAAGAAAGTTATGATTTTTTGAAGTTGTAATCAATCAAACACAAATTGGCAACTCCGTGATGTATCTTGCGAGCTCCTCTCCCATTTGCCCTGTACCCCAAACATCATTAATTTCCATTTTCTCTAAAGAAAATATTAAATCATAAGATACATCTTAGATATAATCATTGCTCATGAACACCTGTAATAACATGTCTGTAAAGCGCTTGGAGACATCGTAGATGTATTAGGCGCTATATCAACCCAGAATATTATTATTATCATTATTATTATTATTATTATTATTATTAATATGTTAAGGATTAATTTGTCGTATGTTATTTTCTCTTGTTTATTTGTATTATCGACTCGACCCCGGACAGAACAGCCGTGCTGAAATGGCACAGCTGAGCAGGGCGATCCTTCCGATATTATTTTTTTTCATGTTATCATGAATGTTATTATTTATATGTTTTTGTATTCGGTAAATAAAATAATATAAAAACAATCCTCCTTTGTTCATTACTTGGCTATTACACATTTTCAACTCAAATAAAAACATTGTTTAACATTGTGTTTCTTATATGTAATAACCCCACAATCTAGTCACTATAATCAGGGGCAGCGCCAGGGAATTTTGATAGGAGGGGCAAGACGACCTAAAGATGACGTCATATTTTTTCTCCATTAAACAACAGGGGTAATATAGAGTTATATATTTAAGACCTCTCTTTTTAATACTCCTCTTTCTTCTTTCTTCCCTTTTCTTCCATTTTCTTCCTCCTTTTCTTCTTTTTTTTCTTTTTTCACTACTTGAAAAATCATAGGGGGGGGGGCGGTCGCCCCCTCTGCTCCCCCCTGTAGCGCCGCCCCTGACTATAATATCTCACTATGATAATGAAAATGACGTTCACTCCTAACAGGCATGCCGGGTTAATGAGATAAATGCGATTGCAACACTAGGGGGACGGAGAGACTGACATTGCTGATGTTTTACAAACATGAACAATACGAGAACGACATATATTTCAAAATGATATTTCACAAATTCTAATCCATATCTGAATCGACACTACAAATAGAATGCCAACATTCTATATCCAGTTAAGCAATTATGCAACATGCATATATTTCAATATCGATCTGCAGCATACATACTTCAACCTTGATAGTTACGTTAGGTAAGATATAATATCAACGATGTAAATTAAGACAGAATGTAACATCTAAATGAAGCTGAAAGACGAGTTTTTGAAAGACAACATAAGGCAATTGCATTATCTCTCTATTAAATAGGCATAAAATCAAGCGTTATATACATTTCTGCAACAAGATAATTATTAATACCATTGTTTACTATATAAAAAACGTCTAGCGTATCACTTTTCTAAGCGAAGCATGCCTGCATGCGTTACTTTTTCAGCCCACAAAGTGCAGAAAAATAAATGAACTATTATGAGAGCCAAGATGTGATGTTATTGGCGCTCTCTGCGATATTCTTTGATATAAAATTTTAAACAACATCTGAGAAATCTGATTTTTGAAAAAAAATTGCGATTACTTTAGATATTGAAATTTAAAAGAACATAATCTTCCGGACTGAGGTTCTGAATAATAATGTGAATACTACAATCGAAATTAAAGTGCATTGTAAGCCTTCTATTCGTAGTAAGGGCCAAATCAGCTTCAAATCGTAGACAATCGCACGACTGATGTGACGTCACTACGATTCAGAGCCGATTTGGCCTTTTCTCCTACAAGGGAGCTCGCGACCGCCAAAAATTTCGATTTTATTATTCATATGACTATTCAGAACGCCCATCATGTCGATTTGACATGTTGGAATGTTCAAATCAAATTCTATGGCAAATTCTTCAAAACTCGGATCGTAGTCAGATCGTATAGTTTGAGGTGAGCTTAATGTAACTTCTGCGTGAAAATTTCATCGTATTTATGTGAGTTGAAGAATACGTTTTTACATCCAGAGTGAATAATTCCTTCATGTCAGTCAAAAATATTATTATTCACACGATATTAATGTACATGTACAGGCGTTACGGGGTCATTATGCGTATTAAAGATTGATTAAATGGTCGGCGTATTCTTTTGAAATAATATCTCATTATCTCATCATGTTGTATTTTCTTTATGTTGTAAAGCGCCTTGGGCATTTAATCAAAATGGATTTTGCTCTATTTTATTACTGTTGAAATAAACAAAATATGTCTATTCATAAATGAGACCAGAAAGGTATCCACACCCTTGCTTTTTAAGCACTAAAAGGTCATAATAAAAAATTATGGATCGTTCACTGTGTTTCAAGTATTAAACAATACATGCTGATCACTATTGTGAACAAGGAGTAAATAAGGTGATGGGCAGGTTTCTATGGTTCAAATGCTGGGATAATAACCTCCTCAAAAGAGAGGTAAATCCATGGTTATAACGCATCTCTTCTCCTACACAGTCTTTTCACCACCTTGGCACAGTCCTCTCTGAATCTTGGATTAACATAGCTATAGATAACAGGGTTAACGGCCGGTGTCGTGTAGTAGATATGCTGTAGGATGATGAGAATAGCGAAGGCAAAGTCGTTGTTTTCTCGAATATCACCCCACCATTCATCAGCCTGGAATTCAACTAGCCACATGATACAGCGCGCAGTCCAGGTAATCACGAAAACAACTGTAGCGAGAAGGAGCATTTTACCGGTGCGCCGACGTCGCAGTGCAGGCTGGTTGTTGACGTTGTCGGAGTTCGTCTCTTTGCTTTGGCAGAACGTCGACTTCAACGCAATCTGACTGCCAAAGTTGTGTACGCTGCTATTGGCGCGTGACCGTAAGCCTGAAGACAAATCAAGGCCGTTGGCGCTACCGCTGCGCGGTAGGCTAACGTCCCAAGTTTTGATATCGGCGGTTAAGAAGGTATTCTGACGGATGGAAACAGTTTCGACACCTATACGCTGTGATGGCTGTAAATGTCCTGCTTGAAATGACGTAGCAAGACTCACTAGTGTCAGTCTCTGTTCTAGTTGCTTAGCGATCATTAGCCGATGAGCTTGATTCCATTTGCTGTCTTTACCTCGTCGATGCGTCGGCGAACAGGGAACGGACTGAGACCGAACAGTCGTCGGTTCTGGTCGCGGAGTACTGGTCTCGTTTCGCGGTTTGACTTCAATTAGTCTCGGTCCTACCTTTGTCCGTTTCCTAACTTCTCGAAACACGAGCCAGTAGAAGATCAATGCTGAAACCATGAGCACACCAAACGCGCTAAAGGTCAGGGCAGCAAACGAGTACAAAAGAAAATCATCCTTAATGATCTTACACTCGTATGTTGTTTCTGGGGTAGTTTGGTTGGTTGTTTCTTTCACGCCGTAAATCAGGAAAGAGAACAGACTGAGTAGGCCACTCACCACTGTAAAGACACCGATGGAGATCATAGCGCGAACCGGAGTTATGATCGCAGCGTGCGGTTTACAGACAGAGACGTAGCGGTCGAGCGCGATAGCCGTTGTTAAGAACGCGGTCAACATCTCGCTCCAGAACCCTATCCAGGTAAATAGTTGACATGCCATGTTACTGTAGAAGTGTTTCTCATTGATCCAGTAGTAGAGACGATAAGCTGTGAGAGCGCATACGAAGAGATCAACCGCTGCGAGACCGCTGATGTAGACGTTCATGCTCAACCGCCTCGCTTTCCGCTGGTAGATGAGAATGACGAGGATATTACCGGGAATACCCACGACTGCGACCACGCACAGGAGAACGACAAGACACCAAGTATATGCCTCCATCGTTAGTATTTCCCATCCAGTTATCCGTGTAACCTCATCAAGGAACGACTTATACTCGTATTGCCTTCGATGTGAAGACCAACTTCCTTCTTCAATATCATTCGCTTGATAAAGACACTGATTTATGAGAAGACTCCATACTTTTTTTATTTACCGTACTTATCAGCCGCGTTGAGAACTTTGAATCTTATACACTAGAAATAATGTGCATATACGCATCATAATTGTGCGAATTTAATTCCTTTTGGAACTGACACCAAACTTGTGCTTGCTAACGTTCAGATAAGCTCATTTAAAAGTGCACCACGTCCGATATACCACACTCCCTGATAGCTCGAACATTCCCTTTCTAAATAAACGTATAACTTCTATATTTGATTATGCTTGTTCTCATTCTAATTGCAAGACCGTATTAATCACAAACAAAGAAAATGCATGAAAAGTGGATGTTCCAAGCTGTCAGTGGTTCGTGCCACCATTACGCAAAGCTTGTGCCAATTTGAGGGATGATTTGGTGCAATGCAAGGCAAACATTTGATAACCCCTTTTAAGCAATATACGAGATGATACGAGATGATAAGAGATGATTATATATGCTGACAGCTCAACGATGCCCTCGGTTGATATTTCATACCCTCATCGGGCTAGGAATCCGCCATATCGCGATCTCATTTTGATTGGGTTTGCGCCATATTTTTCTTATCATATCCATCTATTCACGCAGCAAATGTGAGTAACTATACCCTCTACTAATTACTAAAAACTATTTAATTTCGTTAATTTGATGTGGTTCAAACACTGATTGATGTTCAGGTCTGCCAGCTGATAGCATATCTTGAACGCGTTCTCTGTTGTATCAGCATCGCAAACACTCCCGATCTATGTCAATTAACTTGAGGTATTTTCGAGTAGAAAAACGAGATAATGTTTTCCTTCTTCGTGTGCTCGATGATGGTGTGATGGTAAGTCGAATCTCACCACCTCAGTTTCTTGAATGCTTGCCTTCAGGGAGTATATTCATCCAAGAACCTTTTCTCCTCTCGCATCCTAGATTTTCAAAAGACCGTTCCTCTTGTCACCAAACCGCGCTACGTTTACGTGACCCTAGAGCCACCGCTGACCTCAATTTAGTCACGAAATCTTGTTCGGGTATCTTTTTTTAACGCAAATAAGACGAACTAGTAAAAGTGGTGAATTCAATTATTTTTCGCGAAGGACCGTCTTTTAATCATGTTTAGTCGATCAATATTTTTATATTATCTTTGAAGCACTTAGGTATAGTTCCCAGACGCATCCGTCAATCCATCTGTCAATCCACCTCAGATGACGAGAACCCTCCGCACATGGTCTTTCAAGAATTCGGGAGTGAGCTCAAGGCCGAAGACCTTCGAAAAACAATACTGGATTATCATTTTTCCTGTGTCCTCTCTATTGAGAAAAATCACTAATCTAAAATCGACGTATATGTCATCGATTATCTCCACGTTGTAATGAATTCATCATGTCGTCTGGAGATGTTTCTTCGGCTAGAGACAGGAAGTATTCAGTCATGCGCAGTCAATTATGGCTCATCACGTCACCATGGAAACGTGTAGGAATATAAATTTACTGCTGGCTGGGTATTCAGACAGGTACTCCATAGATGAGAGAAAATGGATTGGGGCGGATAAGGATGCTGGCGGGTGGAGTCAGATACTGGTATCGGCAGGATAAGCTGGACACCATCACTTTGGCTCTCAGACTCCCTGCAGTAAAAAAGCAAGGAAAAATATAGATGATAGGATGACTAGCGTTGGATGGTACAAAGTTCACAATCAAATTGAATTATTAAAAAATGTAAAGGGAAGGCATTACATTTGATTATATTTGTAGATTAATTCTTGTCAATGGATGCCATTGCTGGGATGGGATCGGAAACCTAAACCTCTTGATTGAAAATAGAATGAATGAATGAACAACTATGTTTCACCAAAGTTCCACATAAGGTGACTATCATACTACCTCATCGCTGTTCAACAGGTTCGATGTCAGTCGTTTTTCTCGAGACCTTCTGAATACGATCCAATTATCTACATGTTCTCCCTCTTCTCTCTCTCTCTCTCTCTCTTTCTTTTTTCTCTATCTCTGAACAATGGTTAATACAACGAATGATATTGCAGCTTCAAGTGACCTCCAGTGGCATAAAATACAATATCAATGAGCGCAATGATATGATGAGGTACTATATGGTATCAACTTCTGATGTTGATTAGCCTAATTCAAAAGTTATGACCAGTACTCAAGGCCATCCTTTCTAAACACGTTTCATCAAAATTATACAATAGGCAATAAAGTATTACATGTTAATTAAAAATAAGATGAAATGAAAATTTTATAGTCTCGTGTCATGACAAAAGACAGAAGATGGAATAGAGGACACAATAAGTACAGACAACAGTTATTGAGTAGATTAAAATTAAAAACTGAACGCTTTGTGACTTTATTATTTTTTTTCCTTTGAAGATGGTATGTTCAAGCTTCATGGTGTATCCTACTCATGAAAAGGAAAAATTACGACTAGCAATTAATCATGAGTATACAGCGATGCACTCTACCGTCAAGTGCGAAAGCATGTTGCTCGGTAGGATTATAAAGGTGTGGGTGTGGGTGTGGATGAATAAGCAATGCTTGCAGTGTGCCTTTTTTTTTCATTTTACTTGTTCTCTGACATACATCATTTATTTTTTACGCATGAGGTGTCCTATAAAAGAGAAAATTATGAATTTGTATATGATGTTTTCCTTTTTTTCAAAACGATTACGTTTAATACCCTAAAAACTCATTCAAAGTATAGCTATTTGTTCGTGCAAATGAAATTTTGGTACCACCACTTTTCATTGTTTTAATTCAATCATGCGTGAATTATGAATAGTAAGATGGGCATCAAATGAAAGAAGAGAAGCATAGCTTTTCATAGATGTAGAACTCATCAAGGAAATTATTTGTTATGATAGAAAATTTCTGCCATGAAATCCGGTTTCCTTTTTTCTGGGACACACACTATATATATAATATATATATATCAACCAAATTCTATACAAAACATCCGAAAAAATAATCCATAAGAATTATGTCCTTGATTGAAACCGAATCGTATTGTCACAACTATCGGAGCTTAATCTGCAATCCATTTTGATGGGTTGTCGAAAAAAAGATTACAAATCTGCAGCACATTCATTAATTCCAATGGAAGAGAAAAGAGAACAATGTTGCTGGCTATATCTATTTTCAAATGTTACTGGACATATCTACTTTCAATTACGAAAATTGCCCATTAAAAGCTTTGTCTAATCCACCTTTGTTTCATTATAAAGAATACTGCCAATTTCACACCGTAATTCCACATGTAATATTGCGCGATCTTTAATACCTCTGGGATTAACCACTATATGCAATCAAATTTGCCATAATCAGGTTTATGATTCTAAATTAAAATGAAATTGCGAGGCAATATTTATGACAGTGCTATTAGAAATATACATTTTACTCGTTCGGTTGCTTGTAATGGTACTGATGCACCTTTCATTATGATACTCTAGTCAACTTGTGTTCATTTAATATTTGGAGAGCGTTATTTATTCCTAAATGACGTAATTCATCCCCCTCTCTCTCACTTTCCCGACACAAATACAAACACTCCCCCCTCTATCTTTCTCTATCTCTATCTGTCTCTATCTGTCTCTCTCTCTGTC
This sequence comes from Heliocidaris tuberculata, assembly GCA_025618425.1. Classification (NCBI taxonomy): domain Eukaryota; kingdom Metazoa; phylum Echinodermata; class Echinoidea; order Camarodonta; family Echinometridae; genus Heliocidaris; species Heliocidaris tuberculata. Next base: position 35,392,723 of record CM046844.1, read on the forward strand.
TCTGTCTCTCTCTGTCTCTGTCCAGATCTCGATTTCGATCTCTATACTCCCCATACACATCAAACAAATGCGATTCTTATATATATTACAACCAAATTTTGAATTAATTACAATTGTTAGTCTTTTAACAATAAAAATGACTGGTCTCATTTGAAATATGAGAGCATTACAAGAGCAATGTCTTTCATGATAAATTGCTACTACGATCAGGGAGGTCCACCTCCCTGCTATGATATTCTTCAACTTAGCATGTCCATGAATGAAGAGAAAATGAGAGCTCATAAACAATTTTTGGACTTCACCATTATTTTTTTTTAAAATCAGCAATAGGGTTTTATTACTGTCTGAGGATAATAAGAGTATTATTCTCAAAATTTGAGAAAAGGGTTGTGGCGCATGGGATCTGCCTCAGCTCAATACTGACATGTATGCAGTGTCTATTGAATCTTCTTTTCATTTTCTGTTCTGAATTCGGCTTTCATTTATATTTTCTTTGTCATATCATCTTACAAAACTATTTTTCTTGCCATATATTCACCTTTTACTAACATCGATGAAATCTCAATATTTGCTCTCGTATTTATTGAGATTTTGATAGATTACGGCTGCGTCATATATTGGAATCGATTTGTGAGAGTAAATATTGGGACTTCATTGATGCTGTCCTTCCGTGATGGATTTATAAGAAATTTAGAGGGATGGGGGTTTTTAGGCAAGGAGGAAAAAAAAAAGAGAAATTTTCAACCAAGTAATTAAACATTCATGGGTTGTCGTGGTTGCAAGTGTTTGTTTTTACTTTGTACAGACTGAATAAACAGTGTAATGAAAAGGAAACCTCTTTGCCACAACCTGACATCGCAGAAAAAAAACTGTTCTGGTTACTCTAGCGCATGATAAATTGATTGTGTGCCATTCTCTTCTTGGAAATAATGCTTTATCAATACCATGCTTTATCAATACCTTCCAATGTGATTAGATTACTTAATTTGTATTTTATATAAGCAGTGTGGCATTACCAATTACATTACTCCTTTTCACAAGGGATATCTATAAGATTAACCTTAAATTAGTACGCTATGACGCTGAGAAAGCTAACGATCTACTTGGTAATTCATTACAATAAGTTAAAGATTTGAAGGAATAAAATAGAAGAAGTGAACAAGTGAAATCAAATGAAATAATAATAAAAAAATTCTAGCCTAATAGAAACAATACCTCTTTAAAACGACAAAAGGAGGAAGTAAATATCTAACAAATGTGCTTTGAAAAAATTATACAGATAGAATTTTTCTATATTTTCTATTTCAAATCACCACATGAAATCGAGAGGCTTACATTTGTCTTTAAAACGTGAAGTATGGCATCTAAGAGGGGTATCCCTATTCAAAAATATCCAGGAATTCATATTCTGGTACACCCAAATAAGAATAGACGTGATTATCATTGTTTATTATATTTTTAGTCTATGTTACAAAACGCTGTTTGTAAGGGATCCGCTCGCTATTCATAAGGACCGCTATTCATAGAAAACCGCTATTCATTTAGTCACGCGTTATGGATAGCGGTCCTTATGACTAGCGAGGTTACCCCGTTTGTAATGGTGCTTAGTGGCATTTTTATTTTTCCACTTAAAACAACATATACTTGCTTGCTAAAATTGAATGACATAATGCTGAGATGATTATTTATGAGTGTAATTTTTAATTTTATACCAATGTTAACCCTAAAAGCGCGGGGGGGGGGGGGAGGGGCCCTAACCCCTCCGCAAATTTTGCGTTTACTTTCAGAGCTTTGAAGATCACGCACCGGTACTTCATGACTTTTTTCTTTAGAGTCTAGCGCATCTTTTGATACCACATTCCCGTATATATTCGGTGGTAATGGCGTTACGTAACATTTGAACATCACAATGTCAATTTAAAAAAAAAAAATTAAATGACCGATTCGCATTCGTTTATGTGTAAAACACATAGGGTTTGGGAGGGTTCTAATGTGTTACATCTTTTTACTGCACAGTCTATGTTTTGAACAATTAAAACCTGAACTGAAGTTGAAAATAACTTTTCTAAGTGTAACAGATCACAAAACAATAGAAAACAAAAAGAATAAAACAATAATTAGCATAAGAAATAAGCATAAAGAAATACATAAGAAAAAATTATTTATTTATTCATATAATTTGCATAAATTAACTTTGTAAGTTATACAACTACATAATAAATAACTTCTTTTCACATATTTCACAAATGGGAGAGCATTGAAGGTCCACATTGACCCCCCCCCCCCCCCATCAAAAAAAAAAAAAAAAATGCCGGGAAATAAAAAAGAAATACTTAAAATTACAATATTTGCATAATTAGTTAGCATTAATCTTAAAAATATGGTAGTTTTTTAAAATTAAATATGCATTCTTGTACGTTGCATCATAAATTAAGTGCACGCCAAATTTGGTAACGATCAGACATTGTATAGCCGAGATCTTGTGAGGGGCCGTCATGCCCACCCCCCCCCCCCCCCCAGTCTTCAAAACCTCTGAAATAACCCAGTCTTTTTAGGGTTAAGGGATAAACTGACAGTGGCAAACTTCCTAATTGGTTTTTATCAAAATATAGAATTTCATTTACTATTTAATAAAATATTACTTACTTGTATCGGTGAGGCAAAAATCATACAAAAGACCAATATAGAAAAACTTAACGTGTAATGAATATGATGCAATGTCCCGTAATTAAGATTTCATCGACTTTTCTTATACATGCAGTGAGCAAATAACAATTACATTAATGTGCTATAAAATGCCTAATTTTAGAAACATGCAAAAGTGTATAATATTTAAGGAAAATGTTAGGACATTACCATTGCATTGTGGATATGCAGTAATTTGAATCCACTGGATAATATGTTTACCCATTGTAAACCACAAAATCAACTTGACAGATCTATTTGTGTTAGTGGTTGATAAAAAAAAAAAAAAAAATAGGCCCACAATTCAAGTTTGCAAAACTTTATTAAAAATAATAGTTAATTGAATGTAATGAAGTTTCTATCACTGTCTGAAATTCAAAGTTACTTTCGGCATCTTCAGCGTTCTGTCAAATTACATGACTTGTATGAAATAGACATGATAAATAGACGTCAATATTCACTCTAAATTCTTATCATAAGCTTGCAATATAAGTTATATCATAATACATAAATATTAAATAAAAATATAATATAAAATCATAAGAACAAAATGAACTCCCAGTGATTAAAATCGGCTTCATGATCTACATGCGATTGGAAAACAACCAAGAAAATCATAGATATAATGTTCATGCAAATACAAAATACATGAAATAGGCAAAAAGTAGCATTCATAAACAGTGCGTATAAAAAGTATACCCAAATTTGGTAGTTTCGTATACAAATTTTACATCCTGTGTGACCTTGAAATTTATTTCATGGTAAAGAGTAAGTAATATTCTGTCCAATGATACCTTATTTACAACTGCTGTCACGGATGACTGAGTACTAGGGTTTCAAAAGGTAGCCGTCAAAATCCCTTTGTTCCAAGTTTTGGTTGACGCAACAAAATTAATGTGGATCAAAACCACACGCCTGTGTTACTTTATTAAGTCCTGCTAAACATTAATTCTGATTTGTGCCATAATGGTTTGTGGTTAAAACATATTCATTTTGTTTAAGCTTTCATTGGGCCGTAATTCAGCTCATGCAAGGCTAATCTTAGATCAATTTGCCCAGCTCACAAACTTCATGTCGTATGACATCATCTTGACACAAAATACTCTTCAGATTTGTCAGCTCACCATCTCACCTGCATAAGGTATTGAGGAGTTTTCGATGTGTCGACTAGAACGCCGTCCTAGATCCTCCCAGTGACAATGGACTGCTTTGTGTTGACTGCATACAAATTAGGTGAAGCATGAAGCTAACAATGGGTGAAGCGAGGTTCACGTTTTAGAGAAGACGGCAAAACCATGTTTGACGCGTTCTCGATCTAACTAGTGGACGAGGGAGAAGCCACTTGACGGGTGAGCCGTTCTTGCACAAAGCGCGGTATGCAGCTAACACAAAGCAGTCCATTGTAGCTGGGAGGATCTACGACGGCGTTCACGTCGACCTATTCGAAAACTCACTATTGTCTCGAATAGCACATGAAATCAACGTTAAACTAACTTCAAGGAATAATGAAAGGTGAGAAAGGATACACAATTGTTGATAACTACTTAAGAAATCGACAGTGGACTTTCATGATAATGATGGCATCCCGAATAGTTTTTGTTCACTGTGAATGACTCGAGTATGAAGGGCTTATCTGAAACAAAGGATACAGAGGAAGCCATTTTTAAGACATTAAGACAAGCAGAGTATAATAAATTTGGCTTTAAAAGGTATTTTTGGGAATTTTGTTGATGTTTGCTTGTAGAATGCACAAAATCAATGAAAATAAACTTCGCAATCGTTAACAGACTGAAACAAATAATACATAATTTAATGAATGGCATTTACATGCACGCGTTCCTTCAGCCCAAACTTGGTACAAGTGGATTTTGACACGATCTTTTAAAAACCCAGGTGCTCGGTCATCCGTGGCAGCAGGGTTATGAATAAGGTGTCAATGGACAAAATATTAGTTACTCTTTACCATGAAATAAATCTGAAGGTCACAGAATATGTAAATTTTATGCACGAAGCTACCAAAGTTTGGCATACTTTTTTTTATACACTCTGTACAGTAATAAATGCTTCTTTGTCAATTTAATTAATTTTCTTTCAAAAATACAAGTGTGCATTATTATGAGTTAAATGTAATTAATATAATTTGTATTTTACGCACAAACATTTTTGTTTACATATACCAGTACTAAATTTTCAACTTGATTTGTTTGCACTTTATAATATTCAAATTTAAAATTTATTTTTTGTTTCAATGTATTTTCATGTTCCATTTTTAATTAAAAAAAAGAATTATATACAGTTATTTGCAGCGAATTTCATCTTTAAAAATACATGAATAAATCGATCTCCTCCATGATAGTTAGTAATTGGATAAATGATTTAGGTTGGACATTCTTACTCTGAGATGATCAAGCTAAGTTATTGCACCCCTTCTCCTTCCCACATTAAAGACCCTTCAATTTCCGCTAGCGATGATCTAGAGGAATACATATGTACAATCGTTTAAAGTAACCTTGAGCCACATTGGTAAAAATGCAATATTTTTCCTTTTTTGGAATATTTCACAATTGCTGTTCACCATGCCTTACACAATCGGAGTAGAATAAAATCTCAAAGTACCCCCCCCCCTAAATTATAGATATTTTCGGCAAGAACTATATTTGTACGATATATTTTAAAGTTATAAAGAATTCACCTTAATAGATAAGTTTATTGTATTACTTTCATTCATAATTCAGCCTAGATGTCATAATCTCACTTTTATTGTGAACAAGTACCAGTAACACGATAAAAACTACTTTCGAAAAATAAACTCAAGGGCAATTTCAAAGGCCTATTGTACTGCCCACAGAAATCAGGTTCGGATTACGTAATACGTCATTGTAATGTTCGCACATTTCTAAAGGTGATAGACAGGGCTATTGAAATTGCCTTGAGTTGATTTTTCGAAAATAGTTTTTATCGTGTTTAGTACACTAAATAACTAGCAAAAGCCTAGTGAATATTAATCACCATCCTACTATCTAACAAATAAGTCCAGAGATGCTATTCATAAAAGAAAAACAAAGACAAAAATGAGACTAAATCTAAACCTGCAGAAAAAGGCTAATATATTTTCTGAATGAGGACCGCACATATTCCTTATCCTGTAATGAACATTTTGTTGAACGACATATTTTCCATTTTCTTTAGCTCTACTCTTTGATATCTGAATCTCAGTGACACTGCTCTTTTATTTCATTTCATTACAACTCAATTTTACATCATGTTATAAACAATCAACTTCTTAAAAGATACAATAACATATAGAAGATATATACCACGTCATCATCATTTTCCAGTGCTTAATATCCTAAAATACCTCTGTGATATCTACTGAATACTCTGCAAAATAATCAGCAAGCTATGCATTTCAATCGAAAAAGTCTAAGAACATGTCCACAGAGGCTTTGTTATAAAATTTTCTTAATCTATTATATTTAGCTCTTATCCATCATCACAACTGTGTATAATCCCCCCATTATTGTCAGTGATATCCAACTGCCGATTTGCATCAAATATTCATATACTACTGGCTCTAAAAAGTGGGCTAGTTAATTAACATGTTAAATGCATGTGATGAGCGACAGTATGGGCAAATACACCGCTCATTACTTTACATTGGCTTAGTATGTTAACCCATTGACAACGGAAACCAAGTGGCTCCTATACATTAAGCCTATTGGAATGAAAGAATTCAGTGATCAACGGGTTAATTACGAAACAACTATTCTTGAGTAGCCTACATGTCGCGGTTTATATATTTTAACAGATCTCGGTTAAATACCAAATATTGCTTTATGCTCATCACAGTCTGAAAAGTAAAATGGTAAATCACCATTTAAGAGGGTCGAGGAGTGACAGCGTTTTCAAAGAGGCAAATTTACCTTTTAAACATGCTAGAACGGGGCTGATCCAGGGGGTGGGGTGGGGGGGGGGGGGTCCGGGCCCCCTCCCCTGGGAAAAAAAGACACCCCAAAAATGGTGATGACCTTTTTTTTTTTTTTTGTGGTTGTCAGAGATTTGTTTAGTTAAAAAGTGACCTCCAAACGCTGATGACCCCCCTTTTTTTTTGGTTGCTTTTCAGAGATTTTTTGAGTGAAAAAGAGACCCCAAAACGCTGATGATCTTCTTTTCTTTCTTTCTTTCTTTCTTTTTAAAAAAATTTTTGCTTGTCAGAAGATCTTATGAATATCGGGCTCCCTCGCTCACTAAATCCTGGATCCGCCACTCTGCTAGATACAACCTTTCTAGAATTAGATCCAGTATGTTAGATGTAAGATCTGCATTTCGGATACGTTCGTACGCTTCTACCTACTTTCTTTATTTCTTTATACAGCACTCGATTCTGGTTATATCAACTTTCATATAAGAAATGTTGAAAAGAATTTGACAATCATATTAATTAACCCTTTCGAGACAATTGACCACATTTTGTGGTTTGGCTCAATAACTTTTGATCCAGAGCTCTAAAAAATATACCAGATGCACGAGTAGAAAGAGCAAAATTTTCTGCACACACTGTGTCCATTTTTATTGCATGACCATATTGCGTTTGATGCCAGGAATTTTGAAGAGGAGAATAAGTTTTAAAATCCTTAAATTGGCAACACATTGAGAGATTCAAAATCCTTATTTTTTATCCAAATTGGCAATTTTTTTCAACTTTTCGACAAAATTCCTAACCATGTGTATTATTTTCAAAGATATTACACCTTATTAGAACCATGTAGCACTAAAAGAAAAATATTATTGTTGCCAATTTGAAGAACAAAATGTGATCAATTTAGCCCTTAAATAATTCCTGTCCTGAAAGGGTTAATAGCCTTCAGTTAAAAATATTTTAAAGAAAATATTACGGCTACCAATGAATTTGATGATAGAAATGATGAATGTGATAATAATGATATCAGAAATAAACCGTATTAATGATACATGTATCTGAAACGTTTCTGTGCACTTTTATTTGTATATATTATTTACGATGCATGACATGTCTATGTTTTTCAATTCAAAATATGCTGACTGATTTTTTTCCTCTTTGTATGAATGTGTATTTGTCTATTGTCAGAATACCATGTAAGTATCACGAATTTCCATTGCTAAAAGCATAAAGACAGACTTTACGAGGCTTATCAACCTTGCATTCCTTCTTTTCATTAAAAACCATTGAGCATCCCAAAATGGTTTTTAATGAAAAGAAGGAATGCACGGATCTACGCTAATGGATAGAACCCTTTAACTGAGAAAAACAATGCGAGCGAACAAATTTTCTTCGATATTTTCGCATTGAAATTATGGCATTTCTTATTTCCTTACTTCTAATCATTAAAGAATGTAATAGAATTTCAAGATCAATCATAAAGAGTTTGGACAATTATTAGTTTTAAGTTAATGTATCATAGTTCTTATTTATTTTATCCAAAAATATTGGGGAGGGGGGAGAGATGATAATACAGGCCATCCCCCTCCTCAAATTTTGTGGGATATATACCCCCCCCCCCCTGCATGGCATTCATTTGAAGAAAAAAAATCAAAAACAAGGACAGGTATTGATTCTGGACAACATGAGTAATACAAGATTGTCATCAACAATAATATATACTGACAAAGAAAAGGACATGTATCCTGCACGTTTTGAAAACAAGGACAAACTATTATCTTCCCTGAACACGAGCGGAGATATAGGGGAAAAAACTTACTTATTCATCATTACAACAATTCAGAGAGAACTTACGATTGAATACTGAATTTCATGTCATAGTAACAATGCTTATACTCTGAACCAGTTCTGTTTCGATAAATTTCTACCAATTTTGGCCATGATTTTTCATTTGGAGGGGGAGGGATTAATAAATGACTTTTTAAACATCATGTAGGTATAGGGATATGTTGTTTGTTTCTTCAAAGTATTTAAAAAAAAACTCCTTTTCCATTTTTAAAGGAGAAAATGTAGTTGTATTTTTTCTATTTCGGATCAAAAGAGGGATAGAGATGATTATGGCCCCTGTGCCCGTCCTTAGGTCAGCCTATGCTCATTAGAATTGTGTGCTCAGTCAAACTGCCCTTTCTAGATAAACAGAGAATCATATAATCTCAGCACAGCTCTATTTATCGTACCTCATCTAGTTTCACTTTGTTGGCATTCAGTCGAGAGAATAATTTGATATAATTGAGTGGATCTGATGGAGCAGAATCTAATTTCCTGTTGCTATTTTTTGATTTATATATCTTCAAATTGGCAGAGAAAGGCTTTTCGTGTAACAATGGTCGAGAACAAAATTGGGTGAACTGATTTAATACTCCTCCCTCATATATTAACTCTTTATCTCTCTTCCTCGGTGTCCACATTTTCTCATCTATTATTTATATCTATTCCATATTTTATCTCTCACTTTCTGTCTCTTTCACGGCCTCTCTCCCACTCTTCATCACTTTCCCCTGCTCTACGATTCTTATTATGTCCAGCTGTCTCTGTCTTCGAATATAGTTCTACCTTCTTTCTCCTCTCGCTTTCTCTCCTTTTCTCACTTCCTATTCCTTCATTATTTATCTCACTCTATACTTCTCTCACAGTCTTCCATATCATTCTTCTTCTATACTGTATATCTCGTTCACTCTCCAGCAACCCATCCTCTCTCTCTTTGTCATTATCAATCATTTTCTCCTTCTCTTATTCTTTCTCCCCCATTAACTCTCTTTCACTCACTCTCTCTTTCACACACTCTCTCTCTCTTTCACACACACACACACACGCGCGCAACACACACACACACACGCGCGCGCAACACACACACACACCCACGTTCGCGCGCTCACACACATATTCGCGCTCATACACTCTATTCCATTTTCCCTCTAACCGTTTCTATTTCAAGGTGTTCTGTCATGTGCCTCATATTGAATATATCTCACGATAATCAAACACCCATACCCTTCCACTCCTTAACCATCTTCCTTTAAAAAAAAATATAATTTTATGTATATTTATGATAAGACGTTTTTCCTCAATTATTTCTGAATTGTTTTATGGAGCTTGAAAAAACGTATAGGTTCTAGAGAAAAAAATCCCTAAAGTCATAACTAGTATATCATGTGTTATTGATTTACTTATGTTAATTAAATATTTACTCAAATTTCTGAAACACATTTCTCATCAGAGATGTGTTCATGTAATGCAATATATATTTGAAATGTTTACGTTGAAAGTGGTAGAAAAGAATTACTGAATGAATGAAAAACTGCAGTAAAACATATAATTTAATAATAATATAATATAATACAATTTCTTAAATAAATATCGACAGTTCTCTTGATAAATAGAATATTACAAATATGCTTATTATGTAAGTTTGAAAAGTTGTTTGAAAATGGTTTATTTTACCTGACTGCTAAGAAAGCATGGGTATGCTTGTAAGTAAGCAACCAGAGGACCGACGGCTTTAAGTCCTCTCAGAGGGACTTGGAAATGAGGATTAATCCCTTACCAAAGGTCACTAGCGCATCCACTTGGTTTCGAACCCGGGTCCTCCAGTTACGAGTCCACTGCTCTACCACTGAGCCATCGCGCCTCCGTAACATTTTATTGCAGTTTTCTCTATATTTTATGCATAAAATCATTATATCTCTATAGATTATAATATTCTATTTCATATATTATAGATTATAATATTAAATCTTATATATTATAGATTATAATATTTCTATTTTACATTTTATATCTATATTATAATATTCTATTTCATATATTATAGATTATAATATTAAATTTTATATATTATAGATTATAATATTTCTATTTTACATTTTATATCTATATAGATAATATATAGGCTTAAGAGTGAAATAAATTGAAATAGGGATTGAAATTGAAATTGAAATTTAATTTACTACAGTGCTGTTGATGCACACCAAAAGAAAGAAGAATACAGCAAAGACCTTACAAATCCCTGATCCCACTTTTTCTGACAACAACAACTATAATTTAGTTCTTATGAAAGGTAGGTCCTACTATTTATTGTCCCCGCCGAACGAAGTTCGCGAGGGGACTATGAAACGGGCTCCGTACGTGTGTGCGTGTGTGTGTGTGTGTGTGTGTGTGTGTGTGTGTGTGTGTGTCCGTCCGTCCGTCCGTCCGTCCGTCTGTCCGTGTGTGCTCAAATGTTAGAAAATGCTACTTCTCCGTCATTTCTTGGCCGATTTTGATTCCGATTGTTTTATCTGATAGGGCTGGGTGGGGGCTTCCAAACTTCTACACAGAATTTTGAAATTCATTAATTATGCAAATTTATGCAAGTTTATTCAAAATTGACGAAAAATGCTACTTCTCCTCTATTTCACATCGGATTTTGATTCCGATTGTTTTATCTGATAGGGCTGGGTGGGGGCTTCCAAACTTCTACACAGAATTTTGAAATTCAATAATTATGCAAATTTATGCAAATTTATTCAAAATTGACGAAAAATGCTACTTCTCCTCTATTTCACATCGGATTTTGATTCCGATTGTTTTATCTGATAGGGCTGGGTGGGGGCTTCCAAACTTCTACACAGAATTTTGAAATTCATTAATTATGTAAATTTATGCAAATTTATTCAAAATTGACGAAAAATGCTACTTCTCCTCTATTTCACATCGGATTTTGATTCCGATTGTTTTATCTGATAGGGCTGGGTGGGGGCTTCCAAACTTCTACACAGAATTTTGAAATTCATTATTCATGCAAATTTATGCAAATTTATTCAAAATGGCTGAAGGTTCATAATGTTTTCATGTTTTATATTTCAGTTGTATACATGCATTGTTGGTATTCTCTTCTTTTGCATGCAGTAACATTATTATTTTATTCACTAAAGTTTTTCACTGAAGTTTTAAGGTTCAGGCTAGTTAATTTCCACAGATCTGCACTTCCGGCGGGGACATTTATTACGCATTGCGTAATTTACTCATTCACTTGTTATTCTTTGAAAGTGGTTTAATAATTGTGCATAATGCTATTTCAAACCGCCTGAAAAGCACAAGTAGGAATCAGGAATAATGGTTCAGCAAAACGATCACCATTTGCTGGGTCAGTGGAAATATTTATTTATTGTATTTCAGTATTTTCTTTGTCCGATTTGTAACTTTATTATTATTTTTTTTTTTGGGGGGGGGTGGGTGGTTACTAAATTAATAATAGCAGATTACTTTTTTCATAGATTGGTATGTATTTTCATTGGATATTTTAATTTCCCAATGCCTTACCACTGTCGGTCAATGGAATCTGGTGTCGCCGAAACCACTGGCCCGTCTCCGTGGTCTAGTGGTTAAGGCATTGGCGTTTTAAGCTAGTGAGCCGGGTTCGATTCCCGACGGAGGCATTTTTTCAACCTTTGCAAAAATTTCAAAAAGGGAGGACAGCTCTGGGGAATTATTCTCTCGTTTTAATTTCTCACAACTGTATAATTTCCACGAAAGTTTCCAAAGCTGTTGTATATGTTATTTCCTTACACTTTTATAGAATTATTTTAACATGTACATGCATCTCAAAGCATTCGTTTGGATCCAGCTGCGGCTTGTCACTGTTCAAAACTCACCTGCCCCCGACAAAGGAATTAATTGATAAGGTTGAAGATTTGCCAATCTGTCGGTCAGTTGAATCTTGTGTCACCGAAACCACTGGCCCGTCTCCGTGGTCTAGTGGTTAAGGCAATGGCGTTCTAAGCCAGTGACCCGGGTTCGATTGCCGGCGGAGACATTATTTCAACCTATGCAAAAATTTCAAAAAGGGAGGACAGCTCTGGAGAATTTTGATTTAAGCTACGCAACGATTATTCTCTCTTTTTCATTTCTCACAATTATATAAGTGTAAGGAAATAACATATACAACAGCTTTGGTAACTCTCGTGGAAATTATAATTTGATAAAATTATTAACAATCAAAAGTGTCAACAATATACACTCAACAACAAAAGTAAGTCCCCCCTGACACTTTTCAATAAATCTCAAGAAGTATTTCTTGAAATCTGTTCATTCAAAAAGCAAAGTATGCTGAATTTTCCCACCCACATTTTGATTGGTTATTTGTGAACAACTGATTATAATTATTTTCATAATGAAATTATGGTTTTAATTGCAGTCAGTACAAGAAAAAAGTTGCAATTCGCAATGCAGGGTGTTCATGTGTGTACTCTATTCAATTCTTTTGTTGATGTTTAGGCGCTTAACTTGTAATTCAGATTCATACAAATTTCTAATGCACTTTCATGAATCTGGATGACAATTCTTTTTAGACGTCTTTACATGAACTAAAGATGAAAAGAATAGAAAAGAGCTTTTACACGTAAATTGCAACTTTTTTCCTTCCATGCAAACAAAACCATAATTTTATGAAGACATCAATTATATAAAAATAACCAATGAAAATGTGGGTAGAAAAATTCTGCATAGTTTGCTTTTTGAATAAAGAGACGTGGCTATATATTGCAGTTATTAATGAAAATATTTCATATTTAAGACCAAAAAGCCAATTATTCTTTTCTTCGAAAAGCTTTTTTGCTTGGAGTTTACTTTTAGCCTTATCATAAATCCATTTATGTTAAATAGTCTGGATAGACTTGGTTTCATCGTGGAGTTTATTGGTAGCAAATACACCGTCTATTATTTAGGCTTCAGTGGTAAGATCATAAACATTTTATGTAGTTTATATATAGATTTATTTGAGGAGGTGGTTTTGAGCGTTCCGCACATTGCATCGTGTGTATGTCCTGGAAATGTTTCCAAATTTATGCGTTTTACAAAACAAACTGATAAAAATCCAGGTAATAATGAAAAAATATTTTTAATGGCTAGTTTAATAATGAACTCTGCCTCTAGGTAAAATTGCTTTAAAATCACATAAATGGCCTACTTCAAATTAAACCACTAAAAACTATTCTATAAAAAAAAACGTGCAAAAATAACCTTTTCGTATTGTGTGCTTTTTATAAAATTAATAATATTCAAATTATATTACATAAAATTATATAGAATAAGATGGAAATCACAATTTTACAAATTAGTTGGACTTTCTCCTCTAGGCCCTTGTTTATAAGGAAGGCGTAGGAATTGTAAGGTTACAAAGATGTGGTGTCGTATGTCATGATGGTTCAAATAATTTTGGCGAACGTAAAAGAGAATTGTTTTGAAATGCATTTTCCGTATTTACTCGCTATAACAAGTGGTAGGCCTATATATAAAGCACAAATAGCAACAAAATTTCAAAGTAGGCAATTGAAAAGGCAAAATGTATTATGAATAAAATGCTACAGGAGATTTCTAGATTTGGACTTTCTGTTTCCAATATTGGAAAGAGAGGGCAATCAAATAAAATAAGTAAATTATGCAAGATGCTCCTTCCTCAGTATTACTGTGATGTGTGTCCAGCCATTATTTTATGACACACTATAACTTCTCATTACTAATCACTGATATATTTTAGTGGAAAGGTTAAAAAAGTCACAACATACGCTCACCTTTGTCCAAATGACCCTGTCTTTGTGATACCGTAGAAACTAATGGCACAAAACAATATCAGGCGACAATTAAATCCTGATCACAAAGATCACTAGGCCATCCATTTTTTCGTCTGCTGAATTTGATACGGGGTGTTAGCTAATTGCCTCGGGCAGCGACTCTGACCTCCTGTTGTCTACCAAGGCAGTAGTGTTGTGGAGAGAGTGAAAGTGTGTGTTGCCTGAAGATAGAGCGCCACGTCGACTTGACAATGACAACCGCCTACAGTAATCTTCAAACCAATCCAGATACTAATCTATCAATGTATGCAGAGAACCAATCTGTGTACCATGAAAGGACATATCGAATATCGATCAATCGAGTTATAAAGTGATCTTTCCCTCCTTCAATATCTTAGCGGCTCGTGTATCCATAAAGCTGATTGAGAATGTAAATTAGCGTCATTGTCCACGGCCCAGTGATTCATTTTGGTCTGTTCGTCGATTCATCAATTAATTCGTGACGACAATGGATTGATGATAGACAGACAACTCATAACCCATCATGATACCATATACAAGTCCTCTCAGATGAGATAGGCTTCCTCCGGGGGCGAGGTAACGTCATATTTTCATGTAAAAGTTATGCATCCAATTATTGCAAAATGCGAGAAAAGGGCCGCCATTCTTTCGAGGGGGAGGGGTGGAATTTACTTTTCTGAAACTGTGTCGTTTTACTACTTTGTTCTCAAAATGGGGAGAGGGTGGCCTCTTTGTCTCCGTGGACCGTCTAAATACAAATCGATTTTTACAGTGGTGTAGAGTCAATTCACAGACTTAGGGACACCGACATCATGGCGGGGGAGGGGGGCACCCGTCTTTCTTGGTGGATAAAAAACGAATTCTCAAAGCAATCATTGAAATCATTGATAAGGGGTTGGGCATGTGAGGGGATCGTAGTATCTTCTTTTCATGTTCCCTTTTCTTTTCTGCTTTTTTCTCTCTCCTTTTCGCTCTGTCCACCGTCATTTGATGGGGGGGGGGGTTTACAAGACCTGCCCTCGTAGCTACGCCACTGAAGGAAATGCATTGATAATGTGCAGCTTGTCTTGAGGGGGGGGGGGGGTACTCGTTTTTCAGAAGGTTCATGATTTTGAAGGTTCGTATTAAATTCCAAAGCACAAATTTCCCATAGCAGGGGGTTCGTAACTTCCGAAAATGAAATAGGGTTCATTATTCCGAAAATCAAAAAGGGTTCACAATTCCGAAGGATTGTAATTCCGAAAACGCACCAGAGCCCTACATAACTTTTTCAGAATTACGAACCTTCGGAAATATGAACCTTCGGGAAAAAAAACGAAACCTTTGGAAAAAACGAGTAATAAACTACGGTTCATAATTCCGAAAATGAAATAGGATTCACAATTCTGAAAATCCAAAAGGCTTCATAATTCCGAAATAACTTAAATAAAAACCTTTTTAGAATTACCAACCTCTGTAAATATGAATCCTTTCATTTTCGGAATTTCGAACTCATTTTCATTTCCATTTTCAGCATTACGAACCCTATTTCATTTTCGGAATCATGAACCCTTTTTCATTTTCAGAATTATTAACCTTCGGAAAAACGACATGAATACCCAGGGCCATCACGTGTTGTGACCACTTATTGACAAACCTAACTATCATCAACAGATAAGGTAATGAATATATAAAAAATGAATGAATAATCAAAGTCATGTCAGCTAGGGTGCTATTAATGAGAACAGAGAGCGTATAATCCAGCATATAATGCTGGATCGTACACGTGGTTACATAGTCTTTGTTCGTGTTACACTCTCCTGCCTTTGATTTTCTCTTTCTTCTTCTTCTTCTTTCTTTTCTCCTTTCTTCTTTTTTCTCCTTTCTTCTTTCCCCCTTTTCTTTTTCCCCTTCCTTTTCTCTTTCGTTTATTTTTATTTGACTCTATCGACCCCCTTCAGGGGTATGAGAGCACAACATATTTACAATATAATACAGAAAGATATATTCCATTTCATTTCATATTGTCTTTATTCACCTCATAATTAAAAAGGTACAATAGTATAAAACTTTACAAAGATAAATACCTGGGCAACAACAAAATAAATATAAATATATATAAATATAACATAGTATGTGGGGGGGAAAAAAAATTAAAAAAATAAAAAAATAAAAAAATAAAAAATAGAACGAATGAACACGGCTGATGACAGGGCACAAAAAGATTGAATATGAAAATGAGAACAGGTGAGCGTGGCCCACCTCCCCGATCTAAATTTAGCAGGGTACTCCAGGCTGAAAACAACACGATCCGAACAGAAAAGCAGAATCAAACGGAATCACCACAAGAGTGAATTCGCCGCATCGCTCCGAGGAAACAGTCCCGCGCACGCTGTCCCGGCAAAACGACGTGATGGCCGAAGACGTCACCCCCTCCCCCTTTTCCCATCTCTCTCTCTCTCTCTCTCTCTCTCTCTCAATCTTTCTCTCTCTCTCTCTCTCTCTCTCTCTTACTCTCTCACTCTCTCTCTTTCTCTCTCTCCCACATCTACCACACAAAATCACAATCATTTAAACTACAAAAACATTTAGTCACACACATGCATGCACCCCTAACTAGGCCAACAATAACACCCTAACATAAGAGGAGGGAGAAGACGACGCCAACCGCCAACCCATCGCACGCCCAAGAAAACATGCGCAGAACCGCTCAATATATAAAACAATGTAAAATAGAATAATAAAATACATAGACATGAATACATATCTTTACAAGTTTAACACACAATAAACATGAACTAAGGTCTAGTATACAGTTAATAATTATAAATCTAAAATATCACGCGGTTTGGTTTGTCTACCACTACGAGTAACTACACTTTTATTGACAAGAATAGGACTATGCCTTTCAGCCTTTGGAACCATCGAAAAGAATTGTATTATTACTGTTATGAACCTTACGATTTTTCTTAATTGTTTAATACTAGTTCTATTAAACAATTTATCCATGTGAAATGTACTAGGATTGTTCACAGCAAATTCCTGTTCTAAATATAACTGCCTTTCTTTCTTGAAAAAAGGACAGATAAATATAGTGAAATTCATCTCCAAAAGCCTTCAAATCATAACATGGGCATTCGATATTTCTTTCTTCAGGATTACTTTCAAACTTCCCATTATTGATCGGTACGCAGTGTGACCTGCATCGGAATCTACACAAAGTGACTGCATCTCTTTTGTTCAACTTTACCAAATACTTTTCAAATAAAATTTCATTCTTGAAAAATCGATAGTTAACACAAATGCTATTTGACCAAACTTTTGACAATATTTCTTGCTTTGACATGTCAGTCAACCTGAGCTTAAGAGCATGAAGAACCCATGTATCACTGAATCCACCCCCTTGCCTTTGCCACACATTACCTAGCCCAGCATTATTTAATGTATTTTCTACACATGACAACCATTTAGATAACTGGGTATCTCTTTCCATAAGTAACTTTAAAAGATTATAGAATCTGAATAAGAATTTACAATAACTTCCTTTGACTACTTTTAACAAAAACCTACCATTCTACATTTAACTTGAACATTAATTCTAGTACGGCCTGTCTTACCATAAATCATACAATCAGGTGTATATTTATTGACACTCAGTATGGTCCGTAGGAATTTGCCATGAAAAATCTCAATCTGACTCAAATCCTCATAACCCCACACCTCACAGCCATAAGAGTATTGGCAGGATTAACTGATCAAATAACTCGCACTTTAATATGTAATGCTATGGGCACAACCATGGTGACAATTCACTTTGCTTTTTTTTTTAAATGTGCGTGCATGTCCGCAGCTTTGGTACAGTTGTATGTCGACCAACTATAGCTGCGATTCGTAAGTCCTTCTTACGATCTCCCTTGGGCGTCTTGCGTGCTCCTGCGTGCCTGGAAAAGAACGCGCAAAGCCGTGCGTCGGACGCAGGGATTTTCTGCGAAATCCATCGCAGACCAGACGCAAAGAGGTACACTGCCAGTTGTGACCATGGCATAAGGAACGAGTGGTGACGGACAGTGCAAAACCTTGTGTTTCTAGCAGTTCTCTTACACACAGAGGGTTTCGGGGAAAGTAAATCAATATTACACTTAAAAGGCCCCTGCAACCAAAACGCAACCCAAATGCAAGTTTATTGCTGTTGATGTGCAGGGATGCATACAAATAATATTCCTTTATTCAAACATATATATAATGTTTCATAGATTTTAAAATTTTTCTGAAATATTTTTCCCAACCTCCTAATCTCAACCCTAAAAAAGCTCCAGATCTCATTCCTCCAATTTTATCATCTGTCAATTATCAGTCAGCTACACTAAAATTCTAAAATAGACAGTGGAATGTAACTTCCCCCAGCTCAGCACATGTTCACAATAGAATTGCATGCTTTCAAACAATACCTCGTAATTACCATTCTTTTCCTGGTGATGCTACAGCCTGTCTGACATAGCATCTCCTATGCAGGCATTGTATGGTCCATTAGAACAGATGGTCATCTCTGGCAAAGCTACATACCACGGTCTCTCCTTAGCTCACTAATGATTGACAGATGATGTCATTGCAGGAATTAGATCTGGGGCATTTTTTTTAGGGTGGAGCTTAGCATGATTATTTTGTTGAAATAGGTCCAAATTTAGCAAGTAAGATACCAAACTGTGATAGAAAATTTTATGATTACTTACAAAACCCTAACCCTAATTCTATGTTTTTTACTCCTGTAAATGAAGGTGAAGTTCTTGATATTGTTAACAATTTTATGAGTAAACGCAGTTGTGGACATGATGGTCTGGATAATTTTATAATTAAAAAAATTATAGCAAGTATTGTTGAACCATTCACTTATATATGTAATCTATCTCTGAGCACAGGTGTTTTTCCAAACAAAATGAAATTAGCCAAAATAATCCCTATTTTTAAAAAGGGTAACCCCTTATCGTTGTCAAACTACAGGCCAATATCTTTGTTAACCACCTTTTCCAAAATACTTGAAAAAGTAGTTTTTACTCGTACAATGGCTTTTTTGAATAATAATGATATTTTACATGAATCTCAGTTCGGGTTTAGAAAACACCATAATACAACACATGCTCTCCTGTCTCTAATTAATAATATTACAAGTTCTATTGATAATGGTACCCACACAATAGGAATGTTCTTAGACTTCTCTAAGGCATTCGACACTATAGATCATGAAATTCTCTTAAGCAAACTTTCACATTATGGCATAAGGGGCATTGTTTCAGACTGGTTTCGAAATTATTTATACGAACGACAGCAATATGTCTGTATTGAAAATTGCATGTCGCATTTAAGAAATATTAATTGTGGTGTTCCACAGGGTTCTATTCTAGGCCCTTTACTTTTTATTTTGTATATAAATGACTTTCATAGATCATCAAATTCATTGACTTTTATTATGTATGCAGATGACACTAATCTATTTTTTTCGCATAAAAGCCTAGAAACTTTATGTAATGTGATTAATTCGGAACTGGATTCAGTTGCAATATGGATTAAGGCTAATAAGTTATCACTAAATCTAGAAAAAACAAATTACATGTTATTTAGTAATACTTTTAACGAACTACCTCATCCGATTTTAATAGATAATACACAAATACAGAAGGTGATTGAAACAAAATTTCTAGGCACAATAATAGATAATAAACTTTCATGGAAGCATCATATTGATAATGTATGTAAATTGATATCCAGAAACATTGGTATGATTAATAAACTCAAATGGTCTTTTCCGCCAAATATTCTTTTATCACTATACTCCACACTGGTTTTACCATATCTTAATTATGGAATATTAGCATGGGGAAACAGTGCGGCATGCCTGTTAGACAGAGTTTTTTTATTACAGAAAAAGGCTATGCGAATTATAAGTAATGTTAATTATCGCCACCACACAGATGGTCTGTTTCACTCTAATAATGTACTAAAAATTTATGATATTTATCGCCTCAATCTTGCTGTACTTATGTTTCAGTATCATAACCACGAATTGCCCACTGTCTTCAATAATATATTTACAGTAAATAACGAAATCCATCATTATCCCACTAGACAAATAAATCTGTATCACTTGCCAAGAACTCGTACAGCATTAACCCAGAATACTTTTTCATTTACTGCTCCTAAATTTTGGAATTCCCTCCCTTTAAATATACGAGACAGTATAAGTTTAAGTACGTTCAAACGTAAATTGAAAAAATCACTAATTGCTTTTTATGAACATTGATCCCTCAGTGATCCTGATGACGACAGTTGTTCACCTGCATGTGTAGCAAAATCTAAAGACGAAATGAAACCTTCAAGATCTTGTCCCTTTCCCACCCTCCCGTCCTAACCCCCACCTGTCACTTTGTCATTCTTGTTCCGTCTTTTGTAAAGTTTACTTCTTTAAAACTTTACTATTTTCCTATTACTATTTCCTGCTTTTTGTGTTTACAATATTTCTCAGTGCTTTCTCTTCTATAGCAAGTGTGTTATGTCTATAATTTGTTTACTTTCCAAGGCCATGTATCTGTCTTCTTCTTTTTTCCCTTTTATTGGGCATTTTATGCATGATTGCCCAGTCTAGTTCTTTTTATGTACTGTATTCATGCTTCATCTTTTTGCCAGGGACCAGCGCTTCTACAAGCTTTGCTTCTAAGCTGGTCTCTGTTTTCATTCTCATTTTCATTAAATTAATCTTAAGTAGTCTTCATTGATGTTACTTTTTTTTCTCTCACAACTCAAACTTTAATGCACTTTGTTTTGCTTGTAAGTTGTGTTGTCAATTATTTTGAATATTGTCAGATTCATAATACTTATTGTTATATACTTTGAGAAATGAAAATGTAATGAAATAAAATCTAAATCTGAAATCTGAAAAAATTTGTTTGAGAAAATGATTTAAAAAAATATTTTAAAAATTCATGAAATGTATTTAGATGTTTGAATAACAAAATATAAGTTGTATGCATCAACAGGAATTATGTGAAATTATGTGGTCAGAAAAATTCTTTTGACTTTAACTTGAAGCTAGGCTGATGAGAGTCCAGTACTGATGTAAATAATACAGTGTAATCCCCATCTTTATCTCTTATTCTCACGCTCATTTAAAAAAGAATGATTTTAAGAATGGCCTTGTTGAAAAGCAACTTCCGCCGTATTCATGGTAACGTCGCAATGTTGGTTGCTGGGACCGTAATGAAAATTAAGGTTTCTCTCTCTCTCTCTCTCTCTCTCTCTCTCAACCCCCTCTCCCCCTCCCTCTCCTTTTCTGTATTCTCAGCTCCTTCTTTCTTTCTCTCTCTCTCTCTCTCTCTCTCTCTCTTTCATCTCTACATCGACTAGCCCTCAATCGTTCACAACAACACCACAACTACAAGTAGGCGATGGCGTGTACGTGTACGTGTGTACATTGCAGACAACATTTACTACTAGATTAAACAAAAAACAGGCTTTGAAAAAAAAGAGGACAGTGAAATACACCATATCATTTCCCCCGTGCTTGTTCTTGACAATACACTCGTTAATTTTTCAAGAACCGAGAAGCAGAACGCTGGAGAAGAATCGGTATCCTAGGTAACGAGACGCTACCGTGAGGGTTCCTGGTGACTGGTAGATAATTTCCATAAAAGATTCAGGGATAGGATCGTGCGTGTAAGAGGGAAGAGGGAGAGAATCTAGGAGAAGAAAAAGATGGCGATGGTGTTCAGTTACCTATGAGCAAAGGGGTATCCAGGAATGTCACAGGGGGGGGGGGGGGTATTTGATAACCACGAATGTCCATGCTCCTTCTGTGTCGTAAAGAAATTATATAACTTTGGGGGGGGGGGAGGCAGTGGGTCATCTCATGGCTACCCTGATACATGGGACAACAGTGATGGCAGTTATGATAATACATGTATGATAGAGACTTTGTAAGATATTGTGAGCAAGGGAACTAATAAAACAAGATAGAAATAAGGTTACAAATGTAAAGATTGTTAGCTAGGAATATGTATAATAGGTACGATTATGTGGTATCAAAAAACATGCGGTAGATTAGTAATAGTGACAGGAGAAGTACTAGTATTCGAAGTGGTAGCAGTAGTGGTGGTAGCAGTAGTAGTAGTAGTAGTAGTAGTAGTAGTAGTAGCAGCAGCAGTAGAAATCTATAGTAGTAGTAGTAGTAGTAGCAGCAGCAGTAACAGGAATACGAGAGTTGTAATACTGGGAGTGTGATAGAAGTAATATTAAAGTAGTATACAATTTAAAAAAAAAGTGGTAATCGTGTAATATCAATAATAAAAATATTCTGGATTTATATAGCGCCTAATATATCTACGATGTATCTAAGCGATTTAAGGGCACCGCACACCTTACGATCGGTCCGCTATACTATTTGTGAAATAAATCGCTATGGCATTAAATATTGGAATTTTAACAAATGAAATCTACCCTATTCAGGTTCTGAAAAGTAATATGAATACTAAACATAGGGTTTTGGTGGGCTGTTCAGCTTTCTACAGGGAATAAGGGCAAAATTAGTTTCAAATCATAGGTAGTCGTACGATTTTTGTGACGTCACTACCACTCGGAGCCGATTTGGCCATTCCACCAATGTAACTGACAAATGGCTGAAATCAATCGATAGTGGAAACATTGTTGGTCTAGTTATGATCGACCTTAAAAAGGCTTTCGATACCGTTGACATTGCGTCCTATTGGAAAAATTAGAAATGTATGGCTTTTGTAAACCCGCACAGAAATGGTTTAAAAACTACTTTGATGATAGGAAACCATTCACTTCTGTAAATGGTTATATATCTGATGAAAAACATGTAACATGCGGAGTCCCCCAGGGCTCCTTGCTAGGCCCCCTGTTATTCTCCCTGTTTGTAAATGACATGCCAAGCATTGTAAAAATTTGTGATTTATCATTATACGCTGATGGTAAGCGTCTCTTTACCTCATCAGAAGATCCAAGGGAAATCGTTAGAAGAACAAATGAAGACTTATCAATCCTGTCAAGTTGGTTAAAAGACAATACAGCTTATTGTAAACCCAAAGAAATGTGAAGTAATATTTATTGGTACACATCAACGTTTGAAGAGAGTGCATAGTATAAATGATGATTGCCATATTTACATCGATGGCAATGAAATTGAAAAAGTTGAATACTGTAAGTACCTAGGTGTCGTTATTGACCAAAATCTGTCTTGGAATAATCAAGTTGATTATATTAAGAAAAAAAATAATCAAATGTATATACCTTCTTAGAAGATTCCGTCCTTATATCAACCAGGACACTGCTCTGTTATTTTATAAATCAGTGATCCAAAGTAACTTTGATTATTGTAACGCTGTCTAGACAAATGCTTCTAGATCATATCTTAATCAACTCCAAAAACTCCAAAACAGATCGCTTCGTATCGTTATGAATGTGGATTATATGTTTCCCTCAAACTCTTTGTACCGTACTCTTAAATTAGATCGGCTGTATGTACGATGGTCAAAACTTTTAGCATGCACCATGTACAGATCTATTAAAAAACTATGCCCGCCCTACCTCAGTAATATCTTTTGTTTCCGTGAAACCATTCATTGTACTAGATCCGGCCCTAGGAAATTATGGCTCATACAGCCAAAGACAAATTACGGTAAAAAGTCCCTTGCTTATCGCGGGGCCAACATCTGGAATGAGTTTGATCATCCTTCCTCCGCACTAACATCAATTAAAGCTTTTAAACGCCACCTAAACAACAACCACAATACTCTAAACCCAAACTGAGTATATAGATATAT
The DNA here is from genome assembly GCA_025618425.1 of Heliocidaris tuberculata. Taxonomy (NCBI): domain Eukaryota; kingdom Metazoa; phylum Echinodermata; class Echinoidea; order Camarodonta; family Echinometridae; genus Heliocidaris; species Heliocidaris tuberculata. Next base: position 35,416,767 of record CM046844.1, read on the forward strand.
AGATTTTTTTTCTCTCTCTCTCACCCACTTTTCTCTTATTCTTAGGATTTTGTCTGTATTGTTTTTGTTGTGTTCTTGTTTTGACTCTTTACATTCACCAGTGTACAATTTCATATGTATTTTTTGTTTTGTTCAATATTTTGTTAATTTGTACATGATTCATATTTTTATGATTGCCTGCTATAAGTATATGTTTTTGTTCATATGTTCTTTTTATTTTTTGGCTTGGACCCCTTGGAAAAACAGCTATTAGCTGACAAGGGCACTCTAACCCATGAGTGGAGAATAAATAAATCAAATTAAATCAAATCAAACCAGAAAACTCGGCAAAGGCCGTATTATCGATTTTGCTATCTGTATGACTGTTCAGACCCTCAATCAAAAATATTTTTCGTTTTTAAATGATATGTCAAATGATATTACATTTTCTTCTGAAATCGGATCACAGACCGATTATAAGGTATGCGGTGGCCTTTACAGACATATAATGGTAGTCACAATAGTATATTAGTAAGAGAATAGTAGTAATAATAGTAGCAGTAGTAGTAGTAGTAGTAGTAGTAGTAGTAGTAGTAGTAGTACTACTACTACTACTACTACTACTACTACAAGTAGTACAGTAGTAGAGGTAGTAGTAGTAGAAGCAGTAGAAATCATGTAATGGTAGTAGCAATAGTAGTAGTGAGAGAAGTAGTAGAGTAGCAAGAGACGTAGTAGCAGTAGTAGTAGTACTGAAATAGTAGTAGTAGAAGGTAGTAGTAGCAGTAGGAGGAGGAGGAGGAGGAACAGGAATACGATAGTTGTAATACCGGGAGTGTGATAGAAGTAATATTATATAGTAGTCACAATAGAAAAAGTTGCAATCTTGTAATGGTAGTAACAATAGTAGTAGTAATAATAGTAGTGGTAGTAGTACTACAAGTAGTAGTAGTACTACTACTACTAGTAGTAGTAGTAGTAGTAGTAGTAGTAGTAGTAGTAGTAGTAAAGGTATTAGTAGTAGAAATCATGTAATGGTAGTAGCAGTATTAGTAATGAGAGTAGTAATATAGTAGCAAGAGAATTAGTAGCAGTAGTAGTAGTACTGTAGTCGTACTAGTATAGTAGTATTAGTATAGTAGTAGTAGTAGTAGTAGTGGTACTAATGGTAGAAGTAGTAGTAGTAGTAGTAGTACTACTACTACTACTACTACTACTACTACTACTAATGGTAGAAGTAGTAGTAGCAGTAGTAGTAGTAGTAGTAGCAGTTGTTGTAGTAGTAGTAGTAGTAGAACTTAAAGTATAAACAAAAATACGAGAGTTGTAATACCGGGAGTATGATATTAGTAATACTATAACCTAACTAACAGCAGAAGTAGTAGAAATGGTTGTGGTAGCAGTAAGAGAAGTAGTAAAAAATAGTAGTAGTAATAATAGTATTAGTTCTAGTATAAGTATTAGTAGTACTAGTAGTAGTAGCAGTATAGGAGAAGTAGTAGTAGTAGTAGTAGTAGTAGTAGTAGGTATTATTAGTGATAGTAGTAGTAGTAGTAGTAGTAGTAGCAGTAACAGGAATATGAGAGTTGTAATACCGGGAGTGTACTAGAAGTTATAGTTAGTTATAGTAGTAACAATAGAAGAAGTTGTAATCGTGTAATGGTAGTCGCAATAGCAGTAGTAAGAGTAGTGTAAATAATAGTAGTAGTGCTATTAGTATAGTAGTAGTAGTAATAATACTACTAGTAGTAGAAGTAGTAGAAGCAGTATAAATCATGTAATGGTAGTAGAAATCGTAATAGTAAGATTAGTAGTATGATAGCAAGAGTAGTAGTAGTAGTAGTAGTAGTAGTACTTGTACTGTAGTAGTACTAGTAGTAACTAGTAGTAGTAGTAGTAGTAGTAGTAACAGAAATACGAGAGTTGTAATACCGGGAGTGTGATAGAAGTAATATTATATAGTAGTCACAATAGAAAAAGTTGTAATCTTGTAATGGTAGTAACAACAGTAGTAGTAATAACAGTAGTAGTAGTAGTAGTACTACAAGTAGTAGTACTACTACTACTACTAGTAGTAGTAGTAGTAGTAGTAGTAGTAAAGGTATTAGTAGTAGAAATCATGTAATGGTATAGTAGCAATAGTAGTAAGAGTAGTAATATAGTAGCAAGAGAATTAATAGTAGTAGTAGTAGTACTCTAGTCGTACTAGTATAGTAGTATTAGTATAGTAGTAGTAGTAGTAGTAGTAGTACGAATGGTAGAAGTAGTAGTAGTAGTAGTAGTAGTAGTAGTAGTAGTAGAACTAATAGTAGTAACAAAAATACGAGAGTTGTAATACCGGGAGTATGATATTAGTAATACTATAATCTTACTAACAGCAGAAATAGTAGAAGTGGTTGTGGTAGCAGAAAGAGGAGTAGAAAAAATAGTAATAGTAATAATAGTATTAGTTCTAGTATTAGTATTAGTAGCAGGGGCGGCGCTACAGGGGGGGCAGAGGGGGCGACCGCCCCCCCTATGATTTTTCAAGTAGTGAAAAAAGAAAAAAAAAGAAGAAAAAAGAAGAAAAGGAGGAAGAAAAGGGAAGAAAAGGGAAGAAAGAAGAAAGAGGAGTATTAAAAAGAGAGGTCTTAAACATATAACTCTATATTACCCCTGTTATCTAATGGAGAAAAAAATATGACGTCATCTTTAGGTCGTCTTGCCCCTCCTATCAAAATACCCTGGCGCCGCCCCTGATTAGTAGTACTACTAGTAGTAGCAGTATAGGAGAAGTTGTAGTAGTAGTAGTAGTAGTAGTAGGTACTATTAGTGATAGTAGTAGTAGTAGTGGTAGTAGTAACAGGAATATGAGAGTTGTAATGCCGGGAGTGTACTAGAAGTTATAGTTAGTTATAGTAGTAACAATAGAAGAAGTTGTAATCGTGTAATGGTAGTCGCAATAGCAGTAGTAAGAGTAGTATATATAATAGCAGTGCTACTAGTATAGTAGTATTACTACTACTAGTAGTAGTAGAAGTAGTAGAAGCAGTATAAATCATGTAATGGTAGTAGAAATCGTAGTAGTAAGATTAGTAGTATAATAGGAAGAGCAGTAGTAGCAGTAGTAGTAGTAGTAGTAGTAATAGTAGTAGTAGTAGTAGTAGTAGTAGTAGTAGTAGTAGTAGTAGTAGTAATAGTAGTAGTAGTAGTAGTAGTAGTAGTAGTAGTAGTAGTAGTAGTAGTAGTAGTAGTAGTAGTAGTAACAGAAATACGCGAGTTGTAATACCGGGAGTGTCATAGCAGTAATACTATAACCTTACCAACAGTAGAAACATTAGTAATGGTAGTAGTAGTAGTATGGGTAGTAGAAGTGGTAAGAGTAGTAGTAATACTTGTAGTAGTACTAGTTGTAGTAGTAGTTGCAGAAGTAATAGCAGTTGTAGTAGTATTAATAATAGTAGTAGTAGTAATGCAATATCAGTAATAGCAGCAACAGTAGCAGCAGTATAGTAGTCGTAGTAAGCAGTAGGAGAAGTACTACTAATACTAGCAAATCGTTAAGAGTAGTTAACCTAGTATTAAAAAGTAGTAAACACAGTAAAAAGTAGTACTATCAGTAATTTTCACCTCTTTATAGCTTCCCATTAAGATTCATTTCGGTTTAATCGCTGGTTTTACCTTGTTCTTTGTATATGTCAGAGTCACATTTTACACTGAATATATTACTCGCTCGTAAATAGCTGGGCTAACTCAAGCGTTTTCGTTTTCATTAATACCCACCTGGGCCCCGTTGCATAAAACTTACCATTAATGGTAACTCTGCTGTCAATGGTAACTACCATGGTAGCATCACTCAACAGCCAATCAAAATCAAGGTTTCCATGGGAGTTACCATTGATGGCAAAGTTACCGTTAATGGTAAGTTTTATTCAACGGGGCCCTGATCTCTGCCTATACCCTCTAATATCAAGATCCGTATATCTCTGAATTGCCGAAGTGGAATGATGCAAGGAAAGAAAACAATTTGTTACGATCCAAAATCCACAAAAGATAAGAACCGAACAAAAGATATTATATTTTAGATGATATGTGGTTTCTCTTTAATATTTACAAGCATTCAATATGACATGATATAAAAGAATTACAAGTTTGAATTATAACTACATTACATATACTTAATCTAGCAAAGACTTACAATTTCTCAGCTGGGAATCTTGTAATCCACAGAATATGAATGCAAGGTATGAGTCCAGAATGTTCTTGAAGTGTAGAGTAATCCACAATTATAAATCCCAATAGTTAATCCAAATGGTATGGTGTCCAACTGGTAAAAGATTCCAGATGATTCAGCTGAAGAATGTCCAAGATAATTCAGGAAGTCATCAATGTCGACGACGAAGTCGATGACGATGTCGAAGACGATGTCGATAACGATGTCGATGATGTCGAACACGACGTCAATAATGATGTCGACTGCGATATCGATAATGATGTCCAAGATTAAGTCCAAGACGATCTCCACAGGTTGATATCAATATTATCAATATCAGATGGTGATAACTGAGAATTTACGCAATATATGCTCCACGATGTAGTCAGGTATTAAATTCTGAAATTTCTGTGGAAGCTCCCAGCTTATATACAATCTCAACTCTTAATTAGAATTTTCTACCTTCTACTAACAACATCCATGAAGGTTTGGAACTTTCTTGTAAGTTCCACATACTTCTAGTTGTAACAAACAAAAGAAGGGGATTCAAATGAGCTATTTATAGACTCATTGCAATGTTTCACTCTTACTAAGAAGTTCATGCAAAGGTCAGGTAAACAGGTCACAACATGCAATTACATTGTTACTATCATACAGTACATCACACATAATGTAATGATCTAGAACCCCTGTTCTTAAAGTGCGGCCCACGGGCCACTTGTGGCCCGCGAAACGATTTCATGCGGCCCGCCAAAAATATCTGAGTAAGAAGAAAAAAAAATCTTGTTTTAAGAACTATGTTGATACATAATATATCATCCTAACTATTGGTAAGAATAAAAGTATAATTTTTTTTTGCTCGCTCGCAAATAGCGTTTCATATTTATCTGTTCCCTGCCCTACCACATATTATTATAGTTTGGTTTTTTTTTTTAATCAAACAAAGAAAAAATAAGGAGGGTGTATTCTAAAATCGTTTAACCGTCCCTAGATGAGCCATTCGGGTATGTATGCATTAACGTCTGTGGCGGGGGGATGGGGCCTGGAGCCCTCTTCCCCGTGAATATCAAAAATTTTCCTGCACCCACCATTTCATTTTTGGGCAGTGAAATGGTCTCTTTGTAATTTTTTTATATCTAATCTAAATTAGCACATTTTGACGACGAAATTACATTTTCACATTTCTAAAGTGTCAATTTTTTTGCTCGCAAGCTTCGCTCGCTCGCTGAATGATAATGATAATAATAATAACAAAAACAAAAACAAAAAAAAAAAAAAAAAAAAAAAAACAGAAAGCTAATACACAATGTATTCGGGCAAGAGTCGTGAGTCCCATGCGTCTTTGTATGTATATATAATACTCTATGGCTCGCGACGTAATTTCAAGAATATTTCTGGCCCTCGTAACAAAATAATTAAGAACCCAGGATCTAGAATGTTCTTCCTCTACTGGATGTGCATTATTTAATCTGTAATTAATGATTCTTTCACTGTTACAGAGTACACTCACTTTTTGCATCTGAATAATGATTTCTCTTCTAGAAATTTCTATGTTCATAAATACATAAAGAAAAGTGGAAAATAACTTCCTTCCAGAAGGTTCTTCAAATATATAACAAATAGCCTACGAGGGCTTCTTGTATAAAGAATAGCGTTCAGTCTCCCAAAAACAATGCAACTTTACTTTCAACCAGTCAGAATCGTGTATTTGGGACATTCGTTTAATTTTTAAGTTGCGTTTAATTGTTGTTGTTTATGCAAGAGACCGGATGTCATGGCCGTTATGATAGTCGTTTAATTTTCTTTCATTTTTTTAAAAATCTTTGAAAGAGAATGTTGAGTTCAAGTACAGGTAATTTTTTTTTTTTTTAGTTTTTCGTTATTTATATTCTATAAACGTGGAAGAATATCATAGCGGGAATGTCATTATGGAAAATATTGTTCTTGGAGTGTCCTCATATTCAAAATACGTTCAGAATTAACATTTTGACAAGATGTTGATATCAATAGTAACAATATTCCGTTCTTGTATAGTGCATATCACATTATGATATACCGTCTCTATGCGCTTCCAAAGGACTTTGGATGCCACATGAGTGTGCACTATGCAGTCCAAAATTTTGCGCATACACGTGCAGGGCTTTTCATGGTATGTATATGATTTCCCTGAAGATAGGCAAATGTGTTCACATATTTACAATTTAAATGAAAAGTCCACCCTGGTATGCTGACTTGATTAAAAGAAGAAAAATGGGAGAAACAGATTTGTGAAAGTTTGAGCAATATCCGATAAGAAATCAGAAAGTTAAGAATTTTTGAAATTGTCATCATTCAAACACAAAATGGCAACTCCTCTCCCATTTACTCAGTAAAGAAAATTTCATAAATTTTCATTTTATTAGTTTTTGATGAAAGAATAGATTTGCTTCATACAGGTTTTGTGTAAAAACATATGAGCAATGATTATATCTGAGGTGAATATATGATTGAATATTTTCGTTAGGGAAAATGAAAATTAATGATTTTTGAGGTACAGGGCAAATGGGAGAGGAGCCCGCAAGATACGTTACGGAGTTGCCAATTTGTGTTTGATTGATTACAACTTCAAAAATTCATAACTTTGTTATTTCTGATCGCATTTTGCTAAAACCTTCACTGATCTGTTATTTTTCTCCTTCTTTTAAAATCAACTTGTAATTAGGGTGGACTTTCCCTTTAATGACGTCGCACCTCCACGGGCGCAAATCCTGGGGGGACAGGGGGATATGTCCCCCCACCTTTTTGAAAATAGGCGAATGTCCTCCCCCCCCCCCCCTTTTGAATAACCTTTTTTTTTTTTTTTTTTGCTTGTCAGAGATTTTTGGAGGCGAATGTCCCCCACAAATTTCAAAATGGATTTGCGCCACTGCGCACCTCACCGTCATTCTTATCAACCAAAGACAACCATCCCAAATAAGTTGTAAAGTTTCTTTTACAATGGAATCACATGACTAGTGGTCAGCATTATCTTTATCTTTACACAGCAGTTTCTGAGTAAATTGTGTTTTTTTAAATGTTGTCAATGGATATCCCCAAGTGAACAATATACATGTATAACAACGTATTTCCTCAATGTATTTGGGATGGTTGATAAGAATGACGGTGAGGTTCGAAGTCTTTAAAGGGAAAGTCCACCCTAATTACAAGTTGATTTTAAAAGAAGGAGAACCCCCCCCCCCCCCCCACCCAGATCAGTGAAGGTTTGTGGAGCGATGGCTCAATGGTAGAGCAGTGGTCTCGTAACTGGAGGACACGGGTTCGAAACCAAGTGGATGCGCTATAGTGCCCTTTGGTAAGGCATTAATCCTCATTACCAAGTCCCTCAGAGAGGACTTAAAACCGTCGGTTCCCTGGTTGCTTATTTACAAGCATACACATGCTTTCTTAGCAGTCAGGTAAAATAAACCATCAAACCTTTTCAATGCAATTGAATACAAATCAATACAAATCAGTACAATTTATATGTGTGTGATGTAGTCATGAATAGCCCGACTCTACACTAACAGGGTGTATTTCGATTTTGCTATCCTTATGACTACTCAGAACCTCAATCAAAAATATTTTATGCGTTCGTATATCGAATGCTATTCTAGGGAAGACGAATATTATCCCTGATTTTGACTTTGGCCGAGACAATCTGCACTTATATCACAAGTTCTCTTTACACTTCATCTCTGTCTTTCATTCTTCTCGTGTCTCTCATTTAATGACCAACTCTGACAGTGCTATGGATTTGTGATCACCTGTGCTCATGCAAGCACAGTTCTTCGCTAAGCGGAGGAAATCAGTATAAGAAGAAGAAGAAGAAGAAGAAGCTATTACATTTTCTTCAGAAATCGGATCGCAGACCGATCGTATAGTGTGCGGTGGGCTTAAGTCAACTTTAACGGTCATGTAGAGTTTTGGTAAGCCCTCAAATACTGTTCGTCAAATTTCTTCAATTTTTGTTGATAAATAGCAAGATACTAGCAATACTAAGACACTGTGAAGATTTCGCCAAATAAAGTATAATATTAAACAAATAAGAGGCAAAAACTAATTTATATGCCGGGACAGGCACGTAAAATCCCAACAAAGGCAACGTGCTATACACTGTACACACACGTGTAAAACCAATGAGTAGCTAAAAACAGTGATACAGATGCTGTCTCTATGCAAAGCCCCAAGATTGCTGTGCGGGGAGCCGTCGGGGTGGAAGGGTCCTGGCATAATGGCAGTGATCAAGCATTCCTTACAGATATTTACACTGAAATTCACCAGAAATCATAGATGGAATACCAAATGATCTCTTACATCTTTTGATACAAGGAGAACATCATGAGACTATATTTAACATGTTTCTTTCCAATTTCCTTTTTGCTACCAATACTGTACATGAGCTTTAACGTTAGTCACTGAGAAAAGCGGTGGTGGCGCCATAACACTGTCCGCATAATAGATGTAAAGGCACAATAGACCGGTTCGGTAATGTATACAAGAGGTTGTTCTTGACAACCTGAAAGCTTGCCCGAGGCTTGCCGGACATAGCAACAAGTAATGTATGCAAACTAGATTCCAAGCATTGAGGCTCATTTATAAAAAGCAGGTTAATGGAATAGCTCGTAATTTGTAACATTACAGAACCGGTCTATTCGCTGGAAGGGTTGTCTCTTGCCGGATGACTTGTTGCTTTGGAGAAGAAAAAGAAGAAGAAAAAGGAAAAAAAAAGATGAAGAAGAAGAAAAAGAAAAAGAAGACGAAGAAGAAGATGATGAAGAAGAAGAAGGTGAAGATGACAAAGATGATGAAGAAAAAGAAAAAGAAGAAGAAGAAGAAGAAGAAGAAGAAGAAGAAGAAGAAGAAGAAGAAGAAGAAGAAGAAGAAGAAGAAGAAGAAGAAGAAGAAGAAGAAGAAGAAGAAGAAGAAGAAGAAAGAGGAGGGCATGAAGGAGGACAAGAAGAAGGAAGAGAGGAGAAGACGAAGGAGAATAAGGAGAAGAACAACAACAATAAGAAGATGAAGAAAAAGGAGAAGAAAAAGAAAAAGAAGAAAGAGGAAGGCATGAAGGAGGAGGAGAAGAAGAAGAAGAAAATATGAAGAAGACGAAGAAGAAAAAGAAGAAAAAGAAAAAGAAAAAGAAGAAAAAGAAGAAGATGAAGAAGATGAAAAAGAAGAAGAAAAAAAAAGAGGAGGAGGGTATGAAGGAGGAGAAGGAGAAGAAGAACAAAAAAAAATAGCCCTTGTGCGTGTGTGAGGATGGGATGTGTATGAGGATATGCAGTTTGCAGGTAGCAGTTTATTATTATTACAGTAGCAAACGAGAAATTGAAAGCATATGACATTCACTTGAGCTATATGGAAACAATATCACAACTGAAATAGAATGTCATGCTAGCTGAAAGCCAATCAACGAGAAAGCTTTAATGGATTATCCCATCAGGTATCAATTGCATTTCTTTTGTTTCAAATGTACTTTACATGACAAATAAATGAAATGGAATCAAACAATATAAGTTTCTAATAAACTGTAATAGCTGAGAACTGACTTTTCATATTTACAAGTATCATCAAATAGCACAATGGAATAGGCATACAATGAACAAGAAAATGAACCTAATTGACTCTCCATTATTTCATTATTGCAAAAAAAATCAAACAATGTAAGTCAAGGAAAACGAATAGATTGATCGAGGTCACGAATATACTATAACTGATTAAATGCAAACGATAATTGTGATTTTCACAAAATATGAAAAGAGGATCTTTTTAATCACCTGCCAACTCCAAATGAATCGGCATATACATAAGGTCAAATTACATTATTGATATTTTTGATATTGGTGGAAATGTTTTACTCATGATTCCGTCCGAAAGGTAAGAAAAGATATTGTTTTTATAAAATCCCAGAGTCAAACTTAAGAAAGTCATCTATCTTTTAACCCTACTAGTATTTATCGGAGTCAGTAGATCACTAAATAATTTTCGACGTCTAAGAAGTGTATGAAAGTGTATTATAGGAAGCGTTTCTCAATTATGATGAAATATCTGTTAAGGCCACCGCACACTTGACAATCGGTGTGCGATCCGATTTGTGAAATAAACCGCTATGGCATTAAATATTGGCATTTTAACAAATGAAATCTACCCTATTTCGGTTCTGAAAAGTAATATGAATACTAATCATAGGGTTTGGGTGAGCTGTCAGCTTTCTACAGGGAATAAGGGCAAAATTAGCTTCAAATCGTAGGCAGTCGTATGATTTATGTGACGTCACTACCACTCGGAGCCGATTTGGCCATTCCACCGACTAGAAAACTCGGCAAAGGCCGTATTATCGATTTTACTATCTGTATGACTATTAAGACACTCGATCAAAAATATTTTTCGATTTTAAATGATTTGTCAAAATTAATGATATTACATTTTCTTCTGAAATCGGATCGTAGACCGATCGTAAGGTGTGCGGTGGCCTTTAGAGTAATTTGTCAAAAGACAAATCTTTAAAGAGCACTTAATTCAGAACATTTAATCCCTATTTGGTAAGATTTGGATAGTTCCATTCGTTTTTCAAAGTTGGTCTAATTAGCATTTTTTATTTTTACCATCACTGAAAAGTCTGAGTTTGCACCAGTCGCCTACCGAGCAGGAACCTCGCTCCACAGGAGCTCTACCAAGTCGCCGTAACAAGCAAATTAAAATTTGCCCATGTGCAGATAAAGGTAATTTGTATACCGAGTACATTTTAAATGTTAAACAAGTAGGGTGTCCACCAAAACAAATTCTGAACAATGATATGAATAATTATTGAACATAGGATTTCGTTGCGCTGTCAGTCTTATACCCGGAATAAGGGCCAAATTAGTTTAAAATCGTAGACAATCGTAGGACTGCTCTGACGTCACGACGACTCGGAGCCGATTTGGCCTTTCCTCCGACTAAAAAGCTCGCAATAGGCGATTTGAGTCGATTTTAAGGTCTATATGACTATTTCGAACCTTAATCGATAATAGTTTAAAACATGTTCAAATGTTTATAAAAAATGCTATTACATTTCTTCCCAATCGGATCGCAGATCGATCGTATAGTGCGCGCGCGGTGGGCTACTGTGAGTTGTGCCAACTGCCGAGCTGTGCTGAGATAGCGTAGGGTCCAGTTCAGCGCCCGACTAGTGCCCAGCTTGTTAAACTGATAAAGGTGCTTAAGTAGAGTTGTGTGCTGAGCTCATCGATGGCTGAGCTAGGCCCGCATATTCCTGTACAGTTCGAGAGACAGCTTAGCCTTAGGATGGCTCCGTGCAACTCATGGAAGCTCGTATTGGTTCTCGAATATTTTTGAAACATTGAAAACAAACTTATGGGCAAATTTCAGCGTTTTGCATGCTTAATTTGCCGAGCTGTCCCGAGTAGTTTTCCGAATTCTCACGAGATGTGCCACAGATAGCTGGAGGAACGGCCATGTGCACAACACGGGCCCAACTCGGCAATGAGTGATAGGGGCTTTAAAAGCATTTCTTAAATCACCTACGGTGGTGTTGAGTTGAACCGATGACCAGCTGGACCCTGCACTAGCTCGGCAAAATTCGCAGAGAATTCGGAATAGCTCCTATTATCTCGTAATGAGTCATGAAAATCTTGAAGGTGTTCAAAATATGCGTGGTGTCTAGGCGAATTACGACGGGCTATCACGCGCTATTCAAAGTTGTTTCACAAATTGTCAAAAAAATTGTGCCGAGCTAGCTATAAGATCTAAACTCGGCAGTCGGCACTAAACTGGGCAAAGAATGAGAGGGGCTCAACTATTGGGGTGCCGACCTCTGAACCTTATAGCAAGTAACGCCTATTTTTTTTTTCGTCTTGCGTCTTGCCCGCGAATCTGAAGCTAATAAAGTTCGAATATGGAGTGCCCCAAATATCGGGGAGGGATTCTATCACGAAATATGTTTTGGGGATGCGTTGATGGCATATAAAAGTATAATGACTCTTCAGTTACCAACAACTGACCGCGGAACGTTTTTGAAAGTGAGGGGGGGGGGTGAGCTGATTTCATTTCACTCATTAGTGACAATTTTCGAACCCTTTTCGAGATTTTATGAAACGTGTCTACTAAAAAAAAAAAAAAAAAAAAAATGGGGGGGGGGGGGGGGCAGCCCCCAGCCCCCGGTTCCGCGGCCCATGCCAACGGTGATAACTTTTTCAACCTGTCAGCTATAGACCTAGTACGTAACAGCAAGTTCTCTATTAGACAGTCCGCCGATGTTTTTTCCCCTCTTTGCTTTAATTTTTGTTTTTGGCACTTCTGCACACTGATACTCGTGAACGAGAGAAAGTATCGTTTGCATAACAGATCAAGATACAAGGTGGATCAATGAAAGTCATGTTGGTACCTTAAATTCTTCTCATCACTCACACCTCATTCTTCTGGTCGATCCAGTAAAGGCCACCGCACACCTTACGATCGGTCTGCGATCCGATTTGTGAAATAAATCGCTATGACATTAAATATTGGCATTTTAACAAATGAAATCTACCCTGTTCAGGTTATGAAAAGTAAGACGAATACTAAACATCGGGTTTCAGTGAGCTGTCAGCTTTCTACAGGGAATAAGGGCAAATTAGTTTCAAATCGTAGGGAGTCGTACGATTTTTTGTGACGTCACTGCCACTCGGAGCCGATTTGGCCATTCCAGAAAATTCTAGAAAATTCGGCAAAGGCCGTATTATCGATTTTACTATCTGTATGACTATTCAGACCCTCAATCAAAAATATTTTTCGTTTTTAAATGATTTGTCAAATGATATTACATTTTCTTCTGAAATCGGATCGCAGAGGTGTGCGGTGGCCTTAAGGAAATCATTTTATTGTGGGGGGGGGGGGTTTAGGGGGTTTAAACCCCCCCCCCCCCTTGAGCTGCCAAGTAAACATTTAATGTGCATAGGAAAAAAAAAAGAAAAAAAAAGAGAAAAAATAGAGGATGCAAGTATGCTTAAAATCGCAAGCTGGCAACCCTAAAAATGAAAAATCTCCCTATCTCCTCGCTCGGGCTCGGTCGCTACGCTCCCTCGCAATACCCAGCTCAGCCCCTCAAACCCCCCCCCTTGGAAAAAAGCTAGATCCGCCCCTGGAAAGTAATACAATTTAATAACTTATTATTGAAATGATCATTTGACACCAAACTGCACCCCCAGAAATTACAATACTCCTGGGCCTTCTTGCACAAAAAGTTGCGATTAAACGCAACTCAAAAAATTAAACGCAAGTCCTAAATACGCGATCCTGATTGGTTGAAAATCAAGTTGCGTTTAATTTTTTTTGTGTTGCGTTTAATCGTAACTCTTTATGTAAGAGGGCCCTGGCCTATTTGCAGAGTAATCACAAAATCCGCATGGCCCGATCTGACACGATGCGATATAACCACATATTAACAAATCTCCGCGGCAAAACTTTGCACCGGTAATTGAATGTCTATACAGAGGCCATATGTCGGTGGTCAAAAAACATTACTCTGCGCAACAATGACCCCTGTGCATATTATCCATATGTGTTTTATAAGATCCAGAAATGTAAAGTTACATATACAATGTTATTTCATTAAATTTGCCGCGGCTTAAACCCCCCCCCCCCCCCCCAACAGTTTACCGCCTCTTCTCTAAACGGACCTTTGCATTGTTACCTTATCCTCTACAAAAGTTCAATTAAAAATTCAGTACTCTTTCAGCAGCCGGTGGTGGCTTAGGTCACCGCCCCTGCAGCCTCGGGGGTTCAATCGTGAGACCGTAATACGCAGGGCATTCATCGTTAAATCTCTCATCCCTCGTCGTGGTTATTGGCTCTCGTCTCCTTGGTCCGGTTCGGATGGTGTCACTAGTAAATGCACGGCAAACGCGATTGGATTCTTCGGTCGCTGTAGCTGGTCGCCTTAGCGGAGGGATGATCTCGGGTACTGGAGGTCTCATCTGTCGATTGGTGTAATATGAAGACCCTCCAACTACAGGTGCCGCTGGTACACTGCTATATGCAGTCTCTCTGTTAATCACGGGCCCTTGTTGAGAAAGAATATACAAAGCCATCGCGAACTTGAATAGGTTCTGCTTAAAATCTGCATGATTATAAAGCGTCACTCTTTATCAAAATGATCTTCTTCTTCTTCTTCTTCTTCTTCTTCTTCTTCTTCTTCTTCTTCTTCTTCATCATCATCATCATCATCATCATCATCGTCTTTTTCTTTTATCCCTTTTCTTCTACTTCAATCGTTAAATAGGTTACAGTCTTGAAAATGAAATTCTGTACAAAAGCAAATAAAAGGAGATTGTAAAACCTTATATCATTTCGTATACTGCCTTGCATAATAAAGAACCCATTTCACCCACGAAAATCTAATAGGTACATTTCATACAAGGGTTACCGTGGAACTTACTTTCAACTGGACAGGGATTGGTGTTGCACTGACGTGTCTCTATATACTCGCCTTCGCACCCGACTGTGACTTGTTCATCATCATCTAGGCATTCCCGCCATCGGAAGGTTTTACCGGCATCACATGTCTTGCTACAAGTTTCCCATTCACTCCAGGGTGACCAGCTAAGTACAGGCTCGACCGGCATGGGTCTCAATTCTTGGCGAGAATCCGCAGGAACATATCTGTTGCTGCTCTCCGGTCTTCCATAATTCGGATTTTGAGGAGGAGGAGGAGGAGGAGGAGGAGGAGGATGTTCTGGAAGGCGTTCACTTTGAGCCAGAAGGTCACCCATAGGACCGGTTAAACCCTGACATCCTCGAGGCGGCCTACACCTCTTGAGCTGCACAATGCCGATGCCAGTCTGCTGTTTCCTTTCCAAGCAAGCAATCTCATGCCCAGGACGACACATCCTATTACGACTGCGAAAAGCATCTCTCTCGCAAGGACATTTACCCCATTTAGTCCAGGCGGTGTAAGGGTCAGATTTTTCTAAGGGATACTCTGCAAATAAACAAAACAAATAAGGGGAAAAAATGGGTCGGAACGCCAGAGAATCTCTTTTCACAGTTCTTGTTCTAAACATTTTTATACTTTTTGTATACATGATTTCTTAGCCAATGTTATACGAATCAATCTCTTTATGGCTGACTTGTGCATTTTGATATTTTAATATGTCAGAAAATTCAAGTCAAACATTTCAAACGCCCCCCCCCCCAAAAAAAAAGGGGGAGGGGCATACTTATGACGTAACACATAGACACTAATTACCGGGAGCACGTGCCCCGATGCCCCCTCCCGGGGAACGATTACGAATCCGTTTCAAAGTGATAATTGTCTTACTTCGAAACAAGCGGGTCTTTCTCTTGCCCTCTTTTGATTCATTGGTTTCTCCGCACTGACACGGTGATGTCTCTTTTGTTGGAAACCGACCCTTGGCGCGTAAACACTGCCGTTTGCCGACGATGCAGAACCGATATCGGGTATTCGTCGAAGTGGTGCATGAACACTTCGTCCACGGTGTCCATTTTGAGTATATCATTTCACCCAAAGATAGACCTGATTTATTTTTTTATAAAACAAAATATCGGAGATTATTGTTTGAATACATGTAGATACTGTGAGACTGCATGAAGGAAATAAGAATCTAACTTATACCATGCATCTGTTCTCATCAAATGGAATTGTTTTAAACACATTTTCCTCTGATATTTTAAGGGTTTTCCACTGGAATAAAGAAGTGAAGCAAAGTATCCACTGGATTTTGGTCATTTATTATACGCATATATATATTGAATTTATTTAGTGAAGGCTATGCATTTGTTCACTCTTTTGTGGTTTGGAGATATTTAGGACATACCAAGGAAATATGAACTGACCGATCCCCCCCCCCCCCCCCCAAAAAAAAAAAAAAAATGAAATAGAATTAAATTAGATTTTTATTTTTTTTAAATAAATAAAATAAATAAATAAATAAATAAATTTGAAAAAATAAATTAAAAATTAAAAAAAATAAAAAAATGAAAAAAATCATGGCTTACTGTACATTGAGAAAATGAAAATTTGATTTGAATGCAGTATAATATACATTGATAACATTGACTGAACTTTGATTTCAATTGCGGAAGTCATAATCAGGAAAAATCGATCACACATGTTTCAAAGAGTTGGCTAAAAATATGTTTATTTGACTTACGAATTGCTCTTCTCAACCTGACGTGGTCATCGGTGTAGTTATTGCATACGAGTGACTGGTCGATAATGGAACAACCGTCATCGTTTATCGACGTCGAACCGTATGTCTCTTGAAAAGACATCGCTGAAATTTCCTCGTCTCGATAGGGAAGTAGAATTTCTGCTGAATCTGACGAGGGGTACGACGAGTAGAACGACACTGATTCGGTTGGAAAATCTGTTTTGGGGAATTAATGGGAACACCATCTGACAGAAAGCCCCACACAGTCATGTGAAAGTATATCAGAATCGATGGGGGGGGGGGGGGGGAAGAAACACTTTCTGTGATTTTTCTTTTCTTTTTTCCTTCTTCCGATGAGCCACAACAGGGAGGTGATCCAGACTCTGGATCTGAATAATATAGTGGCATCAAGTGCCCGTGCATTCAGAGGATATTTGAAGGCATACAAATGCAGAGAGGTAAGAAAAAGAAAGTTAAGAAGAGGAAGAAGAAAATGGAATAATAATTCAATGAGAAGGAGGAGGAGAATAAGAAGAAGAAGAAAAGGAAGAAGAACAAAAAGAAGAAGAAGAAGGGGAAAGAAGAAAAAAAAGAGAAATGGAAGAAGGAAATTTAGAAGGAAAATCAAACGGAGTGGTAGGAGAAGAGGAAGGGAAATAAGGGATGAAAGAGAAGAATAACAGAAGAAGAGCTTGGAAGAAGAATAGGAGATAGGCAAGAAGGAGATGCATATTTTTTTTAAAAGTTGACCCAATCTTGTTCACTTTTATTTAAGGATATAACAACTTACATGAACATGGTTCTAGTTGACAGGGCCGTCTGGTTACCACACTCTTGTTACCATGGCAATCAATGAAGTCGGAATGCATCGTCTGCATCCCTCTGTCGTTGTTCTGTTGAGTAGGAGGAGGAGGAGGATGCAGGCAATTTCTCCGTCTGGTCTGCTCTCCTTCTCCACATGAGGCACTGCATCTCGCCCATGGTTGCCATGGTCCCCAAACCTCCAGTGACTGGCAGAGAAGCACTGTCAAAATCATGATAAATCAAAAACATGTCGCTACTTGAATGGCATGAAACATGTCAGAAAGTCATTAGCCTCACACTTCGATTGTGAAAAATATTTTGAAATGTTGTCTGATTACCTTGGCTAAAGACAGTAGGCCTAGATCTAAAGTCCTAAACTTAATAAATCATATAGATAGACCTGAACTGGATGAAAAAAACCCAAACAAACAAACAAACAAATAAACCCCAAAACAAAACAAAACAAACAAGCAAACTTAGCTCCCCCCAAAAAGCCAAGAAGAAAAGTGGGAAGGTAAAATTTGAAAGCATACCGGCGGTAACCTCCAGTTTTCCATGAGGGGGGGGGGGGGGGGGGGGGGGGGGGGGGGATGAGCATAATTTGCTCTAAAATTGAACAGGTATATGTTATAAGGTTCAATTTTGCCGACAAAATCTCAACTTGTGCCTCCCCCCCCCCCCCCTTCCTCCAAAAAACTATTGCCACATGACACCTCTCCCTTGGAAACTAACCTTCAAAGCAGCAAATGACCATCAACAAGAAGAATAATTTCTTGTCTTTTTCTGATGACAATCGGGCTACCATGGCATTGCGCACGTCAATATACGGTGCATTCTGATTTATCCCGAAGAAAAGACAACTTGAAAAACAATATCTCTGTAGAGAATATCTAATTCACAATTCAAGATAGAAAAAAGGGGGGATCAATATTCCTCACGTTAGCTCTGTATCCAGCATTTACATAATACCCGCCGGGATGTCTTATTTTGGAAACGGTTACTACGCGCAAGGATTACGTCACATTTTTACGCGCTTTCATCCCGCGCCGCGCCAGTTGCTACCGCAAAAAATGTCTGCATGCTTTGTTGCGCTCGGCTGTAATTACGTCACAAAGAGGGGGGGGGGGGGGGGGTGGGGTTAATCAGAGATTTATCTTTTTTTTTTTTTTTTCTTCTTCTTCTTCTTATATTGATTTCCTCCGCCATCCATAGCTCTAGTTGGTCATTAGCTGAGAGACACGAGAAGAATGAAAGAAGGAGATAAAGTGTAAGGAGAACTTGCGATAGGCCTATAAGTGCAGATTGTCTCGGCCAAAGTCAAAATCAGATCTATACTGCTTTGCGTCTAACAATTAATTCAATTTTCAATTTTATTGCTACAATATGCATATAAGGAAGAACATTCAAAATGGATCTTGCTCAAAATTGACGGATATGAAAAAGTCCGTGTAAAATGGCATGAAACTTAACTTTAGTTTTCACTTGTCCAAATCCAAATTACCCGGACAGGGGCGGCGATTTCTTGCTACTGCCGGAAGAACCGCGGGGGGGGGGGGGGGGGGGGGGGGGGGAGGGAGGGGGATCTGTGACGGTTCTCCCCCTTCCCCCTCCAAAAAAAACCCCACAAAACAACAACAACAACAAAAACAACAACAACAACAAAAAAACACTCCCAGAAGAACTTGAAAGATGGAGAAAATTTGCAGTTTGGAACAGCTTTTTAGAGCACACAGGCAAATCCAAGCATTCAATCGGGTATTTCTAATTTTGTCCATTGTAAAACACAGGGGAATCTCTGCCTATATAAAACCAATATGAAGCTGTTGTATTTGCCGTTGGGTTCCACCAAAGTTATGCCTCAAATCACACAAACCACCATGAATATTTGTACAATCAAGAATTAATGAAATATTGCATGCAAACTTGTTCAAAATACCTTCGGAATACTACCTTTAAATTTGAGGGCAAGTGCTTTTTTTCTCTTTTTTCACCATTTTGAGTCTCAACGATTTCTCAAAATGGGAGGTGGTACTAGCGTATCAAAGTTGAAGGGAGGGGCAAGTGGGAAATTCCCCCCTGACAAATTACCACTAAGAAAATGTTATTCATTTGAGGAAACTACATGTACTGCAAAAATTACAGGTAACAATCGAATTGCTTACAGATCATTTTCATTTTATCAGAGATTTCCTGCTCGGTTGCATTGCGCCATCACCAACCGGCTAGTTATGAAACTAGGGAAAGCTAGGGCATGTATCTTTTTCTTTTCTCTTCCTTTTTCTTTTTCTTTTTCTTTTTCTTTTTCTTTTTCTTTTCTTTTTCTTTTTCTTTTTCTTTTTCTTTTTCTCTTTCTTTTTCTTTTTCTTTTTCTTTTTCTTTTTCTTTTTCTTTTTCTTTTTCTTTTTCTTTTTCTTTTTCTTTTCTTTTCTTTTTCTTTTTCTTTTTCTTTTTCTTTTTCTTTTTCTTTTTCTTTTTCTTTTTCTTTTTCTTTTTCTTTTTTTTTCTTTTCTTTTTCTTTTTCTTTTTCTTTTTCTTTTTCTTTTTCTTTTTCTTTTTCTTTTTCTTTTTTCTTTTTTTCTTTTTTCTTTTTCTTTTTCTATCTTTTTCTTCTTTTTCTTCTTCTTCTTCTTCTTCCTTTTCTTCCTTATCTTTTTCTTTCTTTCTTTCTTCTTCTTCTCGAGTTCTTCACTTCTTCTTCACCTTCTTCTAAGTTCTTCACTTCTTCTTCATCTTCCTTTTTTTTTTTTTTTTTTTTTTTCTATTTCCGTTTGCTTGTTTGGAAACACTACACTTTCATTATTTTCGTCACTCATCAGAAAAGCTGTGGAACACGTTAATTTTTCATCATTATGGCCAGTCTTTTAAAGCTGATCGTATCTGGATCAGAAAATAGCAGCACTGTAACAATTCATGGTAACTTTAATTCATTTTGTTATCATTTTATAGCATATTTCATTTCAAAAGTACGTGTTGAAGCCTTGTATTTTAGTGTTGTCCCATCCATTCGATTTAATGTTGGAATAAGGTGACGACATGAGATAAGGTCACGGAATAAGGGCTGCGGCCGCTGTCGACGCGACATGTTGCAGAGGCAATTTCGCCTTAAAGGGGGTACCCAATGCTGAAACAATGTTAGTTCATTTAAAAGATCATGATTTTATTAGAAGAAAATCATCTGCCTTAAATTTTTTTTTTAATTCGTGTTGCCAGAAAATCCCCGAAACATGGTAAGAACTAAGATTTCAGGATATTTTTGGCCCCTCAGCTGTAGCTATACGAGCTCTGTGGCTTATCAATCTGGTACTGGCCACACCACGTATAGTGGTCATACTGACCACTACGCGGGACGAATGCAAAAATACTAGTCATTTTCTATCGCATGTACTTAAGGTATGGGGGGAAAAGTAAGATAAATGTTTAAAATACTTCCTTTCAAATTCAGCGCTTTAAAATCTCTTTCCTACCTTAAGTTAAATGACCGGAAGAACTTCTGATATTTCCAGCAAAATCCAAAGTCAAAATCATGTCCAAAACCTAAGAAATCCCGCCAATTTTTTCGCGATCGCATGTTGTTTTCCTGCTGCCGATGTATTTAGACTAAATCGGCCAATAAAATTTTGTCCACAACGAAACTCGGTATCGCGTGCACATCGATCTCTACGATCGCACACACGGAAAATCGGGACTTACATGTACGTGTGCGCGATAGGAACCGAACTTTTAACGACCGAATTTTTTAGCGGGAGATGTCAGCGCTCGCGGCGATCAGGAAATGTACACAATGACTTGCAATATCCCGTTTCGCCAGAAGTGACAGTAAATTACGGATTTCATTTTTGGAATTATCTTTTCCAACATCGGTGCGTTGAATTTATTGTATTTCATGAATATGCTGGTGTCGTTTTTTGTAAATTAAATGCCGATTATGATTGAATGTTGGTGACTTTTGTGCAGTGGTGTTTTGAAAGTGTCGAGGTGGATGACTGCCTAGAGTCTACACACGAAGTATAGTAAAGTCGCTATGAGTGACCTAGACTATAGAATCCGGGCTAACTCGGCACTAGGGCAAAGTCGGCCGTACTGGAAATGCGAGGCCGAGTAAGCCCGGAGAGGTTGAATCGATCATAAAATACCAATGCCATTACCAATCTGTAAGGTTTTGTTTTGACTACTGAAATACTAGCTAAGAATACATTTTTTAACCATTCTTTTGATAGAATTGTATGAAATACTTACTTTGAAGATAACCTTGCAATCGAATTTTCTTTAGCTAAAAGTGACATTTAAGGCAGTTTAATCACTCACAGCTCGCATCATGATATTCGCAATCGCCGTGCGTTGTATTCACTGACTCAGTGACTGTGTTTGGTACTCGGACTCGTATCTGGAGACATATTTTGATGAAGGAATTACTGCAAAATTCCATAGATCTTAATCATGTCTGAAACATACTAAACTACCACCTCATTAGTGTTAATTAATTCCGAATTCATGATGGATAAAAAAAATTTACTGAGTTTTCCAATAATTTTCAGTTTTGCAAAATGTGTGTCCGACTCATCGCTCTGAATACCGTAGCAAACACAGTGCATGCTACGGCCTACATGTACGCACGGCGATTCGGAGCAGTGTCGTGCAGCGTCGGAAATACACGGGGGCGACGGGCGATTTCGCCCTCGTCGGCCCCCATATCGCCCCAATAAATGCTGGAAAACCTGTATTTGGGGGCGACCGTTTTCATATGAGTCGCCCCCATCAATGATTCGAAAGAAAATCACTATTATGCTCAAAAAGCAGCTAAATTCAACCTTTTATCTCGTTGTTGATTCGGAGCTTAGTACATCGCGAATGTGTAGCATCATGAGCGCTAGACCGAATGACAACAATTACAGTATAGCCAGATATCGCACGGAACTGAAGATAACGCTTTTTTCATGCATACTACAGTAACTACCCGCATTGACGCATTCTATATTCGATTTAATGTTGGAATAAGGTGACGACATGAGATAAGGTCACGGAATAAGAGCTGCGGCCGCTGTCGACGCGACATGTTGCAGAGGCAATTTCGCCTTAAAGGGGGTACCCAATGCTGAAACAATGTTAGTTCATTTAAAAGATCATGATTTTATTAGAAGAAAATCATCTGCCTTAAATTTTTTTTAAAATTCGTGTTGCCAGAAAATCCCCGAAACATGGTAAGAACTAAGATTTCAGGATATTTTTGGCCCCTCAGCTGTAGCTATACGAGCTCTGTGGCTTATCAATCTGGTACTGGCCACACCACGTATAGTGGTCATACTGACCACTACGCGGGACGAATGCAAAAATACTAGTCATTTTCTATCGCATGTACTTAAGGTATGGGGGGAAAAGTAAGATAAATGTTTAAAATACTTCCTTTCAAATTCAGCGCTTTAAAATCTCTTTCCTACCTTAAGTTAAATGACCGGAAGAACTTCTGATATTTCCAGCAAAATCCAAAGTCACGGTTCTCAGTAAAAACTGCAAAAGAGTTGCATGATAAACAGATTGACACGCCTCTTGTCATGATACCAATACTGGGGTTATGAAGATGTGCGAGTACTACGGTTTGAAAATGACATGTTTTGGGGGTAAGTATATTCGAGGTATTTCATTCATGCCAAACTTTACCCGAGTTGGGTCTGTAATGCACGGGTGACCTGATATTCTATATGAGAGACCATGACTTCTTTAGGCGGAGAGTGGGTACACCCATTGCGACAGAGGCATTCACTGGCATTATGGGGAGGGGGCACCGTTCTATTAAAACAAAAACAAATAAAAACAACAAAAAAAGAGAGAGTAAATTTTCACTCTATTTTCACCCTCCTGCAGATACGTCAATAATCGTTTTTTTTTTTTTAAGAGACTACTTTGTAGGTGGATTAGGTCAGGTTTAGGGTTGAGGTTTAGTATAGTGTATTTTCCAGGGTTGAGCTAGGAATTTTTACAAAACATAAACAATCATAATACTTTTGGAACGTCTGCACTTTTTAAAAACTCTTTATCCATATTCGTTTACTTCCATTCCAAAGAAATCTCTGTTGGGGGCATGTCACCTCTAATCCCCCTCCCCCTCCCTCCGCCACCCCCCCCCCCCCGAAAAATCAAATTGGAAAAGAAAAATTGCCGGAACTGTGCGCATTCACAGTATATATGTACGTACGTACGTCCAAGCGGATTTAGGAGTATTATGTGCAAGAAAAGAAAAAACACACACCAAGCCCGCCTTTTCACTTAAAATAAACATCTCCGCAGGAAATACGCCTAATGACAGCAAATTCGAGTGAAATTGACCTATTGTTGAATTGACCTATTTTTGATTTATTCCTTCAAAGTTTTGAAAAAAAAAAAAAAAAATCTGATGTGGGGGGGGAGGGGGGTGAAGTTAAAATTTTAAAAATCTATGTTTTAAAATTAAATTGGGCAGTATGACGTAAAGTAAACCTGTCCATGAGATAGTACGATTAGTACCAATGTAAACAGCAATCGCAATATCACAAAAAACCCAAATTGATAACCAGGCTGACAGTCTGCTCTTTACATTAAAACGGTAGCCCCAATAATATATAAAAGAAATAGCCCCATAAAATTCCAAAGTAGCCCCAAGGCAAAAAAAAAAGTAGCCCCTAAAAAAAAAAAATTAATTCCTAGGCTGTGTGATTAAACTGCCTAAAAATGTCACTTTTATATCATGTTAGCTCAAGAAAATTGCAAGATTATCTTCAAAGTGAGTATTTCATACAGTTCTATCAAAAAGAATGGTAATAGACATATTCTTAGCTAGTAATAACAAAAAACCTTACGGATTGATATTTTATGATCGATTTAAACCCTCCGGGCTAACTCGGCCTCACATTTCTGGTAGTGCCGAGTTCGCCCGACCCTGATCTATAGAGGTCTGTGTCATGTGATTAATTTTTTTTAATGCAATCCTTTCTCCCTTTAAAGGGAAAGTCCACCCTGATATCAAGTTGATTTTAGAAGAAGCAGAAAAAGAAAATTAAAAGATTAATCAAAGTTTAAGCAAAATCTGATATGAAACTAAATGATCTTTTCAAGTTGTAAATGTAATCAATCAAACCATAAATTGGCAACTCCAGTCCTCTCCCATCCCATGCAAAGTACTAAAAAAATTTATAAATTTCCATTTGCTCTAGAGAAAATATTTAATCGTATTATTAGCACCCTAGGTATAATCATTGCACACTTTTTTTTTTCTCACAAATACTGTATTAAACAAATCCATTCTATCATCAACAAATAAGAAAATGAAATTTAGGAAATTTTCTGTACAAAGCAAATGGGAGCACTCATGGGACCATCACTATATGGGGCTGTGTCAATTTCGGCCTGTCATGACCTCTAACTTGAAGCGAAGAAAACACCAATATAATCGGCAAAATTTTGAGAAAATACTACCTTCTACATTTTAGAATGATAGAATATCTCAATTTCATGCCAGATCCTTCGATAGGATCTTTATCATCTTGATCAAGTGAAATTTTCAGGCTGTTTTTGGTCGGTGATCTTGCTCCCCTCCTGCACACATATGTGCAAGATATTACACACTTGCCTATGGGAGGCAATTGCTCACGGTATGGAGGTACAGAGTGTTTTTGGTCGGTGATCTTGCTCTCCTCCTGCACACATATGTTCAAGATATTACACACTTGCCTATGGGAGGCAATAGACCGGTTCTGTAATGTATACAAATTTATGCACACTTCTTCTCTGAGCACCTAGTGACGAGCTATTCCGTTAACCTGCTTTTTATAAATGAGACTCAATGCTTGGAATCCAGTTTGCATACATTACTTGCTTTCAGGTTGTCAAGAACAACCTTTGTTTGAAAGGTATGTATAAAATATGCATACATTACCGAAGGGGTCTATTGCTCATGGTATGGAGGTACAGAGTGCGAGGTCATCTCCATTAACCTCGCATGAGTGTGAGTGAAATGAGAGAGGACCTCGCAAGATATGTAATGGAACTGCCAATTTGTGTTAGTTTTTAACAAATTCTCCAGAATAGCCATCTGGGCCCACTTGCATAAAAAGTTGGTTTAATTGTAACTCAAAAAATTCAACGCAACTTGATTTTCAACCAATCAGGATCACGTATTTGGGACTTGCATGCCCGGGGGTGGGGGATGTCTCATTGAGGCCTGTACGGCATCCGCGTCCATGACTTTCTGAAAAGCACCCTAAACGAGGATTGAAGTTGAAAGATTTTTGATACACTGTTCAGGGAATCCCGTGAAAAATTTCTAATTTTTATATCCTTAACAGGGATTTTTGAGATTTTGCATAGTATTGTACACCCTATCCAAGGATTGGTTCTTCTTCGCCCTTTTTAGGCAAAAAGGAAGAATGATGTTTTCATTGAAAAATAGAAAAGACCTCTTTGTATTCCTTTTATGGTGTATTTTCAGATTCGCTGCTCCTGACCAGCTCCCGAATGTGTTGTCAAATTTCCTACCCTTTTTGAGGATCTTTTCTCATCGCTATTAGTGAATTTGATACCCTTTTTTCAGAAGGTTCCTGTTTTTGATACCCTAAACGAGATCCCCGGGTTACCTGTCTGGTGGTCAAAAAACAACCCTTTTTACTTGTTTTCATGGACACGGATGCTGTACAGGCCTCAATGAGACAACCCCCTGGGCTTGGGTGTAATTTTTTGAGTTTTTTATGCCAGAGGGTCCTGGTATACTAAGGGGCCAGTTTCTTGAAATGACATGCCTAAAGTTAGTTTTTGTGGACAAGCGTGTTAATTTTATAACACACGTTGACAAAGTGATGTCCACAAATGTAGTGATAGACTTAACCTATCAATTGAAGGTTTGAACGAAATGGCCGCTGGTGCTCCAGGATAAGCTCATACATGTATAAGTGGAGTTTATTCTGATTGTTTGCATGAAGAATGCAAGATGAAAAAGTTGTCAAAAAACTGTTGCGCAATACACATCATATTTCTCTATACTGTATAGACCTTAATTTTATGTCATTTTCATTTACAGATACAGTTGAGCATAGTGGAAGGTACCTGCTAAAATGTTTCTTGAAAGAAATAGCACATAGGTAATCTTTTGTTTTTATTCACAGCCTTTGAAAAATAAAAGATTCTTGATGCGGGATAAAAATATCAAAATAAAAATCTAGCTTTGTTACATACAAGATCTGTATCAGATTTGTCATCCTATTGTAAACATATTCTGTAAATGTATGAATATGATATTTTTTATATTTGGATAGGAATGCATTATGATATTTCGAAAGGTGCAAGAAATCATGTTCAGTAACTCTAAATAGCAGCTATGTTACCTGTGATACTCTTTAAAGCCTTTAAAGAATTGAAAATATATTGCTTTATCAAATTATCAAAGCATAATGATTTCATAATAAATATTATGTTGCATTTCTTCTGTAAAGCATAGGGAATTGTAGGTGATCTGTATTTTTTAATGCTTGAATGTCAATCTCTTGACTGCACAATGTTGACATACAAAATTTCAATTTTCCTACACATTTCTTTTCTCCACTCCACTTGTACCATTTATCATTGACAAGGATTTAGCCATTTAGGATGTACCATTTAGCCTGACAAGGAAAATTCTGGTATTGTCACTATAACTTTAATTCAGTGCCCTCAAGAATGTACCAACTGCATAATGAGAAAAAAATAATTGTACACAGTTTCTGCCCATTTATAATGCACTAGCTGACCGTTATTTTGATGTCAGAATTTTTCAAATTAAAAAGAGCAGTTAGATGTGTAGTTTGGCAACACATTGGCAACTTCATTATCAAAATAACACCTGCCATTCATTTCCTCTTTAAATGATTTTTATTTTTTGCCAAGACAGTTTGTATAAGGTAGTGACTCAGTACTGTCTCTGAACGATACTTTAAAAAATATCTTGCTTGTTTTGCTTGCAGGGTTGATGAGATTCACCTGTTTGCATTTGATCAAGCTCCTGATGCTCTCTTAGCTGGGACTGATCCAGAGACAAGGAGAAAGGTTAAAGGTCATGATGGATGGACTGACCCTCAGGGCTGGAATCATGATAGGTAGGTTTCTTTCTATTTTTTATTCATTCAAAGCCATTCATCCCACTCAAACTTGCCATTTTTCTCTCATGAGAGTCAAGAGAATACAGTCAAACTTACTTTCTTGAATACCTGTCCATTAATACATTTTATGTTTCCCTCAAGGTGACTGGACATTTTCTCTTAGTCTTATTTCCTAAAAGATATAGCATTGGTATTATTGCTGCAATTAGCATTTAGTTTAGGTTTAGGGTTAGACTTAGAGTTTGGTATAGTGTTTGGTCCAGGGTTGAAGTTTAGAATGGTTGGTATGGGGAAATGACTGGAGCAATTGTCACTGGAGCATTGAAAACTAGTCTTGGATTGTATTACCGAACAGCAATGTATTACCCACCGCGTACAGTTAAGCGCCTAAAATGGCTTTCATATGCGTAGGACTATGCATATATGTTCTCAACACTACTGAAACAAAGAACACGGTAGAAGATCATAAAATGAGGCAAACAAACATAGTAATATCTTAGGAACTGTTCTCTGGTCACCCCCAGTCGTCACCTCGGCCCCAAATTGGGTAGGTTGTGTGTCTTTTTCCCATAGGGGGCACACGTTCGGTAATACAATATCCTTTTCAAGGGACCAAAACGCCGCATCATTGGAACGGGGTTTGCTCGGAAGGGAATATTGTATTAGACCAAAACGCTGCATCATTGGAACGGGGTTTGCTCGGAAGGGAATATTGTATTAGATCCGTTGTCTTTTTCAAATTCCACCAATTTCTTTTTCTGTAGGACTTTAAGCATTTATTATGTAAGTTTGACAAATATTCATTTGATATTTTATTTGCTATGATTGATTTTCTGAAAAGTGTTCAGTAATAGGATCCACCTCCATACATGTATTTGATAGAACCTGTATGGAAAGACCTCCTGTCTGTAATAACCACCTTTCTTGTTCCTTGTGGGTGGTCTTTAGTAGAGGTTTGACTGTATCATCCTAATCTAGTTTTAACTCTTTCAGTGCCGATGTCACATATATGTGACAGATAGACTTGTCATTTTTATTCACCAATTGCTCGACCACAGCAACGGAATATAGTGGTCAATGTATCAAAATTTTAAAGGTATCGTACAGTAGTGGGAAAGGTGGCGCTTTGGATATTCAACTACTTTGTCAGCTGGAATGGAAATTACTACATATACTGTTGTGAAATGATTAATTTCGAACGTAGGTGACGTTTGTTTGAAGAAAGATGGTTTAGAAATGGCTAAAATATCCCCCAAAATAAACATCGAATTACAAGCGCGGTACTGCTAAACAGTGTTTGCGAACCGCTGTGCGCCGTTGAGCCAGGAGCGTCGGGGTAGGTGGTCCTTAGCGAGGGTATAAGGTAACCGTTGATATTCGATCATTTGAATTATTTTTCTGAAAATCACTGGAAATCATGAATAGAATACTGGATTATCTCACTCATGTATCTTTTTATGCAAGCCGAACAATATGAGACTGTTTTTGAGCAGTTTCATGCCAACTTTCTTTTTGCTACCACTACTGTTTATTACCTTTAAGCATAAATCAAGCATTCTAAATATATGGTTATAACTATATGCTACCATAGAAATTTTCAGAGAAAAATGCAGATATTTAAAAAGATATTACTTTATTTCAACATTAAATAATAGTAAACAAATGAAGAACAAAAAAATAAAAAGAAACTCAAATGTAATTTTCAATAATTCTTATGCATAAAGTTGGGTAAAGTAATAATGTTTGGTATCATAACAAATGGTAATAAATTTCCTAAAAGTTTTGTATACAATATTTTGTGAAATAATAGATGGTTAATTAAGTGCAGACATTTGAAAAGTGAGCATTGATCACATATAGGTAAAATTTTGAAGAGAGCTAAACCTCTTGGCACAGTAAGAGTTGACAAAATAACAGTTGGGATTTGGTGTTCAAATGAAGATTGTTTTGGGGTATCCGTTTGTTGTGGGGGGGGGGGGGAATGATTGTCCTTGGGTAGAGATCCAGTGTTAGTTGTCTGAGGAGGGTACTTGTCGAGAATCTCTTGGATATCTTGAATATCAATTGTATGTTCTTTTTTTATCAGCAATATGGTATCATCAGAGTACAACAGTGTCCGCTTCACATCAGACAAGGACCTCTTGGATCACGTCAGGGAGAGGAACGGATCAGGCAGCGGTGAGATAGCAGTGGTGATTGACTCCCTTACACCATACATCCTACATAGATCAGCACCATTCACCTGTAAGAGCCTTCATGCCCTTACACATCTACCAGAACCATCAGGTATATGATAATAATAACAGTAGTTATTATTAATTCATCAATAATTATCTTATAAGCCAGTTCGTAATTACTACATGATACAAATGAAATGACCCAAAGGTGGAAATGGTGCAAGGCCGTTGTGCACGGTTCCTCCTGGGTGACTACCAGCGCATGAGCAGCGTTACTTCCATGCTCAATAAACTTCAGTGGAGAAGTCTTCAAGAGAGGATGGCACAGCAGAAAGTGTACATGGTCTACAGCATACTCCATGGCCTGGTTGATCTTCCAGTCACCAACTTCATACCAGTTGCTGGACCACTAACGCGTGGAAATCCTCAAAAGTTCCAGGTTCCATTTGCTAGAACTCATTTGTTCCAAACCACGTTCTCTCCAGATGCTATCCGGCTGTGGAACTCCTTACCACCGGCCATCATCAGCTGCACCTCCTTGGAGCTCTTCAAGCAGAAGGTGCAGTTTGTTAAGCTCCGTTGAGCTTCTGTCTGGTTTTTAGCTGCACATAGAAAATTGAAAATTGTAGAGGCTTTTTACTTGCACACTGTACACTTAGCACTTGACAAGCACAAGGTATGGTAATACCCCAGCAGTGGACTGTACCTGATCAGAAGAAGAAGAAGAAGAAGAAATTTCTGTGCGGAAATCTCATTTTTTTCAAGCAGCAAATCCAAAAGAGTTTTTGTAAACAAAAACAAAAGATTTACACTGATCACTTTTTAATGTAATTCTTTAGGCTGGTAATTTTCAAATCGTTCCAAAGGACATTAATGCCATGGCAGGGATTGGAACCCTATACCACTTAATCCATAGTCTGATGACCTATCTATTTTATAAAAGGGAAAGTCAACCATAGTATTAATTTGATTTTAAATACAATAAGAAAAATAAGAGAATCAGATTAGTAAATGTTTGAGCAAAATCTGATTAGGTAGTTTAGCGAAATGTAGTGGTGCATAAGAACGCATCCGGAACGGACGCTTTCTTATTGTGCGTGAACACTGCAGAGAGCTCCGAGCCTTCTACATAACGATCGCATGGAGCCTATAATGCAGTCTTCCCGGATCCGAGCCAATCTTCTTGATAAATTCAAAGAAAGAAGCTCTTGGTACCATTCACTGATTCCGGAAGTACGCCCTCTTCTGTCAGTATATGTGTATGAAAGGCTAGTGTGTAGTACTGGAACAATAACAACAAAATAAATAGAATATATAATTATTCTAAAAATAGAGTGAGTTTCCGATGGCATTGGCTTGCCTAACAGTTTATTGTTCTTTATGTTTTATTGCTCCTCTTATTCCTTTCTCTCCCCTTCTCCAATTCTTCTTATGTTGTATGACTAGAATATGTCTATTGCATTTCAACGATCATAGCGTGCTCCCCCCCCCCCAAAAAAAAAAAAAGAACTAGAACGGCGCTGGTGGAAACAAAAAACAACAACACAACACCACATTATTAATGGAAATGGCAGCCATTAAACCCAATTTATATGATTTCCTTCGTCTTCTCTCAATCTCTCCCTCTCTCTCTTTCTCTCTCTCTCTCTCACACACACACACTCTCTCTTTTTCTCAGTTTTCTCCAAATATTCTGATTCTTGTTCTATTTTCCTCAGTTCGCATGTTTATCTTTAAAAAAAATATGTTATGTTCTAAAATGATAGCATGTGGATAAGACGTGGAAATCAATATCAGAAATTAAAGACGTGAATGATGATGGAAAAATCTACTTATAATTTAAGGGCAAGGAAAACGAGAGAAATTAACTTTTATAGGATAATGAGAAATGCAGTTTTGTATGTCTTTTGAATTTTCGAATTGAAAACTACATTTAGAACTAAAGACAAAAAAAGACCCCTTTATATGTAATGATATTAAATTGTTCCCCATGATCATTTTCTAGATATGCAGCAAATAACTATTGTAGCGAAGAGACAAGTATATAGTACAATGAGGGGATTTTTACTTTTAGAATATCTTATTATGATATCATTAACTCATCAACCCAAATCAAATCAATACTAACATTTGTCCTTGCTGTCGGCCTGAGACCTGTAATAGCCGCCTATGCCTAAGTAACACTTTACTTTGTCATTGAGGACAATTGAAGTTTAACAGGGGATTTGCAGTTGGGCTCTCTCTCTCTCTCTCTCTCTCTCTCTCTCCTAATTCTTCTTTATATCAATAGTCAATAGACTTCCTGTCTTTTCATCAGAACAACAAACGCTGGCGCGGATCAAACGCACGTATAAAGCCGCCCCTCCCATTATTCTTCCGTCCCACGCATTCAACTCAACACAATAGGTCCGTTCCCCATTATTATTTCTCCGAAGAACTATAGCTCTATGCAAAATTTAAGACAAGCCATTCACTGTTCAAAGTAGCCTTTCAATGAACAGACTACGGGCTTCAGTGTATGATACATTATCTTGAAATATATCAAACCCTAACTGATGTAATGGCAGGACCCTATCAAAAAAAAGTATTAATCATGTAGCTTTCAATGCTGGGTTAGTAACTGATTTGCCCCCAAGCCTCATCAGTATAAATACTGATGAGGCTACCCATCAAATGTCAATATAGACATGATTTTTATTTATCAGTATTGTCATTGTTGTTATCGTGATTATTATGATTAAGATTATGATTAGCATTAGCATTATGGTTTTGATGTTGTTGTTATTATTATTTATTATTATTATCATCATCATCATCATCATAGTCATAATGGTATTGGAGCTATTTTTTACATCACATGTGTTGATTTTCGGGGGTAGTGTATTAAAGAAGTGAAACTTATTGAGCCATATGAGTAGAGCATGGTGTGGTATTTCAACAATGGCGTAGCCAGGATTTTTTCAATGGGGGGGGGCAGACGTGAAGGATCCAACCGCGTAGCCAGGATTTCATTTTAGGGGGGTTGGGTTGTGATCGAGAACGCGAAGCGTGCGAAATTGGTGATTAGCACGCAAAGCGTGAAGGGAGGGGGGGGGGTTGAGAGAAAGATAACGGCTCGCAGCAACTTTTTTTTAGGCGGAAAGTTAGTTCGACGCCCGGACTGCTTTTCAGTTATTTGGACGCAATACTGCACTGTATGTAACAGAGGTGGGTGCAGGGAGGAGGGAGTTCGCCCCCCCCCCCTCCCGCCTAAAGCGCGAAAGCTCTGACGTTTTATAGCAAATTTGAGAGAAAGATAATGGCTCGTAGCACCTTTTTTTAGGCGGAAAGTTAGTTCGACGCCCGGACTGCTTTTCAATAATTTGGACGCAATATTTTACTGTATGTAATAGGTGTGGGTGCAGGGAAGGGGGAGTTATTTCCCCCTCCCCGCGCGAAGCGCAAAAACTTTGACGTTTTAGCAAATTGTGATTGAAAGGTAACGACTCGTAGCGCCTTTTTAGTTTTTTTTTTGTCTCAATTCCTTTCCTTTTCCTTTTCTCCCCCTTTCCCTTTTCCTTTCTCTTTTGTTTTGACAGAGGTGGCACATTTGCCGACAGCAATTTTGAGTGGGAGTGTGATCCCTCAAGCCCCCCCCCCCCCCCATCGACGCCGCTGCCGATAACTCTTATCGTCATATTTTTAAAGTCGGCATTATTTTGAAATTAGCTTACGATTCATTTACCATTCATTTTGGGCGCGCAATGGAATGTTTTCTCGTGTGACTGAGAAAAAATACATTATGAATCTTATTCCGGGATACAATTTACATATTATTACTTTTTGCGGGGTCCGTTTTATTTCCCCCCCCCCCCTTTCCCATCCCTCGATGGACCCTACAGATCTAGGGGGCCAGCGGTTCCCCCATAAACTTACTTCCAGTTCAAAGCGCTGTCGGCGAAAATATATACCGTTTTCTTTTTCCTGACAATTCTAGATGATTTGCATCTGCTATCATTTTGGTTGTTGTTGGTCCTAACCCCCTCTCCCCTCTTCCCTCGAGAACCTTGGGAAGGCCTTTGGTGTATTCCCAATATCATATGCCTAGTTAGAATTTAAAGTTGGCCATTATTTCTCCTTTCCACTGCTTAAATTTTCGGTTCCACACTCGCCACAAATATATCTGGGAAATTTGTTTCTGCTACCCCCCCCAAAAAAAAATAGTGGAAAGTTAATATTCGGACAAAAGGCACCCCCTTCGATAATGGGCTGCGCCCCCCCCCCCCCCCTGATGATTTTTTATGTTCCGATATTCGGGCAACAATGCAACACTTCATATTCAGGTAGCGAGGTGCCAGAATATTCAAATATTTGGGCAGCCAGGATAATTATTTAACTACTGTATTTAGATTAGAATAGTGGCCGCCTGGCCGGTATGATCAAGCTCTCTCTATGTGTGTGTGTGGGGGGGGGGGATTAGGGTATAGCCACTGAACTCTGTGGGTACAGCTTAGGGTGCGGCATTTTTTGTAGGCAAATTTGAGTGTCAGACCTTAAAAATTTGTCGGAAAATTTTGGCGTCATCCCCTCCCCATTCAAAATTTTTCTAGCGACGTCTCTGCAGAAAGTGAAACTAGTATAAGCTAATGAGAAATACAGTTTTTTATGTCTTTTTAAATTATCGAATTGAAAATTACATTTAAAACTAAATACCAAAAGAGCCCTTTGCATGCAATAATATTTGTCGGCATGAGCATTTTCTTTTTAGAGTGCGTGTCGTTCTAGCTTGATCTAATCTAGATATGCAGCAAAAAAGTAGGTAAGAGGCAAGTATGGTATAATGAGGGGATTTTTACTCTAGAATATATCATGAATCCATCAAACCAAATCAAATCAATACTATCATCAGTCCATGCTGTCGGCCTGAGTCCTGTAATAGCCGCCTATGCATAACATGTTGTTATGTCACTGAGGGAAGTTCAGTTTAACAGGGATTAGCAGTATGGCTCTCTCTCTCTCCTATTACTTCTTTATATCAGTAGTCAATAGACTTCCTGTCTTTTCATCATAAGAACAAACGCTGACGCTGCTCGAACGCATGTATAACCAAAGCCGCCTCCCCATTATTCCTCCGTCCTGCATGCATTCAACTCAACACAATAGGTCCGATCCCCCATTATTATTTCTTCTTCGAACTATAAAGCTCTATGCAAAATTTGAGACAAGCCTTTCACTGAAGTAGCTTTTCATTGCACAGAGTAGGTGCTTCAGTGTATGATACATATCTTGAAATATATCAAACCCTAACTGATGGCAGCACCCTATAAAAAGTGCTTAACTAAAGGCCACGTGCAGTTGATGTGATTCCCCCTCTGTTTTTCTATAGTCTTCTTTTTCTTATTTTCTTCTCCATGTTTTCAATACTTTTTCCATTTCTTCTCTTTCGTTCTTCGTCTCTCCATATCATTTATAATTTCCTCGAATAAGGGGATTTAATAATCCCAGACTGATGTATATGGTTATTTTTAACTTAATTTCCATGACAATGGAAGGATCATACAACCTAAAACAATATATTTGTGGCTATCGTAATTACGACTCTGTTTTATGTTAATAAACATTCACGTCGATCAGTTACATTGCAATGTTTTTAAGTCATCTTTATTCTGAAAATCAGATAAAATTCACGAATTTTTTTCGTATTCCGGGGAGGAAAAAAACACATCAGGAAAAACTTTCTTGGCCCTGTAGCTTAATTCCTTCGCCACCCCATAGTATTTCAGAATACGGCCAGTCAGCAGTATTCTGAAAAACTATTTCCAGGCAGACAAAAATTATTAATCTTAATCCTGCCCCCAACTCCCTTCCCCATACTTCCCCTATTAAAGTCTGCGACACAAACTCTATTTTGACTTGGACCGTTTTGTCAATTTCTTACTGGAGTTCTAAATCTACGGCTCATAATTTTCTTCAAGTTAAAATCAATGTGGGCGAAAATATAATTCCTTTTCATTTCCCTGACAATTCGAGATAATTTGCATCTGCCATCACAACATTGTTTTCCTAACTCCCTCCCCTTTTCCCTCGAGAACCTTGGGAAGTCATGCGGTGCATTCCCAATGTCATATACATGTACCTAGTTAAAAATATAAGTTGGATATTATTTCCCCCTTCCCTCTGTGTGTGTGTGTGCGTGTGACACCCGCCACAAATACGATCTGGGGAATTTTGTTGCTCCTAGACCCCCCCCCCCAGCACACAGACACCAAATGCCCCTCGAGTTTAGCGCCCTTGGAGGGTAGGCAGAGGCGGCGCTCTCGTGGGAGCAGGGGGACCACTTTTGAAGTACCCAAAACGTGTCCCTTTTTTCTGAAAACTGTTCCCTTTCTCTCTTATAGGTGCCCTTTTCTCCTTTTGATAAATGCCCCTAATTCTGTCTAATTTGTGCCCTTTTCTCATTTGATAAGAGCATTTATGCTTCTGATAGGTGCCCCTTTTCCCTTCTAATAAGTGCCCTTTTCCCCCTTCTGATAATTACCCCTTTCCCTACGTAATATGTGCCCTCTTCCTCATAAGTGCCTCTTTTCACCTCTTTTAATTGCCCCTTCCCACCTCTGATAAGCACCCTTTCCTCTTCTGATAAATGCCCCTTTTACCAATATTTCCCACTGTTTCTTACAAAAAGAGCCATATTTATATAGTTTCAAATAATCGGTGCGGCTTAACAGGTACCCATTACTAAACTACAGTGTAAAGCAGTGGGGCTGGAGGCAAGAGGGGCATGCCATGCCCCCCCCCCCCCAGCAAAGTATTTGTCATTCCGCTCTCTCGAATATGCCATAATACTACCAAGTAAGGATAATATTTTCCGAAAATTTCCCCCAAACTCTTATAATACATAATGAAATCAAGCATTTATCATACTAAAGTATGTTGATATCGATGAAATCCTAAAGAAAAACGACAGGGTTAAAGCACGAATTAAAATATCTTTCGACATTCCCCAAATTAAGTTTGTCTTGTCATTTTCATTATATCGCCGTAGAAAAATGCACAAACATAGGACTTCAACGTTAGAAAAAAGTCTGAAACTTTTGCTCCTCGCTTCGCTCGCACATGGATCATTAGACTATCACACATTACTGCCAGTTAGGGAAGCTGAAACATGTCCAGAACCACAATAAAAAGGAAGAAGATGATGCTTGATATGTATTAATCATGTTCGGGGAGGGGGCAGGACTTCTATTTTCACTTCTAATTTTGACTAAATTATATTCACCGGCTTGCATGCACAAGCTTAAAAATAAACCGACTTTAATTTGTCAAGAACTTCAAGACCCACCCCCTTCCCACTCCCGAATTTTTCACACCCGTAAATAAAAGAACAGCTCACTTATGATCAAATCCTGGCGTATGGCCATATTTTCTCGTGGGAGGGGCTGATGCCTTTCAACCGAGTATCATGTTTGCATGTAATCTAAAAATGAAAATAAATGAATAAATTGCGAGCCAGCGAATTCGCATACTTTTCGTAATGATTTTTTTTCTTTTCTTTTCACCCTCTTTCACCTTCTCTTTTTTTCTTTGTTATGTGACTGACAGGGAAGGGGAGGGGTGTATTCGCGTGTATTGCGAGTATTGCGGCGAGGACCCTTGGACAGGACCCTTTAAACAAAAAACGTTCCTGAACATGTGTGACCCGGCACCACAAAACCACCAAAAAGTTCCCCCCCCCCCCGAAAAAAAAAAAAAACAACAACAACAACAAACAAACAAATCTGATTTTATTTTATTTAGATAGAACAAAGTCTCAGCTTTAAACTTGAAACTTTATTACCCTTTTGATTTAGCGAACGAAAAGAGCTTGTAAGATAGGTTTGCTGGTATCAGTTAGGGAGGAAATGAGCTCTAAAGTTGAGGCCTATATTTGATTTGATTGATTTATATACATACATACAGCGCCTTTCCATATAAACATGCTCAAGGCGCTTTACAATAAGAAAAAATAAAACAAAGTAATTATTTTGCTCTCCGAGTGCACACAACCAAATCCAATCATAGAGAAAACAAATAAGTCTTAAGATTTCTTTTGAAAGATTCAGCTGAAGGGCAGGAATGAATGTTTAAAGGTAGACTATTCTTATTTTATTTACCAATTATAAGAACATATATATAATAACATACATGATAACATGAGAAAATAATATTGGAAGGATCGCCCTGCTCAGCCGTGCCATTGCAGCTCAGCTGTTCTACAGAGGGGCTATTCAAGCGTGCGGAGCAAGAAAACAAGAAAGAAAATCAATAGAGAGTGAATCAAAAGGCCATAGCAACCGCCATGAAATGAATTGTCGGATTCGGTTGATATTTTGTAGGAGTGTTAAACATAGGTTATTCATTGTATTACCAAGAGTTCAAATTGTGAACTTTAGTCATTCGAAAGTTGTTATGATGCACATGACTCGGAGTGTTCTAAGAACGCTCTCCATTATGGAAAGATTAAGCGCACCTCGGCCGGTGGCCTGACACCTGCACTAGACAATGCCTATTCACTCCGTTGGGATGTCTTTCTTTGTTCCCTGTTACATAATACTGGTTTGTTACCTGTATCGTCCTTCTGTTATCATACACTGAACTTGCAATTTAGCCTATAATAAACTTAAATAGGACCTACTCTTTTCTTGTTCACATTGATTAACCCATGCAATTTGTTTTACATAGAACTTACATATAGTCTGGGAACCTTCCCGAAATAGTCACCCCATTTTACATAAATTATGAGATTTTACCCCCTTACAGTTACTTAGACTATCCATGTTATTCACAAAAAGCTTGTCAGCTCGAACGCAGCTGCCGGGTTTGGCCTGGGCTATTTATCTACGTCAGGGGCAGCAGAGCGTCTTTCAAAGTGGGGTAGGGGGGCACCAGCCAAAAAGGGCACTTTTGGGGAAAAGGGGGCACCTACAAGGGGTGAACATAAAACCAATGTCACATTTTTGTGACATTGGTATTACCCTACAGTCCAGTTAACATGATTAATACATTATCAAGCATCATCTTTTATTGTGGTTCTGGACACTGCTTCAGCTTCCCCAATAAATTAGCAGTTGTGTGTGGTGGTCTAATGACTCATGTGCGAGAGAGCGAAGCGAGCGAGCAAAAATTTTCAGACTTTTTTCTAATGCTGAATTCATTTGGTTGAGAATCATTTATAGCGATATAATGAAATTGACAACAGCAAATTAATTGGGGGAATGTCGAATTATCTTTTAATTCATACATTATCCCTGTCGCTTTTCTTTAGGATTACATCTATATCAACATACTTCATGCAATCTGCTTGCTTTCATAAGAGCTAGCGAGCGTAGCGAGGGAGTTTTGGGGAGATTTTCAGAAAATATTGGCCTTAATTGGTGTAAATTATAGGCATATTCGAGCGAGCGGAATAAGAATTCCTTTGCTGGGGGGGGGGGGGGGGAGTAGGCATTATGCCCCTCTTGCCTCCAGCTCCACTGCCTTACATTGTAGTAATATGTGTACCTGCTACTACATAAAGCCGCATCGATTCTTTAAAGTTAGATCTGGCTCTTTTTGTAAGAAACAACGGGAAATAATTATACGTAAAAGGGGGCATTTATCCGAAGAGGAAAGGGCGCTTATCAGAGATGGAATGGGGCACTTATAAGAAGTGAAAAGGGGTACTCATGAGAAGAGGAAAATGGCACATATTAGATAGGAAAAGGGGAGCTTATGAGATGTAAAAAGGGCATTTATCAGAAGGGGAAAGTTGGCACTTTTTAGAAGGGAAAAGGGGCACCTATCAGAAGTAAAAATGTACTTATCATCAGAAGAAAAGGGCACTTATTAGAGAGATAAGGAGCCAATTATCAGATTTTGAAAAGGGGCACTTATCAGGAGGGGAAAAAACACTTATCAAAAGGGGAAGGGGCACTTATTAGAAAGGAAAAAGGGCACTTTTAGTAGTAAAAAGGGCACTTATCAGAGAGGAAGGGGGCATTTTTTCAGATGTAAAAAGGGAACTTTTGGGGTACTTGAAAAAGTAGGATACTGATAGACTCACTGCTCTTAGTAAATGCCAGTTTTAGAGTCCCCAGTAAGATAGAACGAAACAATTAGATTGTTATTTTTACAAGTGTTTTTATCGAAGTATATAAATACAAGAATAGATAGATACGTATTGAGAAAATTTAATACAACGGATCATCATGAATGTGTACCGCAGACTTGACCCGTAATAATAGTGGTTTGCCCCGTAGAGAAAAACACGTAGAAGTACACAATAATGTAGCCGTAGAGGGGGCTATAGCGTTTTAACGAGTCTGCAGAGAAGACCAAAAATAAATCGCGGCTTTTCAGCACCGGGAGACGGGATCGCTTTTGTCAGACACAGAGTCTTCGTTCCCCAGGGGGTAAAATCCCGGAAGCGAGAAACGCTGTCGCTGATTGGCCGCTTGCGTTCTTTTGTCTAAAACCCCCGTGCTTATGCACCACGACATTTCGCTAAGCTACCTTAGAAGTAAGAAGGTTATGAATTTTTGAAGTTGTAGTGAATCAAACACATATTGGCAACTCCATGACATAACTTGCGAGCTCCTCTCCTATTTGCTTAGTAAAAAAAATTTCATAAATGTTCATTTTCTTAGTTTTTGATGAAGGAATAGATTTGTTTCATACAGGTTTTGTGTGAAAACATATGAGGAATGATTATATCTGAGGTGCATGTATGATTGAATATTTTCTGTAGAGAAAATGGAAATCATTGATTTTTGGGGTACAGGGCAAATGGGAGATGAGCTTGCAAGATATGTCACAGAGTTACCACTTTGAGTTTTATTGATTACAACTTCAAAAATTCATAACTTTCTAATAATAATGATAATAATAATAATGGTGGCTTCTTATTAAGCGCTTAAGTCCATCACGCATGATGCTCATGGCGCTTTACAAAATACACATATACAAAATAGAGTACAACAATATATACAACAGTTACTTAACTCATTAAACGAAGAGCATAATATAACATACTAAATCCGAATTATTGTTACTACGACAGCTTAATGAAATATATGTACATCAGAGATTAACTTAAGGAACAAAAGAAAATTAACATAAGATAAAGAACAAATACAATTAAATTGATTATAATCCTACTGCGATTAAAGAGGTTGACTTAAGGAAGCAAAATCAAGGTAAAGGAAAATAGGGAGCAAAATGCAATTTAATAATTTGAATTACTTGCAATTAACTTAAGGCTTATTTAAGATTAACTGTAAGGATACAAGGGTAAATTAACGTAAGGTATAGAACAAATTTCATTTCAATGAATCAGAATAACTAAGAGAACAGATATGTTTTGA
Source organism: Heliocidaris tuberculata (assembly GCA_025618425.1). NCBI lineage: Eukaryota > Metazoa > Echinodermata > Echinoidea > Camarodonta > Echinometridae > Heliocidaris > Heliocidaris tuberculata. The sequence continues at coordinate 35,457,543 of CM046844.1, forward strand.
GTAGTTGTTTAAATGAAGTAGTTGAGGAAGCCTGACGAAGAAGAAGGGGAAGATTGTTCCAGAGAGAGGGGCCTGCGTGGGAGAAGCTGTGGTCACCCCAAGCGTGTCGGGATCGGGGAACTTGAAGTAGTGAAGAGTCTGATGATCTAAGTCTGCGAGGGGGTTCATATGCCTGTATTGAGTTCTGTAGATAGAGAGGTGAGGAGCCATGGACTGTGTGGTAGACCAGCAACAGAACTTTGAAGGTGATTCGCTTTTCAATGGGTAGCCAGTGAAGGGACTGAAGAACGGGTGTTATGTGACAGGCTTTCTTGGTGAGGGTTACCAGAGTTCTGAAGACGTTGAAGTTTAGATAGCTGTTCTGATATCTTATCAGATTTTGCTCAAACTGTCACTGATCTTTTTCTCTCATTTTTCTTCTGTTATTCAAATCAACTTAATAACAGGGTGGACTTTCCCTTTAATCTCTACTTCTATCTCATTGATCCTCATTACTCTAGAATTCCAGATCACCAATGTGGTCAGCCTTATCCATTCTGATGTCCATGATGACTCTGTCCTGAGGGCCATCGGTCATCTGTCCTCGACAGTCATCCATGTAACGCCTAACATGTCCATAGCCCCTTTAGACAGAGAACCCATGGGATACTGTGATATCCAACACAAGAGACCATCGGGCAAAGTATTAAACAAGGTAGGTATTGGTCATCTGTCTTAAATGACTATCTATCTTTAATGTTTATCTATTCTCAGTGGTCATCTATTTTCGGGCAAAGTATTAAACAAGGTAGGTAATGGCCGTCTATCTTTTATGGTCATCTATCTTTATTTTTTGTCCATGTATCGTCCAACATGTCCATAGCCCGTAGTTTGGACAGAGAAGAGAACCCATGGGATACTGTGATATCCAACATAAGAAACCATCGGGCAAAGTATTAATCAAGGTAGGTATTGGTCATCTATCTTTAAAGTTCAGCTATCTTTAATGGTCTTCAACAGTCCTCCATGTATCGTGCAACATGACCATAGCGGCCCCTTTGGACAGAGTACCCATGGGACACTGATATCGAACATAAGAGACCATTGCGCAAAGTATTAAGGTAGGTATTGGTCATCTATATTTAATGGTCATCTATCTTTAATGTTTGTCCATGTAATGCCTCACATGTCCATAGCCCCTTTGGACAGAGAACCCATGGGATACTGTGATATCCAATACAAAGGAACTATTGGGCAAAGTATTAAACAAGATAGGTGGGCAAGTCCATGGTATTTGGTCATTTGGTGTCCCATTGTTTATCAAGCATTGTGGAGATATGAACATGGGGTGGTATTCTGAGCACCATTTTATCTCTAAAATATTTTATTTTATCTTTTTGTATTCTGAGACCACATTTTATCTCGGATTTTATCTCATATTTTATCTCATGCTCTTACCTCTTGCGTGACTTGCACTTTGATACCCGGACAGAGTGTCACTTTAACGCTTTAACCCCCTCTTCCAGCGCTTGCATCAAAAACGCATTTTGCGCTTTAACACATTTTGCGCTTTAAAACACGCGTCATGAAGTAAAGACGCAATACGCTCTGTACCAAGGAGAGAGATTCTATTGGTTGAGCATGCTAAAGGTGAGAACTAACAACAGTTTTTATTGGATAATGGATATAAAATGGGCGGGTCACAGTGAGATAAAATGCCGCTAAATAAAATAATTTTATGCGCATTTTTTCTTACCGAGATAAAGTAAAAAAAATTATCTGAGATAAAATGAATCTCAGAATACCGCCCATGGACTGACATCATATCTGAATTTGAATTTGAACTTGTCATGAAATCTGTTATTTCACTTCATATTTGGCCTCATGCAAGCTCTAGTAGGGCTATCAATCTATTATAATCATCAGATATACTAACATCTTAAAAGTCATTGGTAACGTTTGGGATAAAATAGCTTAGACTTGCCCCGGGTATCATTCACCTATCTTAATGGTTATGTATCATGTCATCCATGTAGCGTCCAACATGCCCTAGCCCCTTGGACAGAGACTTGCATCTACTACATTTTGTATCTAACTTGTGTGGTTTCAGGATCTTTTTGTTGTACAAAATGCTGAATGTTTTAGTGACATGTTGACTTCTACTTGTCTTTTAGAGAGAAGGCTACAGCATAGGAGAAGACTACCAACTCATCACCTTCCTGGGTTTACCAACTACCGCTACTACACCAGAGCCAGAGCAACAGGTAAACATTGAAGCACACTCACAAATCTTTAATGGCAGAATGAAGCTATGTCTCTTCAAATTGGCAACATTCAATATTTTAACAATATATATAAAATGTAGATAAAATGCTTTGCTCAAGAACATAAGTGCTGTCCCGGGGAACGAACCTGCAACCTTCGCATCTCCGTTCAATTGTTTAAAATCACTTGACTGTGACACCTCTACGTGTTGGTTACGTATCCTTCATTTGAATGTTTTGCTAGACAGAAGGAGAAAGAAAAGCGTTTAATAATTGAGAGCATAATGTGTGTTTTTTATAAGTTCCCCTTGGTGGTCTGCTCCTCTTTGCCATGGATTGAACAATGCTTTTATTTTTTGTTTTCTGTTTGTTTGTTTTTTCTTATAATAGCTCATCAATGACTTTTTAAATCTCTCTGTTGCTAATGCATGTTCATATGTTCCAAATTCTTATTTTTTCATAATCTTTTAATGTTGAACCAAGTAGGTCTATTGTTAGTCTTCGGACTTTTTATTTGGTATATTTTTTAATAAAACCGTAATTGAATTTATTTCTATTCTTGCCTTTTTACATCCTAAAGCCTGACCCAACAGCTAATTTGACCTTCAACTTGACCTTGAGTGAATCAGAGAAGAAAGCAAGAGAGAATGTTGTCTTACCCTTCACCAAAGTATCTAACAGGTGAGTAGTACTGCTGTGATGTTGAATTTCATTGTCATTATTAAGTATTTGGTGTCACCAGGGGAAAGGTGAACTTAATAATAATAATAATCAAACATTCTTATATAGCGCATTACACATAAGCAAAATTGCATGTCTCTATGCACTTTAGGAGAGGAAAGAAAGGAAAGATGCACTGGGTTCATGATTCTGATTAACTATAAAGTGGTGAAAAGGTATGTCTTTAGAGAATTAATGAAGTTTTCATAGGAATTTATACTTTTCAGATATTCAGGCAACTTGTTCCACAAAAGAGCGGCAGAATATGTAAAAGACCTTTCCCCTTAATCACTTAATCACTATGACCCTTAGGTCTCTTACCTGATATAACTGATTAGGATGTGCAGGTAGACCACTACACCAGAGTTTTCCCCTCCTCTTAATCGAATAGTGCAGTGGGTTCTTGACATGCATAGGTTGTGATTCTCCTACACACGAGACCCCCGTTTAATGTCCTATCCTAGGGACAGTGTTTTTCAATGTAACCTAGCTTGCGTCTCTGATAATCAGGAGGGGCATGTTAACACACAATGCAGGCTTCAGTCATCTGCCTGGGGTGGATCCAAACCCATGATCTTTGGTTTGACAGACAGATCCTTTACTGACTGAGCCAACTGACCACAATTGAATATTAATTTATCTGTTATTGAAACAGAATTCTGTCTTCCATTGCTGGATTTCACAAAAAAAATTATGCATAACAGAGAAGGGCAGAAAAAGTGCACAGGAGGATACAGAGTCTTGAAAGAAATTTCTGAATAATTGTGTAATAACAACTCTTCCTGATGCCCTTGAATTGTAAGTGAATGTTTCTTATTGAAGTTTTTTATTGAAGTTCCAACTGATGACAAGAAATAGAAAATTACTAATGTAATAACCTTTGAACCCTTTATTATGTGCTGAAGTAAAATATATTTTAATAGAATAAAGACCATACTTTTCTTGATCTCTACCAACACTAGCACCAGCACCACTATGACTGCAACCTCCTTGAATCTGTGCCACGCCCCCTTGTTGACCCCTTCCACCATCAACACAATCTCCTCTCACTGCCCCAAAATGCAAGCTATCTCCTTAAGTGCTTTGGACCCACAATCTCTTGTACTAGCATAACAAGCTTGTGAATTCTTTAGTGCCAATGACTTACTTTCAGTGTCCATTTTATCCTTGAAATCACTATTTTAACCATAATCAGAGTCATCAATATCTTCATATTGATCCTGTGACTCAACCCCACGTATCAGAGTATGAGTATTGTCCATTAGGTGGAGATTTCTGATCATTTTTTTGCTAAAGCATCCAAATTTTTTTTTGTCATTTCACAGCTCAACAACAGGGTCAGGTCAGATCTACTATGAACCTGACCAAGTGGATGACTACGATGACGAAGATCCAGATGATGACCTCGACATTTAACTCAGCAATATCGCCATCTTGCTCATCGACCTTGCCTTTCTTATCTGGATGATCCTTTCAGAAAAGTAGACCCGATTCCTGCCCTTTTCTCTGGGAAAGGGTATTTCCTTGATTTCCTTTTTTTTTATGTTGTATATTTTGTGAAACTTTACTCAGGTTGGAGAGTGCCCCCACTTTTTATGGTCATGATAATAGTGATGGATATACAGCATTGTCACCATTACATAACACCCTTGGTGTTGATACCACGGGTGAGGAATTTCAGAAAATAAAAACAGTGTGTAGGTTCCTCAAACAAGGGTAATAAATCAGTCAATGCTTACTTTCAGTCTCAAAAGTTGTTTTGGTCCTCCCAAACCACCCCCATGGGATTTGGTAAAGCCATATTTCTGTCAATTTGAACCATGTGTGAATTTTTTTTGGCCTGAGAAGCCTTTGTGATTAAACCTACCTGACTTTTATAGAAAATTGCTCTTCCAGCCAAATAAGTCTTCATAAATTCTTTGTTTGAGTTGGTCTAATGGCAGGTGCTTTTGTCTACCGATAGCTCGACCTAGAGCTGTTGGGGGGGGGGGTGGCAGGGGAGGTGATTCTTGACTAATCATGAGTCCTGGTAATGGAATTGCATTTTTAGAGAAACTGGTTCTAGTCTAAATTGTTCATCATGCAGTAAATGAGCTTGGACATTTGACAAAAACCTGCCGGAAATCACAGTCACTGAACGGCACAACTCACATTTGCACATTACAAGGCTATGTGATATACTGTAAACATGGAATATTTCGCGGTGTGGAAATTTTCGCGCGTTTCGTGTGGCATGAAATTTGCGCGAAAATAAAAACACGGATATTTTGGTGTATGTATTCTTTTGCCCATAAGCCTAGTGCATCGGCGAAATTAAAAACGTGAAATTCACCTTACGTGGCTGAGCGAGAAAAATTAATGGCGTGAAAATATCCACTTTTACAGTACATGGTTTAGGGATTAAAAGTTTTAATTATTGCATTCTTAATTCCTCATTTCTTAGCTGTTATACATTTACCAAAATTTGATATCATTTGTTTGTAGTCTTGGTTTACTCTGTGTATTAAAGTTCAATTTTTTTTTTTTTTTTCTGTCATCACAAAAACTCTACACTATCTAAAAGGTCGGTCCCTCTATTCAGGGTCCCTGTTTCATAAAACTTATTATAACAAGTTATAATAATTGTTATAAGCTACTGAAATCCTTGAATCTTATTGGCTGAGAGCAAATTTGCCGTAGAAATGGGGCAGTTGTTATTGACAACAAGTTTTATGAAACAGGGCCCACATATGTAGATAATTAGATCTGGTTGATAGACATCTATAAAAACCCATTTACAATGTATACACAAACGATCAGTAAATTGGCTCTTGTAGGATCTTACGTTATCTACAACGCTAGGGCACAACCGCATTTGACGCTCTTGGATTAATGACCTGCGTTAAGGATTTTCTTCCTTTTTCTCCTATCTTTTTCTTCTCTCTTTCTCTGTTATCTTGTCTCCAATTCTATTTCAATTATTCCCCTCTTTCCCTCTGCTCTATCCTCTCCCTCATTACCCAATCCTTCTTCTTGTCTTTCACTTTCTCCTATTTCTTATCGTTTTCCTCCCTTCTCTCTTTACCATATAAGCTCTCTTTTCCCTCCTCTCCCTTTTTTCCCTCTTATTTCATAGATATATTTTCGTCACTAATTTGACTTACATCATGATGTAATATTTACATTGTTTAATTGACTTTTTTTCAAATTTTAGTCAGTATTTTAAAAAGAAGATATCCGATAAGAAGCTTTTATACAGTCTATACAGAATTCTGATGTATCGAGGCTAATGTTGCATTCAGTGTACTTATTGTTTTCCCCCTATCCTTTTACTTCCTACAAATCATTTCCTTTTCCTCTTTTCGTCTCACTTTCCTTCCTCAGTTCCTATGTCAACTGACATACATGCAGGTGCAATTTGATGTTTTATTTAAAATTACTTACCGTTGTTCATGTATGATTAAAACATCAAATCCTCAAATTCAAACCTCAACATAGTAATATTGAGTTGAACCTAGGTTATGATCGTAGTGATATAAACCGAAAAATGGAGTGTCATGAAAAGACGCGCCCAGAACATAAACGGCAAAATCGTTGGTGATAGTGAAAAACGAGGTAATGGAAATATTTTTACCCGATCTAAGGCGTAGTGATATGTTTCTAGCATGCTTCCATAAAATTATGATTTTCAACGATTGTGCATTTTGCATTCCGAACACATCATTTTGTGCCACTACATTTTGCTAAGGTACCTAATGTATCTTGCATTTTATGTTTTAGTCCTGTGCCTTGTTCTTAAAAAAAAAAAAAAAGTAGCCTGGACTTACCTTGTATTATTTGTTTTTTGATGAATAAAGATGATGTATATATACTGAAAAAGTTATGCAGGTTAGGTAGCTTAGCGAAACGTTGTGGCATGTAAAGACGCGGGAAAGACGCATATGACAAAATTATTCAAAATCAAAATTTTATTCTATAGACGCAGAACCAAAATATTAGAATGTAAAATTATTATTTACCTCTTTGAACAGTCAACACTTTTAGGCAAAATAGTATGAAAACTTTTATTCAGATTTATCTGTTTCTAATTTTAGAAGCGATGCACGGACAAAACTAGCCATTTTCCTCTATGTGTCTTTTCTGCATCTTTACATGTATGTGTCACTGCGTTTTGCTAAGGTACCTTAAAGGGCAATCCAACCTTGGTAGTAAGATGATTTGTATGAAAGCAGAAAAATAAGAAAAACAGCATGGTGAAAGTTTGAAAGAAATCGGACGAGGACTAAGAAAGTTATGGATGTTTGAAAAATGAGATCACTACATCTATGCGAATCTCAAATTGGCAATTTGGTGAGTCAATTTTGACATTTTTGTGGACAACTCTCCCATTTGTCGTACACAAAAATATTAATTTGCGGTTTTCTTCGAGGCGTCTTTACCCTCAGGGCAGTACTCAAAATATATTGGAGATAGCATATTGTTATAGGTCCTCATGAATGAAAAGATCCTACTGAGTAATGCATTTTGAAAAAAAATGACATTTTAGTCATTTTCTGTGTTCGAGCGAATGGGGGAGTTGTCCACAGCTACATCACAGTGACATTACCTATTCGGCCAATTTGAAATTCCCATATGCATAGTGATTACAACTTTCAAAAAAATCATAACTTTCTTATTACTTGTCCGATTTCGTTCAAACTTTCACCAATCTGCTTCTCTGATTTTTCCCCTTTCTTTCAAAGCAACTTGCTATTAAGGTTGGATTTCCCTTTAAAGGGTGTGAGCTCCGTGATCATATATATGCAAATTAGATATAATCTATATAAAATTAGTGTGAGTATATTGTAAAGCCAGAAATGTTCACAAATTTGTGAGTGGTCTTGATTTAATCAAGGTGAATGCTACAAAAAAAAATTGAATCGTGACATCAAATTTTTGGTAGCTGCGAAAGTTTCTTGCTGCAAAATCGGCTATCGTTAAAGAATTTGCTTATGTTTCTGGTTTAGATGTAGTGTAATAATCTAGATGGGGTTTGAAGCAACTTTTTTTTTCAAAAGTCAATTTTTGAAACACCCATTATTCCAGTGATAGAAATTAAAAGAAGGTCCACTTTGATATCGAATTGATTTTTTAAAAAGCAGGACATTAGAAGAACAGATCAGTGAAGGTTTGAGAAAAATTTAATAAGCACTAAAAAAAAAGTTTTGAATATTTATATTTGTGGTCATTAAAAAACAGCTCTCAATTAGCTTTGTTTATACAATGAATATAAAATATCCTGTTTCTTTATTTTTGATGAAGGAATAAATTCTTTTAGTAGAGAGGCAAAGTAAATATCAAAACTTGCTTGCAGGCTTCAGAAACTATTCTTTCAGGACAAAAATGTTATGATTTTGTTTGCTACAAAAAAAGGAGTGCAGCTTATAAAAGAAACCATAGATTTTTCAATTTGTGTTTGACTGATCACAGCTTTATTTGTCTCAAACATTTAATGATTTGTTTTTCTCCTATTTTCTGTTTTATTAAGAATAAATTTACCTTCTGGTCATGCAATTACATTTGAAAGAAAATGGATGGAAGCAATTTGGAAAGGTTAATTATGCAGTGAAGAATTGGTGTATAATGTAATTTTTTTGATCACCAAAATGAGAAGAAAGTGACTCAGTCATGCTGAAAGTCATGTGCTCTTGCACTCAGAAATGAATATGTGGGACTACATACATGTAGCATGAAAGTTTGGTCAAAACTTCTCAGTGTTTCTCATCATATTTCATATGTGAGGTCATTTAAAGAGCATTCCTCTCCAGGGGACATTTCTTCTATGATGTTCTTCCAAAACGACATAAAGCGAACAGGAAGGCTCACAAATTATTTTTCACCTTTTTCAGAACTCAACCTTCTCTTCAAAACACCAAATCAATATACGAAAGAACATTCCTTTATTTTGACTGGAATTTGTTTCATTTTTCATGCTCAGTGCAAAGAAAAAAATGTGAATACAGATATTTTGATAGTTTGAATTTTTTACCTTTGATCTATGATCTTCATCGTCAAATTGCCTCTTTTTTTTAGTCTTTTCCTTCATACTGTATGTCAAATTTTCTTTGGAAACTGGATTATTCATGTATGATGTCTGTATTTGTAATGATTCTAATAATTAAATTCATATTCCATGCTGAGTATTCTATAAATCAGCAGCAGCTAGATGCAAAAACTGTGATTTTTGAGAATTATATATTGTGGTTGGAGTTTCTTATGAAAGCTTGTTTATGAAAGGCATTATTCATTAGGGCTTAATCAGCCTCATAAGGGCTTAATCCGCCTCAGTGCAAAATGTCGAGAGTGATGACTCATTACCAGTAGGTCTCGATAACAACTCTTAAAGAGAAGTTGAGTTAAAGGAGAGGTGAAAAATAATTTGAGAGTTTTCTCATTCTATTTATGTCAGTTTGGAAGAACATCATAGTAAAAATGTCCCCTGAGAAGGAATGCTCTTCAAATGCTTTCATAATCGAAATATAATGAGAAATAGCTGAAGTGTTTGGGCCGAACATGCATGCCACATGCATGTGCAGTATATGTGCTTTTTAACAAAGTTGGGTTGCTTTCTTATCATTTTGATGATTTCAAAACCTCACAGTATAAAAAAATTCTTATGTAGACATGATCAAACTTTCCCAATTGCCTCCAGACAGTTTCTTTCACAATGACCAGAACTCCACATTATCGTTAAATGTTTTCAGGAAATCTTTTTAAAATGCAATTAAATATCAAGCCGTTGCATATGAAGCCTGAGATAACTGTGATTGCACATGATGAAATATTAAGAACTACAAATGGTATTACTTTATGTATTTATTTAAAGGACATGTTTAGTAGTTGAGGATCAATGGCTGAAATAACAAATCATGAAACTGAACATAAAAATTATAAAAAGTAGCGGCAACAAAAATGAACTGGAAATTTTATTTTGATATCTTAAAACTTCTGAATAAATCAACCAGAATTCTTTTGCCTGTAACCTTGAAAGCGGACTAAGGTAAATCTTACTCAACTTTGAACGATATTCATCTAGTAACAAGGAGAATAGAAGAAATTGATATCTTATAATGGCATTAATGTTGTTCATTCATTTCATTACAGAAGTATAGTTATACATATATATATATATATATATATAATGTGATGATGTTGAGTCTACTTTTACCATTCGCTTTGGTTTGGGTGATATAGAACATAGTGGGATGAATTCAAACCAAAGATGACGCAGGATACTCAGGAAATTTAAGCTTTCGTCTTTCGACTTCTTCAGAAATTTATTCTGAAACAGTTATAAAGAGAAGATACAATCACTAAGAAAGGCATGACAAAATTAACGAGAATAATTCACAAAATACAAAGAGAAGACACAATCATTCAAAAATTGACGGACTAATATTACTGTCCGTAGAAATATCATGTAAAAATACCGAAATTTCAAATGAATTATAATAAAGCCGACATACCTGTCGTAAACAGAAGTGATGCCAAGGTCTTGTTGAATTCCTTGAATAATGTTAATAGTTTTGATAGTTTTGAGTTGCTTGGATACCATAGACAAATTAAAACTTATAGACGGAAAGGTAGCACGCGCGGATTTGCCTCATTTGGAATGGCACTTATGTCCTTGAGTAAGGCATTTTATCTACATTGCTCTTCTCCACCCAGGTGTTAAGTGGGTACCCAGTAGGTTGCAAAAGTCAATGTGATTGGATTAGCATGTGCACGCCTGTAAACAAGGCCACTGGCTAGAATGCTCCCCAGTGGAGTGGAGAAGGTGCATGCATTGAGTGCGGGCAATCCAGATTATTCATTATTAACATGCCTTTCTTAGTGATTGTATCTTCTCTTTATAACTGTTTCAGAATAAATTTCTGAAGAAGTCGAAAGACGAAAGCTTAAATTTCCTGAGTATCATGCGTCATCTTTGGTTTGAATTCATCCCACTATATATATATATATATATATATATATATATATATATATATATAAATGGAGAATTTGGCACATGCACTCCAGAAATTATGCACTCTTTTAGTCATATATCAGAAATAGATGAATAAATAAATTCAGGGATGTCAACAAATTTTACTACTTCTTTTATTTTGTTAACGGGCAGTTCCTTTAATTTTATTGTATGTTTAAACTAACAGTGAATGTGCATATGTGATCCATCATTTGTGCACATTTTTTACAAATTTAAATGAAACAAATACATGTATATTTGTTGTTCTTAGAAAAGTTGTATTGAGAGCTCTGATTGGACATTGCAATTGAAATCTAAAGCTTTGATGGGACATCGCCCCTGTATTTGTAGTTCATGTAGAATAATTTACATTAAAAGAAAAAAAAGTAATAAAAACATTGACATGCTTTTTATACCTTTATCTTGTTTTTTTCTTTAATATTTGATGTTCATTTTAAATGTTAAGGGTTGAAGATCTTTTTGAAATTGAATGTCTTTCTTTCTGTAACAGTGGGATGAGAATTGCATTTACTACCTTTTCTTCTTCGAGAGATATAGAAAGATAAAAGAAGAGAAATAAAGAAATTTTTCTTTTGTGCCATTACATGTAGTGGTGAACTTTAGTCAACTGTGGTGAATTGTGAAATTATGAAGTATGAAGTGTAGAGAGCGAAGTCTAAGTATAGAGTTTGAAAGTGCAATTGTCTATACAGTGTGAATAGACCTGTTCAAAAATATATACAAATTTTATGCATACTTCTAAAACAAAGGTTGTTCTTGACAACCTGAAAGCTTGTCAGAGGCTTGTCAGACATAGCAACAAGTAATGTGTGCAAACTGGATTCCAAGTACTATAGTTCATTCATTAATAACAGGTTAATGAAATACCTCATTACTAGGTCCCCAGGAAAGAAACATCCATAAATTTGAATAACTTTGTGAACAGGCCTGTTCATGTTGGAGGTACATGTAATAAACCACTTCTGTAATGTATTCAAATTTATGCACATAATTATCTGAGCACCTAGTGACAAGCTATTCCATTAACCTGCTTTTTATAAATGAGCCTCAATGCTTGGTATCCAGTTTGCATACATTATCTGTTGCTATGTCCGGTAAGCTTTCAGGTTGTCAAGAACAACCTTTGTTTGAAAGGTATGTATAAAATTTGCATACATTACCGAAGCGGTCTATTGAGCATGTAGTAAAGGGTACTTAGGACAGACACACCCAGCTGGCTAGAAAAGGTCCTGCCTCTGTCCGGCAGAGCATTTCCAGTAGTAGTTTTTATTTCTCCTTAGTTAAACAGCCAGCAGAATAGTTTTTTCTTCCAAAGAATTGTTGCAGCTTTATCCTGTATTCTGTACTCCATTTTAGAAGAAATGATGACAGTCATTTTGAGTCAGAAAGAGCAGAAACTGTTACACTAATTCCAGTAATTTGAGCACCACCGCGCCGGTGAGTTAATTGTCTTTGTAATTTTTGAATGTCCTAAGACTTTAAGCGGAAAGTATTCATGCATGAGACATAATCTATGTGCCCTAATTATCTTAAATTAATGTATAATGACAATGTGTATAATGATCCTTAGACCAATGATAACAGTTTTGCTCTGTAACTTGCTATTTTTCTCAACCTAGGAGGCTTAGGTTTAAACAGTACATGGAATAATTATAGCTTATACTTTCTGTATTGTTTTATGTGAGAGATGATGGTTCATAAATTATAAAATTTATAAAATAGTAGAGAGTGATTTTGGACTTATTCTATTTCTGAAGGCACGTAATCTGGGGCAGGACTCCAGTCCGAATCTTAATGTGGTACAAAGAACCGTCAGACGAGATCGACAGCGACATCCTTGTCGACTTCACAACAGCGCAATAGACCGCTTCGGTAATGTATGCAAATCTTATACATACCTTTCGAACAAAGCTTGCCGGAGGCTTGCAGGACATAGCAATGACGTAATGTATGCAAACTGGATTCCAAGCATTGAGGCTCATTTATAAAAAGCACGTTAATGGAATAGCTTGTCACTAGGTGCTCAGAGAAGAAATGTGCATAAATTTGAATACATTACAGAATCGGTCTTTTGAGTTCGTCGAAGAAGCATGAGCTTATGGAGGGAGAAGGAACCTCATCACGAGGTGATATATAAAACTGAGCGAATAAAAAAACTTACAAAACATTTAATTTGAGCAACTTTGATTACTGTATCTAATTATGGAAAGCATAATTATTCTATACAGACTGAGCGCATCAGTGCTTTCAAGCGAAGTTCTGGTTTGTGAAGCTGAAGTGTAGCTATAGTCTTCATGCGGTTGAAGCAGGGAAATGTATTTCCCTGGTTGAAGTATGAGATGTTAGTTTCTTGAAGTGTTTATTTTATGTTGAAGTGTGAACAAGAGATATAAGCTGAGTAAAGATGTCGTTTCACTTGTAGAATCGGGGATAGGTCTTTATACGGGATCGGGATCTGTTCGAGACTCCAGTGCCTTAGTCTCCACCCTCTCTCAAACCTCTTGCTTCCCCCCTCTTACTTCCCCCTGCCACTCTCACTCTCCCTCTGTCTAGCTCTTCCTCCTCCTCACTCCCTCCCCTCATGCAGCGCTCTATAATCATCCGTCTTCGTCCATCATCCCGTACTCTCTTTTCGCCACCTCAAGCATTGCCGCTGTCCCTCTATTCATGGACCTACTCCCCCCGGGGGGGGGGGGGGGGCACTCGAATTATATTTTGACGGGGGTGTGCCTCACGAATCCCCGAAAAGGGGGTCTAAGGAACTGACTTCAAGGTGTAAAATACGGGGTCTTGGGAACTATAATCTATTGGGCAGAGTGAAAAACAGGGTCTAGGGAACTACAAAACTAACCGGGGGGCCGCGCCGGGGGCCGCGCCCGCGCCGTGTGTAGCGCTAGTAGCTAGCTAGCTGGAGCAGTTTTCAAGGCTCGCGCGACGAAAGGGCCTAGGGCGCGAGACCAGGTCGAGCGACCACTGCCTCCGCCACGCTCCCGGCCGCATGCGAACGGATATGTTTCATAACGGGGGTCTTCAGAGCGGGACTGAGCGGCTCCTGAGCGGAACTGAGTATCTAGAGAACGGAAATTGGGGTCTGAAAAAGGGGGTCATCAAAGCGGCACGTCCCCGTACCACCAATATACGTGAGTGCCCCCCCCCCCCGGGCCTACTCCATGCTCTTTTTCATCCGCTCTTTCTCTCCATCTCCCCTTGTTTTGATTTCTATGTGAAATCTTTCATTTTCCCTATTTTTCTCCTTTTGCATAGGTTTAATCACTGATAAGAAAATATCAAGTTTTTAAAAATGAACTCATGGTATCCGAGGTGTGACTTTGAACTGGTTTCATAGTAACATGAGGCAATTTGTTGTTACTGGAGGTTGTAAATCACCGATCGCAACCATACATTACGGAGTGCCTCAGGGCTCAGCTTTGGGCCCTCTGTTGATTTTATTTTAAATCAATAATATTGTCAATTCTTCAAAATTATTTTCATATTCTCTGTTTGCTGATGATATTTATTGCTCTCACATAATAATCCACGCATTTTAATATCATTGGTAAACCAGGAAGGTGGAAGAGAGACACCTCCCTGGGCAAACGAAGATGTGGAGATTTTGTTGTAATAAACTCTTATAGAATGCTAAAAAGTCAAATAGTGTTATTTTTTTTTAGGTCAAAGGAAAGAAAGGTCCCCGTAAATATTGATCCTCTAATATTATTGTTAATGGCCAAGTTATTTTGCTTAGTGAAAATGTTCAATTTATTGGTGTTATAATTGATGAATATTTGACATGGAAATTGAACAATTTGTGTGTTAAAATTTCACGAGGTGTTGGTGAAGTTCTTTCAAAATTGAGATGCAGCCTCAAAGAGTTTTAATAACCTTGTATAATAGTATTTTATTAGCACATTTATTATATTGTAATGTTGCATGGGGCCACACATTTAAAACTCATATACACAAATTGCAGGTTTTACAGACATGACAAAAGATTCTCATTTTAGACATCCAAGTACACCTTGACCACTTGTCTCCTGTTTATGTTCAAACTCTTCTCTAGGCCACAACCTTGTTTTTTGACTAATTTATTTGTCTCAAACTCTGCATGATATTCACAATTTTTATAACACACGGCGGAAGAATTGTGTGCATCAGCCATATTATGTCAGAACTCATGTTGCTTTGAATTCTTTTTATATTTATTGTATAAAACAGTGGAATTCATTACCCCCGGAAATTAAAAATAGGACTACTCTCTCCAGCTTTCTTTCCCTTCAGCACCTCAAATCACATTAGTATTTTCTAGGTAATCAATTGCCTCCATGACGAATAATAAAGAGGAGGGGAAGATTATGAACATGCTTTTATTCCGTTCCAGCTAGACGCCCCAGCCAGAGCTTGTTATACTAGCAGTAAGATCACAGCTGTAATTAAAGGGCAATCCAGCCTTGATAATAAGATGATATGTCTGAAAGCAGAAAAATAAGAAAAGCAGGATGGCGAAAGTTTGAAAGAAATTGGACAAGGACTAAGAAAGTAATGGATGTTTGAAAAATGAGATCACTACATCTATGCAAATCTCAAATTGGCAATTTAGTGAGTCAGTTGTGACATTTTTGTGGACAACTCTCCCATTTGTCGTTTACAAAAATATCATTAATTTGCGGTTTTCTTCGAGGCGCTTTTACCCTCGGGGAAGTACTCAAAATATATTTGAGATAGCATATTGTTATAGGTCCTCATGAACGAAAAGATCCTACTGAGTAATGCATTTTGGAAAAAAGTGACATTTTAGTCAATTTCTGTGTTACAGCGAATGGGGGAGTTGTCCACAGCTACATCACAGTGACATTACCTATTCGGCCAATTTGAAATTCCCATATGCATAGTGATTACAACTTTCAAAAATCCATAACTTTCTTATTGCTTGTCCAATTTCGTTCAAACTTTCACCAATCTGCTTCTCTGATTTTTCCTCTTTCTTTCAAAGCAACTTGCTATAAAGGTTGGATTTCCCTTTAATATGGCCTCGCTCCCAACGAGCAAAAGATCCTAGCCCACCTGAAACACATAGGTCCCTTGTTATAGCTAGTGGTGGGGTTAATGATATCATGAAGTTAGCTTCATGATGATATCTAGAGAGCCAGCCTGCCTTTCTGTCCGTGTTTGTCTATGTGTATGTATATGTCATGTTGTGTAACCCCTTGTCCCCTTTCCCTTCTCTTCTCACTTGTTTTCTTTATCTTTGCCCTATTTTCTCTCTCCCTCTTCACTTCTGACTCCTGTTTTTTTCCGCCTTCTGTTTCACTGCTTGTCTGCCTTATCACTTAAGCATCTATCTTGTATATATGTTTATAGTAAATAGTGTATGTATAATACGCGCTATGATTGGTTAAATTCGCATCACGTGAAGTGCACAAATTTTGTTATAGTGCACGATCGTGCACTATAACTCTGATTTTTGCACGGGCCTAATACACAATAACAGTTATAGATCTAGGGGTCTATTTACTATAACAATTAGTGGATGTCCTATTTATGCACCATTACTGGACAATATGAACCTCAAATACTAAATCATCTCTCGTGCAGGTCTATTTCACCTCGGCCTGCGGCCTCGGTGAAACAAAATTGCACTCGGGATAATTTAGTATTTGTCGTACACATAATTCAGTATAGTGCATGATAGACCATGCGCTATTTACATAATAGATACGTTAGCAGTGTGTATTAGATTGATCTAGTTATTGTTTTTTGGACTATAACTTGAAGCCGTATACAAAGTAATTTGCTATATCTTCTGGGGGACCCAAGTTCTGCTTCTCCTGGTCACTTCACCTTTCTTCTCTTTTCCTGCTAATTATAAAAAGAAATGTACAATTGTATTTGTACAATGTTACTGAAGAAAGACAAATAAATAAATAAATAAATCATTCAGGCAAATAGATTTCCTGTCCTTCTTGACTACTGTATGAGGGCAATTCTAAGCGTTAGGGAATGACATTCACAAAGCATTTTCGAGTTTAAAAGAAGAATATTATGAACATCGTCATGGAATATCTACAAATTAATAGTACAATACATAAACTAATATGGAATACTTTCACAACTGTTGAGTTTCATGTCAACCATTCATCAATATAATATATTATATTGTTTCGTTACGGAATGACACAAAACGGACGTGACTTTTCAACCAGAATAAACATTGCTCAAACTCTTTGAACTTTAAATACGTATCCGGTTTTCAAGATGGCTGTGTAGTATGTTAGCTTTGATATGTCACCAGGGGCGGCGCCAGGGTATTTTGATAGGAGGGGCAAGACGACCTAAAGATGACGTCATATTTTTTCTCCATTAAATAACAGGGGTAATATAGAGTTATATGTTTAAGACCTCTCTTTTTAATACTCCTCTTTCTTCTTTTTTCCCTTTTCTTCCCTTTTCTTCCTCCTTTTCTTCTTTTTTCTTCTTTTTTTTTCTTTTTTCACTACTTGAAAAATCATAGGGGGGGGGGGCGGTTGTCCCCTCTGCCCCCCCCCCTGTAGCGCCGCCCCTGTATGTCACCATGTTCCTGGAAATCTGTTTGAAAGTATTTGAAATATGATGCAAAATATAAAATGAAACAGCGTTACGGAATGACTTCTGAAAGTCAATAGTAAATAGTGTATAAGATTCATATTATGTAAATAAGTAGCTAAAACATAGTTTGAAACAAAGATTGAGCAAACGATCTGATAATTTTTGATGACCTAAGATATCTGTATTAAAATGGCTCTGTTAGTATTTATTGTTTTACTATGATTTATGGAAATTTTATTCATAAATTCATATTTTTGTTAATAATTAGAGTTTTGAAAAATACTGAAGAGAATTCAGTGTAAATGCTTTTGGCATGATTAAAAGCTCATCCAGATAGATTTAATTATCACATTCCATTTTATACTACATGTATTTCATTGCTTTATGAATATCTTATGTAATCTATTGTTTTTCAATATTCATAACTTTCATCATATGATTTGTTCTGTGGGATACTATCATCTAGATCAGTATTTGAATCTAAAATACAGGACAATCAAAGCTATAGAGGAAAAAATAAATCTTATCAACAAACGGAATAAGAAAACATCATTTCCCAAAGATCCAAATTATTAAATTTCATATAATTTTCATATTGGAAAGTGAGCTCATAATCTCTACATTAGTCGATATTGTCTGATATATCAAGTTGAACTGATGTATAGATTCACATGATTCAGGGTTGAATTAGTTTATACAAAACTGAATTAGATGTCATTCCTTAACATTATTTTGTTACAGATGACAAGGTTGTGGTTATTTGCCATGAACTGGTCCCCCGCCCCCCCCCCCCAAAAAAAAGGGATGTGCTGTTACACGATTTGATTTCATGCTGAAATAATGTCTGATTTTTATCAAAACCATAAAAGCTATTCCAATAAATTTGGTATCATCTTAAAGGTCTATTACCATGCTATTTGCCTGCAAAGTTTCAGTGACTTAGGATATATAGAATTGGAGTTATAACATTCTAAAGTTAGAAGACCAGGGGTGGTGCCGGAAGCGGCGCCTCCTGTACAAAGTCAATAGGAAAATTCACATGTTGATGCAATTTTTGGAAAAAAGTTTATAACTTTGTCAAAATTTGGCAAATGACTACAAATTTGATATCAAATTAAAGCTTACATAATCAACTTTATTGTCTTGTGATTGAAAAGTAAGGCTGACTAAGCAAAAGTAGTGTATGAAACTGAAATATCAGGAATTTTAGTTCAAAGGTGGCACTACAAGCACTCGGTTAAAAAGAAAATATGTGACACTTTTAATCATTATAACTTAAAAGTTATAACTCGTATCACAATGAGGTTTTCACATTGTAAGATTGGAGGTTGCCAAATTTAATTGAATTGCGTTTCATGACTTTTTGTTTGAATACCATTCTTAAATATTAATTAGTTGAATATAAATGTTCTGAATTTTTCAATTAGTTTTGCACTTTTTTAGTTTTAGTTTTTAGTTTAGAAACATCAAGACAACAAAATTTGTGTGTATCACAGAGCACAATTAGTACTGTGCATTGCAGCTGAAATTCCAGAGCATCTCTTTTAACAGAGTCATGAATGATGAATAACACTGGACAGCAAAAGTTTGGCAGAATTGCGATGCACAATGGTATTGTCGTGTTCTGAATTAATTCCTGATGCACACAGATTTGTGACCCGGAGTTTTCAAAATGTGATAATCTAATTTGATAATCAGAACATTGTTGTGAGAATACTGAAGAAGGAAATTTCATAAAACTTACTCCAAGTAACTTGGTATCCTTCAGCTTTACAATGTGAAAATCTCAGTTTTGAGAAGAATTATAGCTTTTGAGTTATTAGCCATCAAATGTGTAAAAAATGTTTTTCTTACACCTAGTCCAATGCCAGTGGATAATTTTGATTTTTTTAGCAATTCGGGGAAAATATTAGTTTTGTCAAAGCTTGTCATATGGGTACAAATTTTGTACCAAATTCAAGCTATCTTACTCTTCTTTACTGTCTTATTTAAACTTTGTGTATCAAGTGTATTTTAGCAAACATGTCATATCAATATGACCTTTGCTTTTCTTTTACAATTTATCATAATTGGTATCAAATATTGATTTCAAGATTATGTTAATCATTTATGCAAATTTTCAGTATTCATAAGTGTAAAAATGTATAAATTTGATCAGATTATGAAAATTTTAATAATTACGATTAATTTGACACCAAATTTGATATGATCAGACACATTTGAAATTTTGGGGTTCATGTCCTGTTTGGAATATCCCATTAACAGAAATTCAATTTAAAGACGTCTGGTGTAGAAAACGATTATGTACAATTGTACATTATATGGAGTCTGTGTACTAAGGAGCTTGCGTGCAATTTCCCACCCCGACCGATTAGATTTTTTTGGAACAACCAGTAATTTGGCGTGGTGCATGTTGTTGTTGTTTTTTAATTCAGGTTTAAAACCAAGGTTACTTAGGTTAGGGTTATGTTATAATGAATTGCCACATTCTGATAATAAAAAATAATGATAACAGCCCCTGTTAAGAGGCCCATACAAAATTAATAATCGATCGGCTATACTATTGACGGTATGGAGTTGCTTTCGGTGTATGGCGTACATTTCGCCCTTTGTTTAACAATGCCTGGATATATGCGACTGTGTATTACATGCAGAAGCTACAAGTCGGTAAAATGGGGTTACCTCGCTATTCATAAGGACCGCTATTCATAAGGACCACTTATTCATAAGGACCACTTATTCATAAGGACCGCTATCCATAACGCGTGACTAAATGAATAGCGGTTTCGTATGAATAGCAGTCCTTCTACATAGCGAGCAAACCATAGACAAATTAACTCGCTATTCATAAGGACTTCCTTTCATAATGGACCACTATTCATATCTATTCATAAGGACCGCTATTCATAACGCGTGTTAAATGAATAGCGGTCCTTATGAATAGCGAGTGGACTCCGGTAAAATACTTCTACGAAAACTGACTAGATAAAACAAGACATCCTGTCTCCATGGTGGGCATACTTTGTCATGGAAAATAATGGGAGCTATTCTCGAGGGGGGGGGGGGGGGGGGAGTTAGCAAAGCGAACTAGCAAATTTGAGAATTTAGTTTTATGTTCATTAAAAATAAGCTAACTATCGACTTTCAAGGATTTTCGAATAGTTTGAATATATTGCACTTGACCAGCAAAGTGAAATAATTCTTTAGCCCCCCCCCCCCTATGAAAAACCCCTCTGTTACTCCTGTCCCCGTGTTGTATTTCGATGAGTTAGGTATCTGAGAACTACGACAAAGCTTCCACTCTACCCGAATGTAACTGTGATGATGCATGGCTACCCCAAAATAAGGGCTTCCAATAGGCACAAGGGAGGGGATACCGCTTTATTCACAAAATATCATGATGATGTTGAACTTAAAGGAGGTTTTTATCATAATCCTTTGATACCGCTTTATACCGCTTTATTCAGAAAATACCATGATGATGTTGAACTTAAAGGAAGTTTTTATCATAATCCTTTGCAATGCCATAATATTCCTCTGATTAAAAATGAAAAAGAAAGAGAAAACGCAAAAGGCCCAAAATGACGCAAAATGACATTTGACAAGATAATTAGTGTAGTATGTAAGAACACATTTTCGACGCCCACTCTCGGATCCATGCTTCTATAGTCACTGATTGATTGATTGATTGATTGATTGATTGATTGATTGATGATTTAAACATGGTAAAAGCCCAATTCAGCTTCTTGGCTGATTTACAATGGGGCCGTGTATCAATAAAATACAATGAATAATAAAATATAATTACAAATATTAAAACAACAGTTACATGCACAAAAAATATGATAAAATAATACATAAATCATAGAAATTGAGATAAAGCTTAGAAAATGTTGCAAAACATATAAAAATGAAAAAGTTCAGTACGATAAGGTGTAAAAACTGAAATATGTAAAATATGAAAAATAAAATATGATATAGTAATGTAAATTGACACAAAATGTATAATTAGATTATTCAAGAATAAAGAAATCTATCATGTATTTAATGTCTCGATGAAATTAGACAAAGAAGAACCATTACAAAAACAAATATAAAAGCAGAGTAAAAAGTTAGAGAAATAAAAGCTCAAAAATTTCACCTTTGTTGTTATATAATATTCACAAGATCAATTGAAAATAGTTGTTCTATTCACGCATTTTATATTAAGGAGAAACAATATTCTCATATACCAGTTTAGATTTGAAATTACCTACATGAGGGGCGCTCTGAATCTCCTCTGAAAGTGAGTTCCATATTTGGGCACCTCTATATATAAATGTGCGTTTGCCTGATTCAGTTTTCTGACGACTAATATTAACACAAAGCCTACTTTGTTGGGTATCATAGATATGTTTTCTGAGTGAAAATTTCTCACTTAGATAAAGCGGAACTTGGTTTTCCATAACCTTATACATCATTACAGCAATATTATACTTTCTCCTCTCGGCGAGCGATTCCCAGTTCAAAAGATCGAGGTTTTCTTTTCCTAATGAAAACCAAGGTGTATTGATGAGGCGGTCACCTCAGTTTTGAATTCTTTTAAGTGTGTTGAACAATGTTTTCGCACAATATCACTAAACAACCCTTAATGCATTTGAGCATATGTAATCCTGAATTCGTTTTCTTTCGCAAGTTCCGGATATGTTCACGCCAAGTAAGGTTTTCATCAATTATCACTCCGAGATGTTTGCAAGTTTGTACTCTTTTCAATGGAATTACAGATATATTAACGTTAACATTTACATCATTAATTCTGTTTAATCGTTGTTCCGATCACGATGTATTTCGTTTTGTTTACATCTAAACTTAATTCATTTATAACCAGTCATCTCCTAATATATTCCAGGTCTTCATTAATTTGTTGCATCAAAGTAAAAATATCACTGCCAGAAAGGTATAGCATTGTGACGTCAGCGTACATACTGACTTTACAAAAACGGAGTCCATTGGGTAGATTATTGAATCCCGCATTCCAATGACGAAAAGTCAGAGAAAGTTCCATTAACACATGCTGCTTGCGATCTATTATTAAAAAAAACTTGAAAACCACCGAAGCGTATGGTCTTTTATGCCATATTTGTATAATTTTCCTAGAAGAATATCATAATTCAAAATATCAAATGCCTTTTTTAGATCTAGCATGACAGCAATAAATATTACTACCTTTCCATTATCAATACTCTTGAGCCAATCATCCGTAACATTCAATAGGGCTGTTATTGAAGAGTGAAGTTTCAACCTGACTGATATACATATTTATTAAACAATTTCCGTTCAGATATTTGTAAAGTTGATTAAAAACGATTCTTTCTAATATTCTAGATAAACTTGGTAGAATTGAAATAGGTCTGTAATTACATGCCTCCCTTGTTCCCCCTTTATGTAAAGCAACTACACGTGCAACTTTCCATGAAACAGGAACAGTCCCTGAAACAAGAAAATTATTTATCATATGTGTTAACGGAGTCTTTAAAAAAAGGGATCCCAGTTTAATGATTTAATCAGTTTAATTGGAAACAAGTCGTTTCCCGTAGCTTTATCATTAGATAATTTTTGTAATTCACGTAAAACCTCGTAGATGCAAGGGGGTAATGATGGCGAAAAAAAAAGGAGAGTGAAAGAGAGAGAGAGAGAAAGTACGAGGTGAAGGAAACATGAAAATAAAGAATACTAGCCCTTCCCACACACACCCTTTTCCTCGATGGTCTTACTCATTCACATTATATAGATTCACCTACAGTAAAACCGGTGCCCCCAAGACACTAGGGCCCCTTTCATGAAACTTGCTTTCACTGACACTTTACAATAACTGTTATAAGCTACTGATATCCTTGCATCTGATTGGCTGAGAGGAAATTTGTCGGTAAAAATCACTGACAAGACACTAGATGAAACGCCACCCCGGGCCCCGTTTCATGAAACTTGCTTTCACTGACAATTTACAATAACTGTTATAAGCTAATGAAATCCTTGCATCTGATTGGCTGAGAGCAAATTTGTCGGTCAAAATCACTGACAAGTCACTTGATCAAACTTCTAGAAATGATTTATGTTGCCTTTCACGAGAAAAAAACGTAGAAAATAAGTTTTCGTTTTGTTTATTTATTCATTCATTTCAGATAAAAAATGTGTACATACAATGAATATAATGCATATAAAATCATTTACGTCATAATCTTATAAAGAAATGAAATTTAGCCTTTGCTAGATATTAATGGCGAATGAACAGAGAACTTAAAAAAGGCGCAGAGGCCTTGTGAGAATAAGTTCTCTAAAACATTAGGATACACATAATTATAGGCACATTTAAAAAAGTTAAAGTAAGACATAAAACAACACACACACACATCAAATCACATAAAGATAGTGAAACAATCAAATCATTGATACTTAAGCAAGAAAACCTTTAAAGAGAATTTCTTAAATAGTCTTGAGTTTTTTGCGTGAGCGTATGTTACAAGGTATGGAATTCCAAACAACGAGAAAGCTAAAGCGGAGATATTTTTTGTGAAAGTTGAATTAACTTTAAATAAATGAAAATAATAATTTGTACGAGTTTTGTAATTGTGAACACAGGTACATGTATTTATGCTAAACATCTGTAATATATGTACGTAATAAATTTTGAAAATAAAATAACTCCAGTATTGCAGTATGGTGAGATAGTCTGGGAGCCTGTCCAGAAATAGTCAACCCATTTTACATATGAGATTTCACCCCCTAAAGTTACTTAGACTATCCATGTCAATCACAAAAAGCTTGTCAGCTCGAACGAAGCCGCCGGGTTAGACCCCCAGAGCCCCCAAAAGGGGCCCCAAAGTCGGGTCGATTTCTGTCAGACCGCCCCTAAAAATTGGGGCAAATTTTTCCCCTTAAGGCCCATGGACCAAACTTTGTCAGAATTAAGGTGTATGACTATACACTTTTCCGTCGGGATGGGTTGTCAGACCGCCCCTAAAAATTGGTGCAAATTTTTCCCCTTAAGGCCCATGGACCAAATTTTGTCAGAATGAAGAGTTATGGGTGTACATTACAAAAATATAAAAACGTACAAAAATTTCCATCGGGAAGGGGGGTGTAACATGCCCCTGAAAAAAAACCCCACCAAAATGCCCCTAACACGATAAAAACTACTTTCGAAAAATAAACTCAAGGGCAATTTCAAAGGCCTATTGTACTGCCCATAGAAATCTTGTTCGGATTACGTAATGCGCCATTGCAATGTTCGCACATTTCTAAAGGTCATAGACAGGGCTATTGAATTGAGTTTATTTTTCGAAAGTAGTTTTTATCGTGTTCCCTAAACCCAGCTTTGCTGCCCAAAATGCTCTGGATGTAGAGAAAAAACATTTTTAGGCTTTACAACCTTAATAACTCTAAATATTTCTTATTAAATTCATGTCGAATTTAGCTAGTGCAATCTTGAGTATTGTATCTTTCTTGGGGTGAAATTTGGCGTCAAATGATCATTTCAATAATAATTTATTAAATTGTAAAAATTGTATTGCTTTCTCAAAAGTAGTCAAATGATATTGTTAGGATTATGTAAACACACCCATTGTCCATCTGCACCTGTTTGACAAGAGATAATAAAGGAGCTTTTTAAATATCTGGGCTATGTGGCTGCCATGCTGAAATCTACCATTCATGTGTTAATTACACAAATACTTTGCAAGCTCTCTATTATGCCTTGCCAAACAGGCGCAGATGGACAATGGGTGTGTTTACATAATCCTGACAATATCATTTGACTACTTTTGAGAAAGCAGTACAATTTTCACGATTTAATAAATTATCATTGAAATGATCATTTGACACCAAATTGCAACCCAAGAAAGTTATAATACTCAGAATTGTACTATGCAAGTTTTAGCTGAATTGAATGAGACAGTTTGCAGTTATTAACGTTTTAAAGCAAAAAATTGTTTTTTCTCTATATCCAGAGCATTTTGGGCAGCAAAGCTGGGTTTAGGGGCACTTTGGCGGTTTTTTTTTCAGGGACGTGTTACACCCCCTTCCCGATGGAAATTTTTGTAAGTTTTTATATTTTTGTAATGTACACCCATAACTCTTCATTCTGACAAAATTTGGTCCATGAGCCTTAAGGGGAATAATTTGCCCCAAGTTTTAGGGGCGGTCTGAAAACCCATACCGACGGAAAATTTTGTCAGTTTTGATGTTTCGGTAATGTAGTCATACACCTTAATTCTGACAAAGTTTGACGTATATTTTAGATGGGTTGAAATCGACCCGACTTTGGGGCCCCTTTTGGGGGCTCTGGGGTCCAAACCCGGCGGCTCCGTTCGAGCTGACAAGCTTTTTTGTGAATGACATGGATGCTCTTAGCAACTTTAAGGGGTCAAATCTCATATATAAAATGGGGTGACTATTTCGGGACAGGCTCCTGGCCTAAGAGTATAGGTTATAAAAATTCACTACGTTTATTTTGTTTAATAACGGTGCAGAATGAGCAAGATAGTGACTTCCTGTGCTGCTTTCTTCTGTAATTTTAGTAGTAAGTTTAATTTAGACTGATTGCAGTTGCCCCAAACTGGTATACAGTAGGTTATATATGGTAATTTTAAGGAATTTTACAAAGTAAGAAGTGTAGAAAAGTGTAAATAAGTTTAAGTTTATACTGAATACCAATACACTTTGAGATTTTTTTTACTTATAATATAAGGCTTAAAACATGTTTTAGCTATTTCATAATATTTGTATGGGGCTGACATTTTCTCAAGCAAATTGCTTATAATGGTAGTCCTTCTTCCGCAAATGATTTTATATTTGATGAATTACAATAATTTGACAATTTATCATTTCGTGTTTGTTTTTGAAAAATGATAGTTACATATACTTACTATTTATGATTCACTGTCAAAGTACTTTTGTATTTTATTTTATATATCTTACCGAAAAATGTACTTATATGAATGCAGAAGAAAATAAATCAAATCAAAATCAAATCAAAACTGTAAGAGTGAGAGAGATTACGAAATCGAAGATTAGAAACAAAACGGTAGTCCTACTAGATAGAAGACTTCCCAATAAAACAGATCTAATAACATACACATGGTATATCTATAGAACCGTTCATACATTAAAATTAATGAGTTACATAAAATCTTCTTCAGCGGTACTTGTAAAATGATTTACGAGAATAAGGATTCTTATAGGATTCTGTTCTGTGAAAGGAAGCTTTCAATTTTTGCTCTGTATGATCATTTATCATCTCGATTTTCATTTGTATTTCGTATGAAGAGCCATTATGCACAACCGTACAAGGCCGTACGAATTTTTTGGAAGGTGGGGGGGGGGGGGGGGATTTTTTTTTTTTTTTTTTTGGGGGGGGGGGTGGAGCGCAAGATATCATTTTACCCCTATTGATATGTGTGCTCGTATGTCTTCTCTGAATTTCTGGGGGGGGGGGGGGCTGCGTACGGCCTTGTGAACAACACTGTGATATACCGTTGTTACTCTGGATAAATGACAAATAATTTTTAAAAAAACAACCCCCCCACCCAAAAAACCCCCCCCCAAAAAAAAAAAAATAAATAAATAAATAACAACGAAGCAAAAATGAATTCACTAGATTTATAAAAGCAGAGTTCAAAATTAAAAAGCACACGCAACATTCAATCAACGTATAAGCACGAATGAAGCCACTGTTCATTTTTCATCGTGTCGTTGGGTTATATTCATGTAAATTTAACTTCAAAGATTTTTTAGTTATAAAACAAAAATGATTTTCAAGTCCATTAACATGATTAAACACAAAAATAATGAAAGCGCTCAAAGTTTATCTGCCTTGATTGTATAAAACAACGGAAGTGCCCACGGCACGGTCTTTAAACATATGTTACCATGGTAACAATGTTAATCTGAAGGGAAAATCGACTCCTTTACCTGCTGAAGTATCTACTAACGATAATTAGTTCCCAGCTCTTGAGAAAAGACTTTCGCGACAGCAAAATCTGACACGCCACGAGCGACCTTGTATGCAGAAGAAGAAGATTCACTTTGTTATCGACGTATTCCTCAAAGTGGAGAAGCTATGAACATGAACGCTGTATCCTTTAATGTATCAGCTTCGTAGACATGGAAATGTTTTGATTTTGTGATCTACATTCATGCATTCTTATAGGTGGCAGGTACTACATCAACCAGTGTGAAAGCTCGCCATCACTATTTTCTGAGCGCATCACTTCGACCTTTCTCGTCCATGCCATGGAGCCGTACATTGGTGTCTTGGTGGCTTTCTACGTGGTGCTCATGGCGGTGGGTATCCCGGGAAACCTTCTCATTGTTCTCGTCACGGCGAGTCGTACCACCAAGAAGAGCGTCCACGTCCTCGTCATCGCTCTTGCCGTCGCTGATCTCCTAGCTTGCTGCCTCCTACCGTTCGGTATTCACTACTGGCTCACCTTCAATAAGCAACAATCAACCACTTTGTGCAAAATCCACATCTTTACCAACTTCTTAGCCGTTTTTACCACCATGTTCCTCACCAATGCTGTTGCCTTTGATCGTTACTTTGCAGTTTGCTATCCTCTGAAGACATTCCTTAACGTACGTCGATCCTGTGTGGTCTGTGTTGGGTGTTTTGTGAGCGCATTTATTTGCAGCGTTCCATCTGTTCTTGCTTTTGGTATCCGCAGCTATGGACCTTTGGTTTCGCAATGCACAGTTACGGCCAATCAGTGGCTCATAGAGGGCGTCTATGGCATCATTGTCTTTACTTTCTTGCTGTCTACTGCTGTACTCATCATACTCTACCTACAAATGTGCATCATGATTCGACGCCAGGTCCATTTCAGGGCCCGCGTGGGCCGCGTGGCACCTGCTCCTACACCCATCCAGGAAGCCCCACCAAAGTGTGAAATCCATACCATATCAGATCAAGTTCCTGGGGCAAGTAGCTCCACCAACACATCCAGTGAGACCTACAAGGTTTCTGAATCATCATCTACCATACCTCGTCCAGGTAACTCACACCTAGCAGTCCCCGCCACACCCCACCGCACATGGCACAAGAGTTCTTACCAAACAGAACGCACTCTTCGGCCGCTACCTGAAGGAGGAGATCGACAGAACCGCCACCCTGGGGCAGTTGCTGATGCCATGAAGGACAAAACAACGAAGATGTTGATCCTATCCACGGCTGTCTTCATCGCATCATGGCTACCGAATATCATCATCAAAGCCATACCATCGACACAATATCAACAGCTGTCTGAGTCCCACCCAGCTCTACTACTCATAATCAGAAGCTTGGAGTATCTCTTTCTCATCAACCATGCAGTTAATCCTTTCGTTTATAGTCTAGTCAACAAACGCTTTCGAGGGATCTGTGCAAAGTATATCAGGACACTTCGAAGAAAATTCACAAATCAGTAACACCGAATGCAGGTACATTTCGTAAATGAAGGGAATTTTTAAAGGGATAAAACGGTAGTATGTTTGTGTTAATAGAAAGGAAAGAAAAAAGAAAAAGAAAAGAAATAAAGAAAAGAAGTTTTTCAAAATAGGCCAACGGCACATTTTTTTTCTGCTGTGTGGTAAACATATGCCAGATTATGATGACCGTCAGGCTTTTCAACTTATTCCGACCTAATGATATTTGAAATAAATGTTGAATACATTATATGGGTGACGAGTCCTTTGCAGGAAACTATAACAAATAATAGCCCCCTATATTATAACGGTTATTATACGATGAATATACCATAGGGGCATTCTATGGTATATTCATCATACAGTGGATGGATCTTATAAAAAGCAACACTTAAAACACAACTCTATAAAGTAATTTCCAAAGTTCTTGTGAAGAGCTTAGGGACTTTATATCATGATAGATAATGTGATATGCGTTATACAAGATAATAATTATCATTATTATTGTAATTACAGTTATTATTATCATTACTATTATTATTATCATTATTATTATAGTTATTATAATAACTATTATCATAATTATTACTAAAATTATTATTTTCATTAAATGCTTTTACCATTATTATCATTATCATTATTATTATTATCATTAATACTATAGTGATTATAATAATAATTATTATCATAATTATTATTAAAATTATTATTTTCATTAAATGCTATTACTATACTTATCATTATTATTATTATTATAGTTATTATAATAATTATTATTATCATAATTATTATTAAAATTATTACTTTCATTTAAATGCTATTACTATTATTATTATTATCATCATCATTATTATTATTATTATTTTCAATATTATCATTTTTTTTAATACTATTACTATGATTATTATTTCGCAAAACAGGATCAAGTCCGAAAATTTTTCTCAAAACACTTTGCTTTAACAAGAAGACCAAGTGTTTTCAGTAGCAACTTTATACTGTTTATGTCCGAATGTTTTTCTAATCAGTCTTGTGCCCAGGATAGCTACCTTCTAAAGGTCGTACAGGTGAAGATGTGGAGAGATGGATCTCGGTTATGCAGACTTCCATTCCCTTGATCATTCCTGTGTGTCCGATGATGATTGGGGTAACCTCAGCCTTCACATTCCACATCTTCTCTATCCTAAGGTCATAATACTTGAGACATTTGTCTCTTTCCGTGACGGCAATGTTAATGTCACGGGGAACCGAAACTTCGATTATATTGACTGTATCTATACCTTATGTTTCTATCCCTTATGACGATGTCTGGCTTGTTGCAGTTAATAATTCTGTCCGTTAGTATGCCACAATTCCAGTATACTTTCATTGGCCAATGTAATCGTCTGCGGTTGGTGTTCCCATGGATTATTTCGTGTTGTATACCCATGATCTCTCAGCAGTTGCCAGTGTATATGTATGGCAATATTGTCATGTCGTGTGATATACTTCGTCTGAGAAAGAGTCAGATATCCCGATACCAACATAATGGAAGAGTGTTTCTGGTTCTTTCTCGCACGACCTGCAGGCGTCATCTATGTCTACTGGGAGAACTGATTTCTCATAGGCACGAGTTCTTACCACCTGGTCCTGTATGGCAAAGATGAAGCCCTCGGTTTCGCCTGTGAGACGGGCCGAGTTCAACAATTTCATGGGCGTTCTTGGTTCACGAACTGCCGATTTGACTGTTTTTCATTATGCCCATGTAGCTGTTTTGCAGGAAAATGTTCTTGTAGTTTCTACCAAACGACAGTGTCACTTTCTTCCTAATAAGACTGAGGCTTGTCTGCTGGAAGAGTAGATTTCTTGGCTTTTATCATGATCAAGGGATACTAGTGTAACACTCTAGATTATTGGTGTATATATATTGTTGATATAGTTCGATATTGTCCGATGGCCTTATTGTAGAGTGTCACGTAAAGTATAAATGGTCCACGAACACAAATCAAACAACAGGAGAAGTCCTTTCTCAGTTTGAAATATATTTATTGTATCATAAACGAAAAGGCCAATCTTGGCATGCAAATAAAAATGTGTCCGCGATAAGTTATGATATAATGATAGGCATCTGAAATGTCACAGCCTATTTAATTGAATGATAAGCCCCGGTCACAAATACCATTAAGAACTGCTACGAACGCCGTACGAACGATTTTTAGACCATTTCGTAAGATCTTCTCAAGAAGGCCATACGAAACCAGCGTTCGTAGACCGTTTGTAGACCATTCGTAAGTTCGCAGCCTGGTCGATGGTCTTGTCCAAGATTTTTTTCAACGTCGTACGAAACTCCCTCTTCGTAAAGCGGCCGTACGAATGTCGTAAGAACATCGTATAAGAACCACGCAAGATTTTGTATGATCGAGAGACAATTCTAGAAGCCTTAAATTCTTACGATGATCGTAATAACGCCTTAAGTTGTTCATAGAGGGATCTTACGGCGTTCGTAAGAAAGCCTTACGAACGGAGATTCGTAGGGCGCTCTTACGAACGACTCTTGGTGTTTGTAAGGCGTTCGTAAGGTGCTCGTAAGGCGAAGGTACACAATTTTGTGCAATTGTTGAGTTTTAGCACTACTGCCATCTTGAAAGTATCAAACTTTCAACAGTCATAGAATTTTCGACAGCAACCCGACAAAATATACAAAAATTCGTAAGATCTTCTTACGGAATGACTTGAGAGTGCCGTGAGTTGCACGTACGACCATCTTGCGACAACAAAAATCGTAAGATGGCCGTAAGTCTGACGAAAGAATAACTCAAGGCATTCTTCCAAAAAAACGTACGAACTCTAGGGCCATTGTACCGAAAATCACCTCGTTTCTCAAGAAGTTCTCTAAGTTGTTCTTGCGAATTAAACGGCGTTCGTACGAACTTCGTAAGAAGGCTGTAAGAATCTATGCCCCATCTACGAATCTCTACGAACTCCGGAATTCGTACGAACTGTGAGATTCGTACGAACTCATCGTTCGCACGAACCTTTGTGACCGTAGCTATAACTACAAGATGTTACTGGTGGGACAGATTCCCCCAGAAGCTGGCGAATCCTCTCCTAAGGGTGGAGAGGACCAGAAGAGCCGATGAATCCTTCCCAAGGTGGGAGAGGACCGAAGAAGCCAAGAGTATCTACTTGTGTCTCTTTTTATATTCCCTGGAGTAACTTATAAACGAATAAACATTAAGGGTTGGGTCTTGGATTTAGACATTGGTCAGGATTGGAATTACTGAATATTTACAAGGGGAATGATAATTGTAACCTTAGCAAATGAATACTGTTCCTACTCAGAGTGGGAGAAGTCATTGACTCAGTAGACTGTCGCAAAATAAATGAAAAGGATAATACTTCCAGTAAACAAACTATGGAACAGGGTTATACCAGTAAAGATACAAAAGTAATAATAGTCGGGAGATTATAGAGCAATTAGAGAGTGGCAGGGAATAATAATTGAAGACTTAAAGGTAGATACTGAAAGCGCCTGCCCTCTCGCAGATCACCCACATGGACATATTATAGAAAAACCAGTTGTACATAATATAACAAAAGACAAAGCTAAAAGTCCTATTTTTAGTCTTACACTAGTCAGAATATCAGGCGGGTAGGATAGGTATGTAGCAAAGTGTGCCGCTTCTATATAGCATCTCAGTCTGTTGCAGACCTCTTCCTCCAAAATCACGGGGCAGATAATCTCTCAATAGCATCTTTGGGGTGGTGTAATCTATGCATCATTAGCTGTTTTTTCATGTCATCACATTATTAAAAATGTTCATAATAATAATAATAATAATAATAATAATAATAATAATAATAATAATGATAATAATAATAATAATAATAAGGATGATAATATCATCATTATTATTATTAATGTTATAATAAAAATAAAGATTAGGGTGATAATGATATCATCCTTATTATTATCATTATCATTATTATTATTATTATTATTATTATTATTACTATTATTATTATCATTATTATTATTATTATTATTACTATTATTATTATTATCATTATTATTATTATTATTATTATTATTATTATTACTATTACTATTACTATTGCTATTATTATTATTATTACTATTATAATTATCATTGTTAATCATATTATTGTTATTATTATAAGTACAGGCAAATTTATGTGATTATTTTCTGTATAATTCGTCACTTTACCCCCAAATAAGGAAATAGCATGGTAAACAAGAATAAGTAAATACATGTATCTGCATTAATATTGGGGGGGGGGGGACGAATCGTGCTTATAAATTCTGCACAATTTACCCAAAAATGATACAGCACGTGTTAGTGTTACAGTTCATCTTGAATGTAAGACATATAATTTAATAATTAGGAAGACGTGCTTACTAATTGCTATATAACACATCCCACGAAAGAGGAGATTACTAGTATAAACCATTTCGTAATTACTACATGGTACAAATGACCCTAAATCGCCTTATCCCTCCGGGGTGTAATCAAAATATATATTGGATAGCATGCTCTAAATAGGTCTTCTTTAGTCGTAAATAAAGAAAAATGATCATGTGTTGGAACAAATGGGAGCGTTGGCCGACTCTACATTTGCCAATTTGAAAATCTCGTATTGATAGTGATTAAAACTTACCAAAATTCATAACTTTCTTAATTTTTGTGAGATTCAGTCCAAATTTTCTTAAATCTGCTCAGTGGCGTACCCAGGATTTTTTAAAGGGGGGTGTTTTAACTTCAAATAGGGGGGATGTTTAAACACCCAAAACACCCCCTCGGTATGCGCATGAATCTGCTTGTCTTTGCTTGCTTTTATAAAGTTGGATTTTCTTTTGTTGTCTCTTGTTGGATAGCTACAAAAAATAAAGAAACATAAATGTATACTCGTAGATTTAAACCAAACGTAATAAGAGTACCGAAGTGCTGACGTCACATTCGCTCGTCGTCCGGGATACTGGTTCCAAACAACAGAGCATGCGCATGAGGTCCGAAATCATTCAAGCAACGGGCTGGAGTAGGGCCAATTCAGTGTTTCACGCTGGTGTGATCACCACTCCATTGTTTAGCACAGCATTGTTCATGTTGTTTGGAACCAGCAACCCTGACAACTTGGCCGGTATGACGTCACACTTCGGTATTCTATAGACGGCCTCTTTCCTCCTGCATTCCCTCTATCTCTCCATCTCTCCTTCTAGTTATCCCTGCCTCCTTATCTTTCCTCCCCCCCCCCCCCCCGTATTGCTTGTTCGCAACATTTTATTTTGTTATTGTCTTTTCTCTCTCTCTCTCTCTCTCTCTCTCTCTCTCTCTCTCTCTCCAGTACTGTTCCACATCCCCTTCTCTTTTTTTTTTTTGGGGGGGGGGGGGTTCTTTTTCCCCTCTTTTTTAAAAACTTATTTATAGTGCTCAAATTAGCACTTTTTTTTCTTTTTTTTCCTTTTAATTTAAGGACTAACTATTTTTAAAAATCTTTTTCAAACAGGGGTCTATGAAATACACGCCATGCTTACTTAATGGACTCCTCCACTTATGTTTTCCTTTACCATTACAATGTTTACATTATACCCCCATTATCGCTTTATCAGTGTAAACCATAACCAAGTCCAATGAATCATGTTCTGTCATAGATTCAATTCATATATTTGTTATGTTCCCATTCTTAATTATATGTACTGTTTAAACAAATTGTAAAAGATATATATAACTATTTTCGAAAAATCAACTCAAGGCAATTTCAGTAATCCTGTCTGTCACCTTTAGAAATGTGCGAACATTACAATGGCGTATTATGTAATCTGAACCTGATTTCTTTGGGCAGTACAATAGGCCTTTGAAATTGCCCTTGAATTTATTTTTCGAAAAAAGTTTTTATCGTGTTATATGTTTGTTGAAATCAATAAACTTTGAAAAATTTTAAATGTGCAGAGTACATGAAATAAAAAAATTGGACCTTTTTTTTCGGGTGGCATTAGCCGCCGTGGTCATCCTATATAGATACGATTTGTAGATACATTGTAGTAGCCAATGGTAAGCCGAGGCCATGTTGATACTTATTCCGTGATGAAGGTGATATTATCAACGTCCTAATGGCCAATTAAGCATTTCGACCGTACGTTCGGAAATTTCATATTAGCATTCATTTTGAAACAGAACTGGCAAGATTAAAAAAAAAGTGAGATTAAAAGATCATTATAGATTATCGTTACCTTAGAAACGTCTTGATGTCAAACTTGTGTCAATTTCCAAGCAATTTGCTGAAGACAAGGACATTGGGGTGTCAGTCGTCCCCTTAACAATTTCTTTCGACATATCCGTAACTGTTAGACAATTTGTAAATTGTAAGGCTTATTTTAACCTCGTTGAGAATAATTTTAAATTCAAGGCCCCCTTCGTAACTTGGGGTAACACTCATCGGAAAATAAATAAATCAAGAATATCAAGTGACTAATATACAGGTTGTATGTTACATATCATAATGATATGTGAGTGTTAGTCCCCTTTCCTGTCCATCCACCTCTCTCTCCTTCTCTATTACTCTTCTTTCGCTTGTCTGATTTCTTCCTTCTTATTGCTGCATAATTATTATTTTAAAAAACAACAACATATGAACGTTTTATTTATTATGAGGACGTCGACCTAGGCTGTGCTATATTTTTCTATAATATAGATATAGCTCAGCCTAGGGCGACGTCCTCATAATAAATAAAACGTTCATATGTTGTTGTTTTTTGTTGGTTTTGTTTGTTTGTTTATTTTTAATGTAATTTCATATGATCATATTTGTGAAAAGTTTGTGAATTTATGATGATGTGTTATGGAAATATATATTCAAACAAAAATGCATAATGTTTAAATTTAGAAAACCAAATTTTCAGATGAAAGTTTTCAATTAACATTTTCATTTTTTTGGGGGGGGCAGACTAGCGCACTCCTTTTCTCTTGTTTCTTTCCTCTTCTTTTCTTCCATTTCTTTCTTTGTGTGTGTGTGTTTATGCGTTATCGCGTCATCTTCAAATGCTACCGGGGGCACAAGGCCCCTTTCCCCAACCTTAGATACTTTACTGACCACTGCCAGGCGTTTCATTCAGAGAAAGGCATTGTTATAGGCAGTCTTGTACAAGGGCCATATTTACACATTTGGCAAACTTGAAAAAAAATTAATCCAAAACTCCATCTTCTAACGAGTTATGAATACCCATGCACTCGTCTTTTTGCCCGCAGAAATTGCAATATTTGTCACTGAATGATATTATTTCAACAATTCTTTACAGTCATTGGCTTAATTGTGCACGCTGACAGTAATTTATCAATAAATTCACATCACATTGTAATCACTGACAAGATTTATTTTACTTTAGATTACCTTGAGAAATTTACAGCGATTTCAAACTCATGTTCATTACAAAGGAAGAAATGTACATGGTTGAAACGATTGGGACTAAAAGTCTAAAAAGTAAATTAAACATTGCGATTACCAACTGATTTTAGAAACAGCCTCTTTTTATAAGGTACAATGCATAATATAAGACCTATTCTCTTTAAAATGTTTATTACGGCTAATATCCTGACATATAATGTACATATATCATGAATCAATGCCCTTCATTTTCTTAGGACCATTTAAGATATGAACATGGACGTATATTTCATTGTCTAGGGTTTGTGCAACAGTGATACTTTTTAATATTTTTTTCTTTCCATGATCAGCGCTCAGGTTATAAAGATTCAACTTATTGTGTCGCTTTTCTTTTTTTTAAATCAATGTTTCATATGTCTTGATTTCTATAGTTTGTTACTATTTGATTCTCTCTTGTATATTTCATGTATCATTTATTTATTTATTCATTTATGTAACTTTTGTATGCTTGTCTTGTTAACTTTCTTGCCAGTGGAGGACGGTTTTCTGTATATTTATTCAGACAATAAAATTCTTGAATTGAATCTTGTATACGAGTAGGCCTACCCTTGGGGTTGATAAAAAAATCAAAATGGAAAAAGCATATAATAAAGGCCCAATATTGGTACAGATTGATTAGGTTAAATGTTAAAAGCTGAAAGACTTATAAGTATTAGTTCAAGATTGAATGTGTTTTTAAAAGGAAATTAATCATACTATTGTTGTTCTTTGGTAAATATTCAATTCTGGACAAAAAAAAAATCATTTAAGACATGTAAATTACAGATATGTATAAATATTAATTAAAAATATGGTTATCATTCTGATATCTGACGGACAAAAATTGTGTTTTGAATTTAGGAGTTAAGATAATATGGGAAATATTTCTTCTAAAGTATACATTTTAGTGATAAGCATTTCATAATTTCATCTATTTCAAGAGGAAAGTAACAAACACCATGCATGCATCATCATAGACCACCTTGTTCTTTTTTTTTTTTTTAATCTCACTTTTCAGCTCACAATCATGAGGTTATATTTCGTATCCTGCGCGTGTCTGTATGTGAGGTGCGATGTAAGTGTGGGTTCGTGTGTGGGTGCGTGCAGGTGTGTGTGTGTGTGTGTGTGTGTATGGGTGTTTTTGTGTCATATGATATAAATATTGTTTCCCATGTTCATAGGGGGGGCTATTTTTTTTTTTTTTTTTTTTTTTTTAATGAAAAGATTTCATTCAATGCTTTCTTAATAGTTTTGACTTTCATTTATCTATTTAAAGAAGATGTTACATGATAATGTGCTTTATTTGTTATATACTTTCATTGAAATGTTGATTTATGATTTATGTATAATTGAGTGGAATCAAAATAAAGATCATTGAAAAAAAAAAAAAGTGTATGCGTGCCTTGTGGGTGGTAGGGTGTTTGTATGCTGTGATATGGGTTAAGTAGGGGGACGGGGGGGGGGGGGGGTGGAAGTAAGTGGAATAAGAAGTCTAGAGTAAGAATGAATTATGTTATACAGTTTGATATTCATTGTTTGAGTAAGGAGGGGCATTTCTTTTTCTTCTTCTTCGTCTTTTTTTTTCTTTTTTAATGATTACATTTCATTCAATGATATTTTTGTTGTATATGCCTTGTTTCAATGATTTTATCGAGTGTAATTTGTTGTATACATTCAAGACGAATGTTATGTTATATATAGAAATTGAATAAAGATTACTGAAAAACAAAAAAGTGTGTAATATGGTTTTACATACGTATATCAATCAAATTTTATTAATGTCCATGCGACTGGGCATCGACTTTTAACGTCATACAACTGAAGGATTGCGTATGGGCATCTAGAACTTGTTCAGTTCTTTCTCTTTCTCACTCCCCCCCCCCCCCCTCCCCGCATAGGCGTAGCCAGGGGGCCCAGGGGGGCACTGGCCCTCCCTATTCAGCCGCTAAAAAAAATAAATAAATAAAAAAGCGAGAACGAAAAAGCGGGAGAAGTGAGACAAAAGAGCCAAAAAAGGCGCTACGAGCCGTTACCTGTCAATCAAAATTTGCTAAAACGTCGAAGTTTTCGCGATTCGCACGGGAAGGGGGAAATAACTCCCCCCTCCCTGCACCCACACCTGTTACATACAGTAAAATATTGCGTCCAAATTATTGAAAAGCAGTCCGGGCGTCGAACTATAACTTTCCTCCTAAAAAAATTGTTTGCTACGAGCTGTTATCTTTCTCTCAAATTTGTTAAAACGTCAGAGCTTTCGCGCTTCGCACGGGAGGGGGAAAAGCCCCCCCCCCCCCCCCCCCCCCGTGCACCCACCCCTGTTACAGTGCATTACTGCGTCCAAATAATTGAAAAGCAGTCCGGGCGTCGAATTAACTTTCCGCCCGAAAAAAAAGGTGCTACGAGCCGCTATCTTTCTCTCAATTTTGCTATAAAACATCAGAGCTTTCGCGCTTCGCGCGGGAGGGGGGGGGGGGAACTCCCTCCTCCCTGCACCCACCCCTGTTACATACAGTGCAGTATTGCTTCCGAATAATTGAAAAGCAGTCCGGGCGTCGTACTAACTTTTCGCCTAAAAAAAGGTGCTGCGAGCCGTTATCTTTCTCTCAAATTTACTATAAAACGTCAGAGCTTTCGCGCTTCGCGCGGGAGGGGGGAAACTCCCCCCTCCCTGCACCCACTCCCCTGGGGAGCACGCTTTGCGTGCTCATCACCAATTTCGCACGCTTCGCGTTCTCACAACCCAAACCCCCCTAAAATGAAATCCTGGCAACGCGGTTGGATCCTTCGCGTCTGCCCCCCCCCCCCTATTGAAAAATCCTGGCTACGCCAGCAGTGCCTCCTCGTGAGCAAGTCCTGGAGAACTTATAAAGCAACCCACTTTCAGGTTACGGATCGGAAAGTAGCCTCCAAACACTTTTCCTTGCCTTCAGCTTTCCCCCTCCCTCCCTCTTCTAAATTTCCATACTTTTGCCGCTACTGAGTAAATCAGTGACACACGGTAACGGAATCACAGCTGGGTTTAAAGGTTTAATCATAATTACAATATACTGACCTAGATAATTAGAGGTCTTCACTGAATATCATTTAAAGGATCAGGGGCCCGTTGCACAAAACTTACGTTCGAACGCAACTCAGGAAAATCAAACGCAACTTTATTTTAGCCAATCAGAAGTGCGCATTAAGGACTTGCGTTTGATTTTTTGCAGTTGCGATCAAACGCAAGTTTTGTGCAACGGGCCCCAGGTGGTACTGTACATTTGCTTTCATACATTGGCGTATCTATAGGATTATGGCGACCGGGGCAAAAAATGAAGTTTCCCCCAACCTTCCCAAACCTATCTATCGTTGTAAGCGAGGAAGCAAAGCGACCGAGAGGCAGATTTTTTCATTTTAACCCCCCAAACGCATTTTACCCAGGAAAATTCGCAATTGAGCACTGCTGTCAGGATGATGGAGATTCGAAATTTTAAACATTGATAAACGGTTTTCTATTCACTTCCTTCTCAAAATGGGGCGCAATATGAACGAAGGCAACCGAAAGTTGAGATATCCTATACTGGGTCGCGAAATTACAAGATCCTGGAGCACCATATGCGAGGAAGCAAAGCGACCGAGGTCCAGAATTCGTTTGCATTTTTAATCTTTAAAAAAAAATGCATTTCTATTGCATTTATCCTGCGGATTAGGGGCGCATACTTCTTAATGATCAAAATCATTCTTCATTTTCTCCTTTTTCTTTCTCTCTTTTACATTTTTGTGCCACCTTCAAGTGCCGCCCTTGTAGAAAGAGAGAGAGAGAGAGAGAGAGAGAGAGAGAAAAAAAGGGGGGGGGGTAGAGTAGGCTACAACGATCCCCCTAAATCTTTTAGTAGGGGATTTTAAAATAATCACTCTCTTGATTTCCAAGTACAAAATATGTCAAATTTGGAATTACACGGATTCCATCACCAACGTTCCATGGAAAGCCCCAGAGCTTTTCATGTAAATGAGAAATAAAAGAGGATTTCTTTTTTTCTCTTGTACATTGAAAGCCCCAAGATTAAAGGAACGTTGATGATGGAATCCGTGTAATTCCAAATTTGACGTATTTTGTACTTGGACATTAAAGAGGGAATGATTTTTCAAAATCTCTTACCAAAAGCTTTAGAGGGATCGTTGTAGCCTACTCTTTACCTCTTAATTTTTAATTATAAGTATATCAGTTAAAGGAGAATGAAACCCTGGGAAAATATTCATTTTAATGAAAAGAGAGGATAGAGAGAAGCAAATTTTAAAAAGTTCCATCAAAATCGGTTACGAAATGAGTAGGTTTAGTAGTACAACTCTCAATGTTTTGTACACAAAATTTCATATTTTTTCCATTATCTCTAAAGATGCTGCTTGTCCTTTTGTGAACTCAACATATGTTGTGACAAATGCATTTTCCCATGATATATCTTGCGCTAAGAAGGAGACAAGCTGCACCTTGAGAGATAATGGGGAAAATGTGAAAACATATGTATTATTAAACCTGTCACTTTGAAGCAACATTGCCAATTTGAGGATCGCCATAGAAAGTAAATTGAGACTTTTCAAACTTTCATAACTTACTCATTTCGTAACCGATTTTGATGGCACTTTTTAAAAATTGCTTCTCTTTATCTCTCTTTTCATTAAAAGTGATTCTTCCCCAGGGTTTCATTCTCCTTTAATACTGCATAAGCATAGGCGCCGGAAGTGGGGGGCAGGGGGAGGGGCGGTCGCCCCCCAAACGGCAAAGGGGGGGAGGGGCAGTCGCCCCCCAAACGAAAAAGTGGGGGGGGGGGCAAAATGCATTTTCGCCCCCCATTTAAAAAAAAAAAAATCAGTGATAAAGGAGTAAAATTGGAGGGGGAACCAAAAAGAAAATAAACAAAAATAAAACCTGAATTGAATCACATCGCAAATGTTATTCCATTCAAATAAAAGAAGAGTATACAGGAATTAAATTTCCTAAACATTCCACAAGCACTATTATCAATGGAAAAATTGATAATAACGCGATACGCGCATATCGTGGGAAAGTACAGGCATACATTTGGACGCGTTCTTCTGTTCGCAGCATGTACGTTTTCTCCAAGATTTTGTATTATTCAGGTTAGTCTCCTCTTTTATTTAGAACAACTCTTTACGATTTTATGCTAATTAATGAATCTTTAACTTTTTATTTGCTTATTATTGATAAGAGGTGTATTGATAAAGCATCATTTCTTCGATATTGGTAAATATTATTATTATTATTATTATTATTATTGTTATTTATTATTTATTATTTATTATTTATTATTTATTATTTATTAATTATTATTATCATTATTATTATTATTATTATTATTATTATTACTACTACTATTATTATTATTATTATTATTATTATTACTATTATTACTATTATTACTATTATTACTAACATTTTTATTATAATTATTATGAAGAGTGCGCCGATTCACTATCACGTTTGTATTTGCAGCCAGAGGGCGTTACACTCAATCACATTAATCAAAACTGTTATTACCTATGTAATATTATGTAACATTTCTTTTTAATTTCATGTCTCTTTGTAACTAGTACCTACATACATGTAGTTTAACAGTATGATATTCCTACTTGATTAAACATATTTTAATTTACTTTAGATTATAAAGTAGTACATCATAAGACACACTGACACCCTCAAAGAATGATATTGGCTTCTAGTCGCAGAACGTATCCATCATAAGAGCATTTCACTACACTTTTTTAAAAATCGTGTGTATATTAAAAGCTTGATTGCTTTATTACGTAATTGTAAGCCTTTGTATTCATTTTTCGTATTCATGGAGATCACTGAAGATAGATAAAGCATTCAAACTTTTAACTTTAACGTAGTGGAGGTTTTGTATTAGACGTGTTTAATAGCGAAATATTCTGAAAGGTGTGTACGTGCGTCTGTATTATTGTGAGAGGGTGGGAAATCGTGTGTGTTTTTTTTAGGGGTGAGAAGACATGAGCCCTTGAAAGGTGAGCCCCCTTGAATGTTTGCCCCCCCCCCAATCCCAAACTGCTTCCGGCGCGCCTGTGCATAAGGCAATAACCCCCCCCCCCCCCCCCCACGTGGTATTGCTCTACCATGCCAAAAATTAATTTGACGAAATATTGAGAATGAATACCAGTGAAAATATAATAAAGCTAGCTTCAAAGTTCCAAAGATTGTGAAAAAATATACAAATATACAAATATATAATATACAAATACAGATATTTTCCCTCATTTTCTGATTAAGAAAAGGTGATCTATTGTTTTATGTAGATGTTTGTTCAATTATAAGAATTTGCTAACGCTGCTTTACCACACAATATACATATCTCGCAGCGCTTTATTCTTTAAGTTGTGTCTCACAGAAAATTTTTGGAGAAAATATTCTCCATAAACAGTTCAGTAATACAAAAATCATACAACGACACGAAATAATTCACACACAGATTAACCTAAATAGTGGCTTAGCTATGCGTCTCGTGCCCCCTCCGCCCCCCCCCCCCCATCGAAGGACGAAAAAATGACCACGTAATAATTCACACACAGATTAACCTAAATAGTGGCTTAGCTATGTGTCCCGTGCCCCCTTCCCCCATCGAAGGACGAAAAAAGAAGAAAGAGAGAGAGAGAGAGAGAGAAGATAGGGAGAGAGGAAAAAAAAGAACATGACAGGATCTCCTTCCAAACCCTCCCCCTATCTTCTTCTTTGGTGTGGTTGCCAACTTCTGTCAAGATCAGTCATTATTACAGGAATGCTGGTTGAGAGCCAGTCTACAGTATCATCATCAAGTTCTTTTAAGCTTATCAATGTCCTTGATAATTTGCATTTCATTCAACGTATAAGACCGGCGCTCCCATGATGTCAGCGCCCCCTCAATGGCTGGGTCCACGCCACGCTATGCCACTAAAGCGTGGTGGATAGCCTTTCAGTTTTTGATATATTACATGGAGATCCCCATGTCTAAGATTGCGGAGAGTTACCTTGCTGTTTATATATTTTTTAAAATCCCTGTTATGATTACTGCAGTATTGTTCCTGATATTTTAAAGATTTTATTTCAAAACTTGAGCAAGAACTGTTCTGTTTTACGAGAAAAACGTCATCATGACTTTACAAAAGACAAGCGAGCTCCATTTATTTTACACTTATTCATTTCACTCGAGATTTTGGATCTTGTACATCAAAATATATCATTTCGAGGTTTGTTAATTAAAAATCAGATTCACCCCTATTTTCAAAATTCGTTTTTGCTTCAATATGCACTTCTGCATGTATAAACAAACTGAGTATTTCTCTTATTTTCTTCTGAAAGGGAAATTCATATCAAG
Organism: Heliocidaris tuberculata; assembly: GCA_025618425.1. NCBI lineage: Eukaryota > Metazoa > Echinodermata > Echinoidea > Camarodonta > Echinometridae > Heliocidaris > Heliocidaris tuberculata. The sequence goes on from CM046844.1 coordinate 35,501,306, forward strand.
CCACATGAGGCTTCATTTTCTTCTAGTAGGTGCGTGTATGCTATTAGCGATTCTATAGGGAGATTTAAAGTCTTAGCCATTTGCAGACAAATTGAAGTACATAAATCTCTCAAAATGTGATGAAACTGTGCCATAAGATGATAATCTAACCATGCACGTAATCCACAAAAAAGTGATTTTATATAGCTTGAAATGTGATTGTCTCTGAGACATTTGAACATATTCAGATCATTTGAATGTCATAGAGGATTCAATGCAATGTTTCATTTTGAATGGTTATTCCAAACAAGAAAAGCCTTGTAGCTATCTCAAACTGTCAATAACCTTGTCACGGTAGTATATGAGTTTATCAACCCAAGATTATTACAATATAAATGTGATTGATTTAATCTTTAAAAAAAAAAGGCTGTTTGACCAGCCAAAAATGATTCAAGAAAATATGAAAATAAAGTTTGAATAAACCTTAATATTGAGTGTAAATACACGCATAACAAATAAATTTCCAAAATCAAACAAAATCAAGCCCCACAGGGAATATAAATCTGCTAAAAACGCAACGAGGATTTGATTGATAATAAGCTTAAAAGTACTCAAACATCCTAAAGGAAATTTCTTAGGTAATTATGTAGTAGCATTACCTAAACATTTTTTTTTTGTTTGTTTGTTTGTTTGTTTGTTTTTTTTGGGGGGGGGGTGAATTTCACAAGGCTTTATTAGCTAAAACTAGAATGTTATGATCATTTTTGCAAAACGTAGCATTTTCAAATGTTACAAGGAAAGCACCGCGTTGAGCAGCATCCGTGCACAATAAAGGTATACCTGATGCCTCAACATCTCGGGGCAAAATCTCAAACTAACTTCCATTCTTGTTACAAAAGGATATTAACAATTAAGATCAATGTCATTTACACAAACATTAATGCAATCTAATGTCTGCAGTATCTCTTTTATAGAGGCATAGTGCAGGGCCACATAAAACAAAATAAAAATATTGGGATACAGTAGGACATGTTACAAAAAAATCATAGATCTTCTAAGAATAGACATAAATCGATGGTTTGGTGTTTGTTGCTTCATTTGAAATAAATATTTGAAGGATGAATGAGTATTATTTGTCATTTTCATTAAAAACAAAGTTTGGTACAGTACATTTCTCACGCCACAATGATTGGAATATGAATGAGTTGAAGTAAGTAAATCACCAGTTCTATAAAAAAAAAAAAAACCTTGGAATATTTTCTTTTGCTTTTTGTACTCAAAATATTCAAAAATATTTTGAATCCATATTGAAATATCCTCATAAAATGTGTCAGCGGTGATTTCAACAAGAAATTATGACTTAGAATGTCTCCAATGGAGAGGTTTGTCGTTTAGTAACATTTTAAAACCAACTTGTATTCAGGGTGGATTTTCCCTTTAAGATAAACTAATTGAAATTGGATAAACGCTCATTTTTTTACAAAAATGGTTCATCATTTTTGGCCAAACATCAACAACTTTCAGAAGGGCGTATTGTTAATGTTTTTTTTAGTCATTAATCCATGATAAATGTGACCCTGCATGGTCTGTCCAGTAATGTTAGTGCCCCCTTAATACCTGAAGCCACTCTACGTCACTGTATCCTGAAATATCATGTCTGGAAACATAACGTACCAAATATAGTTCAATACTTGTGTTAAATCTATTCCTCCCCTGAGTATGAGCGCCCTTTTCTGCAGTTTATGATTGAGGATTAACTTTTGTTCTTGTCATAAAGCAAGTAAAGAGACGAAAGGAAAACAAAAAGGGTAATAGAAAGGGAATACCATGACGACTTGTTAATCTACCATTCTGAAAAAAGTGGTTACTCCTCGGCCCTTTTAAATTGTGATTTAACACTTCAGTTTTTAGAGTGTTCCCCGATTACAATGGTTATCATTCTGAGTGAAATGAACAGTCTTTATTACTATATCATTTTTTTCTCCAAATCTCGAGAATGTTTTTCGCACACTCTAAGCCAAATTAATAAACAGTAACTACTTTTCTGAAAAAAAAACACAAATAGGTACAAAAGAAGAATTAAAACAAATTATAAATAAATAGTCGAAACGGAATGTCAAATCATCATAGAAACAAAGTAAAAAAAAAAATATATAAATATATATATATATATATATATGTATGTTTCATTCTGTTTGATTTAGCAAATAAATTTGAAGAAGGCCAGGAGCCGAAAGTTTGTAAATACACCGAGTGACCTACTTCATTCTGTTCCATCATTCTCTGGCGACCAAAAGTCGCTCAGTGGGGGGGGGGGGGGGGGGGGGGGGGGGGTTATGGGGTCCAGTTCCCCTCCATAATTCTCTGAAAAGCAAAAAAAGCAAAAAAAAAGTTTTCTGGTCGAAAAGGGGGGCACAATCGCAAATAGGGGGGGGGGGGCACAATGCATTGTTTTCCACAAAAGGGGGGGGGGTCACGTGCCGGGATTGCCCCCCCCTAAATCCGCCACTGTATTTATATATATATATATATATGGAAGGTCTAATGGATTTTCACTTCTATTCATCTTCTATTCTCCTTGTTCTAAAGTATTCACAAAATGCCTCTCAGTTATTGTGAAATTGCTTAATTAACGTAATATAACTGTGTTTCGTAAACTATACAAATGATTATCTGAAGAATTTTTCAATTCTTAGAAAGAAAATGATTTATCATCTTACAAAAGTTTTGTCTCATGCACCTCTGATGTATGTGTTATATGAGAGAAGAAATTCCAACCTACATAAAAATTCAAACCGATAGCACATCACAATAATTTTCTGTCCATAAAAACTATTAACGCTCATAGGTATAGGGGAAGGGGCTGCAGGCCTGCAGCCTCCCCTCCCCCGCCGAGAATTAAGAAAACAATATTCGGGCAACCATCACTTCATATTCGGGCAGCGACGTGACCGAGTATGTAATTTTATATCATACATCTATGAAGCGTATTATGATGACGAAATAACATTTTTGCGAAAATAACTGTCTATATAACTCCTCAATGGCATATTGCTCAAAGATCTTAACTCCCTTCAACTTCTCCAAAACAAAGCAGCTCGACTCATCCATTGCAAACCTAAATCAGTTCATGTCTCCCCTCTCTTAAATGATCTCCATTGGCTCCGTGTTAATAATCGTGTCACATACAAGACTTTAACTCTCGCCTACAAATGTCTCAGCAGTCAAGCCCCTCTCTACTTATCTGATCTACTCCAAGTGCACACATCCATGTATAATACACGATCATCCAATGGTAGTACACTTACAGTCCCCCGAACTGGTAGAATAATAGGTGATAGAGCTTTTTCAGTTGTTGCCCCCAAGTGTTGGAACTTATTACCCCCCAAGTTAAAGCAATGTAAAACTCTTGCATCATTTAAGACTAGTCTAAAAACTCATCTTTTCTAATCTTTCTTTCTGTTTACTGTGTAGGCTTGTATTTTTCTGTTTATGTTTTGTATTATGTGTTTCACTGTTGATGCGCTTTGTATCTTTATGAAAAGGCGCAATATAAATGATATATATTATTATTATTTTTTTTTTTTACTCGATTGCTTAGATAGCTCGCAAAACTAAGAAACTGGGAAGCTTATTTTCTGGCAAGAAGCTCTAACCCTGACAAAATATGCCCATCCCCTACATACTGACGCTTTCATGTTAGTCGCAACTTGAATCTGAAGTCGTCAAAATAAAATGAAACAAAAACACACACAAAAAAGCAAATAAAACATAACATTTTACATTGCGTATCCAAAAAGTGTACCGACTTCGGAAGCTCCTTGTGAAAATGTTCTAAATAGACCCGTTCACAAATATATTCAAATTTTATGCATACTTTTAAAACAAAAGTTGTTCTTGACAACCTGAAAGCTTGTCAGAGGCTTGTCAGACATAGCAACAAGTAATGTATGCAAACTGGATTCCAAGTATTGTAGTTCATTCCTTAATGACAGGTTAATGGAATACCTCGTTACTATGTCCCCAGGAAAGAAACATCCATAAATTTGAAAAACTTTGTGAACAGGTCTATTGTAAAGGGTGACCAAGGAGCTTCAAGGGCTGGAGTCGCATGTATATAGCTCATTCCCTTTGAACCATGTTCGAAGCCGCCAAGGAAAAATATGTCAGGCATGCGCTTAACTGAATCTTCCTTGCAGATAAGAAGACAAAAGATTCTTACCTGGCTGCAAACAATTTTCAAAGGAAAATATGCTTTTGTAATGATAATTATTTTTCGCTATCACTAGTCTGATGATATGAGCAGTTCACAGTGCTTACCTTTACTGGGGGCAAGCGAAAAGAAATTGTACAAAATTCCCTGATATATGAATCAAAATTGCGCGACTGGGCATGTGTGGCACTAATCTGACATATAACATCATAATTAACTGTACTTGAACAATTACAATTTTTATTTTCGTTTGCAGGGAGTAATCGGAAGGGTGTCAAATTGGGGATCTTAGGATTGTAAAATTTTACCTTTTTTTCCACAAATTGAAACTACTATCATACAATATAGCCAAGTGTCTGGACACAATAAGGCTTTTGTATTCAATTTTATCATATGTGAAAATTTCACTTTGTTTATTCAAATAAAAAGTGAAATATTCTCGATATTTCATTTGTGACAAAAATCACTGCTCAAGCTTTCCCATGAAGTTGGCGGCTTGGAACATCGGACATCAAAGGCTACAGCGCACCTGTAGATTCTTTTGTGCATCCTTAGAAAGGAGCAGCTGCTTGAGATAATTTGTTGCCAGTTGGAACTCCAGCTCTTGAAGCTCCTTGGGGTGACTTGTATTTTGTCTAATGATACCTAACCTTCCTGATTTTTCAAGAAGTTCAGTTAGTGTATGAGGGACGGGTGTCCCCAAAAAAGCGGAACGGCGGATTTTCAGTACTTTGCCTTCGAAAAGTATATATATTTTGTACATCATTGGGTAAAGCATCTTCTACCAAAGAGAATGATATCAAGATCATTGAATTTGGTAAAGTAATGTTGATTCTATGCCCTCTTAAAATACAGTCATCTTCAAATTTCGCATGTTTTTTTGCCACCGATGAGAGTAGAATTGTGTCAGGAATGGCCTTTTATATGGCATGTACAATAATTAGTGTCGTTAACACTTTTCCCGAACTACAGCTCACTAAAACTCATTCCCGATACGATCTGACACTCGTCGGTCGCAAAAAATCAAGCGAAATTTGAAAAAGACTCTGTTTTAAGAAACGGGCATAGAATCAAAATGATCTTGATATCATTCTCTTCGGTAGAAGATGCTTTACCCAATGATGTACAAATATTATATACTTTTTGAAGGTACTGAAAATCCGCCGTTCCGCTTTTTTGGGGGACACCCGGTATATCTCAAATATGACGTTCAATGGAGACTCGTTATACAAAATAGACTACCTAGAGAGGATGGGTTTACAGGGAGGGTGCCATAAAGGTACTTACTGTAAATATGTCATTATTTATTTATCTATCTGTTTATTCATTATTGTTATTTTTTTAAAATCATTATTATTATTTTTATTATTATTATCATCATTATTATTATTATTAATTTGTTTCTGCATTTTTTATTCATCCGGAATATATTCTTGAGGACAAGAAAAACAGCCGGAGGGAATGCCGCTTCCCCCTCTAACAGTCTAAGTAAGTCTGAGAAAGCTGAAAAAAGAAAAAAAAAATGGGGATGAAATTGAAAAGAATTTATCTCCCTATCCCGACCCGGTAAAGAGATGAAAGGCCCACTACTGTCATTTGCTATAATAGAAGGTCGCATTCAAACATAATGAAAAAATAGCTTCGGCACCTAAAAGGCAAGGTTATAATAAAACATTTAAATGAACCAATTTAAAATTATCCAATTCACTTAGAGAGCAAATCCTGTTTTTTTCATTTGAATCATCACAACGTGTAATTTCTCTTTATTCAAGAGAGATTGGACAGAGCAATCAGACATATGAAGATTTCAATTATGCAACAAAGGATGAACTTTCATTTCATTAAATTGTTGTTGAAAAGGCACTTTGACAAGTTACAATTAGTTACGTAATCACCTTTTACTCAGAGCAAGTGATCTAATTGCATTTTGCATTGGGTTAGCAGAATTAGAAATCAGGAAATCACCAACTGTGAATACTTTCAAATCAAGAATAATAGCACATCTTTTCATTCATTACTCATAATAGTTATTAGCACATCAGGAGCTCTTGCAGCGCAGTAGAATATATATTCATAGTTTCTACTCTTTATAAATTATTATTATTCTTATTTCAAGAAACAAGGGAACATAGAGTTCTATAAAAAATGCTAATAAAAGAAAGATTCATCAACATTTGACATCAAGAATACCATTATTCTCATGAATTCACAAAATGGTCTATCTATTAATCTTGGTACCCTAACAGTATACATGCATGTATAGCAGGAGAAAGAGGAATCTTTTAAAATGCATTTAGCCGGTATGAAAATTATGTCAGTTATACTACACTAATTTTCTAACATTATTAGTACAATATAATAAAAACCAATCCGATGGCAGAAATATATGCACAATATGCCTCACGTGTTTACACAACTATAGATCATTAACACTTAACAAAATTTAAAAAGTTCAAATAATGACATGTGTTTAGAAGTGAAATAAGAGAGCAATCCAAAAGCAATCCATTGCATTCTTACATTTCTGGATTTAAAAAAAATATAGACAAGATAAAATCATTTTCACATTTACTTGTATTCAACGAAAGCTTGGAGGGGCATGGGGTATCCAGACCTTTTATGGTCTGCTCTCTTCATGGTTTCCATGATAGTCTGAAACTTTTTCGGCATCAAGCTAGCATTTAGCCCTTACTTTACTGGGCTATTTCAAGCTCATATCTAACTTGGGGGGGGGGGGGGGGGGGGGGTCAGGATTATGTAAACACATCCTGATTGACAAGATATAATAGAGGAGCTTGCTAAGAATCTGGGCCATGTGGCTGCCATGCTGAAATCTACCATTCACGTGTTAATGACACACAGTATGTACCTTGCAAGCTTTCTATTATGCCTTGTCAAACAGGCCAAGATGGACAATGACTAAAATTCAGGTTTCATTCTACCCTCTTTTATCACTCTTCTTTCTTTCTTTCTCTCTCTCTCTCCCCTCCCCCATTCCTGCTCTCTCATTCTCTATTTCCTCCTAATATAACAAATCAAAGTTCTCTCAACCATTTTTCTTTTAAAACATGCATTAAAAAAATATTTTTCTCCTTACCTTCCCTATCCCCATCCATCTCTTTCATCCCCTCCTCTTGCCACCAATCCTCCTCCCTCTCTCCCTCTGTCCCCCCCCTCTCTCTCTCTCTCTCCAGCAGCAGCAATAGCATCACCATCTCTCTCTCTTCCCTCTGTTCCCCCTCTCTCTATCTCTTCCCCCTCCTCTCTCTCTCTCTTTCCCCCTCCCTCTCTCCCCTCTCCCCCTCCCTCTCTCCCTCATTCATATCATGTAACAAAGCACTTGTTCATTTGTTCTCCTCTAGTCCTATTGTTTAACCTTTCTATACATAAATTTTACAAATACAAAACATGGACAGATAACTTTATATGCAAATAGTTTCTATAAATGTATAAAAATAACATACATGCAAGTCCTTTAAACTGAAGAGGGCAGCACAGTACTTTGGTTTAATTACAAAATAGATGTAAGTAAGAGCAAGGTGATACACATGTAGGCATATATTTTTTATATATTAATAATTCCATTTTTTTAAAGAAGATTTTTGAAAGGTGTTGAACTATTCATGACTCTTCTAGTTTCTTGATACATCTATACATAGCTCTCTGCAGACTCTTGAATCTTGGGTCATCTCCGAAGCCAAAGGGGGCAGCATAGCGACTGGTAAAGGCGTAACCAAGACGATGATCTAGATCGGTGAAAGCTACCTGTCCTCCGGCACCAGGGTGACCAAAGATCTTACCTCCATCCTAGATGGGAGGATGATGAGAGAGAGAGAGAGAGAGAGGTAAGAGAGATAGAGAAAATAGAAAAAAAAAAAAAAGTATTATAATGCTTTAACAAGGGTGAAGCAAAGCGTAGCGTCCCCTCGCCGGTACAAATGGCCTATATACATCAGAACAAGTTACCTCCATTAGACTATACTATTATATTACTAGGCAAGGAAGTTACTAATACCTGGGGATTGTATGATGAGAGAGAAAGAGAGAAAGAGAGAGAGAGAGAGAGAGAGAGAGAGCAGTAAGAGAGATAGAGAAAATAGAAAAACAAATAAATAGTATTACGATTCCTAAATAAGTTATGGAGACACTTACTCAGCATAGAGACTTTTAACCATCAATCAATCATGAAACATTAGGGTTACCAACTAAATCATGAATTTTCTTGAATGAGTACGAGTACAAAAGGGCATTACAGGCTTACCCTTGATGAGAAGATATGACCCCCCCCCCCCCTCCTCCAAAAAAACCCCCCATTAAGCGGAAGGACCGTTATTAATACCAAACCTGCAAACTCCATGACAAAAGTAAAACTGAAGAAAAAAAAAATGAGAAAAAAGAATACAGAAACCCGCACGTACATGGCCTGAATATTCGTAACCAAATCATATGCTAAAAATCTAAAACAACAACAAACTCTTGATGGGACAGAAAGGATTGGTCAGTAAATTGCTACTCTGACCAATCCCCTATTCATCTCATTGCAGTTTGCCCATATCCAACCATTACAGCATTAACTCATCACTTTACAGACGATTAACATCCTTCTGGCTCTCAAAAGATTTCATCTGCTTTTTACTTTGTCCGCTTAA